>CP092866.1:19881659-19940804 GCA_030710605.1 Cordylochernes scorpioides | reverse complement strand
GTGACGTTTCGGTAACAGCGTTGTTACCATCTTCAGACAAAAGTACTGAATGAGAAATTTTACCACAGCATGTTTTAAATATTTACTGTTATCAAGTATGTAAACAAAATAGCACAGCATTCTGTGTTTATCAGAAAACTATCTTCTTTTTATCTGCTATCTTGTTTACACACTTGATAACAGTAACTATTTAAAACATGTGGTAAAATTTCTCATTCAGTACTTTTGTCTGAAGATAACGTTGTTACCAAAACGTCACACACTATTTATTTATTTGGATTTGGTCTTATTACCTTGTGTTTAGAAAAACTAAGTTATAACATTATTCTGAAGTCTCATTGTTCAAATGATGCAATAGTGACCTTAACCTTATTTACATGTTGATGGAAGATTTTTATCCAATGAAATATTTGAAAAGATGAACATAAGCGTAAAAAATAGACTCAATTTCTTACAATAGATGATGTGGTAATGTGTGCATCATGTTAAGATTTTTTCTAATGAAGTTTAAAATATCCTGATTTTAGAAGGTAAAAAAAAAGAATGACAATAAAAAGTTCTACAAAGATTTTTTTTGGACATGAATTTCATCTTTCTACAAAGTCACAATAATTCAGAACACTCTACCTACTCTATAGGACTGATGTGAATTTTTACAAAGAGAGGTTTCAGCTAGTATGGAAACATAGTTGTGTTGTTGTTGTTAAAGCACAATTTGGATTATAGATTATAATAAAAGAAAATAAGACCTAATCCAAATAATTTATTAGTGTGTGACGTTTTGGCAACAACATTGTCACCATCATCAGACAAAAGAATAAAAATCTAATTTTAAAAATCTAAATCTTATCCTTTTGACTGATGATGGTGACAATGTCGTTGCCGAAATGTCACACACTAATAAATTATTTGGATTAGGTCTTTTTTTTTCTTTTAATATGTTGTTGTTGTTGCTTATTCTTCAAGTTGTTTAAACAATCTCCATTAGGTTCCATTGTCTCAGATTTTGTATTATAGTCCTGGGGTTTTCCCGGAGGTCTTTTTGGAGGATTGACCAACAGCAGGTGCACCCTCTTTCCTTCTCCATGATGTTTACATCTGTCTCAGTTTATGCTGCACCGTCCATTGCAACATAGTAGTGATAAATGACAATAACCCATTTACACATGTGTGGGTCACCAGAGTGGAGAACATGGCGGCCATGATGGTGAGGACCCAGAAGCTGAGTAACGAGACAACAGACAAGACGGTGCTGGTCCACGATGAGTCCCTAGTACTGTACAACCAGGTGAAGGATGTGGAGGTCCCCCACTTTGAGACAGACCACATGTACAACGAGGCCAAGATGCTGGTGGAGGAGGTAACTTATACTATAAATTATTTTACAAATGAGAACACCAAAACGCGAATGTTTCTTTTCACAAATAAATCAAAATTCTACTGTCCTTACTACGATGAAAAAATATTGGGAGGGCTTGGCTCATCAGTGGTGAACCCTCCCAGCAGTTTCATCAATTTAATCTACCAGACCGCTTTCTTTAAAGCTCTAACACTGTATTGTTTCATCCTGCTTTTATATGCAAAACTGAAGGGTGAAATCTAAAAAATGCTATTTAGGAAAGTAGAATTACATTCAAGTTTTGGTGTTTTCATTTATAATTATATACTGTAGATGGCGTGTTATTGCTATGTGTGTGTATTAATAAATTATATTATTCTTATAAATACTATCATCACTTTAAAGTAAGATATAGATAGAATGGTGATAGGAATTCCCCTCATTAATAATCTAATCATTTCGAAGAAAGATATAGAGCCTAAGTAACAAGATGTATTATATTGAGGACATTGTCTAACTACCTTCCCTCAATCACCAATGGCAGGCCAAGACCCTCAACAACAAGACCACCACCCTGGAGGAGAACTTGCATGAGGAGCAACAGACCTTGGAGGAGCACCGCAACACTGCCGAGGATATCCTGAAGTTTGCTCAGGAACAGCAGCAAGTGAGTGACTTCCTTCCTTAACACCAACTTGGTAGATAGAACATCGTTGTTGTAACCCTGGCTATATAACTTAATTGTTATTACAACCTAATATCTTTTTTTTTTTGCTTATCCCATCTAGTATACATGGTACAGGCTATGATAATCATGGTGGGTAGAAGTAGGCAACTGCTTTTACTGTAAGTGCACCACATGTCTACACACGTGAGAAGCAGTACCTAATATCTAAGTGATGTTATAGCAAGGATTGACTGTAATCTGTGATTTAATTGGAAAGTATATACAGTATAGAACCTACACTCTTGCTAGAGGACACCTCTCTGTAAAGGACAGTTTTCATTACCATAATTGCCATTTTTACTAATTAGCATTTTTCTAGTAAGAGGACACACCTCTCCTTAAAGGACACTTTGGCTCTGTAACTAGGGGTCTTATACAGGGAGGTTCTACTGTATTAGGTTCTATTATAGTTCCCCCTCCATTGAAATGAAAGAGAAAACTCTGGCAGCTACACTATGCTGTACCACTGCCCTTTTTTTTGCTTATTCCTAGTATACATGGTACAGGCCATGATAATCATGGTGGGTAGAAGTAGGTGACTGCTTTTACTGTAAGTGCACTACATATCTACAACACATGTGAAAAGCAGTTCAACTTTGCACTTACAAATGTGCCTGAGCCCAGTTTGGTTACTTGCACTCGCCGGTGGGGTTGGACTTTTGCAAAAATCGGGGGCCATTGGAGAATTTTTTTTTTAAATCAGAAAAAAAAGTACCCATAGCGGGATTTGAACCTGGGTTGTAGCGGTCGAAAACCAACGGTTTAGACCATCCTTCCACCGACTCCCGGTACCACTACCATACTGTGTTGTTGTTGTTTCTTATCCCCTTGTGCCAAGATTACACAAATTCCACATGAGATTATGATATCATGGAATGGGGTATAGGGGTGCAGTTTTCATTGATCATGGCACACACACTTTGTCTACCCTACTGTGTTGTTGTTGTTTCTTATCCCCTTGTGCCAAGATTACACAAATTCCACATGAGATTATGATATCATGGAATGGGGTATAGGGGTGCAGTTTTCATTGATCATGGCACACACACTTTGTCTACTCTACTGTGTTGTTGTTGTTTCTTATCCCCTTTGTGTAAAGATTACACGAATTCCATGCTACCCTACTGTACTAGCTATTGTTGAGATGTGACACTAGTGGAGGGTGACAGATGATGGACCAAACCAAGAAAAAAGCTGAAGAAGCACTGAACAAAGCCAACCAAGCCGTAGCTGATGGGGAGCGTACACTGGAGGATGCCCAGGACACACTCCAGACACTTCGAGGTAGGAACTGCCAGTGCAACATCAACTACTTGGTACCTAATGTCTGTTTGACACTTGAAATGGGCCTTCTCAACTGGAGGATTATTGTAATTGAAACCTCACAGTTTTGAGATAAATTTTAGTTTTTTTTTAACAAATAAAATTAGACTTACGAATAAAACTTAAGCAAGTGGAAAATCTTTAATCTCACTGGTCATCTGTTTTTTGAAGGAAACAGAGGTAATTTTGTTCACACTTAGTTATCTCATGTATCTTCACAATAAACTTCACTGTGTATCAAATATCTTTCAGAGTTATTGTTTGAACCCCGATATACATGTTAAAAGGTACAAATTTCTTAAGTTTTGTCCATGAGTGTACTTCCTACTGTCTTTACTGCGATGGAAAAATATTAGGGTGGGGTGGCTCATCAGAGATAAACCCTCTTAGCATTTTAATCAGGTTTATTTACATACTGCTCTAATATTGCTTGAACCCAGTCACTCCCAATACGCCTTTGCCGGTCCCAAGCCCGGATTAAAAAGGAGGAGGGGGAGCAGTAACAAGCTCACTAAAAAACCTGGGCTCAGCTGGCCTGGCTGATAGTAACCCTGTAAGGTCTCCAGGGATACAGGATGAGTCTGTACTCCATGTTAGGAGCGGCTGCACATGGCGTCTGTTCCTCATGTCAGAGGCGGCCATTTCTTTTGGAGCTAAGTCGGCCTGCCACTGAGTAGTGCTCCCAGTCTTAATGACAAAGGCAGACGCATTCTACTTCACCCAGTGTGGAGATAAGAAAGAAGAAGACTCCCAATATATATATATTTTTATTTACAGTAAGCATAGTAGGGTATGTTTATATTGGTAAAAATACTATACTGTATTTTTTTTTTTTCAATCTCGCAAAACAAAGTTTCAGTTAAAATAAGGTAATAAGACCAAATCCAAATAAATAGTGTGTGACGTTTTGGTAACAGTGTTGTTACCATCTTCAGACAAAAGTACTGAATTTTGTCTTATTACCTTGTTTTATAATCTATAATCCAAATTGTGCCTTATCAAAGTTTCAGTTATAGAGTGCTAATCCATCCTATCTAGTGGAATAATTGTAAAGAGATAATTTAGCTGTAGAAATGTCAGCAAGATTAAAAATAAGACATTGTGATAGTTCACTAATAACATGTTCCAGTGTGAAAACGGTAAGAAATTCCAAGTATTCCAGAGTATATCATTGACTGTAATGTTGTGTGCAGGTTTTGATGAGAGAGTCCAGAACAGCCGGAACAAGTCAGTGGCTGCACTGGAGAAGTTTGATGAGATCCTGGAGCGGGTGGATGAGGCAGAGAGACAGACGTATGAGGCCAGTTCAGCTCTGGCTGGAGCTGAGGCCAGAGCCAGCGAGGCCAGGGATCTAGCCCAGGAGGCTAAGGCACAAGCAGAGCAGACTTCTGGGGTTGGTTCCACATGTTTCTATTCACTCAACCTTTCTTTCTATACTCTTGATTACCTTTCTATATTACTATACTATTGTTTACCTCAATAATAATTTAATGGTAATGATTCATTTATACAGGGGAACCTTATTATAGCAGCTACATTTTATAACAATTTAACATGGTTATAACTCATCCTCAAGTTCTCAAACTTTTAAGTTTTAATTATTTTAACTGTGGTTATAATATGGTTATAACATGGATTAGATACAATATTGGCATAGTGTCTAATTATATTGAAAATGATGATGTTGTGTAACATCAAAGTGTTCTATTTACTGTATATTAGATTATCTATGGTATATAGACTTCTCTTGGTCTAGGTAGCCCACTATCCATCAGTGTATCAGATTATCTGTAATTTACATTGCTAGGAGTTATAAATGTTGCTTATAAAAGGGGGTCGGTGGAAGGCTGGTTAAACCGTTTGGTTTTTGACCACTACAACCCGGGTTCAATTCCCGCATTGGACACTTTTTTCTGTTTAAAAAAAAAAAAAAAGCTCCAATGGCCCCCGATTCTTGCAAAAGTCCATCCCCACCAGTGAGTGCAAGTAACCAAATGGGGCTCTGGCACATTTGTAAGTGCAAAGTCGAACTGCTTTCACATGTGTAGACATGTGGTGCGCTTACAGTAAAACAAGTCGCTAACTTCTACTCACCATGATTATCATGGCCTGTACCACGTGTACTAGGGATAAGCAAAAAAAAATAATAAATAAATAAAAAAATGTTGCTCAGTAGGATTTTTATTAATAAAGATTCTTCCCTGCTTCTACACTTTGACACATTAATAAGTAATCAAGGGTTTGGTTTCTTATTTATTTTATTTCTCTAGCTTTCGGGGGCTAACATGTCCTTCAACACGGAGATCCATGAAGTACAACTTCTATCCAAAAATTGATAAGGCACAATTTGGATTATAGATTATTAACACAAGGTAATAAGACCAAATCCAAATAAATAAATAGTGTGTGACGTTTTGGTAACAACGTTGTTACCATCTTCAGACAAAAGTACTGAATGAGAAATTTTACCACAGCATGTTTGTTGTTGTTGTTGTTGTTTCTTATCCCCTTGTGTAAAGATTACACGAATTCCATGAGTTCATGCTCCTCGAGCTGTTTTATGATGAGCAGCGGCCTCTCCCAAAGGTCCTGTTTAGTGCATCTAATGCAAGCCAAAATGTGTTCTGGAGCTGCAGGTGCCAAGCTACATTTTGGGCAAGTGGGGTAGATTTTGTTATTATTTTCTATCTTCAATGGCTTGATATGGCCTGTTCTAAATCTTGTTAGTGTTGTTTGATGCTGTCTATTTCTGATGTTCAGAGCTCCTCCTGGGTTCACTCCACTGTACCAACTGTGCTTAGGTGGGATCCTCCAGTTCTTGTTTATTTTTGTTTTGGCTACTGTCTCTATTTCTTTAAAAGTAAGTTTATTTTTTTGTGGCAAGGGTTCTTTTGTGCCTTTTTTCGCTAGCACATCAGCAGCTTCATTGCCTTCAATTCCAACATGTGAGGGTATCCATTGAAGGTGAATTTTTGAGGTTTTTGAGAGTTTTTGGAGATAGCCAATTATGTTCCTGCTTACTTTGTCTCTGAGTTCCCCTGTATGACTCAAGTGTTGTATGGCACTTCTACTATCAGTAAGAATCCAGATATCTTGATAATTAGTATTTCTGATGGATTTTAAGGCTTCATAGATGGCTATAAGTTCTGATCTGAAGACTGAGCAAAAATCTGGGTTTCTTCTGTTCATTTTCTCAATGCCATTTGTGGTTTTGAAGAGACAGCCACTGCCAGTGTGTCCTAGCTCGTCTCTGCTACCATTGGTATAAATAGTTATTGCATTTTTAGGAATGTCATTAATTATTTCTAATGATAATTGTTTTAAGTATTCTGGATTTTGGCATTATTTGTTGGTGGGTTCATTTAAAGAGGCATTAAAAATAACATTTTGTAGTGGTTCGCATGGAGAAATTTTTTCTGCTAAATAATATTTTCTACTTTATATTTTAAAAATCCATTTCTTTTGGCCAGGTGGAGAGGGCCTTCTTTTTTGAGTCTTAGATTGGATTACCAATTAAGTATGTAATTGGAAGTTCTGTGTTTGTTTCCATAACTCTTGATTTTGTTTATATATTTTGGCAGATTGTAGCTTCTTCTATCCTTTAAGGGCATAATGTCTGCCTCGTAAAGTACAATATCGTTAGGGCAGGTATTTCGAAGACCTGTAATAATTCTAGCTGCACTTAGTTGTATCCTTTCCAGTGATTTTAGATTTGTTTCAGATGCTGTACCATAGATTTGATATCCATATTCCAGGATAGGTCTAATTAGAGATGTGTAAGTTAATTTTAGTGTGGTTGCATCGGCTCCCCACTCTCTTCCTGAAATATATTTCAGGATTTTTAGTCGGTCTCTTCCTTTTCTAATAACTTCTTCAATATGTTTACTGGAGTTAATTTCTGGATCCAGGGTGTAGCCAAGATATTTAGGATGTTTATTATATTGTAATTGTTGTTCTTTCAGAATAATTTTTGGCCTTATTTTGTATAGTTTCTTATCAGTAGTAAAAAGACAGGTTTCAGATTTTTGGGGGTTAAATTCTAATTTATGTTTATTAGCAATTTTTTCTAGGTGGAGAAGAGTCTTGTTCAAATCCCTTTCAGCTTTTTTCCAGTTAGTGTTGCTGCTCCATAGAATAATGTCATCAGCGAAAAGTCCAATATTGGTTTTATGTGAAATTTTTTCTTCTATGCCTGCAATAAATAGGGTGAAAAGAGTTGGGCTAAGGACTGATCCTTGTGGTAATCCTTGGTACAATTTGAAGGTTTTAGATAGAGTTCCATTATATTTGACCCTGATGTATCTATTTTTAAGGAAATCATTTATCCAAGTGATAGCTTTTCCATCAATTTTGAAATGCTTGTATAATTTTGTAATTAACTTGTTTTTCCATACTTTATCAAAAGCTTGTGTAAGGTCTAAAAAAGCAGCTATGGTGTGGTTAGTTGGTTTTCTGTTTTGTGCATCTTTTACCTTTTGTGTGAAAAATAAGAGTTGGTCTATTGTCCCATGTCCTTTCCTAAATCCATATTGTTCTTCTGGTAAGAGATTTTTTGTGTCGAGGTGGTAAGTGAGTCGTCTGAGTATAATTTTTTCCATTAATTTGCAGCAAATACTTGTGAGGGAGATAGGTCGGTAATTTTTTGGGTCATCAGCAGATTTGTCAAGTTTTTTAATAGGAATTATTGTTGCAGTTTTCCAGTCTTGAGGCAATTTTCCAGTTTTCCAGGAGTTATTGAAAATATCAAGAAGTCTTTCTTTGCTATTTTTGCCCAAGTTTGATATCATTTGGCCATGGATTCCATCTGGCCCAGGAGTCTTGTTTAGGTCAGTGTTTTCTAATACATAATCTAGCTCTTTCATATTGATTTTTTCATGGAAAATATTATGAGTGCTGGTGATATTTTTACAGTCATGAATAATCTTTCGGGCCTTTTTTTCAACTTTCTTATCTTTTATTTCAAATTTGATTTTACTACTTATTTGATATGAATTACCTAAAAGATTAGCAGCATTTTTGTCATTAGTTGCTGGGGTACCATCTGTATTCTTAATCATATTTGTGTTTTTTCAGTTTGTGACTGGGATCTGTCAATTTGTTTTGCCAAATGCCAAAGTTTTGTATTTGGGTTTCTTGGGTTCAGGTTTTCACAAGTTTGTTTCCATTTTTCCCTTTTCATATTTACATATAACCTTTTTATTTTTGCATTCACAATGTTCAGTTCAGTTCTACAATTTGTTTGGTTTTGGGTGCACTTTTTTTGTAGTTCATTTCTTTTAGTTATAAGTGTTTGAATATCTTTTGCCTGGTGTGTATAATTTGGAATCCATTTCTTAATATTACCTCTTGGTATTGAAACTTTGGCTGCTTTAATAATGGTGTTTTTGAAAGATATCCAATTTTGTTCCAGATCTTTTATGCTAGTGGGTGCTTTTCTAAAGTCTTCATTGGTGTTTTGCTGGTAAAGATTCCAATTAGCCTTTTTGAAGTTCCAGAATTTTTCTTTAATTGAACTTGTTTTGGTCTTGGTGCTAATTTCTATCAAAATAGGCAAATGATCACTTGCAATACTTTTTAATATTTGCCATTTGCATTTGTGGAAAATGTCAGGACTGGAGAAACTTATATCAAGTGCTTGTGCAGTATTATAGCTGTAGGAATGGTGGGTAGGATTCCCATCATTTAAGCACATGAAGGCATTGTCGTCAAATAAGTTTGAAAGTATTTTGCCTCTTGGGTTTGGCATGGAACATCCCCATAGTTGATGTTTGGCATTAAGGTCACCTACAATAATAGTGTTGTCTGTAAGAAATTGAGCCATTGTTCCATCGTCAATAAGTTTATTGTTTGGTGGGTGATACATATTGAATATGTTGATGGTTTTGTTTTGACTGAGGTAGACTTTGATACCTTGGGCTTCGAGGTCTGATGTATTTGGAATGTTAATGGCTATGTCTTCATAGTACAAATTCTTGATTAAAAATGCAAGGCCACCCCCTTCTTTATTTCTGTCTTTTCTGAGGATATTGTAGTTTTTGTATTTGAGATTGTATTTTTCATTTAATTTGGTTTCCTGTAGGGCTATAATTTGTATCTTTTGTTTTTCAGCTATTTCCATTATTTCTTCTAATTTTATTTTTGTTGCTGTTGAGCACAATCCATTTGAGTGGAGATAAGAAAGAAGAAGAGACTCATCCCCAGCACAGACACCATTAACAAGCTCTACAAGCTTGATACCACAATATGATTGAGTGGAGATAAGAAAGAAGAAGAGACTCATCCCCAGCACAGACACCATCAACAAGCTCTACAAGCTTGATACCACAATATGATTGAGTGGAGATAAGAAAGAAGAAGAGACTCATCCCCAGCACAGACACCATCAACAAGCTCTACAAGCTTGATATGATTGAGTGGAGATAAGAAAGAAGAAGACATGGATTGTTCTATATAACCCACCTAGTGTTATGTATAAAGAGAGACTTACGGTAATAATTCTTGTTCCGAGCCCATTTCTCCGGAGGACCAGGTCGATACGGCACCTCTCGTTGGGAGAGAATCTTCTCAATGAGGGAGAGAGTGAAGAGAGACTGGCTGAAGACAAGGATCTTGTCGCCTACAGCCAGAGTCTGCTCCAGGATGGCAAACATGATGGTCATCTTGTAGCTGTTGGACACCTGGCCCGGGATGTAGTCCTTCATTAGAGGGATGGCCCAATCATAGTTTTAAAATAGTTACTATTATAAAACTGTAGTAAAGCTGTGGTAAAATTTCTCATTCAGTACTTTTGTCTGAAGAAAGTAATAATGCTGTTACCGAAACGTCACACACTATTTATTTATTTGGATTTAGTTGTTTACACACTTGATAACTGTAACTATTTAAAACATGCTCTGTGGTAAAATTTCACATTCAGTACTTTTGTCTGAAGGTGGTAACAACACTGTTACCACGTTTGGATTTGGTCTTATTACCTTGTGTTTTCTATCCAAAAAGAAATGAAGCCCTTGAGTCTTTATTGATTTAGTCAAAGGATTTTTATTATCAGGGAAAAATACATTGCATCTCTTCCTTTAGGCTATAGAAGTTTACCTCTAAGACCCGAGTTATCCATTATTCTCTGCACTTTTCTACCATTCTCTTCTTTCCTTATAGAAAATCACATCTTTCATTTACTTGGGTCTTCCCCTGGGACAACTTTCCATATTGAAATTGGTTTCTCCTAGAAAAACATCTTTCTTCCTCCCACTTTTAGTAAAAAATTACTTTTGCAAGATGTTAAATCAACTTTAGCAATATATTTCTTTATTCAATAGAATATATTTATAGCTCTAAATGACTTTTCATTCAAACCCCTCCTTACCTGTGCTTAAATAACTCTTTAGGACTCCAGTTGTTGTCTTAGTACACATTGGGTCCCCATGATGATAAGTTTGAAAGTTATTTTATAGAATATAGAAACATATATCTCTGCTGTGATGTCATTTGGAAGCTACTCTGGAGAGAAAGAAGACTGGAGTGTGGTGTTGTGGTGGCTTCAGGAAGCAGGCAAGGTGAAGTCGGAGGCCCACTCCACCAAGGCGGAGTCGGAGCAGCTCTCCACCCAGACGGACCAACTCAATGAACTAATTGTTAGCGTCGGCTTTGACATGGATCAGAACCAGGACTATGTCAATGAAGCTGAGACCATCATCAACCAGGTAAGGCTTGGGTTGGAAATACATATCTACTAATGACACTGCAGATGGAAATCTTTCTGGAAGGAATTTGATAACCAGTCAAAATAACTACAAAATTGGCTTCTGCCATTTTACTATAAAACACATAGTCTAAACCATTGGTTTACGACCACTACGACCCGGGTTCGATTCCCGCATTGGGCACTTTTTTCTGATTTAAAAAAAATGCTCCAATGGCCCCTGATTCTTGCAAAAGTCCAACCCCACCTGCGAGTGCAAGTAACCGAACGGGGCTCTGGCACATTTATAAGTGCAAAGTCGAAAAGCACTTACAGTAAAAGCAGTTGCCTACTTCTACCCACCATGATTATCATGGCCTGTACCACGTGTACTAGGGATAAGCAAAAAAAAAAACACTGTAGGGTGGGATCTTGGTTATATGTGTAAATTAAATCTAAGGCTATAACACATCATCTATATGGAATACAAATGAGCCAATATGTAATTGAGGTAAATGACAGTTTTGTTAGCGAGCTTATGCTATATCAGAACAACCGTTTCATCGCACATATGATAGAGAAATTCAAATATATTTAAACTAAATATTTTAAAGTCAATTTAACATGTTCAAAATAGAAATACAGTTAAACCTGTCTATAGCGCCCCCTCTTAGGACTCACCAAAATAGGGTGCTATAGAGAGGGGGTGCTATAGACAGGTCACTTTTAATGTAAAATGTTTACATTTTATTGTTTCAAATCGGGCGCTATAGAGAGGAAGGCGCTATTTAGAGTGTGGGCACTATAGACAGGTTTAACTGTACCTAATTTAAAAGGATGTTTTAAAAGTGGTTGAAGTCTGTGGGAGCACTAACTCATGTATGAATATAATGGAATAAAGATGAAGTTGAAGTGATCTTGCTGATTGGTAGTGGGAGAGAGCCATAAAGACAGACTGACACACACACATGTTTAAAGATATTTAATTCTATGGTAGGTAGTTAGTTAGGTAAAATATTTTATTGGACATCAGATTATTTGTTTGTTGATTTCTAGGGGAAATCAAAAACTAAATAGCAGAGGCGATAGACACTGTAGTCCATCAGCTTTCATGATGACCTTTTCTTTCGTCCTGATCAACCCCCATGAATTCGAACATAAGGTAGTGGTATAAAATAAAAGGATTTAAAAGCGCGAATGTTTCTTTTATACATAAAACGAACTTCTACTGTCCATCGCAGTAAGGACAGTAGAAGTTCGTTTTATGTATAAAAGAAACATTCGCGCTTTTAAATCCTTTTATTTTATATGTATAGATGGCGCGTTATTGCTTTGTGTTAAATTATTCCTAATGACCTTGTCTTTATAGTTTGCTGAAGAGCATTGCTCGAAGCAAATATTTGAATATAATTCTACTGTCCTATAAGCTTATGTCCATAGTTTACTTGAAAAACCATTTCTAAGATTCCATCCTTCAGTGTAGCATATAAAAGCAGAATGATCCAATACAATATTAGAGCTCTGAGAAGCGGTCTGGTGGATTAAATTGGCGAAACCGCTGGGAGGGTTCACCACTGATGAGCCAAGCCCTCCCAATATATTTTTTCATCGCAGTAAGGACAGTAGAAGTTCGTTTTATGTATAAAAGAAACATTCGCGCTTTTAAATCCTTTTATTTTATATGTATAGATGGCACGTTATTGCTTTGTGATAAGGTAGTGGTGTTAGAAACCAACCAACTGTATGTGAGCAGGCACTGGAAGCAGCCAACCTCGCGAGAGACAAGGCTGCCAAGACTCTGAAAGAAGTGAAGGATGCTCTCAACAAGACGCAGAGTATCTTTGAAAAGCTGAGTAAGTATTGGAGCATCTTCTTTACCATATGTGTGGGGGGGATGTTGTTGTATATTTCCACAAAGTAGTATCATTATTGACACAAAAGTTAAAAAATTAAATTATTTCTCTTTGAAATTAAAAATGATTTTTCATAAATAAAAAAGAAACTTATGCGGTAAAACTGGTTGTATAGCTTTATAATTATTGACTGCATTGGTTCACCTATTGATGAGCTCTACTCATCTCCAGCAGATACCATTAACAAGCTCTACAAGCTTGATACCCTAATATGATTGAGTGGAGATAAGAAAGAAGAAGACAAAGTAGTATCACAATAGGTCATGGATATAATTTACTTGTGTTAGATATTAATCCCCTGTGTTTACAATCAAATAAAGCAAATATCCATTCAAGAATAAGTTTCTTAATCAATTTTTTATTAACTCAAGCTTTTAGGCTGATAAGCCCTTCGATGGGTGTTACATAATCATGAAAGGCTGTTAAGCTTGAGTTACTAAGAACTGATAAAGAAACTTATTCCCTGATGGATCTTTGATTTATTTAATTAACTTCTGTGTATATATATTGGTGGGTTAGGGTACCAGTAATGTCTCTCTGGTGGCTTCCTATGCAGAGACTTTTTGAAGCTGCGAGCGCAAGTAACAATATTTATGGCCAACTCTGAATTGCTCGTTAGGGTACACAAAGCTACTCATCTTTTGGAGACTTTTTATAGTCCAATTTGCAATATTTGTGACCACACCAGAGGGCTAGCAATTTTTAGTCTTATATACAATTTGACATTTTAAATACACAAGCTATCATACTAGAATTGTATCTGGGACCGAGGGATATTCACTATAAATGCGAGTAGATAGGTGTTAAAGGAAGTATGTGTCAGGCTTAATGGGGACCTTGGTAACGAACGAGGAGATGGACAAGCTGGAAGAAACGCTGCAGAACGCGGAGAGGGACCTGGCCAACAGCCAGACAGAGCGGCGGGTGCGGGAGCTGCGGGCGGCGCGGGAGCAGCACAGCCGCTGGGTGCGGGACTACGGCGTGGAGGTGAAGCAGCTGGAGATGGACGTGGCCAACGTGGCCGAGATCGCAGCCGCTCTGCCCCAGCGCTGCTACCGGCGCGTGGTGCTGGAACCCTAGTCATTTGTGTACACCACCAATAAACTGCCCTCACCTTTTTCACACTGTGTTTCTCTGCTTAACTTCTTGTAGACATCCTTGTGAAGTCGAAATAAAATCTCACCGGGATAATATTTGCACTAAAAATAATCCACAACTTTACAGTGAAATAATATCTGGTTTAGAGAGAGATTGAGAATGAACTACTTTATTACAACGTCCATATAAAGTTACATACAGAGAAAAATATATAAAAATAAAAAATAATATTATATAATGACTTATGTGTACATAAATAAATATAAAAACTAATGAATATGTATATAATAGATATAAAATAGTTTTCATTGGTGGCGCCCACCGTGGGAAAGACTCCACGGCCGATGGACTGCAAGAGTTCTTTCTTCCAAGGTGTGTAGGTCGATGAGGTAGGTGGCTGGCATTACATAGCTAAAGACCAAGATGGTACTTGTATATGGTAGTCTTCGCCACCTCCGTTGTCATCATTGCCTCGGGGTGGAGGCCGACACTGAAGAACCAGGCCTAAAGATCCAGGGGCAAGTCACAGGAAGTGAACACCTCCTGGAGCAGGGATCGCATGGCTCGGTAACTCCAATATCTCTGGGTCAGCGATCCGTCGCTGGACCCACAGGTGGCACGCCTCGAAGTAGGATGGTCAGGATAATATAGGGCGTGGAGGGCCAGCTGTAGGGCGACATCTGCGTCTTGCTACGGGAAACAGTTGCGACGCAGGTTATCCCAGAATATGGAATGGGTCACGTCTACGGTGGTAGCCAAGCGCGCCACAAGCTTTCCAACAAAGGCTCCTGTAGCCATGCCGATTCTAGTGCCCGGGGCACGCTCTGGCTGGTAAGACGGATATCAGCATAGCCGATCCCCGCAGGACGATGGTCTCCGCCTCGAGCTCCACATAATAGCTGGTGATGGTGTTTTCCTACAGGAGAAGATGGCAGAAGGCCCCCAGGTGCTGTGCGTCCAGAAGCGCGATACGCGTTGAGCGCTCTAGAACAGGAGCAACATCGGAGAAGTTTCCGACCGTCGCCCCTTTAGCCAGCGCTCGGGAGTCAGCAGATCTGGTGGCCGCAGGAACCTGTTGTCGCCTCGAAGACTTAGGGACCTCTAGCTGGTGGAATGCAGAACCCAGAGGTCCAGCTCAAGGATGCTAAAGGCGGTTTCCCAGAGGCTCAGAAGTTTCCTTCTCGGTAAGATCCAGACGTCAGAAGCCGGCGGTGCCAGCCACGCCCGGCTGCGGACCAGCCAAGAGTAGCCGTTAGCGGCGCCGCGCAGTGAGGCCTTAACCCCGTTCAGGCAGGCGAACCGAAGCTGGTCCGTGATGTCAAGCAGACCGACGCCACCCTCGGAAACTGGGGGAGCCAGGTTTTCCTCTTCCTGAAAAGCCACGCCACTCGGCTCATATCCCAAACGAAACTTGCCAGTCGCACCTGCAGCCGATCGATGGTGGTTTCAGGTGGAACGTAGCCGTGGAGGTGGTGCAGGATGGAACCCAGGACAAGGCTGTTGGCCACGCGGGCACGACCCACCAGCGACAGGCCGCGCGTAAAGGGAGACCACCTCGCGATGGCTCGCTCCAGCAGCCCCATCAGGTGGGAGGCCTGAGAGGCGACGGTGTTCCCGGGGATGATGGTGCAGTCCGGGACAGTCAGCGAATCGGACGTCCAAGATATTCCCAGAAAAGAAACCGTCTAGTTCTTACAGAGTCCGTAGCTCTTGCTGAAGTTGACTGCCACCCCGGAGGACATGCGGAACTCTTCGAATATCAAGGGCACGAGCTCAATCTGAGCATCGTCCCTGATAAAGAGTACGATGTCAACCGCACAAGCGACCACGCAACCGCGACCCAAGATCCTCTCGAGGCGACGTAACTGAGACCCAACTTCGATGCTGAAGAGAGCGGCCATGCCTCACCCCGTTGACGGAAAGGCTCTGGTGTGGATCATCGATTCGGATGGCGGCGTCTGCTCCTCCGTAGAGGACAGCAATCCACCAGAGGAAGGCAGATAGTAAGCTCAGCTTCTTAAACAGGTTGAACAGGTAGCTTTTGCTGAGACCGTCGAACGCTGACTTCAGGTGCAGAGGTACAGAGAGATGACAGCCAGCGGCGTGTCATGTCTGGCTCCCCGTGGCTTCGTCTGACACTAGAGCAATGTTCCAGGAGGATGACCGTACTGGAACGGCGCAGGTCTGACATTCGAGCACGGGGTTTGGCAGACGGCCCAAGAGCACGACACTAAGGACCCTGTAATCGGTCGTTGGTAGTCTGGTTTACCAGAATGTCTGTAGACCCGGACTGCGGCTTCGGCAGCAGGATGACTTGCTGCGTCTTGAAGTTGGAGGTAAGGCCCTTCGGAGTCGAAAATCCTCGAAGACTTGCCAAAGAAATTTGGCGAAGAAATCTTCAAAGGCTTTGACAAACTCGTAGGGTAATCCGCCCCATTCCGGGCACGGCCGTTTGGCAAGCGGTGGATTGCTACCGCTTTCTGGCCGCGGGAGATATCCGAGAAAGTGCTGATCTCACTCGGCGAACTCCAAAGGGGTCACTTCATTGAGGAAGTCGGCGATGGCTTCAGCCGAGCTAGGAGCCTGGGAGAAGCGACTGCTCAAGCGTTTTCGAAGGAAACGTCTTAGCTGGCCCCCAGATATGACGTTGTCAACGTTAGAGTAAGTGGGAGGAGAGCAACGTCTGGCTCGGAGGGAACGCCCGCGGTTTGTCAGGGAAAGATAGTCGGAGCGGGTAGTATCGTCCTCCAGTTTCCGCCTCAGGAAGTGGTTTGCTCTCTCGAAGTTTCCACCACCAGAATCGGCGACGGCAGGTCAGAGGGGCCGTATCTACGCGACCAGAACTGTCTTGACCTTGGTTCATTGTTGCCATAACATATCGGGGGTGAAGGATTTAATAGGTCTTTCGATGTTTCATCGATGAACGTTTCCATTATCGATCGACGAACAGGTCTAGGTCTGACCGTAGCAGCTTGCCGATGCAGGGAATTCTTGTAGGAGCTGTGTCTTCCACTTGGATCAGGACGGCACGGTGGTCCGAGTAGGCGTAGTCTATAGTTTGGTATTGGGTGACACTATCGCAGAAGCCAAAAACACCGACAGTCAGTTTCGAACCTAGGTTGTCGAGAATACCAAGCCATATACAGGCTGCCGTCATGCCACGTTTGAGAGAGAGAGAGAGACAGCTTTCAAGCCACAGACTATTCCACAGGTCCCTATCTAGATACGCTTACCAATTAGGACCTGAGGAAGAGGCTGTGGCTTGAAAGTTCTATCCCAGATTTCAATAAAAGAATCAAGTCGTTATATTGATGTGAAATTCTTGTACAATTCTCCGCCAAGTAACTGAATGATGCTATAGTACCTTGCAGGCTGTATGAGTGGGGGAAGGATATGGTTTATGTCTTAACTGCTCAAAATATTATGGACAGTATATATGGCTACAAGTCATTGACAATCTCTAATGTTAATGCCACAAAGACGGAAGCTTTTGAAATGCGGTGATGGAGAAGGTTCTTAAAATTCCCTAAACTGGGAATGTATCCAAAGTAAATTGGCTCCATCACATTAGCTTGGAAGTAGGCTGAGTTGATTTTTGTATCTGAAACCCATAGTCAGATTCGACGTCATCTATGTAAGCAGACTACATTATCTTCCTTCTTGACAGAATCAGATCTGCCTGCGCTTCCATTTTCTCTTTTATAAAAATAGTGACATCCAGACAGACATACATAGGCTTCATCTAAGGTAAATAAGCACACAATTATCCTTTGTAATTCATCATGTGAAGTATACTTTCACCTTTCTGGCATTGATGAAGCTTTCATTAACATGTTTGTCACTGAGGCGATGTTGCCGAGCTTTTAATAATTTAGCATGTTCAAATCATTGCAACTGATGCGATCCGCTGTCTTCTAAGATATCCCTATAGCCTAATGGCCCAACTCCTTTCCATTGAAGGGCTCTCCCTTAAGACTCAATGGCTTTGACAATGGCTGTCAGATACCCTGGCTGTATTTTCATCATCTTTAAGAAATTTATTTCTTATCAGTATTACGGTACTTTGATTTTTCTGGATAACTCTTGTACCAGCTTTTTTGGTCGTGGAAGTACAGCTTACGCCACAAGAATAAAGGATGTATGTGATTGATCTTTTTTGATTTATCAAAAAATGTCCAAAATTCTGGAAACTAAAATTAAAACTCAATGATATTTATTCTGACAAATGGCGCAAGCCATTAGCGACATTTAGTTGCACGATAAGGAAATGCCCTTTTCTCGATTTTAAGGATGTCCTTAGTAAGATCAGTTAATGTTTGAGCTACTAATTATATCACAGTGTGTGTTTGAAATGTACATCAACACCATCCATTGTCCATATGACAGTTTACTACTAAATAAGTTGGGGGACGCACAGGGTACATTTCTTCCCACTTTTATTTTGTTTTCAACACAATATAAACAGTTTATCCACAAAATTACCTAGAGAAAATTAATATATATAATTAAAAATATAAATATATAAACACAAAAATCTTACACATCTCTGCTTTGGTTTCGACCCACGATGGTATATGGCACACATAGAGAGAATAGATGAGGTATGTACAGAGAATACTTTGGCATCGGTAGAGCTGGGCAGAAGGTAGGGGTGGCTAGATATTGCCCCGCCCCTCCAGTTGACGGTCGCGCTGCATGGGCGTGGCCAGCAACGGTTGGAGGAAAGATAGGCGTGGCTAAATATTGCCCCGCCCCTCCAGCCGCAGAATCTAGCTCTGCACGGGCGTGGCCAGCAGCGGGTGGAGGAAGGATGGGCGTGGCTAGAGGCCGCCCCGCCCCTCCAGCCGCTGGATCCAGCCGCACGGGCGTGGCCAGCAGCGGGTGGAGGACAGATGGGTGTGGTTAAATGTCGTTCCGCCCCTCCAGCCGCAAGAAGTAGCGCTGCACGGGCGTGGCCAGCAACAAGAGGGGATGTAAAAAGGACACCCCCAACAGAACAGTCTCGAAAATGTTGACGTTGAAGGCATCCTCAGGCGACCTGGCCTCCCACACGAAGAGAGGGAACTGGATGAGCACCATGATGGCTCCCACGGTGCTGACAACCCCCAGTAGCCTGTTGAAGTGCTCCTTGGGGAACCTAACACACCACAGCTGTCGAAATGGGGAAAATAAAGATGAAATGTCCTAAATATATGATCATCATACAAAGAAACGACAAGTGAACCTTTACATTTTGTCCCTATGAAAGGCCATTACAGCTGCTCTGGATAAATCTAATCCTAAGCTGATACACCAGAGAGAGACAGTTTTGGCTATCTAATTGGGGACATCTTCTCGCCTAAAATATAATAGGTTCACAATATTTTATTTTCGTCAATTTTGTAAAGAATCAAATGGCCACCTAGATTGGACTGTACTCATTTCGCATTAAAAATATAAATAAATATCTAGTTATGAATTAATTTCTCTCTCGTGCGTCATTCTGTCCATACGAAAATATCTTGTATTTATATAAAAAAAACTTCTTATATGAATAAAATCAATTACGCGCGCACAACACAACTTCAGTTGTGACGGTAGTATGTGGCATTTAGTTAAAATTTTATTCAGCAGTGAGCATCTCCGATTCAATTCACAGCTACAAATATGATAATTCCTGGCTGGAAAATTGTCACACATAATCATTTACAGTTTTATCTTAGAAATAACAAAATCCACAGGTTGTGTGGCTATTGAGAGAATTGGGGTGAAGAATAAAACAGTTGAGGTTATATTTAAATATTCTATTTAGTCCAAGGGAGATTGCAATCAACCTTTGGTGTCAATCTGGATGGTAATACTTAATTAAGCAGGCATGTGGTAGTACATGCCATGATAATCATGATGGGTAGTTTCAGACTGATTTTTATGTGACTGCACATATAAAACACAGATAGAAACAATTCAACTTTGAACTCACACTAATGGACAAAACTTAAAAAGTGGATAATTTGATGTCGCCGGTCGTTTATTTTTTTTTGTTTTTTGAAGGAGACAGAGACAATTTTGTTCACACTTGGTTATCTCGTGTGTCTTCAATAAAAGTTTACTGTGTATCAAATATCTTTCAGAGTTATTGTTTGAATCCCGATGTACATGATAAAAGGTACAACTTCCTTAGTTTTGCGCCTGAGTGTATACGGTGTGTAAACACGACAGACACCAGTTTCAGTACCTGACTCTAAGGTAGGCGGTGCCCACGGCCACCCAGAGCGACCGCAGCACGGTGATGAAGCCGATGGAGACGTACACCGCCGACTCCGAGTTGAAGAAGTGGGCGATCTGGACGCCCGCCTCCGTCAGCGTGGTGGCCATCATGGGGCCGAAGCCGCAGCGCAGGGACCGCAGGGTGCGCTGGAGGGGGTCTTTCTCTGTGACACCATCGCTCTGTTATATATATATATGTCATAATATATGCTCTTCCAGGATTAATAAAACAAACCAACAGCCAACGAGAGAGAGATGGGCAGCTAAAGCGAGACACTTTAGACAACTAACTTACGACCATTTTTGGCCACATTCCTGAGGGGGCCGCCCGTCACCACCTGGCGACTATTCTGGTTAGCCCCCCGGTTGTGTACACAGGGAAAACAGTCGTTCAGCGGACAGCGCTCTCGCTACCTCTTTCTCTCTCGGATGGCTTCCAGATTCCTCTTCCAACTCGTCGTGTGATTATTTCTCTCCTCACCACATTTACCACTATATTGTCACATATATATATATATACCTTAGTAATCCTTAGCTTTAGGATGATTTCACGGTATTATGTTAATTGGTATTTTCCCACATACATCTATCATAGTTCCTACTTCTTCCTATGTATATATAGATATACGAATAAAAACAATTTGCTGATGAGGAAAAAAGAAAATTCCCTCAGCGAGAATTGTTGTTTTTTTATAATTTAACCAAAGGGATTATAATACTATCAAGTTCTCATATATGGATTTATTCAATTTACAAGTTCCGGAATCATAATTGAACCTGTTGAATACCCCCGAAAGCTTGTATTGTTGTGGTATAACCTCTTCCCTCAGTGGATTTGTATTTTATTTATAATACTTCGTACAGTACAACCTCTCATGACAGACCGGTATGAATAAAAACCATCTCCCTGAACGATAACTTTTGCAAAATAATAAAAAAAGACTCTTTTCCGAATATAAATCAACCTCGAATAAAGGACCACCTCTAGTATTTTTTATTTAGAGTATTTTTGGGCTATGCGAGCTTTTTATTCGAGGTCTACATAGGATACTCGACCCTCTCCAAAACAGCTATTTTCAACAACTTTATCCCATACAGTACAAAGGTCGACATAGAAATGAATGCCTTCCATATAGGTTTGTCTATTTGGAAACAAGGTAGAAGATAGTAAAAGGATCTTGCAGCCTGAAAACTCTCCAGTTAGTTTTTCTCTAGCCTACATGGAAAAAGATGAATTTATAAAACATTACCTGTCTTAGAAATTAGAGAAAATTCCATATTTTGTCCGTATATCCGGTATATCTTTAAATAAACTATCAGTAGCGCTTATTAAAATCCCAAAAAATAGAAAAGCAGTAACAACTTTAAAATCTCAGTCAAGTTTACACCCGAATTCAAGGCATTTAAAACAAGCGCCAATTGCAAAATCGATAGTCAGCCTCCAATATATCTTTGAGGACATGAGGCAATTCTGGAAAAGTGAACTCATGGAGTTGGAATGATATTCCACCATACTTCAGCTCTAAAACATAACCCTGGCTCAATTCAAATTATGGATAAAAACCCAAATCGTGCCAATTGGTGTGCTGGTAGCAGCATTATCAACATCGTCACTGGTCTCTGCTATAGTGACTTGCCCTGATGCAAACAACCAAAGGGGTTTAAGCACATTGAAGTGAAAGGTCGAACCACTTTCTGCCTGATCGAAACACGTGGTGTGCTTGCAATAACACAGTCCAACCTAGATAATTCCAAACACCGCGACAGAAATACACATCTCCACGCTATATCTCATCAGATAAGATCGGTGTGAGGAGAATCATCTGTTGACATGTGGAAAGTAAATATTTTGACTGAAACTCATCCATATACCTTCTATTTACCATTTTACAGAGAGTACAGAACATAATTTATATAAGCTAGAATATACATATATCTTATCTTAAAATACAACTTACAGAAAGCAAAATTTACTATATAGAATATTCAAGACACATACACTCTATGTTGCCGTCACTCCAGATGGAAATAATCTGAGGAGAAGAACAGAATATTAGAGAGAAATTTGATAGGTTGAATGAGGCTCACAAGATTTCACAAGATTCACTCTTCACCGTTGTCAGGGAGCTTCAAAACTTCAAATTGTCCCTTACCTTTGTTATCCCAAGTGGCCCAGGCCGGGATAACAACGATAGACAGCTGTTTGTGATGTCTTCAAGTACGCCGTATGTCTAGAACAGTTAGACTAATCAGGTGCCCTGTGTTTGCTTCCATTTCGTGGCAGATTGTTGCGAGATGCGGGGGAGCCGTTTCATCAATTATTTAGAAAACTGCTTCAATGAGAGTTTAGAACCCGAGTTGGACAGTACCACCAGTCACAAGAAACTATCTAAAAGGATCAGCTTACCTTTAGCAGCCTCCGCCAGGCTGCGATCCATAACGTAGCCGGCCAGGGGGGAGATAGCCAGACACAGGATCTGCAGGGCGCCGTACAGCTGCGTGTACCACACCCCTGTACACAACAACCCTCTGTTTCATACCTGCTTGAACCTTGGAGAGTTGATGTTCAACGTTTTTAAATTCATAAAAGGCAAGACCCGCTCTTCTATATCTGAGGAGAGCCACGAGAATTAACTATTTACAGTTTGACAGACTGCGGTGGAAACATGGCCGATGGTGAAGGAAGGAAGATTGGCCACGTGACATACTTTAGCAAACAACACCGAAGTACATTTTTGTAAATTGATAAGTAGAAGAGTTATTCGACCTGCTGAGACAGTGCGCCAGTAATATATAAGGAAATATTTAGAGATTAGGAAAGAGAATGCACATTCTTAAAGAAACAAAACATAAAGGCATAGAATGAGTTTAGCGAGATAATTTACATACAAATATAAAATCATCATAGCCAAGTCCGGAGCCACGCCACACTATGGGTCTCACAACCAAGCCAATATCGCGACCCACATGTACTCACCCCGGGTGAAGTCGGTGGTGAAGCGCGCCACCCAGAGGTTCAGAGTGCCGGCGTAGATGACCGTGAACACCAGCATCCAGCCGAACCAGTACTGGTGCAGCAGGAAGGACGGCGACAGCAGCGTCTTCATCAGCGGTACCTTCTTGGTGTCTGCTGGGCCACAGTGTGAACGTGAGCAGTAAAACCTTACACTTTGGTCCAATAAATAATTCACTCGATATATACTATCACCTCCAATAAGAGACCAGCTCTAGGAAAAGCCAAACGGTGGTCTCTTATGTCAGGTTCAAATGTAGTCGATCAGTTGTAAACGGTCCAAAATAACTGAATGAACCAATCGCAAAAAAAAAAAAAAAAAAAAAAACCTTCTCCGGTTTACATTTTTTAATATCAATTTTAAAACATTTGTAAAAAAATAGAAGTTTATTTCAATGAGCAGTTTCCTTAGTGTGCAATAAAGGTGCAGGCTAACTTTTGAACTTTGCTTCTTCAACAAGGCTATTCTAAAATGTTTCATGCTTTTAGCAGCGCTCGGAAATTTGCACAATTCTCCAGTGTTCTGTTGGAATGTGGAAAGAGTCCCTTTATTCTATTGTACTATTAACCGCTTTCTTTATTTGACAAATTGTCCGAATATTTTTTTTAATATGTGTCATGTAAATTATTTATAGTCTTCTCGCTTCGTTCCTTTTACCTAGCATCTTCACACTTTCTAAATAGCCATGCAGCAGCAGATACTTCTTACACTGTGTCCTAGCAGGTTCTCCTTACATCTGAGAAATAGGCATGACAAATATTTTCATTTATTTCCTATATTCAAAAACAGAGTATACATGGTTCTCACCATTCAAACCACAAGAGGCTATCACCAACAAATCCTGCTCCCTTCAAAGTAATAGCCACAACCATTCAAAAAGATGGTTAATACAGATATTTTTACAGTCCCCTGACCCCTCTTTATTGAAGTTGCCTTCCCCTATATAACATGGTGCACATAATTATAAAATAGACATGTTTCAGTAGAGGCACTTTAGCCATATGGACGAAGGTAGAACTAGTATCTCACCTCCAACTAGCTGAGCCTTCCAGGGGTCTCCTTTGGAATTGAGGACCTCACCTTTCTCGTCTGCCACACATAGCGACATGTTACACGTAAGACATTATCACATTGGTGGTAACTCACAGGATAAACCATTAGTTACCATTGTCTTCAACCAATCACCAACATAGCGTCTCCAATAGTCCTAGTGCATAAGTTTGAATTTCTGAAAGCCTGGAGGAAAAATTCGTTTAAAAGTTTCAGACTGGTCAGATAATTTCAATTTCTCATTTATAAAGGCCTGGAAATCGAAATTAGTGGATCATTACCGTAACATTCACTTTAACCCAGACTAACACAATCCCAACGTAGGTCACAATGTACGCACATTTATTTGCCTGAAAGCATTGTTGGGTTTGTAAGATCGGAGATTACGTATTTCAGCATTGTGAACATGGCAAGCGATGGTTATCCTCCTAATTGAAACCAACAATACAAGTAGTGGCGAGTCCAAAAAAGAAGACAAACGGCGCAATTCACAAATGGCTGTAGAGATACTCTATAAGCTGAGGAACTTTGCTCGAAGCCATCAACATCTCATATATACACCATCACAAAGCTTATAGTCGTAGTTCACCTAAATACCATCTCTCTCACCACACAGGAATACAGATTATATAACCAGTTTTATAACCAATATAATAGCTGAATTTTTCACTTATACAGTAGTAATTTCAGAAATATATCACATTTAAGAAATAAAAACGTGCAAAACTATTTAAGGATTCTGATTAAAGATATTGAGAATTACACTTTTGGACAAAACTTAAGGAAGTTTCATATTTTGTGCAAAAACCACTTCTTATTTGCTTATATAAAGGCAGATTTCCCATACATATATATTCGAAAAAAAAAAGAATATATATACGTTCAAAAGTACAATTTACTTAAGTTTTGTCCATGATGGACAACTTTGCTACTATTGCTGTACAATACCCACATAGAGTCTTTTCAGATCTAGATCTTTGATCTTCCTCCAGCCAGAGTAGATGAGTACTCAATTAAGGAGGTAATTATAGCACACACACAAGAGTTTAACAAACACCTACTGATATCTCAACTGAAAGTTGCTGATGGCTTGCGTCATCATTCAGAATAAATCCATCGTTGATTTTTAATTATTCCAGAATATTGGCCGGATACACCCTTTTATTAGCAAAGCCAATCACGGACGTGTTTGTTTCGGGCTATTTTCTCGCTGCTTTTTTACTTTTCTCAAGAATGAGCACTCTCTCGTCCAATATTCTGAAATAAAATTTAAAAATCAGCGATTAGCTGATATTTATTCCGATGGATGATGCAAGCCATCAGTAACTTTCAATTGCACGATCAAGAGATTTTTTCCTCATAATTTTACAACTTGATTCCCTATATTTCTCTTCTGTGTTATTTTTTCACATATCAAATAGTATTTTTAAATTATCTCCAAAAGCCGTTTAAAAACTAAATTTCGTCACAGAAGCTCTACCTCTCACTCTTTGTATACAAAAAGAAAGTGTAATTGTGTTTCTCGACAATGAACACAATCGCCGATATTTTCCATAAAATTTGAAGACAATAGGACAACTCGGTTTTGATCAAGAGCCAAACTATTATAGAAACATACAAGAAACATTGTTTCACACTTAATGAAGCACACTACTGCAGACATTTGAAATGGGAGAACATCCGCACCACATGTTAAAATATATATTGATAAGAAAAATATAAACACAGTATATTTGTTATAAAATAAATAAAGCTTCCACGGCTAAGTTTCTTGTTCAAATTTTTATTTTCAAGCTTTCGGACTTGTCAGTCCTTCAACAGGAGTATCACGATAATAAATTGATGATATTTACTATTTTTATATACAAATTATTATTTACATATTTTAAAGCTTTAAAAATTTGAACCATAAACTTAGCCCCGGAAGCTTTATTTATTTTATAATATTATAAATCAGGGAAGAACGTTTATTTCTAATCAACAGTATATTTGTAAAATAAGAAATGAAGGTTTACCTGCAACTGGTTTGATCTTTTGCATCCATGCTTCTTTAGGCTTCTTTGTTTCCACTTTCTTCTCCTCTGGACATCCCTCTGTCGTTGTTAGCTCTGTTATCCAGGGCAGTATGCACTCGGATGTCGATTAAATCCTTCTGTTTGTCGATTCAGTTTCGAAGCTATTTAGTATGAAACCTAATTTAGTTGACACTTGAAGCATTTAAACCAACATTTTTCCTCATCCCAGTAACCTGTTTCACTAACAAATAGCTTAGATTTCATTATTATTCTCAATATTTTCCTTCTATAACTCTTCTTACAACATTTCAATTATCTTCTATTAAGCATCCTCAATACCCTTGTAGTCTGAACACTGCGCTATTATATAGTTTCTCTACCCAACCCTCTACTGGAAGGTCAGTCTATCGATTTTATACTGATCCATCGGTGTGAAATAAAGCTATTAAGAGATTTTGAGGAAGACTACGAATTCGGGAGTCAAACTTTACTTAAAGAAAAGCCTGATTCGCCCTTTTGAGCAAATACCTGATCTCGTGCAAATTTGGAATTCTACGGGTCTTTAACCAAAAATGGAATTTCAAAAAATGAACGGGATTTTGATTCCACTTACAACTCTGAACTCTTTGATGCATACAGAATATCTGTCGAAGAGGTAAATATCTATCAAACAACTTTCCATAGCAAAGACAAAGCTCAGCAATGAACTTAGTTGTTCCCAATCACAGTAATTATATGGGGGAGTTCGAATCAACGAAGCACAGAAAATCAATCCAACGATGGGGGTATAGTTTAACTCCCCTCTCTGATTCAAATTTTTCATTTCCCTGAAAATATATAATGTTAGAGAGAAAACATCCACCTCGAGTTTATATAGTTTGAAACTGAACGCTCTTAAATGCCGAAGAAGGGAGATATGCAATTACCGTCAATTTTCATAACCCAACTTAATCGACATAGCGATCGAATTTGTATTTTGATACTGAAAATGCAGTCTATTTTCTCAAATCGGAGAACATTCAGTAAGTTTTTTTACCTAGAAAGTCATGCCTCGAAGTTTTTCTTGTGTGTTAAGAGGACATTTTTCTATATTGCACAACTCACCTGTGGGTTTCCACGGAATCTCCTTCATGGGCGATTTATCTCCTGTCACATCCACCTTGTCAAGCACATGTATGCGACTCATCGTGTAAACAAGGCATAGATGTGAAACACGTAGAATAAAACCAAAATGTATAAATGATGAAAAATATACATTTGGTGATCATTTAACTGAATATTCTGAAAATTCTTATTTCCTACCAACCATTTTCTGTCGAGATAACTATAAGCTAAATGTTGAATTTCATATTTCTTTATGGAACACACAGGCTTCTTTCGTAGTTTAATTTTTAAAATCAACATTTAGTTAATACTTTTATTATGCTAGAATGTAATACCGTCATGATTTGCCTTTTTTTCGAACGATAATTCTAAATTAAAAACTAAATGAATGCATTTACATGTATGTATTCAATAGCAATCTGATCTTAAAAGCGCGTACATTTCCAGTACAATATAACTTTCTAGAAAAAAACTTTACCTTTGGGATTGGGGATGATCGGGAATTTGTAGGGCGAATCTGAAACACACACAGAGATCTTAAGAATTCATTCTAAAATTATATGGCAAAGACTTAACCAAGAAATAAACTCAACTTGCTATTGGTAATGTAGAATGAGATAGTACTTATTAAGATCGCTAGGGGAATAATCGAAACATTTTACATGGGAAACGTGTTACAACCCAGTGAATTTACAAATAACTTCTACTAATTGAAATGTGTCGATGGTTGGGTTGGACCATGCTGTGTGATGGGAATAGAAAGTCCTGCTAGGACTTACCGAAGAGGAAGGTGAAGGAGCCGAAGACGGAGGGCGAGATGACGGCGATCTCGCTGCTACTGCCGTCTCGGAAACTCAGGCTGGCCGGAGGCTCGACCGGGAGGTCCGAGATCTCCCACCGTGGTAGCAGGAACAGGGTCACCGGCAGGATGCACAGGCTCAGAATGGTCATGATGGCACAGAGCCATTCCCACGTCAGCCCGGCGTCGAACCCGTACTGCACACAGGCTCCCTCAGTCAACACGCGCCCATTCTATTGGTATGTCACCCGAAGTAGAAATGACAAATAAAGTTGCAATAAGAAACCACTAACTCATTTATATCTAATACAGAATATCCTCAGAGTGTTTTGAAAATATTAAAATAATAAATAATAATGCAAATTAATGAACACACCACACACTAACCTCTTAGAAAGTGTGATGACCGGAAGAAAGAGAGAAAAGAATCAAAATGATTGGAATGATCCCCAAAGGTCGGTCATATAATCAAACGAGCCAACTAGTCACTATCTGAACAGAATGGAGAGAGTGGCCACAAGACCACTACAGAAGAAGGCACCATCTGGTCGTAGTTTGGACATCTGGGAGATGAACCTGACCAAGACTGAACCACGGACATCATTGTAAAAACGTAAAATTCTGTTCTGGTGAGGAATAGAACCTTTTTTCACCACGGACATTAACCAGGAGTTGAATATCTTGCATGCGGTGATGGTAAAGATAATTATAGGGTAGTTAGGTGTAGTTTTCGCAATGTTATAAATCGAAACCTAAACACAATATATTTGGCCTGATAACGGAGGGACAGGTTTTTCTTGAAACCACGTTTTGTTCACATGTAGATTGCAATTTGGTGAAACATTCTTCATATACAAAGAATCACATCTTCCTCAAAGAATTGACAAAAAGAAGAAGCCGACTGATCTTCTCTACGTCAAAAATTGGCATATTCGCTCATATTAGAGAATTTACCACAACACTGGCTTTTAGTAAAGTCGGTAATCACCGGAGCTATGGCTTCCCCAAGGATGACTTGGTGATCTCCACTCTATAGAAGTAGCCATTGTATTATCCAAATCTTACAAAAATATGTTTTACCCTGATAAATAATATTACTGACCTTATCCCTATGAAGTTAGTACAACAAAAATATCAACGAAATTGAAGATTAACCAAGAACTTTTGTCATTTTATAGAAGGTTTTATTTAAATAGTATGCAAAGGAAAATAACACATTTTTATAGGTAATAATAAATATAATTTTTCATCGAGAGGCTCTCCTTATTCCCTTAACATCATAATTTCTGCAGTCCTATGATTCCATGGGCAAAACGAGTATGCCTTCTTCTTAAAATTAAACCACCGCAGAGCTTATATTTAGTGAGAAAGACTTGCCCGACCCAAGGCGGAGCTCCATACTGCAGGAAGTTCTATGCACAGACTACAATGGAAGTCACTTCCTTTTGGACGGTAAAGTACCTAGCGCCTCACGGCATATTATCTCTCAATATTGGCATGAGGGAAGAATGGAGTTCAGTGGTGTCTGGGTCATCACCATATCTGGATTTGAAGTCTTCCAAGCAATCGGCTCAATTCCACCTACGCTATCAAATGCCACTACGAACTTCTGGTATCATGATATGTGGTGTCAACCTTTACGATTAGCGGTCCAACCTATTTGTCTCACATCGCACATTAGCGGTCTAATGCTACGTAGATGACGGATCTCATGTTCGACCCTTCTGTTTGAAATTCCTGGGGCGATTCTTTAGCAGGATAATGCCTGGCCACACCTACTGAAATAATTACTCTGGACATGATTTTCAGACTTTACCATGGTCTTCCCGTTCCCAGAACCTGTGCCCTATTGGGTGGGACCAGATGAAACGCCAGTTGTTGCAGTATTCCGGATTTGGAAGCCTCCGTCTAATATAAATGAACCCATCTTCCACAGGACAACACAGACGCCTCCGTTGTCTGACCAGGTTGCTGCATGCATCGCTGTTAAAGTGTTTCGACACACTACTAATAGTGCGTGCATAAAGAGATCACACTGTTCATGTCGTGGAGTGATGATTCTATGATTATATTTGGTAACATATTTCAAATTCTAATTTCTTTATCTATGATTATATATTTAGGATTGTTTCAAATTTATGAGTGTTTATGTATACAATTTAATTTTGAATCCAATACTTCATTTTTGATTAGCAAATTCCATTTGTTTATATAAGTGTATATTAGCCAAATTATTTCATTGTTGTATTACTGGATACCACACATCACATAATTTCAGCATTTGTTGGCTAGAGCGATATCTTGCCATCTCTCGAGAATCTACGTTTCAATTCTGTATAGTTCGTTCAGCTGAGAGTTCCGTCAATGTGCACTTAGGTCTAAAGAAAAAACTTATCCATTACAAGCACGTACATTGTGAGAAGTTTTAAAAATGATCTGAAATAACGCAATTCTACGATCTCTATTTGATTTTTATTATTGGAATCACACAGATTCTCACAGCGCGGCATTTGTTCTCAAAAATGAGATTTTGCAAATGTGAAGCCAACATACAAATTTTAATGTAAATTTATTTTTATTGTAACCTTTCTCAAGAGACAGAGATTATTTATAGTCCCCCAAGTACAAATGACCCTACTAATCATGGTAGGTGGGTGTTTGTGACTGCTTACAGTAGTAGACTTGTGCAACAGTTGGGAGGGAGGTAATTCAACATAGCTATTTATTTCATCATCTTCTGCAATGCCGGGGTTTCAAACGCGGGTTGCCGACCGCTTGGCCCTCATACGGTTAATTCTAACTGGTCAACTTAGCAAGACCTTCGGTTGTTTTTTCCGCCCTTTCTCTCTCCTACAAAAGCTAAGGTCGCAGGGCGGGACAGTCGCTGACCCCACGTTCGGTAACCCCTGGACCATTGCGCTAACGATCCGCGCTCCGTGAGGTCCTTCCGCCGGACCGTGACCGCAAGGTCCCTGCGTCAGTGACCGCAGCCTTCCTCGGCGCCCGTTCCGGAAAAAGGGCAATTACAAGACAATTTCAGGTTATTTTGGTCAAAAGAAGTTCGAAATAATGTTACCAACAATTGGGAAGTACGTAACTAGCTCTCAAGCAGTTTTATAAAATAATAAATCACTCCAATGGTCCCTTGCACGTGTACGGGGTTCCGACACTGAATAATGCGCAATATTTCTACTTGTGGAGACATACTTAGAGCGCGTATAAGCACTCGCAATCCTCTAACCATCAGGATTACTTGGGATAAAAGTAATAACAATAACAAGATGTTTGATATATTCAGAATGAGAAAACGAGGACATATAGTTTTCCCAGGTTTGACTAGAGAGTCAGGACTCCAAGTGGAGAAAAGAAGGGTAGTTCTCACTTTGAGGAAGACGAAGATGGAGGCCGAGGCGCTGAAGCCCCCGCTGTAGAGGGCGATGATGGTACTACGCTGGGCCGGGAAGTAGTTGGCGATCTGCAGGACGTCAGGCCGTCAGGTCACAGACGGACGGACAGAAAGACAGACAGACAGCTCACCTGCATGTTGGCGATCCTCAGAGGCACGCTGCCCAAGCTCAGCAGGATCAGCGCGGGGAACACCAGGTAGGATGTGTCTGGTACATACACGCAGAACATTTGATACTTCTGAAAGTTTTTAAAATATATATCACTACTGGGATGTTGACCCCATACTGAGGCGATCAAGATCATAATGGAAGTAAAAAACGTAAAGTGCCACTGTTCAGGACACGGGAAATCTAGTCCGGGAAGTCGCTAAAGATCCTTGGGCAACAGTGACTACCCGTACTTGCGATGGTCAGGGACAACGGAACTATTCCTAATCAGAATATTGTTCTATAAAGGGTTACAATACTTGATAGCCATCGCACTAAGGTCGATCTCTAATATGCCATTGCTTTTGTTGATGATGATATGAGCTTAAGACAGATGTGGAAGGTCATTGTCAAAAAATGTCCACCGGCGAAAAATTGAACTCGCCAAACCTAAACCACAATAATCGCCACAATATATACCTAATATTTTTATGTAATGTGGAATTTATTTCAATAGGAGTTACACCTCTCATAGATGGTTGAACTAAAACTATTTTAACAGTGTTTCTTCCAACTCTTTCGTTTATTTTGGAAAAGTATAAATGGAGACTTCAAATTTGACATTTTGATATGCTCGTGTTTCTTTGTCGCGTTTTCCACGGAATGCTTTAGTGCCTTAAAATCATATAATGGCAGGAAAAATAAGCATCAGTTTGTGTTATGTGTTAAAAACACAATGATTAATAGATTTCAAGCAATAAAAATTTGATTGTGTATGTCCCTCTACTTAGTCAAATTAAACGCCGATATGTAAAATATTGACCATAAATTAAATTATTGTAACCAATTTTTGTATTTTTATTAATCAATTTGAAACCCCTGTACACTCCACGATACAGCTCAAAAATCACAGCCTACTTGGTCGATACATCGTCAACATTAATTTCATCGTCATCTCACACACAGGGGACTACTCAATTTCACATTATTAGATCATGTATTTGGTTTCGAAATGATTCCTAGAGACACATCACAGTTGTTCGGAATAACTATTTGAAGATATCAAAAAGGGGAATACGGTCAACGGCTGCTGTTAGAAGATCAGCAATTCCATTATGTAATTAACACAAAAGGATATATCTCTGATGTTGATAGAAATCCTAAAGAAAATGATGCAATTGCCGATTTGGATGTTAGAAGATCAGCAATTTCATTATGCAAGTAACACAAAAGGATATATATTTTATGTGCGGAGATATCTTTAATAAATGATGCAATTGCCGATTTGGAACATTCTTGACGTTTACTTTTAACACTTCGCTAGCTTACGTATCAGTTAGGTTTGCAACCAAAATATACTATACTCATACACAACACACTAATGCGTATTATAAGATCAATTATTTCCACTACGACATCAAGCTATCATTTATAAATTATTTTATCAAAAAAGCCATTTTCGAGATCGTGTGATAGAAGAATCTAGGGACTTAGGAAAAAAAGAGAAATGTTAGGCTTCGTCTTTTTGGCGACATACAGTGGCAGCATCTTTGGATGCCATCGAAGCAGAACCGGATGTCATGGATATCGAGGTCCCCGAGGGTCTCCAAAATTGGTCCTCCTCTTTGTCGATCCTGATGGAGCACGCGCTCTGCTTCAGCAGCAACTTGATGTCGATGTCAACCTTCTTGGCGCGTTCCTTGATGGCCTCGTAGGTGACGGCGTACTCGGGGGGCAGGAGCTGGGCCGCGATGCCGTAGTTGCTGTACAGCACCAGCTGTTCGTAGAGGACGCAGTTCTCGTTCCGCAGGATATCTACGATCTTCTTCAGTTTCATCATCAGCTTCTCGGCTTTCACCTTGTATCTACGTAACAAATGCACACTTCGGGAGCGTTCTTCGAGGTTCTGTTGAAGTCTGTCAATCTCTCCTTTCAAGCGTTTCTCGTTCTCCTGATGGTCCGGGCTGATTTTGTTACCGTCTTGGAAAGTCAGCGTGCTGTTATCTTGGGCGAGTTCATTCGACTTCTTCTGGGATGGGTTGTGCGATCTAGGCGTTTCCAGGGCTGGATCCGAGTGTGAGAGTTCGACTTGCGCCAGGGCACGGGCCATTCGGCTCATCTCAGTGTTGAGGCGGTTGATCGTAATATGCTGTTTCATGGACTCCAACTTGAGCTTGTACATCTCGGACCTCTCGTTGAACAACTCCATCTGAGTTTGACAAGCCTCTTCCTTCAGAGCAAAGATAGCCTTTTCCAGATTACTGCAGCGGTAGCTCGTCGGCATGGTAGAGAGCAGGCTTTTGGTCCGCTCTCTTCCTCCACCCATGGCTGGCATGCCGTGGTTGAATTCCGTTAGCTGGGTTGCTCTGTGTTTGAACTCCAGAAATTGTCTATCGGCGGAGTTCCTGGGCGTGTGAAAGGAATGGTACCTAGCTGAAAGATATCCTTTAGGGTGCTCGAAAGTTGCCAACCGTTCTTTTTTGAATTGTGAGAGAGGCAAACACGACTGGTTCCATGATGTATGGGAATGAAGAGGCAGTAAGCATCTTTCGAGATCATCAATTGAATCTTGTAAATTTTCCTTTTTCATACTCTAAAGTATCTTAGGTGTGAATGGAGAAAAATCTTCAAAGAAATGGATTGGGAAAATCTCTGTGCGACAAATCCGGCAAAGTAACAGCCATCGTTTTTTACAATTTTGGGGGATTAGAAGAGGGTAAAAAGCTTCCTAGATAGGTGGGATTTTTAGAAATAACATTTTTTAAAATTATTTTTTCGGAGGAATTAATTAGACAATGGACATTTTAGATATTTAGAGAATAACAAATGTCTACCTTTAAAGGCATTTGAAAATTCGGCATCTCTTAAAATATCACCCTCAATATCCTTTGTGTCCTGATCCGGTTTATAGAAATTTACAACAAGAATACAAGGAATATTCTGACTAGTCTCTACACGTAACTCAGAAAAATGAACCTTTGATTTTGTTTTCTGGGCAACCTAAAAATTCACTCTGCGCACGTCACAAATTTTACATCAAAATTATATCCATTTCTAGATCAAATTAAGATATAGTCCTCTGTGATCTCTTTTTCCAGAAAATATTACATGAAAAAAGGTTTGGGTTGCTTGTAAAAAGGGGAATTCATTCGGTAGCGTATTTCCATAAAAAAATCGGGAAATTTTATTTTTGGAACATCCATCTACTAATTTTGGACAGCGATTTAGAGAAAATAACCTACGTAAAGCTTTGATTAAGGTAATTAGTCTCAAATATTGATTCATCTGATAGCTCCAAAGAGAGAATAAAAAAGGTAAGAAGAAAATAGAAAATGTGAATATTTACATTTAGTTATAAAACATGTATATAGTGAGAAAAAGAAATCTTGTGCTGGATGTGGTATTTATTCAAATTTTAATTAAATACTTTTGGCGCAGCAGTATTATTTAGCTGATAATAATGTAAAAGAGCAAAGGTTTTATCAGAGAAGGAAGTAGATAGCAATTGTAAATCTTTAAATTGCTGCCTTGGTAGATGTGATAATTTGTAGTATATCTCATTTATCTCCTGGTTGCAATGGACATCAAGAATATAGTCAACCTGTCCTGAATTACATATCCACGTAAATCATTTATCAATTCAGAGTTTTCTTTTTCAGAAAGACTTTCTGGAGAAATAATCATTCTCTGTGAAAAATTTGAAATTAGAAGAAAGCAATCTTCACATTCAAAAATGAAAGATTTGGATGGTAGCAGTGACTATACAAGAACGAGTTTATTATCGCTTTAGAAATAAAAGCAATAGTTTTGATTTTTTATGTGGAAAAGGATATCATAAACTTTGGTTTTATAAACCCGAAGACATATTTGGGGACAATGAAAGATGATGAGTTCGGATAGCGTCAGAAGTCTTTGGACTCAAGGTCCATACAAGAAGGATACTCACCTTTAGTGGTCGTCGTTAAGAGCACGCAGCCTCCAGTAAGAAGAATGCTGAAAACACACAACCAGCGGTCAGTACAGCATCTCTTACATTGGTACCCAATAAACACATTACAATCTTGATTACATTCACATCGGAACTTTTTATATATCACATAGATTTCATTTTCAATAGATAAATTGCGCCATATATATATATATATATAAAGAAGAGGAATTATGATTATAAACAGCGCTCTATTTAGAGTTTATATATATTTAAAAAAGAGACAAATTGCTACAATAACTAAAAAAAAGCGGAAGAAAATTTTAAAAGGGGCTGGTTTATTTGTGATGAACCTTCTCTGAGGTTTCTTTCGTCCATTTGATCGACTAGACTGTTAGAACCTATCGGTAATATAGGTAATGAGAAATTTAAACTATTTTTGACGTCTATGATTCTTTTTGAAATAAAGCTATTTTTTACTGCCCTTACTGCAATGATAAGTTAATAGGATGGTTATGGGTCATAAAGTCTTAAGATGTCAAAGAAAATATAATTTGTCTCTACTATACAAACTATATTAAAAAAATAAATCATTTAAAGTTATTCTCTTATGTGCAATATATAAAAGTGCCATAAAATTAAAATAAACTTTAATGGTACACATTGGCCTCTCACTTCCACATTATGAAATATGATGATTGAGGAAAAAGTCTCTTTCATATATAATGCCAAGAGAAATATGCTAAGATAGCAAACAGGACTAAACAGAAATTCAATAATTAATTTTCAAAACTATTAGGTTTTTATTATATTCTCTAGAAGCGGCAAGACTAAAATTATATAAAATGCCTCATTTTGAAGTGAACGATTTTTTTCATATCGGGGTCATTAACTCGAGTTGGCTCTACACTAAAAAATAATAGAAATTAGCTATATAAAAGAGGAAGAAAAGCAAAATATGAAAAAATAATAAGATCAGGCAATAAACTGACTACATAGACATATCCTTATCGCTTTAAATGAGTATTTCAGATTAAATCATTTCTTATAGAGAAGATGGGCATTACAATATGAAATTTTTATTTGATCGGTCAGGATATGTCTACTTAGTCAGCAAACAGCCTGCTAAACTAAACGTTTTAAAAGCAAATGACAAAATGTAAATGAAGTCAAAGTGTTCCAAATCAAGCTTGTTAATCGGTTGCGGAGAGTTACGAAACACAGAGTGAAGAGAAGTAGTAGGGACTGTGCCAGGTGGCTCGAATTCAAGTCTTCCGTTCATGGTCGCTGTGGCAATGGTACTTGGCATGTGGAGGTAGTGGCTTTCAACATCCATGGAAAGATCACGCGGAAGTACTACAGAGCATACTATCTGTCCCTATACACTCTAGTTCTGTAGACGCATCATTGAGACACTCTGGCCAACTGGCCAGTTTGACAGACTTCAGATTTATCTAACGGTCATCAAAATGCACCAGCTATTACTCTTCGCAGGACCTGCTTTGGGTAGAATAATGATTATTATAAACGTGTAGAGAATCCAAGAACTCTACTCGGTTCTTTGTATTGCTAACCACGACATTTATCGATGGTCTTTTATCTCTCCACCTTCTTGACGGGGAATCAGGGCTCTATTTCGGACAGGGAACCTTAGATACCACATCCAAAAAACTATCCCCTTCTACCAAACTAGGGCTCCGTAAACGGACTGAGTTAAGTCCACGTACTTGATGACCAAGCGGACGTTCCTCAGCCCCCACTTGTCCAGCAGGAACCCCCACAGACAAGCCGTGGAGCCCATGCAGAAGGAGCCGATGGTGTACGCCAGGTTGAGCATCTTGTCCTGCTCCGTACAGCTCAGAATCTGCACATATGCTCAGTTTAGCCACATTTATCGTTGCAAGAAAACAGATAAAAATGTATTTAATTGATATGATTCAGTTATATAGAGCATATATAACCCTCTCTCTTGGTTGCGATATATCATATATAATTTTAAAATGGTAATTGTGGAAAATGTTGTTGCTCAAAATGCGAATCCAACAACGAACTAATCTTATTAAACCAACAAGCAAACAACTAACATATAGATAGGCTCCCAAAGTTAGCGCTTGTCTTAGGGGGGGGGGGGGGTGAGTGGGTTTGCAAAATCATTTGGAAGTGCCTTACAAAGGCAATGCCTTGGGAAGTGATCCAAAATAGTCTGGGAACCTATTAACGAATATATATAATTCGTAAAAATGCAGTGTATATCTAATATATCGGAGATAAAAATATATATGTAATAATAAAATCATATATATATATATATTATAGTCTAGTGTTATATAGTTCGATCATAATCCCGAATCTACAGAAATCCTCTAATTCTCTCCAAGTTTCAAAAGAGAAGCAGGAACAACATCTGGCAGAATAAATAAACGCCCAGTAAAGAACCAAAAAACATTATCGCTACCTTTGGAGCAAAGCAAAACAAAACGGAGGCTGCAATCCTACCAATTATGCCTCTCCTTGGCACAACTCTTCTACCGGAACAGGCCCTGGGCCGAGACTGTGTTCCGGGTTCTCTAGGTGCGGAAGTGTAGCTAAGGTGTAAGTGGCCGTACAGGACCTGTCTCAATAGTCCACTCATATAGATATGACAGGTTCTCATTTATGATGGGAATCCGCTTAAAACGTGAAAACTGGCAAGAAATTTGAATGCAGAAGTATAACATTATCTGCATGGATCTGTCGATATATATATAATATTTTTCAAGCATATCAGAAAAAAAAGAGAGATCCTGGCATATCCAATTCTACTTTTTGTTTCAAAGAGAGATAACCCTGGTTTCTGGGTCGCAGAGCGTCAACTACCCGGTTACAGATTCAATAGATTGACACTTACCTAAATCTAAATTAAATGCTTAATATGATTATTAATAGCTCTAAAAACGTCTAATTTGAAAAACTGAAAATATATTTTAAGGAATTTTTACCTTAAAATTCCGATATTTCGAGAAGCAGTTAGCCAATCTTCATCTTCTTTTTGAAAGTGTTTTGCTTAAAACGCGACATTCTCACGCGACTGCATAGTGTTTAAGCAAACTCTTTCAAAACTAGAGGCCACATAAAGATCGGCGAACTGGCACCCTCTCAAAATATTGTCATTTTAAGGAAAAATAAAACGTTTTATTTTTGATCAAAAAGTAAGATTTTTAATCATAATTCCATAATAATTTCTCAGTATATTCATTACCACAGTAAAGTCTTAAAAGAGGTGATAAAATAATGCGTTCTTTTAATGCGCATAACAAAAGAGAGGTGTCTTTTTGATGCATGATATAATATGTTGCTTAAAATTATTGATTTAACAAACAACTCCCAAGAAGGTTTAAATCCAACATAAGCAAAAGAGTGAATCGCATGGTTGCATGCAGTGTTTGACATGCTCAATAGAGATGAGGGATTGTCTAGATAAAGCAGAACTATCAAGTTGCATACCATTGGTTTGTGCTTAAGAAATATTTGTCTGTACTTGCAGACATAAGGCTGACTGCGAGCTGTCGTCGTTTTGGTGCGATTAGGGAAACAAAAACACAGAAGAGATAAGAGCAAAATGTGTTATATAACAAAACAAACGATAACTTTTCAAAACAGACGAACACCAGGACAATAGCGCCAATCAATTTAATTCCAAACGAACAGTGAGTCGCGTTTTGATTGGCTTATTACTTGTTCCATTAGATCGCCAATCACGTATCGAGGATGTAATATCGATTTGATTGGCTTTAATGAGTTCATCGTTGGTTAGGTATATTTAGATAACCATCTCGTGACTTGGAGCGATAAAAAATATCGTTTTTTTTTCTTTAATAATACACTTTCTTCAGAAAAGTGAGAGTTTTAATGGATGATCATTTTCTCTTCAATATTTTCAACATCAACTTTCCTTATTCAATATGAAATACGTACATATACAGATACGTCTTTCATATAGAAAAACAGACAAAAAAGTATAGAAAAAGTTACATACCCTACACAATAGTTGTGTGGAAATTTATTGACGATGAAAGTACCTCGGTTTTTACCAACTTGTTTATCGTGATAGAGTACAATTTAAAAATAATCATTAAAGATAGTTTTAGAAAGGCTTCAATGCACGCGGGTAGATCATACTTGAAGATTGATCCTGTATACACGTGATGAGTTACAGGATTCTTAATTTTAGGATGGTTAATCCTTTTTTTTTTAAATGGTTGTTTGGAAGCTTGCAGAGAATTAGCCATCTTCAAGTAAATAGCGAAGTTTTAGCTACACCATTATAGGTACATATGCAATATAGAAAGTTATATATCTCCAAGAACCCAATAATCTTTGCAACTCTATTTCGACGTAGTATTTGACTTTTATTTTATTATTCTGCTTTTGTTCTTGCAAAGTTCCCTAATATACTATTCTCAAAATTCTGAGCTTCCCCCTAGAGCTTAAGTCTTTTGCCCTCCCCCTCCCCCCTACGCTCAATGCCGAATGTCAGAAATATTCCAAACCGAAATGTCAAAAATTACACGAATTATTCGCTCAATATTTTCAAAACGTAAGTATTCGAAATAAAAAATCTGAAGCGAATAGAACTGAATACGTTGGAGCGAGGCCAGTGCACACGCAACGACGATAAAAATGGAATGAATTGCGCATGCGTCATTACATGACGCGGGAAGCAGGAGCGAGCCAATTAACGGGAGAATAACACGAACACTACCTGCACCTATGTTTATAAATATAAATCGAGTAACCTAAGTATTTTATAGTGACTCAATTTTCCTTCCTGAAAAGATTATTTTTATAGCTTTGTTAAAATATCGGCCTTTTTGTTATTCCGTCAGCGTCGTGCCTTGTTTAAAAAAATTAGAGGTGTGATTATTTCCCTTGTGTTGTGTAATGGGCTATTATCTCTATAACGTAAGCTTCAACAGAAGATGGGACTAAAATCCGTTATATGAACCTACAAAAATAATATTAAGGAAATAACAGGTTAGTGTGTTCAGGAATAGGTTAAAATACAATGGATGAGAATATCATTGAGATTGTACATGTTTTTAGTTATCACAAGTACAGAGGATACAAGCTCAAGGTGTGTAGCTTTGAACATCATTTGATGGTTAAAGGTTTGTTTGGAAAAGATACAGCTACATTAACATTCCCGACGTTTCAGTGACTCTGTCATTTTCATCAAGGAAATGTTTATTTATATAGGAATCCTATCTTCTATTTACATATGTACATATATAAGTAAAAGAGATAGGATTAAGAAATGATCACTCCCCTAAGGAGAGTGCCAGAGAGTTGCTGTAACGCCGAGAATTAATTAAAAAAAAAGGCTAATGTAGCTTATATTTTCCCATTCAAGTGGGTAGGTCCTTGCGACTGGATATGTATGTACTATATCTCTACAAAGATAGGAGAGATTTTACTTTTTCACTTACAAGGTACTGAACCAATCGCTTAGTTACTTGTATTTAATAGTGGGGCTGGATTTATGTTATAAATGGCTCATTGTTTATTTTTTAAATGCTCCATTGTTGGTATAGGAAAGGTATTCCTAAAACGATCATCTTCATAACCAGGCCATTTTGTTGATAAAATTTCTATGAAGGCACAAAAATAGACGCTAATAAATAACATATGATATAATTTTCTGATAGGCGATAATAGAAACCTCTCATTGAAGATATCTTGAAACAATTTATTTTCTCGAGATTCTATGCGCAGATTTAGATCATTGAATAAATTACGACGCACCAACTTTTCTTAATTCGAAAACAAAATCCAACTCTTACACAATTGTTTAGGTCTATAGTTCACATCAGTACATCGCAGGATGGAATGGCTACCTAAGCTAGAATTGCTTGAACGCCTGTCACATCAGTACACCATCATTGGATAGTGGGCTACCTAGATCGGACTCTGTTCGCCTGTGTCACATCAGTACATCCTAGAAGCAGATGGCCTCCCAGACCTTTCGGTCCTCAAGCCTTTCGATTTAATAACATCCAAAGTTAGGAATGGTCTAAATATGCCAACAAGAAGTTATTGCTGAGTATGTATCAACCGCCGTTTTATCTGAAGTGATATAAGCCTTCGTTATTTGATGGAGTGCCGGCTGGACGGACGGAGAGCGAGGTTATCAGGCGACGTCGCCCATTTAACGTCTCCATCATCACCCCGGCCCTATCTCCCCAGCTGAAGGTTGAGATGTCAAAGGTTTCACTTTTATCCTGCAATTACTTCCTCTCTCCATACTCTTCTGTTTATGTTTGTTCCCTCTTTGGTAATCTAATTTGATGCTTAAAATAGGAATGTTTAGTCATCATGGTATCAAAAATGTCAATATTATCGGAAATATACGCAGATTTTAACTAGAGTTGAGACTATGAAAGGTATAGTCATGCTCATAGAAAATAAGCTTCCTCTCTAAGATATGTAACAGTAGAGTATACCCCTATACAACTGTTGAAATTCAACATGGAGAGAGAAACCTTACTTTGATCCCTTATAATATAATCCTTATCTACTTTCCCTTCAACTTTCTTTACTTCTTGTAATACCTTTATTCGTTCATGTAAATATGCAAAATTATGGATATAACACTACTTTAAAATTATTGTTCGGTAATAGAGCTGGCTATACTGACATTATATTTCAAATTCAACATATCAAATTATTCTAAAACTTTCATTAATCAGTATAAAATCTATATATATTTAGAAGAGAGAGTTGACTTTCTTAAACGTTGGACTTCAACGTCATCCCTAATCCCCAAACTCAATAAGTGCTTGTAGGTAAGCGTTGTTGCAAATTCTATGATTCATCCTGTGTAGACTGGTTTAGGAGACGGCTGGATGATGATGGCAGGAACCCTAGAAATGGGAAGCTTAATATAATGGCTTGGACCGATAGATAAAGACAGGGAAAGTCGCTAGAACTACAGAATCTACAGGGCCGGTCTACGAGATGTGCAGGATGGGGAATGGTATGCAGAGCCAGTGGTGCCTCAAGAATCCAAAACGTCAAATCTATCCAGCCAACACTCGGCAGCATCTCGAGAGGCTTATTGTCACGTCCTCTCGAGTGAATTACCTTCCGGGTGACGCCGCGACCCTGACACTGACCACGTGTGGGGGGACGTCCGGAGGTCAGTGCCTACAGCTGGAGGAAGCTTCTGCTTTCAAGGTTGGTGGTTAACTAACCGCTTGTTTGGTCGCCTGCTGTCTGTTTCAATAATCTCTTCCGCCGTCAACCTAGGGGGAAATAATGGTCATTTTTGTTAAACCAATACATTGATAGCGAGGGTATTAGGTGATGTTATTTTGTCTTGAAGAAACACGAAGTTGAATTAGTACAACCATCACTTTGTATACTAAAATAATGTTCGCAATTGTGTGCTGATGTTTCACTTATGTATTTTAACTATTCCCTTTATATTCTACATTCTCTCTACTTCTGATTTAGTTTTTCTCTTGAGCAGGTCCCGATCTCTCCATTTCTTCAAAGCTTCCCTTCTAGTTCATCAGTTCAATTCTGCTTCTTCCTATCGTTTAATTTCTATTCATTCAACCTTCCAGACCATTCTGCAATCATATAAGACGAATAATGCCAACTTGGAAACTACTGAAGAGCTCAATCATTATTAAGTCGAATGCTCCCAATATTTGTTATCGTCTATAAAGTGATTGTCAAAACATTCTTTTAAATTCAAACTTAACCATTTCTCTAAATTGTTCTCGAGATTCTGAAAATAATTAAGGAAAACAAAGACATAATGTCTTCCTCCAACTAGTAGAGTTTTCTTACGTATAAAAAACATTCGTCATCAACTGAAAACTCTGTAGGCTAGTGGTGGTTCTTAAACCATCTCGACGGCGGAACAACTGCCACATTCCGAGTATGTATGAGTTGTAGGTGCAGAGGAGGCTCGAGTTGGCTTCCATGGACCTACATGTTGAATAGGGAGTAGAGAACGTGGGCATTATATACATTCTGATATATCAGTGTTCCACTTACAAATCTTAGATCACGGTTAGACACCGAATGTATATATTGCCACGTAGAAAAATGAGGGAAGACAAAAATAAGATTGACAAAGCAACTATGATTAAAGCAATTACCATCTTATTACCATGAAAGAACAGAGAGGCAATGAGAGAAAGATGCTGAGTAATACTTTGATACAATATTATAAAATGTTAAAATCGTTTTGATGTTTCCATCTATCACCGTTTCTAATAAAACATTCTACCAACCCCCCTTGTCAAACTCATTTTTACATTTAAAATATATTTAAACGTGATTGTGTGTTTATTTTCGTAATAAAACTATTTTATACTGCCCATACTGCAATGATGAGAATATTTGAAGGGCTTGGCTCATCAATGGTGAACCTTCTCATCGGTTTCGCCAGTTAAAGCTACAATATCGCTCTAATATTGTATTAAACTGTTTTTCTTATAAGCGGTATGTGGTAGATTAAACTGGCGACTTCTAGGAGAGTTTACTACCACCGATGTGGCAAGTTCTCCTATTATTTTCAAACGTAGTAAGGGTAGTAAGAAGCACTTTTATTCAGAAAAGAAAAACAAAGAATAGTTCTCTCCTATTTATAAATACACAGATGACACACATGTGCCATGTAATAATTTCTACACGCTTACATTCTAATGGCTTAACAGGTATATATAACTGTTTTTCTCTATGTGTATATATGTTTTAACAATGTCTCTCTTGTAGAATACCAATTATTTTATCATTAAAATTCCAGTATAAACATAGTACAGACCATGATAATTAGGGAGTTATGCTGTAAATATGACATCTCTTTACACACATAGAAAGAAGTTGACACTTTATATTCACAATGTGTAAGAGTTAGATACTTGCACCCACTACTAAGATCGTGTAAATATTGGGATCATCGAAGCGATTGTTATTAATCGTTTGAAAAAAAAAGTTGACATTGCGGACTTCAATCTTGAAAGAATTCCTTTCAAGATTGAAGTCCGCAATGTCAACTTTTCCAAACGATTAATAGCAATCGCTTCGATTATCCCAATATTTACACGATCTTAGTAGTGAGTGCAAGTAGCTAGTAGCATCTTATAAAAAAACAACAACAAACAAACTATATAGACCATTAGACTGCTTCTCTTCTAAACCAAATATACTGTATAATGAATACTTCAAGCAAATAGATATCCGAAATATAGATTCTTCGAGTATATATATATTTTCAATGTTGTAACTTTAAAATTTATAATTCCTTGACTTATATTATTTTGCAAATAATATCCAGTGTTGTATTTCCCAAAAACAATTTCAATATCTATGGCTTTCGGGTTTTAATGCCCTTCTCTAGGAGTACTCTTGACTATAACGCGTTGTATGGTTAAGAATATTCTGTAGAAGGACGCTAAAGCTTGAAATATTAAAATTGTATTTAGGAAACATAGTCCTTGATGATTTTTACCAAATAGTTGTAGCTTTAATTTTCTTCTTGTCTCTCTGCTCTTGAGCAGGTTTTGGTCTTTAGTGTTATCATGTTTCTTTATCTCTTGAGCTCTTCTCTTTATTTCTCTAGAGTTTCTCCTTCGTCAAATCCATAATTTCCATTCATCTTCCTACTCTAATCTCTCCCTATCTCTATTCAATTTACCCACCAGAACTCCTTCATATAAATCTCCTCAATAATTTCAGACACATCTCCAATAAGCGTTGCTCTGTATTCCTCTAAATTTGTATCTATCGTCATTCAGCCAATCCCAGGTAGCGTGGTGATTGGCCAACAGAGAGAAAAAAACAATGAAATCTAACGGCTAAATTTACTCGAGGCCAATGGCAAGGTTTGTGTCCCTCGTTGCCGCGCTTCCTCATTGGTTGCGCACATTGGTCATTAACGGTCATCTAGTGTATATGATGATTGATAGCGTGGGGAAACAACAACCTTTCTGATACACCATTGAAAGAACCATTGAGATCTGAAACTTATTATCAACATTTTTTGATGTTTTTTTCTTTCCTTTCTCTCTCTCTTTTGATTATATATAATATAATAGATTATAAAGACTTTCAACTCCAGAAGGCAACTTGCCCAGAAATTTAAAAAGATTTGTAAGAGATTAGAACGCTTCTCTCTCTCTCTCAACTGGAATAATAGAAAAATACATTGATAGGGATTTCAGAAATAGAGGGTTTTCAGCCACTTGAGCATACCTTTCCTTTGGAATTACTAGAATTTATATAGTGCTTTTTTGTGAATATATTTATGTATCACATAAATTTTTTTTTTTTCTTTTTGGTACATTTCAATTTTTATTCATTGCCGTATAAGGTCCATACACTAAATAGTTTTCAATTATCTGTATTAAAAAAGTAGTGTTATAACAATTAGTACTAAATTACATCAATAGATGGCGTTAAATTGATAAACATTACCAGACTATTAGAATACATGCCAGGAATAAAAAAACGATGGAAGATTTTAGCTAAAAAATGACTACGGCCAAAGGTGTGTGTGTGAATGAGACTAAAGCGTATCCTCACCGCTCTCATCTCGAACTGCCCCAATGTTTCTTGAAGACTGTTGCTGTATGTGCATTTACTTATGCACAAATAGATAGAACAGGATAATTCTGATGGATGAGTTGATTACACTGTAAATACACCACATCTCTACGCATGTAGAAGCAGCTCAGCTATTGGCACTTACAAGAGGCCTGGTATACTTTTAATTCCACTCACTTGTGGGCTGTGAAAGACTATCTTGAAGCTCCCAAATCGACCATAACCATTCTAAAAGAAACGGAGGACCATTTAAACAATTTGTTAACCAAAGTGGCTACAATGCAAATTTCAAAACCGGGTTCTGGTTTAAGAATAAATAATTCAATCTAGTTTATCCTATCCTTCTTTATACTTATAATTGGTCCTGTGCTCTGGAGAAACAATTTCAAGTGTCATAATTGTGATTCCCTCGTTGTTTTATAAGGTTTATTTTTGACGTTTACAGAAAGGAATGAAAAAAAAAAAGAGGTTTGCAATCACCATTTTTAGTACGGGTGAATTATAGTGTTTTATTTCGAGGCCTATTAATCGACGTGTGATGTTAAAAAGTTGAGGAAGTGAAGATTTTTTTGTGTGCGTCTGTATCTTCCTTAATGAGGTAATAGAAGGTGTCGACACCGCAGCAAACTACTTCCCCCAGCCGCTGCTAAAGACTACAATTGGCGATATCCACGGAGGACCATTTCACAACCTCCTCTTTCATTAAGTATATATACACTGCTTGTCTCCAAAGTCCTCTCTCATATTACAATTCCAACAAGGCAATGGTACACCAACGTAAAGCTTTAATTCTAGAGAGAGAGCCAAGATATCTCATAGACAAACAAACTCCCTGTTTCAGAAATATCGAGAGCAACATCTAACTAAACAACGAAATTATAAATATTTCCTACTTAGGTTTAGATACGGTATCGCATGTAGACGATTAAAGTATATATATATCCTGTATCAAGTCTGGTCGTGAGTTCTGAGAGACGCCAATATTCTGTTTATAATGTGATATGAACTATAAATCTACTATTTTATTATTGTTATCTCTAGTACACGTAGTACAGGCCATGAGTAACATGGTGGGTAGTTGGAGACTGATATCACTGTGTGCACCACATGTCTACACATGTAAGAAGAACTTTGACTAATACAATTACAAGTATGCAAGAGCCCTATTTGATTACTTGCACTCACTGGTGGAGTTTGACTTTTTCAAGAATCGAGAGCCATTGGAGCAATTTTTTTTTATAATAAGAAGAAAGTGCTCAATGTGCGGGAATCGATCCCGGGCCGTGACCGTCAACACTGACAGTTTGTACCAATCATCCACCGACTCCCTTCTACTATCTTTATCTATTTAATATTTCTATAAATCTAATACTATTCCATGTAAACTATATATGATCTTTATATAAAAGGGCGTATCTGGATCTGTAAAGGAAAAAAAAAAAACAATTTTTTTTTCTCAAAATATTTCAAGAGATTGCTCCCTCTTTATCAATTTATTATAAACTTAATTTACAAATTCTTGTAGATCACATAAAAACAATTTTGTCATTGGTTTAAAAATAATTAATATTTTATATAAACTTATTTAATGGATCGCTTTTTGACTCCAAATATATATGATGTGTTTCGGCACACACAGTCTGTATTATACATACACCATTAAATCAGAACACACACAACACGCATTATATTAATTATAATAATATATTTTTAGCGAATTTTAAAAATTAAATAGGGGATGAAATTTTAAACACATTTTATACTGCAACGAACAAACATACTAAAGTGAAGTTTTAGGACAAAATTTAATTAAAAATCTCAGCGATTTAAGCTCTCTCAGTTTTAATCAATATAAATTTTAAATTAACCCAAGTATATATTTGATTTTAAATATGGAGGGGAAAATGAGAATGAATTGAAAAATTCTGCCTATACTCACTAGGATAACAGGAGCTATAGGAAATATCTTCATAGCAAGCTTCTATTAAAACGAACAATTCCAGCCTATTTCAATGATTTATTTTTGTATTTTTGACCATTTTATAAATACTCTTGACCGTGTTTCTCTCTAAAAGTTGTTCTTCTTTTGTAAAGTTCGAATTAGTGTTAGTATTCTTTCGTTTAAGAGATGTATACCTAATTTTCCTTAACATTATGTTCTCTCTACAAATCCGAGATAAAAATAAATATTCGTTGTTAGTCATCAGAGAAATAAAAATTCATTAGAAATTCAAAAAGAGCATCGCTTATCATTTATCTCTTGCTTTCATCCGTCTAGCTAGTCACTTCTCCTCCGTCTTACATTTTTTTACTCCCAACATGATGAAAGTCCACTAAAAAGAGCTAATTACTCGAATTCTGTAACGAACAAGGAAGACACGGACGGTCATAAATAAACGATTATGCAAATCAAATGCAAAGGACTTTCCCTGTCTATAAAGTAGCTATTAATAAACAAGGAGAGAGATGCACTCTCAACTTTGGGTCTAGCAAACAGATCAAATATCTGTTCCTAGGAATCAAACATTGTGCGATGTACTGTAAGATACACTTCCTTTATCCGAGATTGTCTTTCACAAGTAAAGGTATCTTGGCCCTATTCTGAAAAAAAAGGTAAACTATAAGAATAAAAATAATATAAATTAGTTCAGATAGGTCTTGTATAGACAAGAATCATTCAATCAGAAAGTAATTTTCACAAATTTGTGAATAAAGCTTTTCCTCAAATAGAATTAACGCCAAAATGGATAAGGAAGAAATAAAAGCATATGTTCGCGGGATCGCTTATTTTTTATAGAACATCCTAATGAATGATGGAAAACGAAGAGTCCTGCAGTAACTTTTGTTCGACCAAATGCCCGTAGACTGACTCTACGTCCCGATGGATTGATCCTACGAGAGAATTAAATCATTGCGGGACAGCCCCGACAAGGCTGTCATTACCGCTGGAGAAATTCCATTGTTTACCTCCATGGCAATGCACTTATTACCTGGCTGATAATGCGCTCGAACTGTGGAATTCCCCCCTTGAGACAATCTACGTGAGCTGCTGTCTCACATTACCTCATATATATGTTCATCGCTTCTCTCTTGACTTCTTGGCACTCTAGACTCGCTTCTTATACTGTTTGAGAATTTGTATAAAGCCACTCTTATATTATTAAAATAATAGTAAAGCGTCTCTCTATCATTTGAATGTTCTTTATTGAAGAAGATTCATCATAGAGAAGCTAACATTTTAATATGGAGAAAACGTTGAGTCTCGTCCAAAACTACAAACAAATTCGGCCAAAAATAGTTCCATTAAAAATAACGCACGCATCGACTTAGACGTTGAAGTCCTGAGGTAATTGTCAAAATGTTATGGCGTATAATCGAGATGATATGGTGTAAATACATATTAGGTGTTAGAGATTGAAAGTTCTTTAAGACAGAGAGATAGAAGAAGTGAACAGTATTCATGTATCAGCATACTTGGGATAGTAAATGAAATTTTTATATATAGCCGCGTTTATCAAATATATATTTAAGGGTTTTGGCACTTATTTTAAAAATATTTCTTATTATTAACCATTAAAACTACCTCTGCAGAAAAGTAACCGAAATGATAGAAAATATTAGACGAGAAGGCGCGGTTCATCAATGGTGAACCCCCTCCCCAGCGGTTTCTCCAAATCAATCTTCAGACCGCTCTACTATTGTATAAGATTGCTTTTATTATATATAAATTCTTGGACAAAACTTTTAAGTACGTTTCTATATTTCTTTTTTTTTTTTTGAAGGAGACAGAGGCAATTTTGTTCATACCTGGTTATCTCGAGTTTTCAATAAAGGTCACTGTGTATCAATTATCTTTCAGAGATTTTGTCTGAATATCGAGATAAATGCTAAAAGGTACAACTTCCTTAAGTTTTGTTCTCATAAGTGTGTATATATAGTGTGAATATTACACAGAATGCCAGTTAGGGGAATCAATGGACATATAAGGGTCTGCAGAAGATTATATTATGAATGTAAGAAATCAACAAGAAGTGTATACACTTCTGCAGAGACCCTTATATTCCCTAAATACCTCTAACCTGACTTCCTTGGAAGGCACACAAACTTGATAAGAAAAACGATCTAATAAACAATAGTAGAGCGGTCTGGAGATTGGTAATGCGAAATCGCTGAGAGGGTTTACCACTGATGAGCCATTTACCCTCCCATTTTAAATTTGAATCATTGCAGTTTAAGTTCGGTATAAATAGTTTTTAAATATAAAAAGCAAGGTTGAAAATGTTGTGTCAACTTTCAGCTAATAAATGGTACTAAGATAAATATAAACACACTAGACTCTTTTATATACATTACAATTGTACTCTATGTTGTGGTTAAAATATTTTTTTTTCGTGAAAAGGGGATGTTTGTAACTATATATGTGTCACTACTTACAGTTGTAATAATATATTCCATAGTTACATTCCTGATACAGCGACATCCAAAATAGACCTACGAATGTAGACTTTAGCCGTAAAAAAAGATTTATAACACAGTCTGGTATTCCAACCCTCCAAATAATTTCAAATTTCGTATGCAATTCAATAGATATTTGATTTTGAATTTGAGAAATACTACATATATGCATTTTCAAATTATACTTTAATGATAAAAGCTTCAACGAAATATAACTTATCATAGTTGTGACAACAAGAATCTCAAGGATCTCCACCTTTATTTCAAGTAGCTACAACTATTCTTTATAACGTCACCAACGTCGACATGACGTCCCCTCGACAAAACACTAATTTATTCCTTTCTCCCTAATCGATTGGCATTTCTTCAAATCTCGGGAGTCACCAAGGTCGGTGTCGCCCACATCGGACCATCGCGCGACAAAAACCAACCGGGCATTAAAGAGAGTCAAATCAACCAATTATCATCATTAACGAGCTAATTAAACAAATTAGAAAAATAAGAGAGGCCACTTTTTATTGTTACGTAAGGAAGAGAGGAGATTAGCTAATTGGTTGCGGATTTTGCGGAAATGCATTGACAGCTTTTTACGATTGGGCGGTTATTTAAAAAATTGGAAGGTCGATTTCTCGCGTTACACCCACCCTCTGACGTGATTCAACACGTCACCAATATTGGTTGCTAACTGCCTTCCTTGTTTACCTATTGGCTTGATATCTTGGTATTTGTGACAGTGAATTACTTCGAGGAAATCTCTCATCAGTATTCTCTGAAGATTGTAATGTGTGTTTTAATAATAATTCAATAATACGTAATACATCACATTATATTGTATTCCCACCAACTTTGTAAGTCTTTGATGTAAGTCTCTCAAGGAGGTACACAAAAGAAAGACACCTCATCCTTTGAAAAAGATGTCAAGTATGAGCCACATAGAAGCTTTGACTGACTAGATTCTGAAAAATTGTCGAGTTAACAATGATAGCTCCTTGTATTTGTGTCTCTTTTAAAAGGAATCATTTCTATTTTTTTTTATTGAATGGAATGAATCATTGATTGAATTATGTAACAATGGACACATATGTTGTTAGACAACCTGTTTATTGTGTGTCACTGGACATGCGTCGGACCTGGAGGCTGTTGTTGGGTTCTCTGCTGCCTGAAGTATAAGAGCTATGCTTCCTTCCTGCGGTGAATCTGTATAAGACCGGTGGTATTAATAAAACTGTATGTGTGTATGTTTATTGTGGGTGACAGATTCAACATAACAACTACATAGCATCTTGAGATTTTGTTTTAAAATTGCATTATTTTGTGTGAAATGTCATTAAAAAAACGGGGCTTATATTGTTGTGACCCATATGATTAGTTGTAACTGTCTCTTTGTCTAGGTATTAGAAATATAAATAGGAGTAACGAGGCTCAAAATCTTCATCACCATCTACTCAGCGGCGAAGCACGCAATCTACGTTTTCTTCGTAGATCACGAAATACGTGGTGTCGCTGGATATTCTCTACCAAACTCTGCAGCGGTGGCAGAGGCGCCATGTACATATTTATAGACTATTGTATATATATATCTGATTATTTTGAAATAAAATTACAGACTATACACTTTTGCATGTATTGACAAGATGTTAATAAAATTATGTTGATTGTCATTGTCAAAATCTTGGGGATTTTTTATGTGAAAAAAAAATATATTAAATAATAAACATAAATCATACTATAAGATAGATGGGCCGGCTATACAATGCGACATTAGGGAATTCCACCACCAACAACGGGGAAAATTATAGAAAAGACAACGAGAAAGAAGATCATGGCATATCTACAGAGACTAACTCCTAGAAGACAGAGGGTGTCTGGATTACCTAAAAAAGACATCAGAATTTCTCCATAGCGATGTATTATCAGTTTTGCATAGTCTAAACTATCTCTAGTAGTGGTCAGAGATGGACATCATCAAGGATGTCATAAAATCATAAGAAGCTGCGCAACTCTTTTTATTTACTTGATTATAGGAAGCTTTCGGACAAGCCCTTCTTTAGATAACTAAAAAACGGTTTGCGGCGTCTTACGATTTTTTGCTATTAGTCGAAAACCGCAATCAAAAAGGTAAGCACCATATTGAAAAATATTGTAAATAACTACCTTGCGGTTTCTTCTATCTTCTTATGTTGTTGCTTATTTGTTTAATGGATATGTTTATTCAATGCTCTTTTTCTTAATTGTTTATTTTCTTTTTGATAATTCTGTTACCTACTCTACTACAATATGAATTATTGTAAATAGTTTCACGCGAAATTATCCAGATCGGATATAGCGTGTCTTATTTGCAACGGGTAATAAATAAATAAATACGCACCTATATTTTGAACCAACCCTTCATATCGACACTCTGCGTTTTGTCTTATCTTTTAACTTTGTGTGTGTACATATAGGTCTTTTTTATATCATACTATATGTTTAACCGTTTTAGTTTTTACATAATGCTTTCCCTAATTTTCAACATTTTCATTTAAATTTATTATTCGAATACCTTTTTTTATCTACTTGGTAAAAATGGAAAGAATTTAATATCCTTTTACAAAGATAGAAATCAAAACGTAAATTCTCTCATAATATTTTTCTATTTATACATACCTAAATCACTATTGTATAAAAAATATTACTTAGACATAAAAGAGAGCGAGTCACCAATTTCATAATTTGAATACCACGTCCTTCAGAGATATAAATATCCAGATAGAAAAGGCCGCTCTCAAAGCCAAACAATGGCCACAAATTAAATAAGAATGCAGAAGCTCTCACTCTGAAAGCCACTTTCTTCCTTTTAAGAAATTTCGAGGTGGTTTCTGAATTTAAACTTTGTTTATTAACTAACTTCTGATAGAGAAAGCCACGTTATCAAATTTGACTATATTTTCCTTACGCGACATTTCACCCGAGTTCTTGGTAACTAAGTCGTGGGTTGCTTATAGTTAACATATCAACAGTTAAAACTGCTGATAACATTATATATACAACTTACCTCGCAAGGTTTAATATAATAATTATATTTTTTATTAATTTTAACATATTAAAATATTATGAAAAAGGTATCTCCTTATCGTGCAACTGAAAGTTGCTGATGGCTTGCGTCATCTATCGGAATAAATATCAACTATTCTCGTTTGATTAATCAAGAATGGGTATTTGGCCAATTATGGAATAATTAAAAATCAACGAGAATAGTTGATATTTATTCCGATAGATGGCGCAAGCCACCAGCAACTTTCAGTTGCACGATAAGGAGATGCTTTTTTCATAATTTATGCACCTTATCCCAGTACAATATCACATTTGTACTATTTTTCACATATTAAAATATGTTCGAAATTTGTACAATTACAGAAGCATCATTCCATAGTATCGTTAAATACCATCACCAGGAGTGAACCTTTAAGTATTTTAGTGGTGGTGCTCCATGGTTAAACCAATTCCTGAAGTCCACTCCTCTCCAATTTTGCGATGGTAGTTATGGGCCTGGAAAATAGACCTTCAAGTGTAGACTATATAATCACAACATACAATAGTTGTAGCTATCTGGTGGAATGGTTAAACCGCTAGGAAAAGATTCAGCACTTATGAGCCTTCCCAATTATATTTGCACGTTCATTTCGATAATTTTTATCGTTTTTTCCACATTTCAATAATTGTATAGAAATTCGTCCAATATTCAAAAAAATTCAAAAGCGTTGAATGTTTACACATTCTGCATACCGAATGCACTATGATTATTTTTAGTTGTTTTTTATTAGTAGTAAATATAATATAAGTAGAGTAATATAGGAACATCACCTCAGAACTAAAAACATTTCAGGTAGAAAATTAAGGAAAACAAACTTGAGGATCACACGAATATTTATTTGAGGCAATAACAAATTAAAATTTATGAAATACTAGAGAGACCAAATTTACAGAGTAGGAAAATATAAATATCAAAATTTATAAGAAACTTTTGTTATTTTAATATTGAAAACTTTATTTTGTGTGAACTTACGTTGATGTATGAACGTAATAAAAGGAACAAAATATTTGAATATACAAATAGTACCGATCCGCTTATATCTGAACTAATTACATAGCAAAGAAAAAAAAAGTACGTCAATATGAAAGAATACAGATATTGGCAATTTCTTGGTTTGATTCTGTGTATAATGAAGTTCAAAGTCTTCTATGATTTCCTCGAAATCCTTGATTTAGTTCAAAACGATGTGAAGTAATACAATGTGGGAAGAGGGATATTAAATATAAATAATAATATTAAAATATTCTGCCTCCCTCCTCAAAAAAGATCAATGAAAAATAATATAATATTTTCAAAAATCATTGAAGGAAAATAAGTGCATCAAGCATGGTGCAGCAATATAGTGGTTGAACCTATTTTATCACGAAACATTCCCAAAATAAATATTGAAAATACACTTGACGGAGCATGTCTGGTGACTAAGCAAGTTAACAATATGCAAATAGAGCGACTTAATTATTACATAGACGGATGTTTGGCTCATTAGAGATTAGAATTCTAATAAGGCGGTGTGTCAGCTCCGACCGGACAAAGCCAAGGAGAGGTGGCTTATGGTTCCCTCCCATGGCCTCCCGCCCAACCAACCTGTTTTAGTTTTTCCAAGTCTTATCAACGGCTGGGGCATCAATTATGCGCATACCATTTGTTACGGACTTTTGACATTAATAAAGGTCGAAAGGCTGACCTAAATAATTGACACTTTTTGTTCAGGAATTACGGAGTCCACCCAACTTGATTTTCGATACATTAAAATGTTGGTGAGAAACCGCCTCTATCCTAAAGCAAGTTAACTCTGAAAGGAGCATAAAGAACTGATACAGCGGGGAAACGATGTTCCATTTTGAAATGAAATCGACGCCATTTTAAACTATCACAACATATATTATTAGTGATAAACTTTATACATCATCGTAACTTGATAGAATTTTTTAGCATTTAATAATCATTTTATACGCTTAGAGCACATTCTAAGATAAATAAATTAATAATACAATATAATGCGGCTTATGATTGTAGAACGACATTTGAAAATTATCCCGCATGTGTTTCTTTTGAACGAAAAATCGAGATTTATTTTAAGGAGAAATAACGATTATTTCTAACCTTAGAAATGAAGTATGAAAGGATGAATTGTGAAGAGTAATGATAAACGGAAAAATAAAAGTGTCCAGGGATGGGAATCGAACCCACAGTGTTCCGCTTACCGGGCAGATGCCATGTCCACTAGGCTACCCTGGGCATATTTTCCGTTCGTAAATATTATACAAAGTAATTTTATAATACAATGCCCGGTAAGCGGAAAACTGTGGGTTCGATTCCCATCCCTGGACACTTTTATTTTTCCGTTTATCGTTACTCTTCACAATTCATCCTTTCATACTTCATTCCTAAGGTTAGAAATAATCCTTAAAATAAATCTCGATAATAAGCTCTGATGACATGTAACGCTAAAATGAGAAGGCTGAGGGAAAGTGTTTCTTTTATTTCATTATCCTACATCAAATGATATATAAGTCTGTTCTTCAATAGGTGCATAGAATTAGAGTTACAAAAAGGTGATTTATATGTAAGTTATATCAACACTCTCCTTGTAGCTTTCATTCTATGCACGTGTTAATGGACAGACATGTCCGAAAACTTGGGATTTAGGATAACTGAATAAAAGAAACGCTTCCCCTGAGTATTGTAATTCTATCGTTAAAATATATTATTAAATCTCTCCTATGTCTTCCTGATTCTTGAACATGTCCAACACAGCCAGTAAACCCATGTAGATAGACAGGGAGTTTGTCAGTGCAAAGGCAGGCTGCTGCTATATGTGGTATACTTATAATATAAACAGTCTTTAAATCGTACCTATCTCTCTCTCTCCCATGCTCAACATGTTCTGCACTATCGCATTTAGGATAATATTAAAAATATAAAAGACGTTAGTTGTGACTCGCTTTAGAAGATTGGATCTCTTGATCCAATGCCAAGTCTGGGATGGACTTCAGGAAGTAGCCTGTTGTCAACAGTCGACCTCCACTAGCCGGTTGAGGAAATCAACACCCCCGCATCTCGATATCATTTTAATAGGCGGTCATAAAGGCAACAAAGGAATTATGCCAGCCCTCACGTCACCGTGTTCGCGTCATCCCACCGCCTGCAAGGCTGCCCCGCGCTATTTATACCATCGGCCCGTTCTATTCCTGGACGCTAACTGCGGCTAATAGGGACGCGTTCAGTCGCCCGACCAACCGCGCGATCAAAACAATAAGAGGACAATTTGATATCGCAACGAGATGAAACAACACTCTGCCATTATGGTAATACATCCGGATAGACTGCAACAATAAACATCAACACATTATCTGTCTTATCTTTTATCAAACAACAGTACAAGTAATCGAACGGGGCACTTTGTGAGAGGAAAATTCAAGCTGCTTCCACCTCAGTGTGTGTTTCTCTTACAGGATAATAAGTTGCAAATTTCTATTCACCAAGATAACTTAAAATCAGTACTAGAAATACGATGGTTCAATACGCGGAGTTAATAATTAAATCCAAATATAGGAATTGTCTATTCGACTAGCGGTATCTACAATGTCATAACAGAACGAGTACGTCAAGTTAATTGTCGTAGAAAGAATTTTTATATGAAGCACAGAGGAAAGCTTGAATTTGGATGACTTCCTCATGAGTATCAGGTTGACACTAATGACACATTGACCTATCCGGATTAATCCAAGTATGCATTCGCCGATATCACGTCTAGTAAATCTCTAGTTTAAGAACGTGGTGCCATAATGAATATTGCAATTGCCAACACCATAATATACTATTTAAAAAATATAAATTTGGGTTACCCTACTGTGTTCTTACGGCGACGAAAATTTGTTGAGGCTGCTTGGCTCATCAGTGGTGAGCTCTATCACCATTTAATAGACTAGATTGTCAAAACCGTTGGGAGGATTAACCACTGAGGACCCAAGCCCTCCCAATACATTTTCATCGCAGTAAGAACACAGCAGGGAGATGAATTATTCATAAGATAAATAATCACGCTAAAATGGCATCATTTCTTGTACATATATGGTACGCTAATGACCCCCTTATGTTGACATTTTGAAATGTTAAATGCATCTGTATAATTTACGATAATTTTTCAAAATACTTGAAGGCTAAGACAATGTAGAATGTAAATTTTATACCGAAAATCATTTCCAGGAGTTCCAGGACATTAACGAGTTAACACATGTTGCCTCTCGCCAAAATTAATTAATCGAACTTCCAGATCTCGGAAAAAGTAAAGGTCATCTAAACATTCCAGCAAATATATATATATATATTTTTTTTTCAATCTGAGAGAGAGATATTTTTCAGAATAGTCACATTTCCACTTCAAAATTCCGTATATATCGAAGCATGGAGGTAAACTCGGAGGAAGTTGGCCCATTGACGAGCAGTCCTTATCAAAATCTCCAAGGATTCACCTTTCCGTTTTCCTGCTGGAATTCTTTGTCTGATAAAAATTCGGACCTTGAGCATAACTAGTGGGATGTTTATAATCTTTTGTACATTAACATTTCTATTCCCTAGTGTCTGAACTCTAGAATTACTGAGTCGGCTGCCTATTGAAGGTTTGATACCATGGCGTGTAAGCAGAACACACTAATTATAAGACAAGTACATTCTAGATATATGTGGAAAGAAACAGACTTTGCACTTACAAGATACTCTCATGTCCTATTCTTTACCTCACTGATGGGTTTACCTTCAAGCATAGGTCATATAAAATCTATATTATAAAATAACACTATAAAATTTACTTCTATTTATGTTCGAATCATTCAAAGAAATTACTGAAAATAGAAGTAAAAAAAGTCATAAATTCACAAATAGAAAAGACCAATGCTAGTGGAAGAATTTTTGATAGCTCTGCCGACATAGTCATAATAAGAATTGAGCACAATATTAACGCAAACAATTTATTCATCTATAACCTACAATTGAGTTACACAATAAGTCCATTTATTAATTTTACCTAAATATTACCCCGTGTTTATTTTATCTTATCTATAGAGTTAAGAATCTATGATACACCAAAATCAAATTATATGTAAAATTTCTATGTAAATATAGTTAACTTGTACAATTTCCCTAAATACCTTCGATAGAAGTTAAAACTTTAAGCACAGACTTTAGAAGTCAAGTGAGCTCAATGTAAAAAGTTATGTGTAGCGGTTTCGTA
>CP092866.1:19852960-19881559 GCA_030710605.1 Cordylochernes scorpioides | reverse complement strand
TTTGTAAATTGATAAGAAGAAGACTTATTAGACCTGCTGAGACAGTGCGACAGTAATATATAATGAATTATTTATAGATAAGGAAAGAGAATGCACATTCTAAAGAAACAAAACATAAAGGTATGGAATGAGCTTAGCGATAATTTACATGCAAATATATAATCATCATAGACAAGTCCGAAGCCACGCCACACTATGGGTCTCACAACCAAGCCAATATCGCGACCCACATGTACTCACCCCGAGTGAAGTCGGTGGTGAAGCGCGCCACCCAGAGGTTCAGCGTGCCGGCGTAGATGACCGTGAACACCAGCATCCAGCCGAACCAGTACTGGTGCAGCAGGAAGGACGGCGACAGCAGCGTCTTCATCAGCGGTACCTTCTTGGTGTCTGCTGGGCCACAGTGTGAACGTGAGCAGTATAACTTTACATATTGGTCTAATAAATATTTCACTTGATATATACTATCACCTCCAATAAGAGACCAGCTCTAGGAAAAGCCAAACGGTGGTCTCTTATGTCAGGTTCAAATGTAGTCGATCAGTTGTAAACTGTCCAAAATAACTGAATGAACCAATCGCAAAAAAAAAAAAAAAAAAAACCTTCTCCGGTTTACATTAATAACAATTTTAAAACATTTGTAAAAAAATAGAAGTTTATTTCAATGAGCAGTTTCCTTAGTGTGCAATAAAGGTGCAGGCTAACTTATGAACTTTAGTTCTTCAACAAGGCTATTCTAAAATGTTACATGCTTTTAGCAGCGCTCGGAAATTTGCACAATTCTCCAGTGTTCTGTTGGAATGTGGAAAGAGTCCCTTTATTCTATTGTACTATTAACCGCTTTCTTTATTTGACAAATTGTCCGAATATTTTTTTTTAATATGTGTCATTTAAATTATTTATAGTCTTCTTGTTTCGTTTCTTTTATCTTCAAACCACAAGAGGCTATCACCAACAAATCCTGCTCCCTTCAAAGTAATAGCCACAATCATTCAAAAATATGGTTAATACAGATATTTTTCGAGTCCCCTGGCCCCTCTTTATTGAAGATGCCTTCCCCTATATAACATGGTGCACATAATTATAAAATAGACATGTTTCAGTAGAGGCACTTTAGCCATATGGGCGAAGGTAGAATTAGTATCTCACCTCCAACTAGCTGAGCCTTCCAGGGGTCTCCTTTGGAATTGAGGACTTCCCCTTTCTCGTCTGCCACACATAGCGACATGTCACACGTAAGACATTATCACATTGGTGGTAACTCACAGGATAAACCATTAGTTACCATTGTCTTCAACCAATCACCAACATAGCGTCTCCAACAGTCCTAGTACATAAGTTTGAATTTCTGAAAGTCTAGAGGAAACATTCGCTTAAAAGTTCCATACTGGTCAGATGATTTCAATTTCTCACTTCTGAAGGTCTCGAAATCGAAATTAGTGGATCATTACCGTAACATTCACTTTAACCCAGACTAACACAATCCCAACGCATGCCACAATGTACGCACATTTATTTGTCTGAAAGCATCGTTAGGTTTGTAGGATCGGAGATTACGTATTTCAGCATTGTGAACATGGCAAGCGATGGTTATCCTCCTAATTGAAACCAACAAGTAGTGGCGAGTCCAAAAAAGAAGACAAACGGCTCCATTCACAAATGGCTGTAGAGATACTCATTAAGCTGAGGAACTTTGCTCGAAGCCATCAACATCTAATATATACACCATAATGTAGCTGCTGTATTGTCCGTGAGGTCAAGAGACGTACGGACCTCTGTGGTGTTGATCTCTTGGCGGAACGACTTGGAAGTCGGACCGATATGTCCTCACTTCTTTTTTCTAGATTTAATTCATTTTGTCTCCTCTCTAATTGTAAATACGCTGCTGTATCACCTCATAAGCATAATAATAATATACACCATCACAAAACTTATAGTCGTAGTTCACCTAAATACCATCTCTCTCACCACACAAGAATACAGATTATATAACCAGTTTTATAACCAATATAATAGCTGAATTTTTCACTTATACAGTAGTAACTTCAGAAATATATCACATTTCAAAAATATAAACCTGCAAAACTATTAAAGGTTTCTGATTGAAGATATTGAGAATTACACTCTTGGACAAAACTTAAGGAAGTTTCATATTTTGTGCAAAAACCACTTCTTATTTGCTTATATAACGGCGGATTTCCAATACATATATATTCGAAAAAAATGTGTTCTTCTCTCTTAAAAAATAAATATAATTGAATACGTTAAAAAGTACAATTTACTTAAGTTTTGTCCATGATGGACAACTTTGCTACTATTGCTGTACAATATCCACATAGAGTCTTTTCAGATCTAGATCTTTGATCTTCCTCTAGCCAGAGTAGATAAATCCTCAATTAAGGAGGTAATTATAGCACACACACAAGAGTTTAACAAACACCTACTGATATCTCAACGGAAAGTTGTTGATGGCTTGCGTCATAATTTTTAACTATTCCAGAATATTGGCCGGATACACCCTTTTATTATTAGCAAAGCCAATCACGGACGTGTTTGTTTCGGGCTATTTGCTCGCTGCTTTTTTTCTCAAGAATGAGCACTCTCTCGTCCAATATTCTGAAATAAAATAATTTAAAAAATCAGCGATTAGCTGATATTTATTCCGATGGATGATGCAAGCCATCAGTAACTTTCAATTGCACGATCAAGAGATTTTTTCCTCATAATTTTACAACTTGATTCCCTGCATTCCTCTTCTGTGTTATTTTTTCACATACCAAATAGTTTTTTTTTAATTATCTCCAAAAGCCGTTAAAAATCTAAATTTCGTCACTGAAGCTCTCTCTACCTCTCACCCTTTGTATACAAAAAGAAAGTGTAATTGTGTTTCTCGACAATGAACACAATCGCCGATATTTTCCATAAAATTTGAAGACAATAGGACAACTCGGTTTTGATCAAGAGCCAAACTATTATAGAAACATACAAGAAACATTGTTTCACACTTAATGAAGCACACTACTGCAGACATTTGAAATGGGAGAACATCCGCACCACATGTTAAAATATATATTGATAAGAAAAATATAAACACAGTATATTTGTTATAAAATAAAGCTTCCACGGCTAAGTTTCTTGTTCAAATTTTTATTTTCAAGCTTTCGGACTTGTCAGTCCTTCAACAGGAGTATCACGATAATAAATTGATGATATTTACTATTTTTATATACAAATTATTATTTACATATATTTTAAAGCTTTAAAAATTTGAACTATAAACTTAGCCCCGGAAGCTTTATTTATTTTATAATATTATAAATCAGGGAAGAACGTTTATTTCTAATCAACAGTATATTTGTAAAATAAGAAATGAAGGTTTACCTGCAACTGGTTTGATCTTTTGCATCCATGCTTCTTTAGGCTTCTTTGTTTCCACTTTCTTCTCCTCTGGACATCCCTCTGTCGTTGTTAGCTCTGTTATCCAGGGCAGTATGCACTCGGATGTCGATTAAATCCTTCTGTTTGTCGATTCAGTTTCGAAGCTATTTAGTATGAAACCTAATTTAGCTGACACTTGAAGCATTTCAACCAACATTTTTCCTCATCCCAGTAACCTGTTTCACTAACAAATAGCTTAGATTTCATTATTATTCTCAATTTTCCTTCTATAACTTTTCTTACAACATTTCAATTATCTTCTATTAAGCATCCTCAATACCCTTGTAGTCTGAACACTGCGCTATTATATAGTTTCTCTACCCAACCCTCTACTGGAAGGTCAGTCTATCGATCTTATACTGATCCATCGGTGTGAAATAAAGCTATTAAGAGATTTTGAGGAAGACTACGAATTCGGGAGTCAAACTTTACTTAAAGAAAAGCCTGATTCGCCCTTTTGAGCAAATACCTGATCTCGTGCAAATTTGGAATTCTACGGGTCTTTAACCAAAAATGGAATTTCAAAAAATGAACGGGATTTTGATTCCACTTACAACTCTGAACTCTTTGATGCATACAGAATATCTGTCGAAGAGGTAAAGATCTATCAAGCAACTTTCCATAGCAAAGACAAAGCTCAGCAAGGAACTTAGTTGTTCCCAATCACAGTAATTATATGGGGGATTTCGAATTAACGAAGCACAGAAAATCAATTCAACGATGGGGATATAGTTTATCTCCCCTCTACGTTTCAAATTTTCATTTCTCTCAAAATAAATAATGTTAGAGCGAAAACATCAACCTCGAGTTTATTGATGTTGGCCTTCTTGTTTGAAACTGAACGCTCTTAAATGCCGAAGAAGGGAGATATGCAATTACCGACAATTTTCATAACTAAAATTAATCGACATAGTGATCGAATTTGTTATTTATGATACTGAAAATTCAGTCTCTTTTCTTAAATCGGAGTACATTCAGTAAGTTTTCACCTAGAAAGTCATGCTTAGAAGTTTTTCTAGTGTGTTAAAAGAACATGTTTCTTTATTGCATAACTCACCTGTGGGTTTCCACGGAATCTCCTTCATGGGCGATTTTTCTCCTGTCACATCCACCTTGTCAGCACATGTGTGCGACTACCATAATCCGTATGAACAAGGCATAGAAGTGAAACATTTCGAATAAAACCAAAATGTATAAATGATGACAGATAGATATTTGGTGATCATTTAACTGAATATTCTGAAAATTCTTATTACCTACCAACCATTTTCTGTCGAGATAACTTTAAGCTAAATGTTGAATTTCATATTTCTTTATAAAACACGCAGGTTTATCCCGTAATTTTAATTTTAAAAATCAACATTTAGTTAATACTTTTATTATGCTAGAATTTAGTACCGTCATGACTTACCTTTTTTCGAAGGATAATTCTGAATTAAAAAATAAATGAATGCATTTACATGTATGTATTCAATAGCAATATGATCTTAAAAGCGCTTATATTTCCAGTACAATATAACTTTCTAGCAAAAACTTTACCTTTGGGATTGGGGATGATCGGGAATTTGTAGGGCGAATCTGAAACACACACAGAGATCTTAAGAATTCATTCTAAAATTATATGGCAAAGACTTAACCAAGAAATAAACTCAACTTGCTATTGGTAATGTAGAATGAGATAGTACTTATTAAGATCGCTAGGGGAAGAATCAAAACATTTTACATGGGAAACGTGTTACAACCCAGACATAGTGAATTTACAAATAACTTCTACTAATTGAAATATCGATGGTTGGGTTGGACCATGCTGTGTGATGGGAATAGAAAGTCTTGCTAGGACTTACCGAAGAGGAAGGTGAAGGAGCCAAAGACGGAGGGCGAGATGACGGCGATCTCGCTGCTACTGCCGTCTCGGAAGCTCAGGCTGGCCGGAGGCTCGACCGGGAGGTCCGAGATCTCCCACCGTGGCAGCAGGAACAGGGTCACCGGCAGGATGCACAGGCTCAGAATGGTCATGATGGCACAGAGCCATTCCCACGTCAGCCCGGCGTCGAACCCGTACTGCACACAGGCTCCCTCAGTCAACACGCGGCCATTCTATTTGTATGTCACCCGAGGTAGAAATGACAAATAAAGTTGCAATAAGAAACCACTATATTATTTATATCTAATACAGAATATCCTCAGAGTGTTTTGAAAATATTAAAATAATAAATAATAATGCAAATTAATGAACACACCACACACTAACCTCTTAGAAAGTGTGATGACCGGAAGAAAGAGAGAAAAGAATCAAAATGATTGGAATGATCCCCAAAGGTCGGTCATATCATCAAACGAGCCAACTAGTCACTATCTGAACAGAATGGAGAGAGTGGCCACAAGACCACTACAGAAGAAGGCACCATCTGGTCGTAGTTTGGACATCTGGGAGATGGTACTGAGCCACGGACATCATTGGAAAAACGTAAAATTATGTTTTGATTAATGGATAGAACCTCTTTTCAGCACGGACATTAACCAGGAGTTGAATATCTTGCATGCGGTGATGGTAAAGATAATTATAGGGTAGTTAGGTGTAGTTTTCGCAATGTTATAAATCGAAACCTAAACGCAATATATTTGGCCTGATAACGGAGGGACAGGTTTTTCTTGAAACCACGTTTTGCTCACATGTAGATTGCAATTTGGTGAAACATTCTTCATATACAAAGAAGCACATCTTCCTTAAAGAATTGCCAAAAAGAAGAAGCCGACTGATCTTCTCTACGTCAAAAATTGACATATTCGCTCATATTAGAGAATTTACCACAACACCGGCTTTTAGTAAAGTCGGTAATCCCCGGAGCTATGGCTTCCCCAAGGATGACTTGGTGATCTCCACTCTATAGAAGTAGCCATTGTATTATCCAAATCTTACAAAAATATGTTTTACCCTGATAAATAATATTACTGACCTTAGCCCTATGAAGTTAGTACAACAAAAATATCAACGAAATTGAAGATTAACCAAGAACTTTTGTCGTTTTATAGAAGGTTTTATTTAAATAGTATGCAAAGGAAAATAACAAATTTTTATAGGCAATAATAAATATAATTTTTCATCGAGAGGCTCTCCTTATTCCCTTAACATCATACTTTCTGCAATCCTATGATTCCATGTGCAAAACGAGTATGCCTTCCTCTTAAAATTAAACCACCGCAGAACTTATATTCTGTGAGAAAGACTTGCTCGACCCAAGGTGGAGCTCCATACTGCAGGAGGTTCTATACATAGACTACAATAGAAGTCACTTCCTTTTGGACGGTAAAGTACCTAGCGCCTCACGACATATTATCTCTCAATATTGGCATGAGAGAAGAACGGAGTTCAGTGGTGTCTTCTGGGTCATCACCATATCTGGATTTGAAGTCCTTCAAGCAATCGGCTCAATTCCACCTACGCTATCCAATGCCACTACGAACTTCTGGTATCATGATATGTGGTGTCAACCTTTACGATTAGCGGTCCAACCTATTTGTCTCACATCGCACATTAGCGGTCTAATGCTACGTGAATGACGGATCTCATGTTCGATCCTTCTGTTTGAAATTCCTGGGGCGATTCTTTAGCAGGATAATGCCTGGCCACCTACTGAAAGAATTACTCTGGACATGATATTCAGACTTTACCATGGTCTTCCCGTTCCCAGAACCTGTGCCCTATTGGGTGGGACCAGATGAAACGCCAGTTGTTGCAGTATTCCGGATTTGGAAGTCTCCGTCTAATATATATGAACCCATCTTCCACAGGACAACAAAGACGTCTCCGTTGTCTGACCAGGTTGCTGCATGCATCGCTGTTAAAGTGGTTCAACACATTACTAATATTGCGTGCATAAAGAGATCACGCTGTTCATGTCGTGGAGTGATGATTCTATGATTATATTTGGTAACATTTTAAATTTTAATTTCTTTATCTATGATTATATAATTATGATTGTTTCAAATTTATGAGAGTTTATGTATAAAATTTAATTTTGAATCCAATACTTCATTTTTGATTAGCAAATTCCATTTGTTTATATGAGTGTATATATTTTTTTTCCAAATTATTTCATTGTTGAATTACTGGAGACCACACAGCACACAATTTTAGAATTTGTTGGCTAGAGTGACATTTTACCACCTCTCGATAATCTACGTTTCAATTCTGTATAGTTCGTTCAGCTGAGAGTTCCGTCAATGTGCACTTTGGTCTAAAGAAAAAACTTATCCATTACAAGCACGTACATTGTGAGAAGTTTTAAAAATGATCTAAAATAACGCAATTCTACGCTCTCTATTTGATTTTTATTATTGGAATCACACAGATTCTCACAGCGCGACATTTGTTCTCAAAAATGAGATTTTGCAAATGTAAAGCCAGCATACAAATTTTAATGTAAATTTATTTTTATTGTAACCTTTCTTAAGAGACAGAGTTTATTTATAACCCCCCAAGTACAAATGACCCTACTAATCATGGTAGGTGGGTGTTTGTGACTGTTTACAGTAGTAGGCTTGTGCAACAGTTGGGAGGGAGGTAATTCAACATAGCTATCTATTTCATCATCTTCTGCAATGCCGGGGTTTCAAACTCGGGTTGCCGACCGCTTGGCCCCCATACGGTTAATTCTAACTGGTCAACTTAGCAAGACCTTCGGTTGTTTTTTCCGCCCTTTCTCTCTCCTACAAAAGCTAAGGTCGCAGGGCGGGACAGTCGCTGACCCCACGTTCGGTAACCCCTGGACCATTGCGCTAACGATCCGCGCTCCGTGAGGTCCTTCCGCCGGACCGTGACCGCAAGGTCCCTGCGTCAGTGACCGCAGCCTTCCTCGGCGCCCGTTCCGGGAAAAGGGCAATTACAAGACAATTTCAGGTTATTTTGGTCAAAAGAAGTTCGAAATAATGTTACCAACAACTGGGAAGTACGTAACTAGCTCTCAAGCAGTTTTATAAAATAATAAATCACTCCAATGGTCCCTTGCACGTGTACAAGCCTAAGGGGTTCCGACACTGAATAATGCGCAATATTTCTACTTGTGGAGACATACTTAGAGCGCGTATAAGCACTCGCAATCCTCTAACCATCAGGATTACTTGGGATAAAAGTAATAACAATAACAAGATGTTTGATATATTCAGAATGAGAGAACGAGGACATATAGTTTTCCCAGGTTTGACTAGAGAGTCAGGACTCCAAGTGGAGGAAAGAAGGGTAGTTCTCACTTTGAGGAAGACGAAGATGGAGGCCGAGGCGCTGAAGCCCCCGCTGTAGAGGGCGATGATGGTACTACGCTGGGCCGGGAAGTAGTTGGCGATCTGCAGGACGTCAGGCCGTCAGGTCACAGACGGACGGACAGAAAGACAGACAGACAGCTCACCTGCATGTTGGCGATCCTCAGAGGCACGCTGCCCAAGCTCAGCAGGATCAGCGCGGGGAACACCAGGTAGGATGTGTCTGGTACATACACGCAGAACATTTGATACTTCTGAAAGTTTTAAAAATATATATCACTACTGGGATGTTGACCCCATACTGAGGCGATCAAGATCATAATGGAAGTAAAAAACGTAAAGTGCCACTGTTCAGGACACGGGAAATCTAGTCCGGGAAGTCGCTAAAGATCCTTGGGCAACAGTGACTACCAGTACTTGCGATGGTCAGGGACAACGGAACTATTTCCAATCAGAATATTGGTGTATAAAGGGTTACAACACTTGATAGCCATCGCACTAAGGTCGATCTCTAATATGCCATTGCTTTTGTTGATGATGATATGAGCTTAAGACAGATGTGGAAGGTCATTGTCAAAAAATGTCCACCGGCGAAAAATTGAACTCGCCAAACCTAAACCACCATAATCACCACAATATATACCTAATATTTTTATGTAATGTGGAATTTATTTCAATAGGAGTTACCCCTCTCATAGATGGTTGAACGACAAATATTTTTAACGGTGTTTCTTTCAAGTTTTTCGTTTATTTTGGAAAAGTATAAATGGAGACTTCAAATTTGACATTTTGATTTGCTCGTGTCTCTTTGTCGCATTTTCCACGGAATGCTTTAGTGCCTTAAAATTATATTTTGGCAAGAAAAATAAGCATCAGTTTGTGTTAATAGTTTTGTGTTAAACACAATTATTTATAGATTTCAAGCAATAAAAATTTGATTGTGTATGTCACTCTACTTAGTCAAATTAAACGCCGATATGCCAAATAGACCAAAATGTAATGACTGTAGCCAATTTTTGTATTTTTATTAATCAATTTGAAACCCCTGTATACTCCACGATACAGCTCAAGACATCACAGCCTACTTGATCGACACATCATCAACATTAATTACATCCTCATCTCACACACAGTGGACTACTCAATTTTACATTATTAGATCATACATTTGGTTACGGAATGATTTCTAGAGACATCACAGTTGTTCGGAATAACTATTTGAAGATATCAAAAAGGGGAATAAGGTCAACGGCTAATGTTAGAAGATCAGCCATTTCATTATGTAATTAACACAAAAGGATATATTTCTGATATTAGGAGATATCCTAAAGAAAATGATGCAATTGCCGATTTTGATGTTAGAAGATCAGCAATTTCATAATGCAAGTAACACAAAAGGATATATATTTGATGTGCGGAGATATCTTTTAAAAAATGATGCAATTGCCGATTTGGAACATTCTTGACGTTTACTTTTAACACTTCGCTAGCTTACGTATCAGCTAGGTTTGCAACCAAAATATACTATACTCATACACAACACACTAATGCGTATTATAAGATCAATTATTTCCACTACGACATCAAGCTATCATTTATAAATTATTTTATCAAAAAAGCCATTTTCGAGATCGTGTGATAGAAGAATCTAGGGACTTAGAAAAAAAAAGAGAAATGTTAGGCTTCGTCTTTTTGGCGACAGACAGTAGCAGGATCTTTGGATGCCATCGAAGCAGAACCGGATGTCATGGATATCGAGGTCCCCGAGGGTTTCCAAAATTGGTCTTCCTCTTTGTCGATCCTGATGGAGCACGCGCTCTGCTTCAGCAGCAACTTGATGTCGATGTCAACCTTCTTGGCGCGTTCCTTGATGGCCTCGTAGGTGACGGCGTACTCGGGGGGCAGGAGCTGGGCCGCGATGCCGTAGTTACTGTACAGCACCAGCTGTTCATAGAGGACGCAGTTCTCGTTCCGCAGGATATCTACGATCTTCTTCAGTTTCATCATCAGCTTCTCGGCTTTCACCTTGTATCTACGTAACAAATGCACACTTCGGGAGCGTTCTTCGAGGTTCTGTTGAAGTCTGTCAATCTCTCCTTTCAAGCGTTTCTCGTTCTCCTGATGGTCCGGGCTGATTTTGTTACCGTCTTGGAAAGTCAGCGTGCTGTTATCTTGGGCGAGTTCATTCGACTTCTTCTGGGATGGGTTGTGCGATCTAGGCGTTTCCAGGGCTGGATCCGAGTGTGAGAGTTCGACTTGTGCCAGGGCACGGGCCATTCGGCTCATCTCAGTGTTGAGGCGGTTGATCGTAATATGCTGTTTCATGGACTCCAACTTGAGCTTGTACATCTCGGACCTCTCGTTGAACAACTCCATCTGAGTTTGACAAGCCTCTTCCTTCAGAGAAAAGATAGCCTTTTCCAGATTAGTGCAGCGGTAGCTCGTCGGCATGGTAGAGAGCAGGCTTTTGGTCCGCTCTCTTCCTCCACCCATGGCTGGTATGCCGTGGTTGAATTCCGCTAGCTGGACTGCTCTGTGTTTGAACTCCAGAAATTGTCTATCAGCGGAGTTCCTGGGCGTGTGAAAGGAATGGTACTTAGCTGAGAGATATCCTTTAGGATGCTCGAAAGTTGCCAACCGTTCTTTTTTGAATTGTGAGATAGGCAAACACGACTGGTTCCATGAGGTATGGGAATGAAGAGACAGTAAGCATCTTTCGAGATCATCAATTGAATCTTGTAAATTTTCCTTTTTCATACTCTAAAGTATCTTAGGTGGAGAATGGAGAGAATCTTCAAAGAAATGGATTGGGAAAATCTCTGTGCGACAAATCCGGCAAAGTAGCAGCCATCGTTCTTTACAATTTTGGGGGATGAAAAGAGGGTAAAAAGCTTCCTAGATAGGTGGGATTTTTAGAAATAACATTTTTTTAAATTATCTTTTCGGAGGAATTAATTAGACAATGGACATTTTAGATATTTAGAGAATAACAAATGTCTACCTTTAAAGGTATTTAAAAATTCGGCATCTCTTAAAATATAAGCTTCAATTACCTCTGTGTCCTGATCCGGTTTATAGAAATTTACAACAAGAATACAAGGAATGTTCTGACTAGTCTCTACATGTAACTTAGAAAAATGAACGTTAGATTTTGTTTTCTGGGCGACCTAAAGATTCACTCTGCGTCACGTCACAAATTTAACATCAAAATTATATCCATTTCTGGATCAAATTGAGATATAGTCCTCTGTGATCTCTTTTTCCAGAAAATATCACGTAAAAAAAGGTTTAGGTTGCTTGTAAAAAGGTGAATTCATTCGGTAGCGTATTTCCATAGAAAAATATCAGAACATTTTATTTTTAGAACATCCATCTACTAATTTTGGATATCGATTTATAGGAAATAACATAAATAAAGCTTTGATTTAGGTAATTAGTCTCAAACATGGATTCATGTGATAGTTCTAAATAGAATAAAAAAGATAAATAAGAAAATAGAAAATGGGGATATTTACATTTAGTTATAAAACATGTATATAGTGAGAAAAAGAAATCTTGTGCTGGATGTGGTATTTACTCAAATTTTAATTAAATACTTTTGGGGCAGCAGTATTATTTAGCTGATAATAATGTAAAAGATCAAAGGTTTTATCGGAGAAGGAAGTAGATAGCAATTGTGAATCTTTAAATTGCTGCGTTGGTAGATGTGATATTTGTAGTATATCTCACTTATCTCCTGGTTGCAATGGACAGTAAGAATATAGTCAACCTGTCCTGAATTACATATCCACGTAATTCATTTATCAATCCAGAGTTTTCTCTTTCAGAAAAGCTTTCTGGAGAAATAGCCATTCTCTGTGCAAAATTTGGAAAATAGAAGAAAGCAAAGTAATTTTCACATTCAGAAATGAAAGATTTGGATGGTAGCAGTGACTATACAATGACGAGTTTATTATCGTTTTAGAAATAAAAGCAATAGTTTTGATTTTTTTTTTGTGTGGAAAAGGATATCGTATACTTTTGTTTTCTAAACCCGAAGACATATTGGGGACAATGAAAGATGATGAGTTTTGGATAGAGTCAGAAGAGTCTTTGGACTTAAGATCCATACAAGAAGGATGCTCACCTTTAGTGGTCGTCGTTAAGAGCACGCAGCCTCCAGTAAGAAGGATGCTGCAAACACACAACCAGCAGTCAGTACATCATCTCTTACTTTGGTACCTAAATAAACACATTACAATCTCAATATATATATATATATCACCAAGATTTCATTTTTAATGGATAGATTGCGCTATTTGTAGAAAAAAATGAAATATTATCACATAATAACAAGAATTGTTCAGAGTTTATACATTTTCAAAAAAGAGATACATTCCTGCAACAATTAAAAGGAAGCTGAAGAACATTTTGAAAGGGGCTGGTTTATTTGTGATGAACCTTCTCTGAGGTTTCTTTCGTCCATTTGATCGACTAGACTGTTAGAACCTATCGGTAATATATGCAATGAGAAATTGAAACTATTTTTGCCGTCTATTATTCTTTTTGAAATAAAGCTATTATCTACTGCCCTTACTGCAATGATAAGTTAATAGGATGGTTATGGGTCATAAAATCTTAAGATGGCAAAGAAAATATAACTTGTTTGTACTATACAAACTATATTCAAAAATCAATTAAATAAAAAATATTCTCTCATGTTCAATATGTAAAAGTGCCTTAAAACTAAAATAAACTTTGATGGTACACATTGGTCTCTCACTTTCACATTATGAAATATAATAATTGAGGAAAAAATATCTTTCATTTATAATGTAAAGAGAATTCCGCTAAGACAACAAACAGGAGACTAAACAGCAATTCAATTATTAATCTTCAAAGCTATTAGGGTTTTATTATATTCCCTAAAAAAGGCAAGACTAACACTGTAAAAATGGCTCATTTTGAAGAGAACGATATTTTTTTCATATTGGGGCCCATTCACTCATGTTGGCTACACTAAAAATGATAGAAATTAGTTATATAAAAGAGAAAGAAAATTAAAATATGTTAAAAGAAGATCAGGCAATAAACTGACTGCATAGACATCCTCACCGCTTTAAATAAGCAATTTTGATTAAATTATTTCTATATAGAAGATGGGCATTACAATATGAAATGCTCATTTGAGCATTCAGATATGCCTACTTAGTCAGCAAACAGCCTGATAAACTAACATTTAAAAGCAAAGGACAAAATGTAAATGAAGTCAAAGTGTTCCAAATCAAGCTTGTTAATCGGTTGCGGAGAGTTACGAAAACAGAGTGAAGAGAAGTAGTAGGGACTGTGCCAGGTGGCTCGAAGTCAAGTCTTCCGTTCATGGTCGCTGTGGCAATGGTACTTGGCATGTGGAGGTAGTAGCTTTCAACATCCATGGAAAGATCACGCGGAAGTACTACAGAGCATACTATCTGTCCCTATACACTAGTTCTGTAGACGCATCATTGAGACACTCTGGCCAGTTTGACGGACTTCAGAATCATCTGACGGTTATTAAAATGCATCAGCTATTAATCTTCGCGGGACCTGCTTTGGGTAGAATAATGATTATAATAAACGGATAGAGAATCCAAGATTTCTACCCGGTTCTTTGTATTGCTAACGAAGATATTTGTCGATGGTCATTAATCTCTCCATCTTCTTGACGGGGAATCAGGGTTCTATTTCGGACAGGAAGCTTGAGCTACCATATCTAAGGAACTATCCACTCCCGGCACTTTGGGCCCGTAGGACTTTGTAAATAGAATGAATACATTGTTCCACGTACTTGATGACCAAGCGGACGTTTCTCAGCCCCCATTTGTCCAGCAGGAACCCCCACAGACAAGCCGTGGAGCCCATGCAGAAGGAGCCGATGGTGTACGCCAGGTTGAGCATCTTGTCCTGCTCCGTACAGCTCAGAATCTGTACATATGCTCAGTTTAGCCACATTTATCGTTGCAAGAAAACAGACACAAATGTATTTAAATGATATGGTTCTGTTATATAGAGCATATATAACCCTCTCTCTTTGTTGCGATGTATCATATATAATTTTAAAATGGTGGTTGTGGAAAATGTTGTTGTTTATAAGAATTATATAATTATCTGGAAACGCGCATTGCTCAAAATACGAATCCCACAACGAACTAAACTTATTACACCAAAAAGAAAACAACTAAAATATAGATAGGTTTCCAAAGTTGGCGCTTGTCTTAGGGGGGAGTAGGTTCACAAAGTCATTTGGTCCAAAAGAGTCTGGGAACCTATTAACGAATATATTCAATTCGTAAAAATGCAGTGTATATTTAATATATCGGAGACAAAAAATATATATGTAAGAATAAAATCATATATATACAAGGTATGTCCCATAAGTTCCCGGACTGGGTCCATAAAAAAATAAATAAATGAAAAATGTAAATGAATTTGACTGTTTATTATAGAAAAAATATCTGGCTACACGGTGGTACCAATATCGAGGCGGTACTTGCGCGCGCGCCAAGGTTATTCTAATTTATTTATAGGTCACACCTAGCGCTGCGGCGATTTTACGATGGAACAAAAATTGAAGCAGAGGATTTGCATAGAATTTTGTGTGAAACTTCAAATATCAGCAACCGAAACTTTTGAAATGCTTAATAAAGCATTCCCCAATGACCCCCCAAAGAGAACAACTGTTTTTGAATGGCATTCTAGATTTAAAGCTGGCAGAATTTCCATTGAAGATGATCCTCGTCAAGGACGCCCAAAATTTCAAAGGACTGATGAAAATGTGCAAAAAATCACCGATTTTATAAAAGAAAATCCTCGAACCACTTTTCTGGAGCTAGAGCAAGACACAGGCATCTCTAAAACAACGATTGGAAGGATCGTAACCGAAGATTTGAAGCTCAAAAAGACTCCTGCAAAATTCATCCCAAGATTCCTTACCAATGAGCAAAAACTGTGTCGGCTTGCAACCTGTGAGGACATGATGGAAATGACAAGAACGGATCCAGAATGGAAAGACAAGATAATCACAGGCGACGAGACATGGGTCTATGGCTATGACCCTGAAACCAAACCTCAATCTGCCGAGTGGAGAGGTTAGGGTGAGCCTAGACCCAAAAAATCCAGAAACAAGGTGTTGCTGGTCGCTTTTTCGGATAACAAGGGCATTGTTCATCACGAGTATATTCCTGCAGGCCAAACAGTTATTAAGGAAATGTATTTGGGCATTCTTCGCCGTCTAAGGGAAGCGATTCGAAAAAAAACGGCCAGAAAAATGGACTAATGGTGGCTGGATCCTACACCATGACAATGCTCGCCCTCACACAGCGCACTTGATGACTAGCTTTTTGGCGAAAAACGGGACACAAATCCTACTTCAACCACCCTATTTCCCAGACATCGCACCAAATGACTTTTTCCTGTTCCCCAAACTTAAAGCAGTTCTAAAAGGAAGACATTTTGACACCAGGGATGACATAATAGAAAAATCGCCGTTAGCATTGAAGAGCATTCCAAAAGAGGCTTATAAAAACTGTTTCGACAATTGGGAGAAACGATGGCGCTGGTGCGTTGAAGCAAGGGGGGATTACTTTGAAAGGTTTTAATAAAAAAAATTTAAAAAAATCTTACCTTTTTTTTTTATGGACCCAGTCCGGGAACTTATGGGACATACCTTGTATTATAGTCTCGTCTTATATAGTTCGGTCATAATTCCGAATCAACATAAATACTCTCATTTTCCCCAAGTTCCAAAAGAGAAGCAGGAACAACATCTGGCAGAATAAATAAACGCCCAGTAAAGAACCAACAAACATTATCGCTACCTTTGGAGCAAAGCAAAACAAAACGGAGGCTGCAATCCTACCAATTATGCCTCTCCTTGGCACAACTCTTCTACCGGAACAGGCCCTGGGCCGAGACTGTGTTCCGGGTTCTCTAGGTGCGGAAGTGTAGCTAAGGTGTAAGTGGCCGTACAGGACCTGTCTCAATAGTCCACTCATATAGATATGACAGGTTCTCATTTATGATGGGAATCCGCTTAAAACGTGAAAACTGGCAAGAAATTTGAATGCAGAAGTATAACATTATCTGCATGGATCTGTCGATATATATATAATATTTTTCAAGCATATCAGAAAAAAAAAGAGAGATCCTGGCATATCCAATTCTACTTTTTGTTTCAAAGAGAGATAACCCTGGTTTCTGGGTCGCAGAGCGTCAACTACCCGGTTACAGATTCAATAGATTGACACTTACCTAAATCTAAATTAAATGCTTAATATGATTATTAATAGCTCTAAAAACGTCTAATTTGAAAAACTGAAAATATAATTTAAGGAATTTTTACCTTAAAATTCCGATATTTCGAGAAGCAGTTAGCCAATCTTCATCTTCTTTTTGAAAGTGTTTTGCTTAAAACGCGACATTCTCACGCGACTTCATAGTGTTTAAGCAAACTCTTTCAAAACTAGAGGCCACATAAAGATCGGCGAACTGGCACCCTCTCAAAATATTGTCATTTTAAGGAAAAATAAAACGTTTTATTTTTGATCAAAAAGTAAGATTTTTAATCATAATTCCATAATAATTTCTCAGTATATTCATTACCACAGTAAAGTCTTAAAAGAGGTGATAAAATAATGCGTTCTTTTAATGCACATAACAAAAGAGAGGTGTCTTTTTGATGCATGATATAATATGTTGCTTAAAATTATTGATTTAACAAACAACTCCCAAGAAGGTTTAAATCCAACATAAGCAAAAGAGTGAATCTCATGGTTGCATGCAGTGTTTGACATGCCCAATAGGGATTGGCTTGATAAAGCAGAGAGTTAAGTTGCATACCTTTGGTTTGTGCTTAAGAAATATTTGTCTGTAGTTGCAGACATAAGGCTGACTGCGAACTGTCGTCGTTTTGGTGCGATTAGGGAAACAAAAACACCGAGGAGATAAGAGCAAAATGTGTTATATAACAAAACAAACGATAACTTTTCAAAACAGACGAACACCAGGACAATAGCGCCAATCAATTTAATTCCAAACGAACAGTGAGTCGCGTTTTGATTGGCTTATTACTTGTTCCATTAGATCGCCAATCACGTATCGAGGATGTAATATCGATTTGATTGGCTTTAATGAGTTCATCGTTGGTTAGGTATATTTAGATAACCATCTCGTGACTTGGAGCGATAAAAAATATCGTTTTTTTTCTTTAATAATACACTTTCTTCAGAAAAGTGAGAGTTTTAATGGATGACCATTTTCTCTTCAATATTTTCAACATCAACTTTCCTTATTCAATATGAAATGCGTACATATACAGATACGTCTTTCATATAGAAAAACAGACAAAAAGTATAGAAAAAGTTACATACCCTACACAATAGTTGTGTGGAAATTTATTGACGATGAAAGTACCTCGGTTTTTACCAACTTGTTTATCGTGATAGAGTACAATTTAAAAATAATCATTAAAGATAGTTTCAGAAAGGTTTCAATGCACGCGGGTAGATTATGCTTGAATATTGATCCTGTATACACGTGATGAGTTACAGGATTCTTAATTAGGATGGTTAATCCTTTTTTAAAAAAATGGTTGTTTGGAAGCTTGCAGAGAATTAGCCATCTTCAAGTAAATAGCGAAGTTTTAGCTACACCATTATAGGTACATATGCAATATAGAAAGTTATATATCTCCAAGAACCCAAGAATCTTTGCAACTCTATTTCGACGTAGTATTTGACTTTTATTTTATTATTCTGCTTTTGTTCTTGCAAAGTTCCCTAATATACTATTCTCAAAAGTCTGAGCTTTCCCCCTAGAGCTTAAGTCTTTTGCCCTCCCCCTCCCCCTTACGCTCAATGCCGAATGTCAGGAATATTCCAAACCGAAATGTCAAAAATTACACGAATTATTCGCTCAATATTTTCAGAACGAAAGTATTCGAAATAAAAAATCTGAAGCGAATAGAACTGAATACGTTGGAGCGAGGCCAGTGCACACGCAACGACGATAAAAATGTAATGAATTGCGCATGCGTCATTACATGACGCGGGAAGCAGGAGCGAGCCTATTAACGGGAGAATAACACGAACACTACCTGCACCTATGTTTATAAATATAAATCGAGTAACCTAAGTATTTTATAGTGACTCAATTTTCCTTCCTGAAAAGATTATTTTTATAGCTTTGTTAAAATATCGGCCTTTTTGTTATTCCGTCAGCGTCGTGCCTTGTTTAAAAAAATTAGAGGTGTGATTATTTCCCTTGTGTTGTGTAATGGGCTATTATCTATAACGTAAGCTTCAACAGAAGATGGGACTAAAATCCGTTATATGAACCTACAAAAATAATATTAAGGAAATAACAGGTTAGTGTGTTCAGGAATAGGTTAAAATACAATGGATGGGAATATCATTGAGATTGTATATGTTTTTAGTTATTACAAGTACAGAGAATACAAGATAGTAATCATGGAGTGTAGCTTTGAACATCACTTACTCATTAAAGGTTTGTTTGGAAAAGATACAGCTACATTAACATTCCCGACGTTTCAGTAACTCTGTCATTCTCCTCAAGGAAATGTTTATTTAGGAATCCTATCTTCTATTTACATATGTACATATATAAGTAAAAGAGATAGGATTAAGAAATGATCACTCCCCTAAGGAGAGTGCCAGAGAGTTGCTGTAACGCCGAGAATTAATTTTTAAAAAAGGCTAATGTAGCTTATATTTTCCCATCCTAGTGGATAGGTACTTGCTAAGTAGATACTATATCTCTACAAAGGTAGGAGAGATTTGACTTTTTCACTTACAAGGTACCGAACCAATCGTTTATTTAATTGTATTTAATAGTTGGGCTAGATTTATGTTAGAAATGGCTCATTGTTTATTTTTTAAATGCTCCATTGTTGGTATAGAAAAGGTATTCCTAAAACGATCATCTTCATAACCAGGCCATTTTGTTGATAAAATTTATATGAAAGCACAAAAATAGATGCTAATAAATAACGTATGATATAATTTTCTGATAGGCGATAATAGAAACCTCTCATTGAAGATATCTTGAAACATTTTTTTTTCTCGAGATTCTATGCGCAAGATTTAGATCATTGAAAAATTACGACGCACCAACTTTTCTTAATTCGAAAACAAAATCCAACTCTTACACAATTGTTTAGGTCTATAGTTCACACCAGTACATCGCAGGATGGAATGACTACCTAAGCTAGTATTGCTTGAACGCCTGTCACATCAGTACACCACCATTGGATAGTGGGCTACCTAGATCGGAGTCTGTTCGCCTGTGTCACATCAGTACACCCTAGAAGCAGATGGCCACCCAGACCTTTCGGTCCATAAGTCGGTGTCACATCAGTACACCCTTGAAGCAGATGGCCACCCAGACCTTTCGGTCCATAAGCCGTCACATCAGTACACCCTAGAAACAAATGGCCACCCAGACCTTTCGATCCATAAGCCGGTGTCACATCAGTACATCCTAGAAGTAGTGGCCACCCAGACCTCAAAGGTCCACAAGCCTGCATGCGTAGCATGCACCTATGCTGCTTACCTAGGCCACCGTACCAAAGGAATGATGCATTCTCCATGCACCGAGCGACCATTGTTTGGCCCCCCGCGCCCGCCATTATGGTCTGGCTCCATGGGGATGACCAATCAACCCACAGGCGTCTCCGAGAGTTCATGGCAAGGTTGCTGACCGAGCCCTACCGAGCCGTACAGGGACGGCTTCGATTTAATAACATTCAAAGTTAGGAATGGTCTAAATATGCCAACAAGGAGTTATTGCTGAGTGTGTATCAACCGCCGTTTTATCTGAAGTGATATAAACGTTCGTTATTTGGCGGAGTGCCGGCTGGACGGACGGACAGCGAGGTTATCAGGCGACGTCGCCCATTTAACGTCTCCATCATCACCCCGGCCCTATCTCCCCAGCTGAAGGTTGAGATGTCAAAGGTTTCACTTTTATCCTGCAATTACTTCCTCTCTCAATACTCTTCTGTTTATGTTTGTTCCCTATTTAGTAATCTAATTTGATGCTTAAAATAGGAATGTTTAGTCATCATGGTATGGAAATAGATAAGCGTTGTTATAGATTCTATGATTCATCCTGTGTGAACTGGTTTAGGAGGTGGCTGGATAATGATCGCAGAAGCCCCAGGAATGGGAAGCTTAATTTAATGGGAAAGTCGCTAGAACTACAGAATCGACAGGGCTGGTTTATGAGATGTGTAGGATGGGGAAGGATATGCAGAGTCAGTGGTGCATCAAGAATCCAAAACGTCAAATATATCCAGTCAACACTCGACAGCATCTCGAGAGGCTTATTGTCACGTCCTCTCGAGTGAATTACCTTCCGGGTGACGCCGCGACCCTGACACTGACCACGTGTGGGGGGACGTCCGGAGGTCAGTGCCTACAGCTGGAGGAAGCTTCTGCTTTCAAGGTTGGTTGTTAACTAACCGCTTGTTTTGGTCGCCTGCTGTCTGTTTCAATAATCTCTTCCGCCGTCAACCTATGGGGAAATAATGGTCAACTAACACATTGATAGCGAGGGTATTAGGTGACGTTATTTTGCCTTGAAGAAACACGAATTTGAATTAGTACAACCATCACTTTGTATACTAAAATAATGTCCGCATTTGTGCACTGATGTCTCACTTATGTATTTCAACTATGCACTTTATATTCTACATTCTCTCTACTTCTGATTTAGTTTTTCTCTTGAACAGGTCCCGATCTCTCCATTTCTTCAAAGCTTCCCTTCTAGTTCATCAGTTCAATTCTGCTTCTTCCTATCGTTTAATTTCTATTCATTCAACCTTCCAGACCATTCTGCAATCATATAATATGAATAATGCCAACTTGGAAACTACTGAAGATCTTCATCATTATTAAGTCGAATGCTCCCAATATTTGTTATCGTCTATAAAGTGATTGTCAAAACATTCTTTTAAATTGAAACTTAACCATTTCTCTAAATTGTTCTCGAGATTCTGAAAAATAATTAAGGAAAACAAAGACATAATGTCTTCCCAACTAGTAGAGTTTTCTTACGTATGAATAACATTCGTCATCACCTGAAAACTCTGTAGGCTAGTGGCGGTTCTTCAACCAATCTCGACGGTGGACCAACTGCCACATTCCGACTATGTATGAGTTGTAGCTGCAGAGGAGGCTCGAGTTGGCTTCAATGGACCTACATGTTGAATAGGGAGTAGAGAACGTGGGCATTATATATATTATGATATATCAGTGTTCTACTTACAAATCTTAGATCACGGTTAGACACCGAATATATATTGCCACGTAGAAAAATGAGGGAAGACAAAAATAAGATTGACAAAGCAACTATGATTAAAGCAATTACCATCTTATTACCATGAAAGAACAGAGAGGCGATGAGAGAAAGATGCTGAGGGATACTTTGATACAATATTATAAAATGTTAAAATCGCTTTGATGTTTCCATCTATCACCGTTTCTAATAAAACATTCTACCAACCCCCCCTGTCAAACTCATTTTTACATTTAAAATATATTTAAACGTGATTGCGTGTTTATTTTCGCAATAAAACTATTTTATACTGCCCATACTGCAATGATGAGAATATTTGAAGGGCTTGGCTCTTCAATGGTGAACCTTCTCATCGGTTTCGCCAGTTAAAGCTACACTATCGCTCTAATATTGTATTAAACTGTTTTTCTTATAAGCGGTATGTGGTAGATTAAACTAGCGACTTCTAGGAGGGGTTACCACCGATGTGGCAAGTTCTTCTATTATTTTCAAACGCAGTAAGGGTAGTAAGAAGCACTTTTATTTAGAAAAGAAAAACAATGAATAGTTCTCTCCTATTTATAAATACACAGATGACACACACATGGGCCATGTGATAATTTCTACACGCTTACATTCTAATGACTTAACAGGTATATATAACTGTTTTTCTCTATGTGTATATATATTTTAACAAAGTCCCTCTTGCAGAATACCAAAATTATTTTATTATCAAAACTCCCATATAAACATAGTACAGATCATGATAATTAGGGAGTTATGCTGTAAATATGACATCTCTTTACACACATAGAAAGAAGTTGACACTTTATATTCACAATGTGTAAGATTTTAGCTACTTACTCACTACTAAGATCATGTAAGTATTGGGATGATCGAAGCAAAATTGCTATTAATTATTTGAAAAAAGATTGACAATGTGGATTTCAATCTTGAAAGGATATTCTTGTTATAAAATTATCTTCTATAAACCAAATATACTGTATAATGAATACTTCAAGCAAATAGATATCCGAAATATAGATTCTTCGAATATCTATATTTTTTCTACGTTGTAACTTCAAAATTTATAATTACTTGACTTATTATCCAGGGTTGTGTTTCCCAAATACAATTTAAATATCTATGGCTTTCGGGCTTTAATGCCCTTCTCTAGGAGTACTCTTGACTATAACGCGTTGTATGGTTAAGAATACTCTGTAAAAGGACGCTAAAGCTTGAAATATTAAAATTGTATTTAGGAAACATAATCCTTGATGATTTTTTTTGACAAATAGTTGTAGCCTTAATTTTCTTCTTGTCTCTCTGCTCTTGAGCAGGTTTTGGTCTTTAGTGTTATCATGCTTCTTTATCTCTTGAGCTCTTCTCTTTATTTATCCAGAGTTTCTCCTTCGTCAAATCCATAATTTACATTCATCTTCCTACTCTAATCTCTCCCTATCTCTATTCAATTTACCCACCAGAACTCCTTTATATACGAGGGGCATCCAATAAATAAGTTTCCCTATTTTGTAACAAATAAACAACTTTATTTACAATTATGCAGTTATTTTATTTTCATTATACAACTCATAGACTACTTCTCTACATAATCACCATTTCTGTCCAAACATTTTTGGTACCTTTGTAGCGATTTTTTGATACCACTGTTGTACCAAGCCGTGTCCTGTCTTCGTAGCCAGTGGTTCGCCTCCGCCTGTTTTCAATTCAAATTCAAAACATCTGACATGATTGTTCCAATCGAAGAGCATCCAATTTCGATTCCAGGAGGCAGTCGAATCATTATTTCGTCAATGGTGACGCGGCGATTTGCTTCCACCACATTCCGAACAGCAGCCACGGCTGCATTGACCGTAGCAGTAACGGGCCTGTCGCTTCGCTCGTCATCATGCACGTTTTGCCGTCCTTCCAAGAACCATGAACGCCATCGGCGAACCATTTGGATGCTCATACATCCTTCACCATACACTGACACTAAATTGCGATGAATATTGACCGCAGTTTCATTTTTCGCTGTGAAAAAACGAATTACAGAACGGAGTTCGCAAGTGGACACGTTCACCAGTGGTAGCTCCATGGAAACTGAAGCGCTACGGACTTGCGCGTACGAGTAGAGTGATTTTGAAAGGTCACCAGCTTCCAACGCATCCTAGTGACCATTTCTTACCTACTAACTAATTTTTACAACGTTTCGTTCGCCGAAAAAAAAATAGGGAAACTTATTTATTGGATGCCCCTCGTAAATCTCCTCAATAATTTCAGACACATCTCCAATAAGCGTTGCTCTGTATTCCTCTAAATTTGTATCTATCGTCATTCAGCCAATCCCAGGTAGCGTGGTGATTGGCCAACAGAGAGAAAAAAACAATGAAATCTAACGGCTAAATTTACTCGAGGCCAATGGCAAGGTTTGTGTCCCTCGTTGCCGCGCTTCCTCATTGGTTGCGCACATTGGTCATTAACGGTCATCTAGTGTATATGATGATTGATAGCGTGGGGAAACAACAACCTTTCTGATACACCATTGAAAGACCCATTGAGAACTGAAACTTATTATCAACATTTTTTGAAGAGTTTTTTTCTTTCCTTTCTCTTTTTTGATTAATAATATAATAGATTATAGAGACCTTCAATTCTATATATATATAGAAGGCAACTTGCCCAGAAGTTCTAAAGGATTTGTAAGAGATTAGATCGCTTCTCAACTGGAATAGTAGAAAAAGACATTGATAGAGATTTCAAGAATAGAGTGTTTTTATCCATTTGAGCATACCTTTCCTTTGGAATTAATAGAATGTATATATTGATGTTTTGTGAATATATTTATAGATCACATACTTTACCTTTTATTTTTGGTTTATTTCAATTTTTCTTCATTGCAGTATAAGATATATTATTAGTACTAATTTTCCTCAATAAATGGCGTTAAATTGATAATAATCACCAGACTATTAGAATATATACCAGGATAAAAACAAACAAACGGTGAAAAATTTAGCTGAAAATGACTACGCCCAAAGGTGTGTGTGTGAATGAATGAGACTATATAAAAAGCGCATCCTCACCGCTCTCATGTCGAATTGTCTCAATGTTTCGAAGACTGTTGCTATGCGTATAGTTACTTATCTTATGCACACATGGATAGAACAGAATAATTCTGATGGATGAGAATGGGTTTATTACACTGTAAATACACCACATCTCTACGCATGTAGAAGCAGCTCAACTTTTGGCACTTACAAGAGGCCTGGTATATTTTTAATTCCACTCACGTGTGAGCTGTGAAAGACAATTTTGAAGCTCCCAAATCGACCAGAACCATTCTAAAAGAAACGGAGGACCATTTAAACAATTTATTAACCAAAGTGGCTACAATGCAAATTTCAAAACCGGGTTCTGGTTTAAGAATAAATAATTCAATCTGGTTTATCCTTCCCTTCTTTATGCTTATAATTGGGCCTGTGTTGGAGAAACAATTTCAAGTGTCATAATTGTGATTCCCTCGTTGTTTTATAAGGTTTATTTTTGACGTTTACAGAAAGGAATGAAAAAAAAAAAAGTTTGCAATCACCATTTTTAGTACGGGTGAATTATAGTGTTTTATTTCGAGGCCTATTAATCGACGTGTGATGTTAAAAAGTTGAGGAAGTGAAGATTTTTTTTGTGTGCGTCTGTATCTTCCTTAATGAGGTAATAGAAGGTGTCGACACCGCAGCAACTACTTCCCCCAGCCGCAGCTAAAGACTACAATTGGCGATATCCACGGAGGACCATTTCACAACCTCCTCTTTCATTAAGTATATATATACATTCCTCGTCTCCAAAGTCATCTCTCATATTACAAGTCCAACAAGGCAATGGTACACCAACGTAAAGCTTCAATTCTAGAGAGAGAGAGCCAAGATATCTCATAGACAAACAAACTCCCTGTTTCAGGAATATCGAGAGCAAAATCTTATTAAACAGCGAAATTATAAATATTTCTTACTTAGGTCTAGAGACAGTGTCGCTGTAGAAGACTAAAGTATATATACATCCTGTATCAAGTCTGATTGTGAGCTTTGAGAGATGCCAATATTCTGTTTATAATGGGCTATGGACTATAAATATACTTTCTTATTATTATTATCTCTAGTACACATGGTACAGGCCATGATTATATGGTGGGTAGTAGTTGGAGACTGCTTTTACTGTGTGTGCATCACATGTCTACACATGTAAGAAGAACTTTGACTAATGCACTTACAAGTGTGCAAGAGCCCCGTTTGATTACTTGCACTTACTGGTGGAGTTAGACTTTTGCAAGAATCGGGAGCCATTGGAGCCATTCTTTTTTATAATAAGAAGAAAGTGCTCAATGTGCGGGAATCGATCCCGGGCCGTGACCGTCAACACTGACAGTTTGTACCAATCGTTCACCGACTCCCCTCTACTATCTTTATCTATTTAATCTTTCTATAAATCTAATACTATTCCATGTAAACTATATATGATATTTATATAAAAGGGCGTATCTGGATCTGTAAAGGGGAAAAAAAAACTTTTTTTTTTCTCAAAATATTTCGAGAGATTGCTCCCTCTTTATCAATTTATTGTAAACTTGATTTACAAAAATTCTTGTAGATCAAATAAAAACAATTTTGTCATTGGTCAAAAAATAATTATTTTTTTTTATAAACCTATTTAATGGTTCGCTTTTTGACCCCAAATATATATGATCTGTTTCGGCACACACAGTCTGTATTACACATGCATCATTAAATCAGAGCACACACAACACGCATTATATTAATTATAATAATATGTTTTTAGAGTGAATTTTAAAAATTAAATAGGAGATGCAATTTTATACACATTTTCTACTGCAACGAGCAAACATACTAAAGTGAAGTTTTAGGACAAATTTTAATTTAAAAGCGCTGCGTTTTAATCTCTCTCAATTTAAATCAATATAAAATTTAAATTAACCCAAGGATATATTTGATTTTAAAAAGGAAGGGAAAAGATTAGAATAAATTGAAAAATCGGCCTATACTCACTAGGATAACAGGAGCTATAGAAGAGACCTTCATAGAAAGATTCTGTTAAAACGAACAATTCCAATGATTTATTTTTGTATTTTTGACCATTTTATAAATATATTTGACCGTGTTTCTCTCTAAAAGTTGTTGTTCTTTTGTAAAGTTCGAATTAGTGTTAGTATTCTTTCTTTAAGAGATGTATACCTAATTTTCCTTAACAACATGTTCTATCTTCAAATCCGAGTTAAAAATAAATATTCTTTGTTAGTGTCATATTAGAGAAATAAAAATTCATTAGAAATTCAAAAAGAGCATCGCTTATCATTTATCTCTTGCTTTCATCCGTCTAGCTAGTCACTTCTCCTCCGTCTTACAATTTTTTACTCCCAACATGATGAAAGTTCACTAAAAAGTGCTAATTACTCGAATTCTGTAACGAACAAGGAAGACACGGACGGTCATAAATAAACGATTATGCAAATCAAATGCAAAGGACTTTCCCTGTCTATAAAGTAGCTATTAATAAACAAGGAGAAAGATGCACTCTCAACTTTGGGTTTAGCAAGCAGATCAAATATATATTCATAGGAATCAAACATTGCGATGTACTGTAAGATACACTTCCTTTACCCGAGATTGTCTTTCACAAGTAAAGGTATCTTGGTCCAATTCGGAAAAAAGGTCAACTATGAGAATAAAAACAATATAAATTAGTTCAGATAGGTCTTGTATAGACAAAAATCATTCAATCAGAAAGTAATTTTCACAAATACATATTTGTGAATAAAGTTTTTCCTCAAATAGAATTAACGCCAAAATGGATAAGGAAGAAATAAAAGCATATGTTCGCGGGATCGCTTATTTTTTTTATAGAACATCCTAATGAATGATGGAAAACGAAGAGTCCTGCAGTAACTTCTGTTCGACCAAATGCCCGTAGACTGACTCTACGTCCCGATGGATTGATCCTTCGAGAGAATTAAATCATTGCGGGACAGCCCCGACAAGGCTGTCATTACCGCTGGAGAAATTCCATTGTTTACCTCCATGGCAATGCACTTATTACCTGGCTGATAATGCGCTCGAACTGTGGAATTCCCCCCTTGAGACAATCTACGTGAGCTGCTGTCTCACATTACCTCATGTATATGTTCATCGCTTCTCTCTTGACTTCTTGGCACTCTAGACTCGCTTCTTATACTGTTTGAGAATTTGTATAAAGCCACTCTTATATTATTAAAATAATAGTAAAGCGTCTCTCTATCATTTGAATGTTCTTTATTGAAGAAGATTCATCATAGAGAAGCTAACATTTTAATATGGAGAAAACGTTGAGCCTCGTCCAAAACTACAAACAAATTCGGCCAAAAATAGTTCCATTAAAAATAACGCACGCATCGACCTAGACAGTGAAGTCCTGAGGTAATTGTTGAAATGTTGTAGCGTATAATCAAGATGATCTAGTGTAAAGACATATTAGGTGCTTGAGATTGAAAGTTCTTTAAGACAGAGAGATAGAAGAAGTGAATAGTCTTCATGTATCAGCATA
>CP092866.1:19809925-19852860 GCA_030710605.1 Cordylochernes scorpioides | reverse complement strand
CTTGGGATAGTAAATGCAATTTTTATATATATAGCCGTTTATCAAATATATTTTAAAGGGTTTTGGCACTTATTTTTCAAATATTTCTTATTATTAACCATTAAAACTACCTCTGCAGAAAAGTAACCGAAATGATAGAAAATATTAGACGAGAAGGCGCGGCTCATCAATGGTGAACCCCCTCCCCAGCGGTTTCTCCAAATCAATCTTCAGACCGCTCTACTATTGTATTAGATTTCTTTTATTATATATAAATTCTTGGACAAAACTTTTAAGTACGTTTCTATATTTCTTTTTTTTTTTTTGAAAGAGACAGAGGCAATTTTGTTCATACCTGGTTATCTCGAGTCTTCAATAAAGGTCACTGTGTATCAATTACCTTTCAGAGATTTTGTCTGAATATCGAGATAAATGCTAAAAGGTACAACTTCCTTAAGTTTTGTTCTCATAAGTGTGTATATATAGTGTGAATATTACACAGAATGCCAGTTAGGGGAATCAATGGACATATAAGGGTCTGCAGAAGATTATATTATGATTGTAAGAAATCAACAAGAAGTGTATACACTTCTGCAGAGACCCTTATATTCCCTAAATACCCCTAACCTGACTTCCTTGGAAGGCACACAAACTTTATAAGAAAAACGATCTAATATACAATAATAGAGCGGTCTGGAGATTGGTAATGCGAAATCGCTGAGAGGGTTTACCACTGATGAACCATTTACCCTCCCATTTTAAATTTAAATCATTGCAGTTTAAGTTCGGTATAAATAGTTTTTAAATATAAAAAGCAAGGTTGAAAATGTTGTGTCAACTTTCAGCTAATAAATGGTACTAAGATAAATATAAACACACTAGACTCTTTTATATACATTACAATTGTACTCTATGTTGTGGTTAAAATTTTTTTTTCGTGAAAAGGGGGTGTTTGTAACTATATATGTGTCACATTCTTACAGTTGTAATAATATATTCCATAGTTACATTCCTGATACAGCGACATCCAGAATAGACCTACGAATGTAGACTTTAGCCGTAAAAAAAGATTTATAACACAGTCTGGTATTCCAACCCTCCAAATAATTTCAAATTCCGTATCCAATTCAATAGATATTTGATTTTTAATTTGAGAAATACTACATATATGCATTTTCAAATTATACTTTAATGATAAAAGCTTCAACGAAATATAACTTTTCATAGTTGTGACAACAAGAATCTCAAGGATCTCCACCTTTATTTCAAGTAGCTACAGCTATTCTTTATAACGTCACCAACGTCGACATGACGTCCCCTCGACAAAACACTAATTTATTCCTTTCTCCCTAATCGATTGGCATTTCTTCAAACCTCGGGAGTCACCAAGGTCGGTGTCGCCCACATCGGACCATCGCGAGACAAAAACCAACCGGGCATTAAAGAGAGTCAAATCAACCAATTATCATCATTAACGAGCTAATTAAACAAATTAGAAAAATAAGAGAGGCCACTTTTTATTGTTACGTAAGGAAGAGAGGAGATTAGCTAATTGGTTGCGGATTTTGCGGAAATGCATTGACAGCTTTTTACGATTGGGCGGTTATTTAAAAAATTGGAAGGTCGATTTGTCGCGTTACACCCACCCTCTGACGTGATCCAACACGTCACCAATATTGGTTGCTAACTGCCTTCCTTGTTTACCTATTGGCTTGATATCTTGGTATTTGTGAATTACTTCGAGGAAATCTCTCATCAGTATTCTCTGAAGATTGCAATGTGTGTTTTAATAAGAATTCAATAATACATCACATTATATTGTATTCCCGCTAACTTAGTACGTCTTTGATGTAGATCTCTCAAGGAGGTACACAAAAGAAAGAAAAGACACCTCATCCTTTGGAAAAGATGTCAAGTATGAGCCACATACAAGCTTTGACTGACTAGGTTCTGAAAGATTGTCGAGTAGACAATAACTAGCTTCTTGTATTTGTGTCTCTTTTAAAAGGAATCTTTTCTATTTTCTATTGAATGGAATGAATCATTGATTGAATTATGTAACAATGGACACATATGTTGCTAGACAACCTGTTTATTGTGTGTCACTGGACATGCGTCGGACCTGGAGGCTGTTGTTGGGTTCTCTGCTGCCTGAAGTATAAGAGCTATGCTTCCTTCCTGCGGTGAATCTGTATAAGACCGATGGTCTTAATAAAGCTGTATGTATGTATGTTCATTGTGGGTGTCAGATTTAACATAACAACCACATAGTATCTTGAGATTTTGCTTCAAAATTTTCATTATATTGTGTGATATGTCATAAAAACGCGGCTTATATTGTCGTGACCCATATTATTAGTTGTAACTGTCTCTTTGTCTAGGTACTAGAAATATAAATAGGAGTAACGAGGCTCAAAATCTTCATCACCATCTCCTCAGCGGCGAAGCACGCGATCTACGTATTCTTCGTAGATCACGAAATACGTGGTGTCGCTGGAAACTCGCTGGCGATTCTCCGTCAAACAGCAGCGGTGGCAGAGGCGCCATGTACATATTTATAGACTATTGTACATATATATCTGATTATTTTAAAATAAAATTACAGACTATACACTTTTGCATGTATTGACAAGATGTTAATAAAATTATGTTGATTGTCATTGGCAAAAATGTTAGGGGAATTAGGTGGGGAAAAAAGCTTAAATAATAAACATAAATCATTCAATAAGATAGATTGACGACATTAGGGGAAAAATTCGAGAAAAGACAACGAGAAAGAGGATCATGGCATATCTATAGGAACTAACTCCTAGAAGACAGAGAGTGTCTGGATTACCTAAAAAAGACATCAGAATTTCTCCATAGCGATGTATTTCAGTTGTGCATAGTCTAAACTGCCTCTTGTAGTGGACAGAGATGGACATCATCAAGGGTGTCATAAAATCATAAGAAGCTGCGCAACTCTTTTTATTTACTTGATTATAGGAAGCTTTCGGACAAGCCCTTCATCAGCTAACTAAAAAACGGTTTGCGGCGTCTTACGATTTTTTGCTATTTGTCGAAAACCGCAAATAAAAAGGTAAGCACCTATATTTTGAACCAACATGTCATATCGACACGCTACGTTTTGTCAATCTTTCAACTTAAAGTTTGTGTGTGTGCATATAGGTCTTTTATATCATACTTTATGTTTAACTTGTTTAGTTTTTACATAATTCTTTCCCTAATTCTCAATATTTTTATTTATATTTATTATTCGAATACCTTTTTTTATCTACTTTGTAAAAATGGAAAGAATTTATAATCCTTTTTTACAAAGATAGAAATCAAAACGTAAATTCTCTCATAATATTTTTATATTTATACATAACTAAAACACTATTGTATAATAAAAATATTACTTAGACATAAAAGAGAGCGAGTCACCAATTTTATAATTTGAATACCATGTCCTTCAGATATAAATATCCAAGTAGAAAAGGCCGCTCTCAAAGCCAAACAATGGCCACAAATTAAATAAGAATGCAGAAGCTCTCACTCTGAAAGCCACTTTCTTCCTTTTAAGAAATCTCGAGGTGGTTTCTGAATTTAAACTTTGTTTATTAACTAACTACTGATAGAGAAAGCCACATTATCAAATTTTACTATATTTTCCTTACGCGACATTTCACCCGAGTTCTTGGTAACTAAGTCGTGGGTTGCTTAAAGTTAACATATCTACAGTTAAAACTGCTGATAAAATTATATATATAACTTACCTCGCAAGGTTTAATATGTATATATAAATGAATTATGTATTTTTATTAATTTAATTAAATTAGTTAATTTATTAATTTTAACATATTAAAATATGTTCGAAATTAAGCATCATTCCATAGTATCATTGAATACCATCACCAGGAGTAAACCTTTAAGTATGGTGGTGGTTAAACCAATTCCTGAAGTCCACTCCTCTCCAATTTTGCGATGGTTGTTATAGGCCTGGAAAATAGACCTTCAAGTATAGACTATATAATCACAACATGTTGTAGCTATCTGGTGGAATATATAGTGAAACCGCTAGGAGAAGATTCACCACTGATGGACCTTCCCAATTATATTTGCACGTTCATTTCGATAATTTTTATTGTTTTTTTCCACATTTCAATAATTGCATAGAAATTCGTCTAATATTTAAAAAATTCAAAAGCGTTGAATGTTTTCACCCTCTATATACAGAAAGCACTATGATTATTTTTAGTTGTTTTTTATTAGTAGTATAAAAATAATATATGTAGAGTAATATAGGAACATCACCTCAGAACTAAAAACATTTCAGGTAGAAAATTAAGGAAAACAAACTTGAGGATCACACGGAAATTTATTTGAGACAATAACAAATTAAAATTTAAGAAATACTAGAGAGACCAAGTTTATCAAGTAGGAAAATATAAATATCAAAATTTACAAGACAATTTTGTTATTTTAATATTGGATACTTTATTTTGTGTAAACTTACGTTGATGTATGAACGTAATAAACGGAACAAAATATTTGAATATACAAATAGTACTGATCCGCTTATATCTGAACTAATTACGTAGCAAGAGAGAGAGTTACGTTAATATGAAATAATATAGATATTGGAAATTTCTTGGTTTGATTCTGTGTATAATGAGGCGTTAAAAGTCTTCTATTATTTTCTCAAAATCTTCGATTTTGTTCAGAACGATGTGAAGTGACACAATGTGGGAAGGGGGATGTTAAATATAAATAATAATATTAAAATATTCTGCCTCCCTCCTTAAAAAAAGATCAATGAAAAATAATATATAATTTTCAAAAATCATTGAAGGAAAATAGGTGCATAAAGCATGGTGCAGCACTATAGTGGTTGAACCTATTTTATCACGAAACATTCCCAAAATAAATATTGGAAATACACTTGACGGAGCATGTCTGGTGACTAAGCAAGTTAACAATATGCAAATAGAGCGACTTAATTATTACATAGACGGATGTTTGGCTCATTAGAGATTAGAATTCTAATAAGGCGGTGTGTCAGCTCCGACCGGACAAAGCCAAGGAGAGGTGGCTTATGGTTCCCTCCCATGGCCTCCCGCCCAACCAACCTGTTTTAGTTTTTCCAAGTCTTATCAACGGCTGGGGCATCAATTATGCGCATACCATTTGTTACGGACTTTTGACATTAATAAAGGTCGAAAGGCTGACCTAAATAATTGACACTTTTTGTTCAGGAATTACGGAGTCCACCCAACTTGATTTTCGATACATTAAAATGTTGGTGAGAAACCGCCTCTATCCTAAAGCAAGTTAACTCTGAGAGGAGCATAAAGAACTGATACAGCGGGGAAACGATGTTCCATTTTGAAATGAAATCGACGCCATTTTAAACTATCACGACATATATTATTAGTGATAAACTTTATACATCATCATAACTTGATAGAATATTTTAGCATTTAATAATCATTTTATACGCTTAGAGAGAGAGAGAGAGAGAGAGAGAGATTGAGATTGAAACTGATTTATTTTAACGTCCATATAAGATTATATAAGATTAAATACAGAATAAATAAAAATAGTAATAATATTAATAATAAAAATAGAGAGAGAGAGAGAGAGAGAGAGAGAGAGCACATTCTAAGATAAATAAATTAATAATACAATATAATCCGGCTTATGATTGTAGAACGACATTTGAAATTTATCCCTCATGTGTTTCTTTTGAACGAAAAATCGAGATTTATTTTAAGGAGAAATAACAATTATTTCTAACCTTAAGAATGAAGTATGAAAGGATGAATTGTGAAGAGTAACGATAAACGAAAAAAAAAAGTGTCCAGGATGGGAATCGAACCCACAGTGTTCCGCTTACCGGGCAGATGCCATGTCCACTAGGCTACCCTGGACATATTTTTCCGTTCGTAAATATTATACAAAGTAATTTTTTAATACAATGCCCGGTAAGCGGAACACTGTAGGTTCGATTCCCATCCCTGGACACTTTTATTTTTACGTTTATGGTTACTCTTCACAATTCATCCATTCATACTTCATTCCTAAGGTTAGAAATAATCCTTAAAATAAATCTCGATAATAAGCTCTGATGACATGTAACGCTAAAATGAGAAGGCTGAGGGAAAGTGTTTCTTTTATTTCATTATCCTACATCAAATGATATATAAGTCTGTTCTTCAATAGGTGCATAGAATTAGAGTTACAAAAATTGCGCTATATGTAAGAGTATGTAATCAATACTCTTCTTATAGCTTTCATTCTATGCACGTGTTAATGGACAGACATGTCCGAAAACTTGGGATTTAGGATAACTGAATAAAAGAAACGCTTCCCCTTAGTATTGTAATTCTATCGTTAAAATATATTATTAAATTTCTCCTATGTCTTTCTGATTCTTGTGAACATGTACAACACAACCAGTAAACCCATGTAGACAGACAGGGAGTTTGTCAGTGCAAAGACAGGCTGCAGCTATATGTGGTATACTTATAGTACACTGCGTGACTTTGAAAATGGAACACCAAGAAATAGTGGCCAGAAAATATTGCAAATTTCAGGGTAGACGCGCCTAACCGAGTTATGCAAATGATGTAAAATGCGCAGCTCTCGTGCGCACATGGAGTAAGATATAAGGGAAGGAACTTGCAGAAAGGACAGTATTCTGTCGTTATTTCTTCAAGGAAAATCATTGTAGAAATTTTGTTCTTGTGTCAAAAGACACGTGTAATAACAGAGAATGCCAGGTCATCGTAAACGGAGGCAGTTCAAGCAGACAGACGCTTTTACGAGGGGCATGGTGATCGGACTGAAAAGGGCAGGTTGGTCCATACGTCAAATCGCAGCTGATACACACATTGGTGCGTCCACGGTGCACCGACTGTGGAGAAGATGGTTGGAACAAGGAAATGTGGCAATTCATAGGAATGTCGGTGTAACCAGTGTGACGTCAGCACGTGTGGATCGGCGTATCCTTCGACAAGCAGTGGCGGCCCCACAAGCCACTTGTACCGCCATCCTGCAACATGTGCAAGACACCCTAGATCATTCCATCTCGACCAGAACCATTTCCCGTCGATTGGTTGCTAATGGCTTGCACTCATGCCGTCCGCTAAGAAGACTGCCATTGACCCCACCGAATAACGCCAACGTTTGGAATGGTGCCGGGCTAGATCGACGTGGATGACGGAATGGCACAGGGTCGTGTTCTCAGATGAGTCGCGTTTCTGCTTGTCCAGTGATAGTCGCCGTGTACGCGTGTGGCGTCGATGTGGAGAAAGGTCCAATCCGGCAGCAATTGTGGAACGCCCCACCGTGCGACAACGTGGAATCATGGTTTGGGGCGCAATCGCGTATGATTCCAGGTCACCTTTACTTCGTATTCAGGGCACTATGACGGCCCAACGATACGTTGATGATGTGCTGCGACCGGTGACACTCCCCTACCTTCAGGGGGTACCCAATGCCCTTTATCAGCAGGATAACGCCCGACCGCACACTGCTCGCATTAGCCAACAAGCTCTGCAAGATGTACAGATGCTTCCCTGGCCACCGTACTCTCCTGATCTCTCACCAATCGAGCACGTCTGGGACATCATTGGACGCCGTTTGCATGCCTTGCCACAGCCGCGTTCAGAAGACGAACTGTGGCAAATGGTTGAGAGGGAATGGAGAGCCATCCCTCAGGACGCCATCCGTACTCTGATTGACTCTCTACCTAGACGTGTTGCTGCGTGCATCGCCGTCCGCGGTGGTCCTACTTGCTACTAAGCCGACGCCGTTCTCGCTCTGTATTATGACTATCATTTTGAAATAAAGATCACTTATTGTTCGTCCCTGTCTCTCTCTGTCTGCCGAGTTTCATCACTTCCTGGCAACTATTTCTTGGTGTTCCATTTTCAATGTCACGCAGTGTATAAGCAGTCCTGAAATCGTACCTATCCCAATCCCAACATATTTTGCACTAGCCCATTCAGGACGGAAATAATAAAACTATAAACGACGTTAGTTGTGACTAGCTTTAGGAGATCTCTTGATCCAAGGCCAAGTCTGGGATGGACTTCAGGAAGTAGCCTGTTGTCAACAGTCGACCTCCACTAGCCGGTTGAGGAAATCAACACCCCCGTATCTCGATATCATTTTAATAGGCGGTCATAAAGGCAACAAAGGAATTATGCCAGCCCTCACGTCACCGTGTTCGCGTCATCCCACCGCCTGCAAGGCTGCCCCGCGCTATTTATACCATCGGCCCGGTCTATTCCTGGACGCTAACTGCGGCTAATAGGGACGCGTTCAGTCGCCCGACCAGCCGCGCGATCAAAACAATAAGAGGACAATTTGATATCGCAACGAGATGAAACAACACTCTACAATTATGGTAATACATCCGGATAGACTGCAACAATAAACATCAACACATTATCTGTCTTATCTTTTATCAAACAACAGTACAAGTAATCGAACGGGGCACTTTGTGAGAGGAAAATTCAAGCTGCTTCCACCTCAGTGTGTGTTTCTCTTACAGGATAATAAGTTGCAAGCTTCTATCCACCAAGATAACTTAAAAGTAGTACTAGAAATACGATGGTTCAATACGCGGAGTTAATAATTAAATCCAAATATAGGAATTGTCTATTCGACTAGCGGTATCTACAATGTCATAACAGAACGAGTACGTCAAGTTAATTGTCGTAGAAAGAATTTTTATATGAAGCACAGAGGAAAGCTTGAATTTGGATGACTTCCTCAAGAGTATCAGGTTGACACTAATGACACATTGACCTATCCGGATAAATCCAAGTATGCATTCGCCGATATCACGTCTAGTAAATCTCTAGTTTAAGAAGGTGGTGCCATAATGAATATTGCAATTGCCAACACCATAAATATACTATTTAAAAAATATAAATTTGGGTTACCCTACTGTGTTCTTACGGCGACGAAAATTTGTTGAGGCTGCTTGGCTCATCAGTGGTGAGCTCTATCACCATTTAATAGACTAGATTGTCGAAACTGTGTGTTGGGAGGATTAACCACTGTGGAGCCAAGCCCTCCCAATACATTTTCATCGCAGTAAGAACACAGCAGGGAGATGATTTATTCATAAGAGAAATAATTACGCTAAAATGGCATCATTTCTTGTACATATATGGTACGCTAATGACCCCCTTATGTTGACATTTTGAAATGTTAAATATATCTGTGTAATTAACGATAATTTTTCAAAATACTTCAAGGCTAAGACTATACAGAATATAAATTTTATACCGAAAATCATTTGAATTCCAGGACATTAACGAGTTAACAGATGTTTCCTCTCGCCAAAATTAATTAATCGAACTTTCAGATCTCGGAAAAAGTAAAGTTCATCTAAACATTCCAGCAAATATATTTTCAATCTGAGAGAGATATATTTTTCAGAATAGTCACATTTCCACTTCAAAATTCCGTATATATCGAAGCATGAAGGTAAACCCGGAGGAAGTTGGCCCATTGACGAGCAGTCCTTATCAAAATCTCCAAGGATTCACCTTTCCGTTTTCCTGCTGGAATTCTTTGTCTGATAAAAATTCGGACCTTGAGCATAACTAGTGGGATGTTTATAATCTTTTGTACATTAACATTTCTATTCCCTAGTGTCTGAACTCTAGAATTACTGAGTCGGCTGCCTATTGAAGGTTTGATACCATGCCGTGTGTGCAGAACACACTATTTATAATGCAAGTACATTCTAGATATATGTGGAAAGAAACAGTTAGACTTTGCACTTACAAGATACCCCCATGTCCTATTCTTTACCTCACTGATGGGTTTACCTTCAAGCATAGGTCATATAAAATTTATATTATAAAATAACACTATAAAATTTAATTCTATTCATGTTCGAATCATTCAAAGAAATTATTGATATATAAATTAAAAAAAACTTAAAATCACAAATAGAGAAGATCAATGCCAGTGGAATAATTTTTGATAGCTCTGCCGACATACTCACAATAAGAATTGAGCACAATATTAACGCAAACAATTTATTCATCTATAACCTACAATTGAGTTACACAATAAGTCTATTTATTAATTTACCTAAATTTTCCCCTGTGTTTATTTTGTCTTATCTATAGAGTTAAGAATCTATGACACATCAAAACCAAATTATGTGTAAAATTTATATGTAAATATTGTTAACTTGTACAATTTCCCTAAATACCTTCGATAGAAGTTAAAACTTTAAGCACAGACTTTAGAAGCCACGTGAGCTCAATGTAAAAGTTATGTGTAGCGGTTTGGTAGATCAAACTACAGAAACTGATGGTAGTGTAGGATTCATCACTGATGGGCCAATCCTACTTCTGTTTACCATATTACATTCAGTGAGGGTCGAAAGTTGCCTTTAATGAATAAAAAACAAACACACAGTGTTTCATCTATAGCAAGAGTTCTACCTTACCTTCTTCCAACCAATAGAATAATTCAAAAGGCCAAACTAACATTGAAAACAAAATTGCCAGTAACTATAATGAAATGTAATGGTTATAGTTAGAGCATAACGATTTAGGCTGGGTCGATGGAATAAAATATAATCAACGTGTAGTTGGTATTTAGTCTTAAAGATGAAGATTTCCATCTAAAATTTCGTTTGAGTAGCTTAGGGCATATGACTTTTCATTCATATATAATAACTATGCATAGGAAAATGCCCTCTACATATCAGACCAAAGACTCAAAGAGACACTACAATCAACAATACAAAAAAAAAACATACTTATTGACATCCTGGCACCAACATATGTATTATCCGTTAAATATCTGAATCAAACAATGTGTAAATAAAGATAAAAGGAAAGAATAGAAACAGCGGGTAATCAAGGAAGAAAACTAAGCTCCACAAATACATAGATATCCTTCTCACCGAACGCGTTTCCCGTTAAACAACTGTACAAAGGTTGACAATGTCGTACAACAAGGAAAACACCGTGTCAAATGTGACAATCCCGTCCAACAATGTGTTGGACGCTCTGTTGTTACAGTACCTTGACATCAAGGTCTGGGACGATCCATTTAACAGCCCCTTCATTCATTCTCGATCATCTCTGGCCTTTGTTGGTAGAACAACCTCATCAGTGATAGCCACACACAGATGGATAGTGAGATACCTAGACCGGTACGCCAAGATATTCACACACATCCTGGGATCGGAACATCCAGGCCTAGAGGGCCTATAGTAGTAGGCATACAGTAGTACAAGCTAATTCCGTTGAAGCAAATCCAATAAACTGTAGCAAAGGACATCCTGAAAATAGTTAAGGGTGGAGTTATTCAACACTATTTCTTTTTTTAAAAATAAAGAACAATTTATTGTGTACAATTAGCAAACCGGCAATGAAATAGATTTGGGAATGCTTGGCACGTCAATGATAATCCTTCCCTTAGCAATGTTGTCAATATAATTCACTGGACCGTTGCAACTATTGGATCAAAATTATAAACTATTCAAGCGCAGATATTTCTTTACTACTCTTGTAGATAAGGAATGCTACAAATTTGGCCCTTTGTTTCATTTATAAATAAATAATCCTCCTTTATATGTTCAGAAATGCTATATAAACTCCTTCCTTTACCAAGTCAATACGTCCTTCTATTTAGCTGATGAAGGGCATGTCCGAAATCTTCGGTAATTATTTTTAAAATTAAAATCTGGGGCGTCACCTCTACTCCCTTTGACCGTAGATGGGCAGATTGGCATTTTTTTCCAGCTCTCTGTTGCAGTAGTTGTAATCTAATGCGATAAAGAAAAAGAAAAAAAAAAGGCATATGTCACTGAACCACAATCTTGGGAAATTTTGATAGATATTCAAATTTTGTTTGGGAATATATCACATTCACCTATTATATATATAATAAAAACGTATATAAATATACATGACATAGACAAAATTACACCCCCACAAAGTAAATTCATAACGAATCGCAATAATATCCCTCATTAAATCCCGGTTCGATCAATTCTTTGTGTGACGTTTAGTATTCCATTCCTGACTCAAGGACCAAGGTCTCTGCGCCAACTATGCAGTCAGGGTGGGAGAAACCTTGGTCCACAAACATAGAACGGAATCTTTATGGATCTATTGAAAGTATATTTTCTGTGAAGTGTCAAAAGTTGGGACATCCTCTGAACGATGGATTGAACTTGTGCAAGAGTCGAAGGCTAATGGTTCTTTTATTGTTTAAAAAAGTGGTTTCATTGCGCGGACTTCATTTTATAATATCTCAGGCTTTCGCGAGTATCATAAACCTTCTACAAGAGTCTAGAAGGGATTGTAGACGGGTTTGTGATTCCCAAAAACTTAAGATAATATAAAATAAAGCAAGATCTTCATACTCGGAAGCCGTTTTGTTTATTATTTATAAACTGATTTTTTAGTTTTTTAAAAATATTTTTGAGTGAATTGAACCATTCATCGAGCAATCAATGTAATATCATATTTGTTGTGAATGGACGTGTGTGTGATCATTGATATTTATACTTAAGGGTTGGTACTGAAGTTTTTAAATATTCGTAAGAAAGACGAATTTGTACGATGCAGTCCACCATGATATCACGTTAAGGATAAACTATTGCCCTTACAATGTGTATCCATTCTACTCTATTTCTTTATTTCGACTTAGAGCGCTATGTCCCCCTATAGGGACACTTGCACTTTAAAGAAAAGCAAAATTTTGAAAGAAAAGAAAAAATATTTTAAATATGTACAGAATTAATATGCAAGTTAGTTAGTTAGATGAAAAGAAAAAAATATATATATCAACACAATTGATATATGTACAAGGGGTTGGTATGCAAATTTAGTTAAATGAAATCAAATTGTAAAGTATTGTTTGTATTCGAGAAAATCAATTTACAGATTAAAAAGAGTTTTAAGGAATATTTTAGAATGAAAATATGCTAGATATTAGAGAATTATTCAATTAAAACAAAACTAAAAGAATTAATTTCTAAATAAAAGCGTTCCAATGGAATGAATATCTAATAAAAGGGTAGCTTCATTAGTATATATATAAATGACTTTTTCCCTATATTTTAAGAGTTTAACCAACAGAGAGTTGTATTTTTTAATTATCAAAAATATACTTCCCTGCTAAGACAGGAGAAATGGGGATATGCAGGTCATGTTCTGAAGGACTCTTCAAGAGATGATTTGGTTATGCCTTCACAGACATAAGAGGATAAAGCAAAGATAAATAACAAGAATAATGTGAACCAATAATACCAAAGACTGGAGTGAGCTACATGCTGCTAAAAGATGAAAACCTAGGATCGAAGAGGCTGGAACTAGAATGAAAATAATAAGTTTAATTAGAAATATCTTTCGTATCGAGGGGGAACAATTGAATAAAGAGTTTCTTTCTATTATTGCGATATAACATTTTATGGGTAAGAAACTAAGCTCCTATATTCTAAAAACAAATTTTCACTCCGGGTTCAGTTGTGATAACCTAGGCGTGGCCTGGGGAAGAACAGATCGACGGACCGCTTGCCTGGTGGAGGATGGTATGTTGAAGAAGACATGTCAATGGATAGAGGTCGACCTTAGAGGTGGTAACATGGTAAAACCATCATATCAGAATTCCATTTCGTTAACAAATTCCTGGTATTACAAGTGACAAATATACATAGGTTTAAAAATCGAAGAAGAAAGTTTAGTAAAAATTTTATTCCAATGTTTAGTCTCAGGTATACTTAAAGAGAAAAATATATTAAGAAATCTCTAGAAATTGTACACCTATATGTTTGCGTTAAGAGATATAATATCAAGAAGTCTAATTTAATTTTGTTACAGATATTTAGTTTGATTTAGATTTATCTTCGAATTTCGCATGTGTGACGGACCAAAATGTTCTAGTCTTTACCGATAATTATTCATTATAGAGAATTTATAAATATTTTAGAGAATTTTCGTAATATATAGATATATATTATTTAAGAAGATCGAGATAAACAGATGTAATTTATCATATTAGGTGTATATTTACACATTCATATTTTAAAAATAATCCAATCTAAACCTGTATAGATCCCTGTGTACATCGTAACGCCAGGATAGAAAGGAGGAATGAAGGGTGTCTGTAATGTTTACCGGCCATGAGATTATGGGATCTCTCTGCCAAGGCCGCATGCCGTGACCTCGACCTTAGCCTTGGTTGCCACCGCGGAGCTCATAACCTCGCCGCAACTCATTGTCTGCCTGCAAGGCGGTAACTCACCACTCTCCCATCCAATTAAACGGCCCTGCTTCTTGTGGGCTATAACTTCTACTCTGGCCTTTCTTCTATTATACGCTAGTAGACCTGGTTACACCACGAGAGGAAGTCGTTTTCCTTCCAGACTCTCCTGGAGCCACCTTGTCAACTAGTTATCCTCAACAAGATTATCTTTCCATGACTGAAACTTTCTTCTAAACTGGAGTGTGACTCTACCCTACATACCTGTCTTCCTTCTATTATACGCTCCAGGAGACCTGGCTACACCAGGATAATATATCGCTTTTCTTCCAGACTCTGCTGGAAATTTCTAGTCAACTGGTCTCTGCAACAAGCAGATCTTCCACGACTGAAACTTTCTTTGGAGTGTCTCTTTCTCTACATCCCTGGCCTTACTTCTATTATACGCTTCAGTAGACCTCGCTATACCAAGAGATGAACGCGCTTTCTTTGCAGACTCCCTTGGAACCACCTAGTCAACTGATTCTCCCCAACAAAACTATATTTCCATGACTGAAACGTTCTTCTAGACTGCAGTGTACCCCTGGTAGATGGTGACATTTGCCCTAGGAACTCGTCATTTATTTTCTACCAACGAAAGTACTAAGCTTAGCCCAAATTTTACCCAAGTGAAAGTTTTCATAAGAGAGTGAAAGCGATCACATATACACCATGATTTGTACCATGTAGAATTGGCAGATAAGCATTTATTATTGAACAGAAGTCGATCATACATATTGAGAGAACCTTATTTATGTCGCGAAACCGCGTGAAAGCGAAAGTTGCAAGTGACGCATGCGTACAAGGCGCTGTTTATTATCCCAAACCGGCACCACAGGTAATAGGCGTCCATCCACCAATAAAAGCGAAGGACCATTACATAAAGGAGAGATTCAGTGCTACAATGAAAGGCATTGTTACCTGTTGTCAACCATTGGTCGGACTTAGTTTGAACATCCCGCCCAACAATACCTTATTATCGATTTCCCTCCCCATCGGCCATTTTCGATTCCTAAAAAAAAAATAATAATAATAACGTCCACCAACGACGAGAATATATTTGATTCAGAAATGACGTAGCTGCCTGTAATTGGCTGTTAGGAAACAAGAAGAGAGGAAAACATCATTTTCCATCGTTAGTAAGTGACAAAATGGCGGATTTCTAAGTATCTGGGGTATTAAGACGATACTTATTTTCAAAACATTGAAAATTTGATTTAAAAAGATCACATCAAATTTCAATGGTACAGCTCATATATAATTTTTACTCAGAATTTATCTTGAGACTTGTCCTCGATATATTAAAAAACAAATGATGCCTTTGGAATATGAACTTTGCATTTATAAAGTTCAAGAATACGACATCTCTGTGTTTTAACTTGGTGTAGTCACTATAAAATGCCGAAATAATGAGTACTAAAGGTCGGGAAGTACTTCCTTTTCTTTTTGCTCTATAGATTATGTGCAGATAGGCATCTCTCCCTTAGAAAAGGGCACCAAACAGTGAATTTAGTTTTCCATCCCTGTACAGGAATTTTAGAGGTGGCGCTAAAAGAATGTGCTAAAAGCCTTTAGACTTCAGACAAAAGCCAACCTTTATACCATGGTTTCGTGATAAGGGCCTCATTAATAAATGGGCAGCATTGCGGTCGGACAAATTTTGACAGAAAAATGGTTTATCAGAGATATGGTGCACTGATCAGGTCAGATTACATTTAAAAATTGCGGCAGGAAGATATCAATGTGAAAAGAAGACATACCTTTCAATTAAGAATACTTCAAAGCTGGTGTTGTGGTTTTTATTCACTTGTTTATATAATACCTCAAGAATAGCAACAAATGCATTTTGTCACCTATTATAATAACACAAACCAATGTTAATTTTTTCTTTAACAGAGGGACAAAATGAAGAGATATATCGTTCATACATTTCTTTATTACGAGTTACAAAGGTTCTCTTCAGAAAAAGGAAGAAAACAAACGAACTTAGGATGTAAATTGTTAAGATAGCCTTGAGATTACACTGAATTATCAAACATTCCTATCTCCATTCATGTCTCAGAGAAAGTTAAACATAATTATGACGTAATCATGACGAATTAACTGCTATGTACTAAATATTCGAGTCATCAAAACCTTTAAACACTCTACCAGAACATTTGTAATTCAAATGTATAATTTTCTTTTTTTTTTTACACAAGACAATAATATGTTTTTATTTTCTCCAAGAGAGAAGAAGTTTTATCAAAGAAAACAAAACAAAATACTCACTCAAAACAATAATATTCATTTCAAATAAATTGATTTCTAGAAAAAAAAATCGACAATAGAGAAAAGAAAAAACTTAAAAAAAAAAAGGAATAGCGCTCCGAACTGTTATTATAATAATTGAAGCTTTCGTTCAAAAATGCCCTACTTCAATATTATAATACTAATGTCTTGTAAGTGCAAAGTCGCTTTAGTAAGTGTAGCTGTGTGGTGCAATTGCAGTATAATCAATCCCAAACTCCTACCTATCTGTAACAAGTGTTGTTGTTGTTGCTTATTCCTCAAGCTGGTTGGGAATCGCATTTGGGGCATTTCGGGAATGTTTTGATTTTTCCATTAAATTTGAGCATTCTAAGATGTCCTGTTCGAGGAAATGTTTGCCGTTTGTTCTTCCCTAGTAAGGGTGTGGAAAGAAGATTCGTTAGGAATGGGGGTGTACCAAGTGTTTACTAGAACTACTGACACAAAGAAAGGTGCTTCAAGCTCCAGACCGAAGGCTGGCTACAAGAACGATGAGGAGGTGATGAAGGTCGAAACACGCATGCAAATTACCCATCGACGGCAAAGAGAAAATTTCCCGCATCTCACGTTACGCAAGGGCCTCCACCGTTTTACAATCTATTGTTAACTTTCTTTTCTTGGTGCTCCGCTGCGGTTGACCTTTGGCCGCACAAGGCCACAGCTGCTGCTTCTTCTTCCAATGTTAGTGAAGACTTGATATTCCTATTATATTATTGAATATTAACATCCTAGTAGTATGTACTCCCTCATAATACAGTCTGGAAGGTCTTCCCAACTTTTTTTCTATATCTCCTTTACATTGTGAAATACCACATTAACTCTTTATTGATAAGTTTTTAACATTATTTGTTGGTTGGAAGTTTGTTTGGAAAAAATGTTTATAAACATTCCCTTCTCTTAAGGAGAGTGACAGAGAGTCACTGAAACGTCATGATGTAAATATTTTAAATATATTTATTTGATGTAGTTATATTTCCAAAACTTTTTATATTGAAAATTCTTTCATCATTCTCATTATATTTGAACTTATGTCTACTTATAACTTCTAGAACTGTAATGTAGAAATTTTTTTTTGTTGTAATTTTTAGGAAACAAAAAATATTATAAAAATATATTTAGCTATATATATCTTTGGCAATATTATTTGCCCCCCAATGCATTAGGAAAGACAAAATTCAGGATGACACGGCACACAGGGACCGGGAAAAAATGTTCACTTTATCGAGAGATTCAAATTTACGAGTATCAAATTATCAAAATATATATTTTTTTTTAAATAAGTTTTTAGCGAATTGTTTTAACAAATGTTCGTTAGACAAACATTCACTCGGGTAAAACCTCGGGCGAAGCCGGGTACATCCGCTAGTATATATATAAAATTGAATGTCTGTCTGTCTGTACTATATAGATTCAAAAACCATACATCCAATCGCCGTGAAATTTTGGGATATTATTAGGTATATCCCCGGGAAGGTTTTTGAAAAATAATTTCTTGAATATCTTGAATATCCTTAGAGTTATTTGCAGATTTGTAGATTTAACTCGCAAGCAGCGCCACCATTGCGACGATGATAACAAGTTTTTTTATCTATAAGTTTTATTATCACTAAGTTTATTATCTTAAAGATTATTTATCAAAAGTAAGATTATCTCAGGATGACAGGGCAATTTATTTGAGACAAGAATAATGATACAATTCCAAGGCGAAGATACTATTCCTTTAACTTCCAATTACCGAGGGAACCAATTAATATTGATTTTATTCAACTTATCGAGTATTTTTCAAGGGACCGGGTAAAAATGTTCACTAGATAAAACGATGATTTTGTAATGTAGAAAATTAGGAAAGACAAAATTCAGGATGACACGGCACACAGAGACCGGGAAAAAATGTTCACTTTATCGAGAGATTCATATTTACGAGTTTCAAATTATCAAAATACTAGACGAATGACCCAAGCAACGCCCGGGTTTACACGATTAAATGTATTTTACATATGGAAGATGGACGTAGTTCCCGGAGGTCACCCGCGAGGCTTTTTTGGCACTTGGCACAGCTGTGTCACCAACTCTGCCCCCGCGCGCCGGAGGGAGGGGGGGGGGGGGGCCACGGGGCAGGGAAGTCACGTGCTCGCCGGCAGCCAATGGGCGCCCCCCGCCGTCAGATCCTCCGCGTTCTAGAGGGCGCTGCTCGTGAGCTAAGTAGAATAATTTGAATATATAGTTTTAATAATTGATTGATATATTTTTTAAAATAGCCTATCGTCATCCTCGTTATTTTTTACCTATGTATGGAAATTTGGGTTTGAATTAGTGAAACACTGCGAATTTGTATACCGGACATACAGACCAACAGACAAACAGACAAACATACAAACATTCATTTTTATATATATAGAAGATATCTATTATTTTTTGTATAAGTTTATAGATAATTGTTTTAACAAATGTTCGTTAGACAAACCTTTACACGGGTAAAACCCCGGGCGAAGCCGGGTACATCCGCTAGTAGTTTATATTATATACCTTTCCACAGTTAACATCATAAACAACGTAACTCTTTTTAATAAAACTGTTTAGACCGGAATCATTAAATATATATGGCATTGACATTCAATTCCTAAATTTTAGAAATGCGATATTTAGGCCGCGTCGATTTACGTTGTTGGCAACGTCAGGTGGTTGAGACATTGACCTTACCCCAAATGGACCAAAATTGAATTCAAGTCATTGAATAACAACGAATCAAACCGGAATATCTCCTCACGTGTGAATGCTGGTAATGGTGAAGTGGTTCAAAATCAAGCGAGGGATATATGTTCTCATTTCCTTATCCACTTACTTATAAATATCACCTAATTTTTATTGGAATTTGAACGGCCATTTATTTTACATTCTTCTCTATGTAACGGTTACCGCTATGCCAACATAAGTTTTGTTATCGCACAAGCGAATGTGTTGATTACTTTGCAAGAATACAACCCCGCGCGGGTTCACCCGATGAACTAACAAGCCTGCTAAAACCTGGTTCAACTTCTCCGACTGACTGTACAGGTAAGAGCTCCTGATGACAGGAGTGACTAAAGAAGACGTATTTTACTTCTCTCGATCCTAATAAAACTCAATATCTCCAGACTTGACACTTTTACCGGATAAAGAAGAGCTAAGAAAGAGCAACAAACGACATGATGAGTAGAGGATTACGCGATTGTGTGATTACACTGTAAGTATCATCGCAGTAAGGACAGTAGAAGTTTGTGTTAAAACAAACATTTGATGCTTTTATATATTTTATATACTGTATGTCGCCTCTTGTCTATACATGTAGAAACTGTTCCACTTTGGCAAAGTAACAGAGTTTCGTCACTAGCACCCACTGGTGGAATTAGCATTTTACTATCGACGGAAGCCATTCAAGCCATTTGTTAATTAGAAGTAAAAAAAGCTGCTTTGAGAGGTGGGATTGGAATCCGGGTAGTAGAAAGATGCAGCCAGTTTATTCCCCCAGAAAGGTTACTTCATTGCCACGAAGTGTCTACAACGTTGCCTAATCTCCACGCAATAAACTCCAGATGGCCTGAGGTAAGCTATGATCAATGCCCTGCGCTAATGTGCCCCCATACGTCAGCAAGGTTTATTTACCCTCAATTATCGACAGTAATCCATATTTAGAAATTTCACATACAGAAGTGTCGTTTCTAAATTTAGAACTTTACCGTCAACCCTATCTCATATTTTCGCCTTTCTAAGACGTCGTTTTTTTACGACGTAAATGCCTGGGATTTTTGTATTTAGAGTTAGAATCAATAACTCAAATCGTGGTCGCCAGCATGAAGTCAGAGTTGTAATGCCCTGAGAAGACTGTTTCAGAAATGTTTTCCTGAATTCATCTTCAACATACGCCCTTCAGGATCGGAATCATCGGGAATCATATTTCAGTCCAGTGCTGGCCTACCGAAGAAGTGCCAGATTTGGAACAATTTCAAAAAGTCAGTAGTTCCATCCTTCCACGAATACAAGCAGGAAGACTGAAGAGATGGCTGTGGGTCCTTGAGGTCTAGTTCCATCACCGAGTATAATTGTTACCTACGATCAGAATTTTTGCATAACGAGATCCACTTTCGAGGTGATAACGCATGTCAGGTGTAGGGATGTAATGGAAAGTCTATCATAGAATAAAATGACAACAATCACTTTAGAGAGATTACCCTGGACAATGAACAAAACTTGAAGAAGTTGTACCTTTTAGTATGCATTTCGGGATTCGGACAATAACTCTGAAAGATTATTGAAGACATAAGCTAACCAAGTGTGATCAAAATTGCTTCTGTCTCCTTAAAAAAAAAAAAATCAGACAACCGGCGATATCAAAATGTAAAACTTTCTTAAGTTTTGTCCATGAGTGCACATCTGTTATGACGCAGCTTCCATTTTATTGTGGTTGAGAGAGAAGCCATCTTTAGATGAAAATTGATTGATTGCGACGTTGAATGTCTACACTAGGCTCATCAATCCATTGAATACAAAACCTAGCGTACAGAAAACATAGCTATTGAAAGATGCTAGAGCCCTTCGCACAATGCGACGGATTTAACGTTTACAAAAGCTATTTTAAAAATCCGTTAGGAAAACAGCTGAAATTTATGGGGACCTACACTGCTTTGTGTGCATCTAAAAATAAACAAATAAGGCCACGTGCATGCTCTGAGCTGATTGGCGGAGACCTATGACGTCAGATAGCCCTGGCTAAGCGGAAGGGAACATCAAATAAACTACCAGAAATAAAGGCTTAGAATATATTGAACATATTCCATACACCGCGTTACATTTCCTCCTAAATCAAATCGCCACACATACAAATTCTCTATCTTATAAGCCAATACATCAATATTTACTTCTTTGAGCCTAAAAAAGGTATTTCAGCCAAATGTAGCGGCGTGTATATAAAAGTAATAAAAATGAAAATAAAATATATATTTGCTTTCATTGCCCAGCTTCATATGAATGTGCATATGCTCATAGACACGCAAAAATAAATTTAAAAAATAAATAGAGAGAATTAAGCCGCAAAATCATCCGTCTTCATAGAAAAAAAAAAGCATGAAGCAAATTGGTTATGTTTCTTTCGACAATATGTCTATTCAGAGTTTGGTAGCAATTTTGACAGTAGAGTTCGTCTTTCTTTCTTGAGAAATTATCTTTCATTGTTACGTCGCCTCTGCTTAATTAGCGGAAGCGGAATCGATAAGGATATCTGTTCGACTAATTTTCCTTTACCTTCGTGCATTGCGGAGAACAGGAAAGTAACAGAGGAACAACGCCGTCAATAACAGGGAGCAAATCTTGGCTCCTCCTATCTGGACTTCTTTCTTTCTGATTGGTACATCTGCCCCCGTTGTCCACAGGTGGTGAACGGTTTTAGCCGGACGTCATCGTAACAATATGTTACCTTTATTTTTAATTTGATACTTATGTCTTTTGTGCTTAGTATATCCGTACTTTTAAAAGCATTGTAATAGATAACGATATGTGAACTACGAATTATTACAGTAGGATGTATAGCCTCGGTGTGGGTATGTATTTTTTCTAATCCCACAATGATATCGGAGACTAGGACGATTACGACCTCTATCCTATTGTGATTGTAAATATGACTAATTGTTTAATTTTCTCTATAGAAATATCAAAATATCAGAGATAATAAAGATAACCTTTATAATCTGTTTAGGTATTTTGATATTTTATTTACTCTCTATGTACATAGTTCTATATGCGATGATTAGACGAATGGTGAATTCTCCCAATTCATTGGTATTTATTAAGCAACAATGTAAAATCAAGGCTCCTGATTAAAAAAAAAATTGCCGCAATGGCTTCAGATTCGTACACAAGCCTAACGCCACCATTGATTGCAGGTAACCAAACTATATTATGGAAGTTTGAGAGTACTAAATGAATCTACAACTGTAGATTTGTGATGTACTCTTACAGAAGAGAAATTCGGCTAAGTCAAATGACAAAGTCAGGGACAATATAGGCATAAAAGCCCTTTCATCCATAGGATGCGATGTACTTAAGAGTCATTTGTAATGTGAAACGAATGTGAAATCTGCCATGAGAATCGTACTTTCAGTTCTGCGCTAGTGTTGACGTTTTTCCCGCTGTGTCGAATACACTGTTAGAAGTAGTAGATAACATTTCACTAAGTCAATAGAGACAGACATATACAGGGTGTACCAGGTATATTGGGACTAACTTTGACAGTCCATAAAACAAAACCTACTTGAGATTAAAAACTTGTTTTTTTTTCATTACGTAGCCATATTCATGTAAAATGCAACAGTACATGTGTGCGCAGTGTAGTGATGAAGAGTAACCGAGAATTTGAAAATCGAGCTGCCATCATCGTTGCTCTGCGCGCCGGAAGGAGCCCCAAAGAGATAGTGGATTTTCTTAAGTTGCCCAAAACCACTATTTATCGTGTCAAGAAGCAGTTTGATGAGGCCGACAGTAACAAAGAGGGGATAGCTACAAGGAAAAAGCACTCGCGTCGATCGGACAGGGTAAGAGGCGAAGAATTTGTCAAAAATGTCAAGGAGAAGATTGATGGAAACCCTGGGAAGAGCATGAGGGCCATAGCCAAGGAAATGGACGTTGGCTCTATGACAATTGTCAGAACTATCCATGAGGACCTTGGTCTCAAGTCTTATGCCCTTCGGAAAGGTCAGTTGCTGACTGAGAATATGAAGAATAACAGAAAAGGAAAGGCTGCTGCCCTCCTCAACAACCTGAAACACGACTCTTTTGGCATGCTAAGGTTCTTCTCTGACGAAAAGAACTTTGACGTGGACCAAAAGGTAAATCCCAGGAATGATCACTGGATCTGTAAAGACCCCTCAGAGATACCTGTCGTGATGCACACGAAATTTCCTGCCTCCGTAATGGTCCTTGGCGTTATCAGCAGTGAAGGTGATGTCATGCCTCCCCATTTCTTTGAGAAGGGCCTTAGGATGAACGCTGACACCTACATCAATGTTCTGGAGACCGTTGTGAAGCCTTGGATGGACATGGTGGCCGCAGGAAGGAAGTATGTCTTCCAACAGGACTCAGCTCCAGCCCATAAGGCAAAAAAGACACAATCGTGGCTGACACTTAACGTCCCTAGTCACTGGGGTCCTGATATTTGGCCCCCTAATTCTCCAGATTGCAATCCACTCGACTACTATGTATGGGGCGTTGTTGAGAGAGATGTCAACAAAGCTCCTCATACCACCATCCAGTCTGTCAAGAAAGCAGTTCACACGGTGATGACCCAAATGGACAAGGTCATCGTCGCCAAGGCCTGTGCTTCATTCCGCACTCTCCTCGAGACTGTTGTAGCTAATAATGGAAACTACATTGAATAAATAAAAACTATATCCTTTTATCTACTACTGTGTCAAATTTCATTCGGATATTTTAATTTTTACTTGCAAAAAATGTCAGTTAAAATACCATTGTTGAAATTCCCAATTTACCTGGTACACCCTGTATATATATATACAGTTAAACCTGTCTATAGCGCCCGATTTTAAATACGTAGTACGATGTGATTTACATTAAAAGTGGCCTGTCTATAGCACCCCTCTCTATAACACCCTATTTGGTGAGTCCCAAGAGGGGGCGCTACAGAAATATCCTTATATATATATAGTTATCGGAGAAGTGAGCTGTAGACGCAGAGCGAGCTTCCTCACCGACCTTCACGATAACTGGTTACCAAACCTAACCATTACCAGCGGCGGCGTTGACCTTACTCTCTTGGTGGAGTCGACGTAATTACTTACCGAGGGAGGGAGGACAATTAGCTTATCTGACTGGCTTGGAGCTAACCTCCCTCCTTCATGGAGGTTGATTATAATAAAATCGGCTTTGTTTCAGTTCAATGTAGTCGTATATTGTCGAAGACTCACTTCGAAACCCGGATCGAATCAATATTTCGTATACATATCTTCAATGTCATCCGTTTATTGCACCTGTTCAACCTCAACAATGACAGTAGGTAATAAAACAGGACTATATTACTCTGCAATTACAATGGCGAATTATATCTTAATGTGTAAACCATGTACAGTATAGGCAACCTTAACCAAACATGATTATCATGATTTATACCATGGAGTACGTAAGATAAGTAACAAAATGATTTTTAAAGGAATCCGACAGGCTATAAAGTTTCAAAAAAGGGTGGCCATCACTGAGTACAGAAACAAACTGAATATATAAATGTCTGTGAAAAAAAGTTAAAAATAAAGTTTAACGAGAGAGAGAGAGAGAGAAATCTATTTCTTCAGTCTTAAAAATTATAAAATATTTTAATAAAGTTCACAATTTTATAGAATTATTCTCTATGTATTTTAATAAATAAGTTTATCTCTTGGATTGATAGAGAGAGAGCTTTATTTTATCTATTTCTAAAACAGAAAATATCGTTGACTTTTGAATATCTATTAGTGTTTTCAAATTAAATATTTATTTTAAATCTGGGATAAATCAAATTATTATACTATTTTAAAGCCACACATTCTATCTTTAAATCTACGTTTCATTTAGGAAAGATAAAAGTGAGACGCAATCCGAAAAGTTGTAAAAAAAAGCCATATTAACCGAGCTATTGATGTATAAATAAAACCCCACATAGAGAAAATAAGTAATTCAAGGACAATAAGTTGGTGAAACCAGCCTGTAATTGGCTATTGGCCCTTATCAGCAAAGCTGTCAGAAGATCCAGCGATCTACTATAAAATTGATCTTTAAAAGATACTTTAAACAGAAAACTTAAGTAACAAGGTTCATCTAGAAAAATCAAACACATAAAGGAAATACGCATTGGTGCTTTGCGTACAGTAAGAAGGTTTACCTTAGGAGAGATGTTCACACACACAAATATTAAAATCTTTCACTTCAATTGATTAAATAGATGATTCAACTCGATAATAATACGAATATAAGAAAAATTGCGAGATATTAATTTTTTAAAACTATCTAAAAACCTTACACAAAAGGTGTTTTTAAAAATTACAAATCCCTTTGTTATAAATAAAATTATTGTGTGAAGTTTTAAAATAGTTGTGTATATCATGAATATAATTGCAATGAATCATATTTTCTAAAAATGAGAGTTTGATATAGTTAAATATTTTGGACATTTTAGAATCTTTGTTTATTTTTCTTTAGTTTCGTTGCCTCAACTTTGTTACTTTCTCACCACTCAACTTTATATAATAATAATTTTTATTTTCTCTTTAGGCATTTAATTATATGTTCGCTATTCCATTTTCTTAATATAGACTCTATTAAACTTTTTTGTTTCACTTTGTGCATTGTTTCGATAATTTTTGGCTTAATTTCCTTGTTTATATTATAAATTTGGGTTCCTTTAAAATTTCTTTATTGGATTCGGTGTTGCTATTTCATTTGGGCAAATCAAAGATCATTTTGTTTTAATATAATGCTTTTGGGGAGGTATGTTTCAAATGGAAGGTTTTAAGAAAGGACATTTGTTCTCAATAACAATGAATAGAAAACCCTCATTTGTAGCTCCCAATGTGAGTACAACTCCAGTAGAGGACAGACAACATCCTAATGGGATGGTTAACACAGAAGATGACCAAATGAAAGCCAGGATAAGCTTTCGACTTCATTATTGTAATGAAGAAGGACACTCTCTTACCCTTGGGGAAGAAATGGCCCCAAAAGGTGGAAGAGCTAAATTTATTTGGCTAACGGCATAGACGGCAATGACAAACCACTTCTGTATCAAACACTGTTGAGGGAATTATACGAGCTACGTTCAAGATTCAGACAGGAGATTTTGTCCGAAAATAAATATATGTAAACAGAGACTGACCTACTTCGGATATATAATGAGAGTATATGGTTTAGAAAATATGTTGATGTTGGGGGAAATTGAAGGAGAAAAGAAGGAAGACCTGCAATGAACTGACTAGAAGGGGTCAAGAAAGCTACAGGAAAGCCACCAGATAAGCTGCAATTGATGGTCACTGAAAGATCAATTGAAGAATATTAGTCAATATAGTCGCCAAATGTCGAACTCGACTTGTGATGGACGATAACAAAATAATTCGATAATAAATTTGTGAATTAGCTTAGATTGATGAGAGTTTATTAAAATCCCATCAAGTCTCTTTACATAAGCAACTTGAAGTGGATGGACTATTTTGCATAATTATTTTTTCGTTTTTAAAGTTGATATAAATATTTTTATAAATCTCTCTTTCTCTCTCTCTCGCTCGTAAATTATTCAAAATATCTCGGATATAGGATAAGATTTGAGAATAGGTGATTCAGAAAAAAAGAGATATAGAAGAGCTTACAGGTTCTATTTTGCACACAGCGGAATAAACACAAGAATCCTTGAGAGTTATCAAGACAGCGCAATCCGAACTATCAGGTGTGAAAGGTTACGTCAGACCAGTTCAAGATCACTTCCTATAAATTGCGCAGTGAATTAGACAAAGCGGACAATTAACTCCGACTCATGCTAGGAACGGGAAGGCACCGGCCTCGCCTTTTTTTCCTCACTCTCCAGACCAGGGCTGCTGGTGGGTAATTATTAAAAAAATCCTGCAATCGTGGGCGCGACCTTGCTTAGGTTTTGCATGCTTATATAATCCATAGACATGTTTGAGCGCTATCTTTTTACGTTAAGAATTCCCCTTCCAATACTTCTCTTGTGATATTTAAACACTGAACTAATATTTCCAAAAAGAAAATATTTTAAAATCCAAGTTCCTCGGACCAAGAAATATGAAGTTGTAGATAAATTTGAGGTTGGGGAAAGGATTTAATATCGCATTTCCAATATAGTCGTTATTTAAATAACTCACAAGAGATATGATTTCAAGGATGAACAAACTATGGTTGATGGTATCAATTAAGTTCTGTGTGATATGAAAGATTAAGTAGCAAAGCGCTCAATATATATAATTTGATATGTATGTAGAAAAAAACCCATCTTTTTTCTAATGTCTTTAATTGAAATGCTTGTCTACAATTACTAAGCCAAACACCCCAGGGAAGAACATGAGAGAATTTAGACCATGAACCCTTAAAAATGACGATTGGAAATAAAAGTAGAGGCATTCGTTTAATAGTATATAGATGAATATATATAATAAGGAGGAAAAGAATAAACATATTAAACTTAAAATATTTAAAAACGCTGAAATATATATATATGTATACACAGATATTGTATATATTTATATAATCTGTTATAAAATTTGTTCAAAACAAGGCTTATTAGGATCTTCTCTGTTATCAGTGAAACGTAGATAAATTAAAATAGCAACATTATCTTGGCTCGTGGGCTATTCTCGCTCTACTCCAAGGTTCTTGGAGAATATTTGTTTCCTATTCGATAATTTCTAAAGAACAAAACCCTCCAATATCTTTGGGAAACTATACAAACTGGCGATATCCAGTTTCAGCTTTCGAAGCTCATGGACCACGCTGGAGCTGTCTTCATTACCTTTTGAACTCTGTGTAAAGAATTCTTATATAGTCGGATTACAATAAGGCTCTTACTACAAAATATTATGCCACTTAGAAAGAATATGAAGTAAGAGAAACACCAGAATAACAACGCAATTTTATTCTGAAGATAGAGGTTGTCTGGCCTGCATTCATATTTCTGTGAAAATAGACACTTCGGCCAGTTAGAGGTTTTATTTTTACAATTTTCAACGCCTTGCCAAATGCTTTATTTATTTATCCTGATGAAAACAAAATGATTTTGTTGAAATGTTGAGAAAATAAAAAAAAAACTCTAACTCTGGCTGAAGTGTCTATTTTTTACAGAAAAAAAAAACGCAATTTTATTCAATAAAAACAATCCCACTATAGTCTCATACTAAAAACAGAATTTCATATTTTGAAAATCACAGTATAGAAAAGATAATATATATATTTTCGTAATATATTAGGGGGGATTGACTTATCAGCGATGCACATTCTTTGAAATGTTCACACAGTTCAATGCAAACATTGTTTCAAATTTTGTGTTCGACACATAAACGGTAAATACTCATAGACAAAACTTAAGGCAGTTGAAATTATTTTATATCGCCAGTCGTCTGTTTGTTCTAGAAGACAGTGTCGTTTTTTTTTTCACACTTTGTTATCTCGTGTCTCTTCAATAAAGATCACTGTGTATCAAATATCTTTCAGGGTTTTTGTCTGTGAATTCCGAAATACATGATATTGGGGCTTTATGCCATTTTATTCAGTCTCGTTCCTTTAAAATCTTTCCAACACAAGTCTTCGTAAGGTATAGTGTTTATATAAGAATTCCCAATATATTTCTTCAACATTACAGACTGAAATGACTGATTTAATAAAGATTTTGTGCATATTAAGATCGTTTGGTTTTAAAAATACCTCTTTGCTAGTTATTTGTGACTCCAAATATACTAGGATTAAGCAATATATTAAAAAATAAAGACATCGCTTTCGTTAAAATAATAACTGATAGGAACATAGAGCCTCCAAAACCCTTTTGTTCAGGTGAGCTTTCAGAATTGTCTAAAGCTGATGTGATGATATCTTTTATTGATTTGAATCTTCTGTGTAGCTGAGGCGGTCGTTAGATGCCATGTGATATATAGTGTCCACGCTGACGTGTGACTTTTAAAACACTCAAATATTTTACGTTTCAAATACCGAGCTATGTACACTTTCTTAAGTTTAATAATCACCTGGAGAAGTTTATTATCAAAATAAGAAAAAAATCGTGAGTCGAAGAGCTTATTTTAGGGGGTTTTTTTTTAGCTTTTTTTTTTTAGCTATACGATCTTTCGAGTATCTACTCCCTTCAACAGGAATACTATTTTCTTCCAAGTTCTTATTTTTATTCCTGTTGAAGGGCAGAAATGGTCGAAAGTTCATATAAATAAAACCTTACAAGAAATTCCTTGCCTCACGAGAATTTGTTCTTCTTTTGATAAAAAATACCCTTTCGCCCCCAAAATATAGTGAAGCTATCAAAAGTCGATACAGGCTTGTGTAGCCGTCAGAGGCCTTGCTACTCACAAAGGAGCGTATGGAGAAAGGAGTTTCGGGTATGGAGACGTTCTCAAGGCGCGGGAGGAAATAAAGAAAGACAAATTTCAAGGTTGACAAATCTTGTGTTAGAATCCAGGAAACAATTAAGAGACTGGGGGAGGTCACAAAGCAACGAAGGTCGGCGAAGACTTCAGTTTTGTCGTCTTAATGGGGAGCAGAGTGGAAAATTGTCCTTACAACACATTTCTTCACAGAGTTTTAGCTAAATTTTTACATTTTTGACCAGATTTACTCTCCTTGTTAAATTTCTTAAGCTGCTATGAAGCTTTGTTGGGTGCTCGAATGAATTCGGAAAATCCTCATTTTTTATAATATTTCTTTTTTTATCCCAAATATAATAGACTAAACCTTAAAAGGTGTGGCTTCAATAAATATTCGCATAGATACTTGAGTATTATTAGGATTTTGTTTACCAACGGTTACATTTCTCCAAATGTATCATGTGTGAGTTAGTCTTTCTATTTACGAAAAAAATTGGGATACAGGGACTTTCGGAGATAAGTCTCTCGATGGGATTATTTCATCCAATTATTCACGGCAACCTGGAAATGATAAATAAGTTATCGAAATGTATTTCTAGACATTTCACCATCGAACACAGGAACATAGACACAGAGAACACATGTGAGGCCATTTCATGGTTATGACCCGGAAGCCAGACTTCAATCAAAAGAATGGCTCGCTTCTTAGACTTTAAACTCAAGGTTCTGTTCGCAACATTTTGTTCATCATTAAGGACTGGTCCTCCTTATTTTGTTCCTGATGGACAACCCAGAATATCTATATCGATGTTTTGCGACGGAAACGGGAACACATAAGGAGGAAACGATCAGAAAATGGTCTTCTCAGGAATGTGTTCACCACTACGACAATGCTAGACCTCACACGGCTGTTGCAGTTTTACATTTCTTGGCCAAGAACAAAGTCCCTGTACTTCTCAGATCCCATATTCACTGGATTTCGCCCCAAATGCAGTAAAATGTCTCTTAAATGGCAGCGATTCGAGTCATGAGAAGTCATAATGGAAAAATCGTTGAAGTTCCTCAGAGACTTGAAAGAAGACTACTATAAAAATGCTAAGAAACTTGGGAAGCGAGATGGCATAAGTGTTAAGATACGGAGAAGATGATTATTTTGAAGATTATTAGATACAAATTTATTCTGATTTTATATTATTATTGATTTTCAAAAATTAGGTAAATTTAATGAAATTCGATCCTATTTTAAATGTAAATGTCAAATTTATTTCTTCGTGTCTATTTGTAAAATTTGTTTTTAATAAATACAGTCTCAACTCTTTACCCGATATGCTTATAGAGAGTAGCGCATGATATTAATAGTTATTGCAATTGATTAGTATTTTTTCAATTAATTCTACAATTTATGATGTACAAGATCTTGTCCCCAACATATGCAACACTCATATTTCTAGTTTTCTGTTCAAAACATGCCATGTAGACATTAACGAAATTCCTAAATGCTATTGGGCAATGGTTTAAATTGACAATATGATCGATTATTCATTGTAATAACATTAATTTGTATGCTCCTCTCTCCGTTTTCTTCTTCTTATTTTTTTTTTACTGGGGACATACCTTCACACCATGTAGTGGGCAGTTCTTATAAATATATGCTATCCTGTTGCTTCTATCCTTCTTTTTTGCCCCCATGTATAACTTCATATGTTGTGGAAAAATTGGAGTAATCCTCAATACTTTAATTACTTCGTGGTGTGAAATTGATGTTGAAAAGCTCCCAATGGCAGGCACAAAGCCTACCACGCACAAGTGAGAAAGGATTGTGGCACCAATTGAAGCCACGTGCGTCAAAAGCATTATTAACTCGGATCACGCCATCCCATCATCTAGCGACATCCCTTGTTTAGCTACAGAGCAATCACCTTTGTATAGTGAGGCTTTTTTGTCATGTCGAAAACACATTGCTGATGACAAACATTTCGACGCTTTTCCTCTTTGGCTTTAGGCATCCTTCCACAGACCGCTTCCTATTGCGTCGTCACCATTCTTTCCTTGTTATTTCTCTTCTGTTTTCAGTTACTTTTTCTGATTTATGATTTGTTTTAGTTAATCCTATATTCAATGACTAGTCTAGAGAGTAACGTAGGGGCTTCTACCGAAATTTTCCATTCTCGGTCTTCCTACCATACATCCCTCCAGCAATACCTCTATCCAGTCCGAGTGTCGAGCAAGATGTACACCATGCTAGTTCTCATCGTCTCCTTCATCTCCAATAGGCCATATCCTTCCTTGATCACCCTACTATACTTGAAGCGCGCCACAGCGAAGAGCTTTGAAGCCATTAACTACATATACAAAATAGTAGATCATTTAACAGAATCATAAGAGTGTCGATAATGAATGATTAGATTTCTACATTCATAGATAGCTAAACCTAACCTAATAGAGATATATTCTTGTATATATCATAGTATCATAAGAGTAGAAATGTTTTTATAGAAACGTTCAAATAAAGATCATCTCTCTGTGTAGTATAAAGAGAGGGAAAAGAAACTTGGCTATATTGTTAAAACATCCCTAGTCAACCTGCCTACTAAAAATGTACATTTCGGGAAATTGGGAATAATATAAAAGTCCGTGGATTTGATTAGTTCTATCTGAAAAGGTCTCCACGCCAGTTGTTCCCAGGGTGATCTTCGGACCTTCTCTTTCCTCTCCGATCTCTTTCTCACTGGTTGCTTGCCTCCTGTGTTCGTCCTTACCCCTTTCCGCAGCCCATCACTGCTTAGAAAAATCTACATATATATATATAGGTGAAAAGACCGAGTAGACTTTGGTCTCTGGCCAAAATAACTTTTGACAGCTAACGCGAGACGGCAAGAATATGTTAGTTTCTTTAATCGGTCCTTAGTCAAAGGTTCAATTATATTAAGTAAGCCGAAAAAGTGAACCAGACCGGTCTAGTAGCTATCGAACTTTCTTCCACCACCGATCTAGAGAAGCAGGGTGGAGGTCAGCGTGTCTAGGTCAGCGTGCCTGTTGGGTAACCGCGGAAGTCCGGCCATCTATTCTTGGCATCCCTCAAACAACCTCGTAACTCCATCTCTCGTGTCTCTTTAATTATTCTCATACGAACTAAAAAATAAAACTAAATCTAAAGAAGAACATTATGTGTTACAGGGAGATATTATATGTGACAGGTATATCATTTTAATGCGGGATGAGTGGCCTATAGAGGAAATATACAAGAACAAGTCATCTATTGTCTGTGTTTACTTGATGAAAGGTGTACAAGGATGCGGGATGAGTGACCTGGCAGGATTATACACGGACAAGTCATCTGTTGTCTGTGTTTACTTGATGAAATTTGTACAAGGATGCGGGATGAGTGACCTGGCAGGATTATACACGGACAAGTCATCTGTTGTCTGTGTTTACTTGATGAAATTTGTACAAGGATGCGGGATGAGTGGCCTGGCAGGATTATACACGGACAAGTCATCTGTTGTCTGTGTTTACTTGATGAAAGGTGTACAAGGATGCGGGATGAGTGGCCTGGCAGGATTATACATGGACAAGTCATCTGTTGTCTGTGTTTACTTGCTGAAAGTTGTACAAGGATGCGGGATGAGTGGCCTGGCAGGATTATACACGGACAAGTCATCTGTTGTCTGTGTTTACTTGATGAAAGTTGTACAAGGATGCGGGATGAGTGGCCTGGCAGGATTATACACGGACAAGTCATCTGTTGTCTATGTTTACTTGATGAAAGGTGTACAAGGATGCGGGATGAGTGGCCTGGCAGGATTATACACGGCTATCCGCCAGGGATTTCCTCCCCAGACCTCCTTCTATTACTCATGCCCGGAATCCGTAACAATCCTCGACCATTATTCATCTCGCGGTGGTTGGACAACGTTTAAAAACGTCGAAACTTCACGATTCAGAATTCTGAGTAGTCACTTCGTATTTTTCATTTTAAGTTATTCGTACAGTGTGACACGCGTAATACCACCATTTTTATAATTCTATCTTCACTTAAAGGCAATGTTCTTACAATCTTTTCCAGCGTTTAGTTCATACTTTCGATCAATATTTTTGAGTAATCAGATACACATTTAATAATTTTAAATGATCATTATATATAAACCAAAATTATCGAAGCAGGCAACTTTAAAATGCCTTTCTTGAGTATTATAAAACGATTAAATTATGGCATCTGAAGTAAATGTATCTTTTAACCTTGAAGGATAAGGAGAACCAATTGAAAAGTTTACTTTAGAGAGAGGGGATTTCCAAGAATGGGAAGATGTCTAGACAATATGATATCACACAGAGCACGCACAGAGGTCAAATCACCAGCCTGGGAGCAACGTTCTATTTCTCAATAAAATGAAAATAAAAGCGCTATCTAATCTCGTCCGGCGTGCCTGCGAGAGTTCAGCCACACTCGATCGTTGAAGTTACTATACATGTTGTGCAGACACAAAATCCGAGAGCGATGGGAAATAAAGTGAGTCACATCCAAATGTAAAGAATGCGGGAGGACAGCAGTTATCAAGGCCAAAACAACCAGCGTATTCCCCCGTTACGTTGGAATGATCTAACTCGGGCGTGGTCCACAGCTGGTCCTAGGTATATCCACCTCTTGGCCTTGTCTCTCTAGGCCAGCTCTTATCTACGATCTAACAGTAGCAATCACTAGGCTGACCATCCAGTCAATATATGCACTCATTGATTAAACTTAAGGAAATTTCATATTTTAAACATCAACTATTCCTTATGTGTTTATATTACGGCGGGTATACCATACATGTAAATTCGAACGTTCTCCTCTTGCTTATTCGAATAAGAAAAAAATAGGACAAATGTTTTATTTATTTTGAACTTTAGCGAGCTTTCGAGTAAAATTCTGCTCTTCAACGAGTAAATTCAAAACACAAATGAAGGGATATGTTACAGGCGTGGATAAGACTATATAATGAAAATATATACATGATAAAAGATACAACTTCCTCAAGTTTCGTCCATGAGTGTATTTAAATTTGTCGCTTCCCCCGAGAGGTCTTGGCTTTATTTTTATCAGAACTTCTTATAAAATACAATCAACCTAGACACCAATGGTAGACCCACGTATAAACACTATACTATCAAGGCAATGGTTAGGTGAAGAATGAATGGGTTAAGATAACTAAAAATTGGGGAAAATATCTGCACCAATGAAATTAATAGGTGAAATTAGATTAGAATAATTGTGTAAAAAAAAAATAGACAAAAAAATTATATCAGAGTAGATTTCAAAAGTGAAGAGGTTACTGCGATAAGAAAAAATGTAGAATTAATGAAAGTTAATTTCAAAACTATAATGAGGGTGTTTGATTAAATTATGAAAAAAATAAAAAAGAGGAAAAAAAAAAAAGATTATGATGAAGATATTTTAATGATGATAACATGATGTGAAAGTGCTGGTCTTTTATCGAAAGTCAGTTATTACTCAAGAAAACACTTCTTTTCCATCTATATACTTCTATATCATTCTCCAATCTCAAGTGGGCCTACCAAGAAAACATTTCTGGTATTATCGGTTACCAAATTTGAAAGTGAATCACGTTAATAAAACTACCCACCGTAATTGTCATATTTTAGCTGTACCAAACGAAGAAGTCTTCGTATAATATTGCCACGTGGAAAATTAGGAAAGACAAAGATCAGGATGACACAGCAATTTATTCAAGGCAAGAACAAACTATGAATGATAAACAAAATATAAGCAATGAGGGAATTTTACAGAGTAGCAAAATATAAACATAAAAAATGATACTCTGTTAATAAAATAATAAATACTTTGTTACAATATGTTCGTTCTGACAACGCTCTCTTTTTAAAATAATAAAGAATCTTCGGTTTATACATAAGGACACTTTTTAATAATTCCTTTTATATTGAAAATATAATTATTCCCTTTTTAAAAAGTTGCACTTTCACATAATGAGACGTATTATAGATATGATATATACCAAGTAAATAAATACCAGAGGTTCTCTAAAATGTGTGCGGTGTTAGCAAGCAATTAAACATAGTAGTTGGTTAAGTAAATATGTTTCTTAGGAGTGATATGTAATTAAAATAAATGTCCCAAATATCGTTTGACTAAAGCATTGAGTAATTTAAAATGCTTGCAATTCGGTACATCAAGAAAAAACAAAGATTGGGAAGTAATTTCCCGAATAAAGTATTCACAGATTCCCAACAACGGAAAGCTTTAAGTTCTTCCTTCCGGTGATAAACAAACTAAGAGACGATGTGCGGATGAAGCTAAGGAGTTATCAGTTTCTTCAGGTGGATGGCAGACCGTTCACGTTTGGAAGAAACGCCTGCAGAAGTGTTCTTTAACTCGAAAGCTTGTCAATGCTAATAAATTAGAAAAGAAACATTTTGCGGAGTACTTGATTAAGTATTTGAAAGACCGATCTATACATTAACGTATCAAGCTACACATATGGATGACTTTGTATAAGTACGGGGGAGGAATGATATTCATGTTCAAAGAGATGTCTTATCTCTTACATTCATTAAATGCATAAAAAAATTGTCTATATTTGATATTCTTTGCTCAGAACGTACAGATTCATATCACATTACATTACAACACCGATATTATAGAATTTGTTTAAAGCTGTGTATCATGGGTTATGGTCCCTCATCAGTATATGGGATTCTTCGATTTCGTAACGTCCTACGGAAAGACCAATACATCAACCGAATCTTTCAAAACGATATTTAAGCTATTGAGTTGTTAGGACCAATATTACAGCTCTTCTCTTAGGAGTTATCAAATCGAACCCACGACTGTCTACTGATAATGATCATATCCTCGAACTATGGTATACTGGTTAACCTATTTGTTAAAATTTTCTAACACTGATGTTGTATGGCTTATTATATATTCTGTATTTGCTCGTTCTTTGAGAACGATATCAAATATTATTGCATCGTTCAAATGTATTTCACCAATATACTTAATAAAAAGGAGAGGTGCCTTCATTGAACCTTAGTAGATTTGTGAATAAAATAAAAATACTATAAATAGATATCCCCATTGCTGATAATTATAATTATTTTACAAAATCCACCCCTATCATAAATAACAATTATAAAATGAAACTTTATTTGAATATCTTCCTTGATATATGTAATAGAGTAGAACCTACCTTATTTTCTCCTCAAGTTTGCCAAGAAGAATTTGGAAGATAGAGGAAAGGTTTGTAAACACGGCGACAGAGGTAAGTTATCGAATGTCGAGGTGGTGAAGAAAGAAATAGTCTCCGTTTAAAAACCGTTGTAGCTATCTTCAGGCTTGTTTCCAGAGATACGCGGTCTTTAATCTGGGCTCTGAAAATGATTACTTTTTTGGTATCCAGCCATCTTTCTCTCAGGGGACAATTGCTCTTCAAATCTAATTCTATTTAGTATTGTTGCACTTTCTGTCTTGAAACTGCCTTGCTGTGTATCGCCGCAACAATCTCCGAGCATGAAATTTTAGTCTTTTTCAGGCAGAGTTTAGGGATGCCATACATATCTCAATAAAGTCGAAGAACATGACATGTCTTCAAATAAGCGTGTCTACCGCCATTCTTCTATTATCTAAATACTCGCCATAGGAATATTCAGGCTGTCTATGGAGAGGTCTAAGAACACAGAAGATCTTCAGACAGAAGCATCTATATAGAGTGATGCCATCTTCTTCATGCCACATGTCGGTTTACTGCTGAACAAAGATTTCTTCTTTGATTGATCATTATTATCTCTTTTCTATACTTTTGAATGATTTTCTTTCTTCCTTTTGAAAAATCTACACAGCAGGTCTTTAGACAGATATGTAGAAACTGTTCACATTATTATAAACCGTAAATGAATCTTCATGCAGTCATTGTATACATCGTGAAGTGACGGTATTGTGCTAGAGGGTCGACGCACTGGGACCTGGCAGACGTCGCGGCAGGAGAGGATTGCAGCAGGAGTGGATCTCGAGACAAAGGAGCAATAGTTCCTTCAATAACTTCCTGCTTTCAGCCAAATTGCTCCTCCAGTGTGTGACAATACTTCCTTCACATTCCCGAGCCTTCCAAACGGTATTCTTCTCCAACCGTCCTTTGGATACACCAGTACTTACTTAACGACTCTCTTGACGGTTTCCGAAATTCTCTCGCTCTCTACATGAGCGAAATATATGTCAATTTATGCAAACATATTATTGAATAAAACGATATTAAAAGAAAGGAAAATTATAAAATGATTGAAATTCCTCCTAAAAAGAGAACTTCACTTCGGAGACGGATATTTGAAAATACACGACTGATTTTCTAAAAGATGCACTAATTTGCAAAAATTGAAATATGGATCTTCTAGAATGAGTATAAAAGCATCCTTTTAAAAGAGAATATATTTATATGTGCGCCAAAATTCCAATATCCCCACCACATTCATGCAAATGAGGCGTCATAAGAATCTTCAGATGTTATACACACATTATGTCATATAATGTGATGCCTTTAAAATAGGTGTGAAAAGAAACAAGAAGACATCGTTCCAACTGTTCGAACGCAGCAATGAAGGACATTCAAAGTCAGGTGAGCTTGTACTTGGTGCATAGATAATCTAAAACTCTTTAAAATCCATATCAAGACGATATAAAGTTATAAGTATCACGATTCTGGTATGCTACATATATCGTAAAAGTGCGAGCTGATGTCCATGCGCTGAAAGAGCAACTCTACTTTTAAATAAATGCGCATTAATGAATGCAACTATTATTTGCATCAAAACAATGCCCTTTTACTTGATAAGTTTAATGTATTTGATTAAAAATAAGAGTTGCACTTTTGGCATAAACCTATATATTAAAATAAAAGACGTCATATCTTGAATCTTTATCACATGATATTTCGACGATCAGAACGATCGACTTTTTCTGACCATCGAAATATCATGCGATAAAAACGCCGTTTTTCAATCTAAAATTTGCCTTTTTTTATTTGAATGTTGAATCTTATGGATTGCGATATTTTTAAAAGCCTATATATGTAAACAGTTTGCTTTTAAAGGTGATTGAAAGTTTCCATAAAGATGCTGCTATACTTAAGAAAGAAAATGGAAAGATAATATAGAAATCAACATTAATATTACGGGCATCTGTTACATTCTTCTCGAATCTTGTCTTCAAAGAAAGTTGCACAAGGGAAAGCTTCCGGTACTTTCGGAATCCACACTGACAAGTGGGAAAGATGTTCTAAGGAACATTGTAGAAATAGGTCGCAGGATATCAAAATGTTCAGGTTTACTACAGCTTCGAAGTAAGCCTGAAACCGGACGGGCATCCTGACCCAGAAGTTGAACGGATGTTGTGGTAGCAACTGACTGTTTGATCCCAACTTGCCCTTTCCGATGTCACTTATTCGAGATTGCTTAGAACATTGCAGAATCCTCTGTCAATGCAGTCTAAAGGATGAATCAAAGTTATTTTCCATGGCCCGTCCAAACTGGAGGCTTGTGAATCCATAGAATTTATATTGATATCATTAATCAATAGTTCCAATCCTGTCTCTATCTAATTTCTTGTTGGATACCAGGTTGGATTCCATCACAATACTTGCAAAAATATATCCTTTAATAAATCATACAATGGCTAAATTTACTAATTACGCAACTCGCCTGCTTCGCTAAGACATATCTTCCCTTGTCCAGCAGCCGAGAATCTCCCTTAGACTACTATACAACTAGATAAACCCGAAGTAATCAAGTTGGGCGTAAAATGGTGGTGGCCCTTGTGATGTTCTTATCACATCTATATGAAATAAAATGAAGCAGTAGAGAAAGAAAAAGAGAGATTATAGATATCAACAAAAACAACAGGCTGTCGTTGAAGAGTGATAAAAAAGGAAGGTGTACGACTGAATGGGCCATAACAAGGGGCAGAAGAAGGCCAATGTCAAGGGGCACTTCCTTTGTGACAGCTGTCACTGGATCGTCCTCGCTGGCGACCTTTTCAGGATATCAGGTGTCTATTGTACGTTCGTTGGTCTGAATAGTCGTGTTGGGTAACCATACACAAGCCAGGTTATAAACCTACAGTGTACGGTAGAATTTATTTTTAATATCTAACACAAATTGTTTCGTTGGTTCCCCGGCTCTTGTACAGGTTCAGTGAGTACAAATAACCGAAGTGCGTTTAGGGATATTTTACCTTGTAAGCTTATAGTCAAGCTACTTATACTCGTGTAGAGAGATATGTAGAGTACTTATCGTATAAGTAGCCATCAACCTATATCCATCATGATAGTCATCATCGTGCTGTATTTACTATAATACGCTATTGACTAGCTGTTCTAGCAGGATAGATTTATTTTCACAAATTTTGCAAGGTAACCTCCTAACGTTGTTTCTTCGAAACTAATAACATACTTTAGCCTATCTTTTTAATGATATTGAACACAGTTCGCAGATGGATCGGGTTTAGATGAAACAATAGACCAAGGAAAAAAACGGGCTTCTAATTTCTTTAATTAAAAGGACAATTTTAAGAATTATTTAAAGAGAATGCATCGCAATTTTTTTTTATTCTAAAATATCTATAAATAGGTATAGAGAAATTTTCGCGGGGAGATTGAAATATCTCGCAGAGATAAAATTTTATGAAAAATCGCGGATATCGCGAATTCAACGAATAATCGTCCCAATTTGACTTCTTCGCAAATTCTCTAAAGTTTTCATTAGAAATATTCTAAGTATATAAATGAGCCGTTTAATAAATATTTTGTCAAAAAAATACAGTAGAACTCCTCAAATTCGGAAAGCTTGGGGCGCAAGGTATTCCGAATTTGAGAGAGTTAGATTTGTGAATAATTATGTGGCATAAATAGGCATTTAGATGACTGAGACAAAGATTTTGAAGCATATGAACAATTTTAGGTTGAATATTATATGTACATTACATAATTTTAATTACGATTTTTAATCAAATGTTCCTTGACTTTTATGAGTTTTGAGCATGAAACCGATGAAAAATAGTAAAATATTTTATTATGTATGTAATGCAATTGATGGCCAAGTAAGTTATGGCTTGGCAAAGAAGTTGCTGATTGTTGTCTGTTTCTTTGGCTTGTTTAACAAAGCTTCTTCTTCTCTCATAAGCATAGTTCGAAGACTATTGATGGTGTTGTAGCTTGCAAGCATTTCTGGTTCAGTGCGCTTTTCCAAATATTTTAATGCAACATCCAAACTTTTCAACGCTTCGCATCTGGGAACATCCGGCTCCAAACTGTCTTCAGTCTTTTTTACTTGAGAAAACTTTTTTACATCTTTTTCGGTAGAATCAACAAACTTTGTAAGTTTAAGCTCAGACTTTTTTATATCATAAACAGTTGTCTTAGAAATTTTATACTTTTGCATTATCGTTGTATAGCTTAATCCTTTTTTAATGTCACTAAGAACATCTAAATTTTCACCAAGCTTAAGAATTCGGTACTTGCCTCGTTTTTGCCGCTCCTCTTTGGATGCCATTTTGTTGAAGAACAAACTTGTAAATGCAAAAAATTGAGAGTTGAATAAAAGAATTTGAAACTTACAATGTCTAAAAATGTTTGATAATTTGAACTTTAGGTGAATCAACTTTGCAATAAAAAATGCGTGAATGGCTTATGACGTAATAATGCTGCCTTCTTATTGGACAATATCCTAAACTAAGCACAAAGGTCAAATGAAACTGTTGATTTATTTAAGCTTTTAAAAAAGGGGATAAACCCCTAATTAGCGATTATAAATAATCGGTAAAAGTAAATTAATTAAACACTTAAATTAAAAATAAATTACTAATAAAAATTAAATTAAATGAAATAAAAGCAAAGCAAAAGTAAAAGTAAATAAAATAAAATAATGTTGAAATATCAACAAAATAAAAGCATGTGAAAATTGATTTTTTGTATGTAAAAAAAACATTACAATACTTTCCGAATTTGGGAGTTTCCGAATTTGAGAATTTCCGAATTTGAGGAGTTCTACTGTAGTTTAAAAATTAGTAAAAATATTTAAGGGCAAAAACACTATACGAAAAAAAAAGTTAGTTATTTAAAAACTTTATACGACTTCTCAGGTTTAAAAACAAAGGACGAACTAGTTTCAAGAAAATCTCATTACTCTTATACACTTCTGTATCAACATTTATGTTTTATATCTACACGGCATATTTTTATCTTGACAAACATTATAGATGCTAACTCCTTTTTTTTTTTCAAAATTATAAATGAAAATTCAAATTAATATCCTTTGCGATGAAGTAATTTTGAGCATTTAAAAATATAGCGCGCTTCCTTTAAATAAAAATTGAATTCTTCAATCTTAATTTTTAAAATAGCGATAAAAAAGAAGAGAGAGAGAGAGAGAGAGAGATTAAAAAAAAAACTCTAGATAAATCACAATATCAGAATTTCAATATCACTGCTTTTCACATGTGTAGACATGTGGTGCACTTACAGTCGCCTACTTCTACCCACCATGATTATCATGGCTTGTACCACGTGTACTAGAGATAAGCAAAAAAAAAAAAAACAATATCAGAATTTCGATATCAGGTCAGTGCTTAGAAAAAATCCTAAGATTGATATGCATTTCAAATACTGTGTCTAAAATGTTATGGGCCGATTAAAAACATCAACTTTATTTTCTACTAGTGACGTAGGTCTATGCCAGTAACTGCCACGAATATATATTTCTATAAAGGCTTCTCTCTCTCTCTCGATCAGAATTTGAAAATTTGTGCATAGGTTCCCAAAACCCAATAGCTCAACTCGAAATTAAAATTCACATAGGAATAGCTCCAGCTTCAATCTGAGCACCATTTCAGCGATATTCGCTTCTATACAAGATATTAATAGACAGTTAAATAGTTGTAACTCTGAGACCACCTGGTGGAGAAAACTAACAAACTGCTGGAAGAAATAACCACTGATAAGCAAGGCCCTCACAATAGGCCCTGACAGTAGGATTTTTCATTTTTTGAAATAACAGGCGCAAAATCTGTTCCAATTTTTTAGATGAAAGGTGACGCTATAGTTTAAAAAATAGGTTTCCAACAACAAGCTTCATGGCAAAAGAACCACTCATTAAGAATGTATGCATATAATACGTAATAAACAAACAAATCACTATCCAAAACTTTGAGGAAAAGGGGGATAAGACAGAAGGGTATGACATTGTATCATGGCGTAGTCAGTCGTAACAGTTCTTTCTAAA
>CP092866.1:19770824-19809825 GCA_030710605.1 Cordylochernes scorpioides | reverse complement strand
GATCAAACTACAGAAACTGATGGTAGTGTAGGATTCATCAATGATGGGCCAACCCTACTTCTGTTTTTCATATTCAATTCAGTGAGGGTCGAAAGTTGTCTTTAATGAATAAAAAACAAACACACAGTGTTTCATTTATAGCAAGAGTTCTTTCTACCTTACCTTCTTTCAACCGATAGAATAATTCAAAAGGCCAAACTAACATTGCAAACAAAATTGCCAGTAACTATAATGAAATGTAATGGTTATAGTTAGAGCATAACGATTTAGGCTGAGGTGAATGGAATAAAATAAAATCAACGTGTAGTTGATATTTATTCCTAAAGATAAAGATTTCCATCTAAAATTTGGTTTGAGTAGCTTAGGGCATGACCTTTCATTCATATATAATAACTATGCATAGGAAAATGCCTTCTACATATCAGACCAAAGACTCAAAGAGACACTACAATCAACAATACAAAAAAAAAACCATACTTATTGACATCCTTGCACCAACATATGTATTATCCGTTAAATATCTGAATCAAACAATGTAAATGAAGATAAAAGGGAAGAATAGAAACAGCGGGTAATCAAGGAAGAAAACTAAGCTCCACAAAACATAGATATCCTTCTCACCGAACGCGTTTCCCGTTAAACAACTGTACAAACGTTGACAATGTCGTACAACAAGGAAAACACCGTGTCAAAGGTGACAATCCCCGTCCAACAATGTGTTGGACGCTCTGTTGTTACAGTACCTTGACATCAAGGTCTGGGACGATCCATTTAACAGCCCCTTCATTCATTCTCGATCATCTCTGGCCTTTGTTGGTAGAACAACCTCGTCAGTGATACCCACACACACACAGATGGATAGTGGGATACCTAGACCGGTACGCAAAGATATTCACACACATCCTGGGATCGGAACATCCAGGCCTAGAGGGCCTATAGTAGTAGGCATACAGTAGTACAAGCTATTCCGTTGAAACAAATCCTATAAACTGTAGCAAAGGACATCCTGAAAATAGTTAAGGGTGGAGTTATTCAACACTATTTCTTTTTTTTTTTTAAATAAAGAACAATTTATTGTGTACAATTAGCAAACCGGCAACGAAATAGATTTGGGAATGCTTGGCACGTCTCTCTCTCTCTCTCTCAGTGATAATCCTTCCCTTAGCAATGTTGACAATATAATTCACTGGACCGTTGCAACTATTGTATCAAAATTATAAACTAATCAAGCGCAGATATTTCTTTACTACTCTTGTAAAAAGGGATTCTACAAATTTGGTCGTTGTTTCATTTGTAAATAAATAATCCTCCTTTATATGTTCAGAAATGCTATATAAACTCCTTCCTTCACCAAGTCAATACGTCCTTCTATTTAGCTGATGAAGGACATGTCCGAAAACTTCCAAAATTATTTAAAAAATTAAAATCTAGGGCGTCACCTCTACTCCCTTTGACCATAGCTGGGCAGATTGGCATTTTTTCCAGCTCTCTGTTGCAGTAGTTGTAATCTAATGCGATAAAGAAAAAAAAATTGGCATATGTAACTAAACCACAAGCTAGAGAAATTTTAAGAAATGTTCATTTACTCTGTGAGTATTTCTCAATCACATATAATAAAAACGTATAAATATACATGACATAGACAAAATTACACCCTCACAAAGTAAATTCATAACGAATCGCAATAATATCCCTCATTAAATCCCGGTTCGATCAATTCTTTGTGTGACGTTTAGTATTCCATTCCTGACTCAAGGACCAAGGTCTCTGCGCCAACTATGCAGTCAGGGTGGGAGAAACCTTGGTCCACAAACATAGAACGGAATCTTTATGGATCTATTGAAAGTATATTTTCTGTGAACAGTATCGAAAATTGGGACATCCTCTGAACGATGGATTGGACTTGTGCAAGAGTCGAAGGCTAATGGTTCTTTTATTGTTTAAAAAGTGGCTTCATTGCGCTGACTTCATTTTATAATATCTCAGGCTTTCGCGAGTATTCTAAACCTTCTACAAGAGTCTAGAAGGGATTGTAGACGGGTTTGTGATACCCAAAAACTTAAGATAATATAAAATAAAGCAAGATCCTCATACTCGGAGGCCGTTTTGTTTATTATTTATAAAGTGATTTTTCAGTTCTTTAAAACTATTTTTTAGTGAATTGAACCATTCATCGAGCAATCAATGTAATATAATATATGTTGGTGTTGTGAATGGACGTGTGTGTGATCATTGATATTTATACTTAAGGGTTGGTACTAAAGTTTTTAAATATTCGTAAGAAAGACGAATTTGTACGATGCAGTCCACCATGATAACACGTTAATGATAAACTATTGCCCTTTCAATGTGTATCCATTCTACTCTATTTCTTTATTACGACTTAGAGCGCTATGTCCCCCTAGGGACACTTGCACTTTAAACATAAACAAAATTTTGAAAGAAAAGAAAGACAGATATTTTAAATATGTACAGAATTAGTATGCAAGTTAGTTAGTTAGATGAAAAGATAAAAAAATATATATTAATATATATATCAACACAATTGATATATGTACAAGGGGTTGGTATGCAAATTTAGTTAAATGAAATCAAATTGTAAAGTATTGTTTGTATTCGAGAAAATCAATTTACAGATTAAAAAGAGTTTTAAGGAATATTTTAGAATGAAAATATGCTAGATATTAGAGAATTATTCAATTAAAACAAAACTAAAATAATTAATTTCTAAATAAAAGCGTTCCAATGGAATGAATATCTAATAAAAGGGTAGCTTCATTAGTAAATGACTTTTTCCTTATATTTTAATAGTTTAACCAATAGAGAATTGTATTTTTTAATTATCAAAAATATACTTCCCTGCTAAGACAGGAGAAATGGGGATATGCAGGTCATGTTCTGAAGGACTCTTCAAGAGATGATTTGGTTATGACTTCAGACATATGAGGATAAAGCAAAGATAAATACCAAGAATAATGTGAGCCAATGATAGCAAAGATTGTAGTGAGCAACATGCTGCTAAAAGATGAAAACCTAGGATCGAAGAGGCTGGAACTAGAATGAAAATAATAAGTTTAATTAGAAATATCTTTCGTATCGAGGGGGAACAATTGAATAAAGAGTTTCTTTATATTATTGTGATATAACATTTTATGGGTAAGAAACTAAGCTCCTATATTCTAAAAACAAATTTCCACTCCGGGTTCAGTTTGTGATAACCTAGGCGTGGCCTGGGGAAGAACAGATCGACGGACAGCTTGCCTGATGGGGGATGGTAGGTTGAAGAAGACATGGATAGAGGTCGACCTTAGAGGTGGTAACATGGTAAAACCATGAGATATCAGAATTCCATTTCGTTAACAAATTCCTGGTATTACAAGTGACAAATATACATAGGTTTAAAAATCGAAGAAGAAAGTTTAGTAAAAAGTTTATTCCAATGTTTAGTCTCAGGTATACTTAAAGAGAAAAAAATATATTAAGAAATCTAGAAATTGTACACCTATATGTTTGCGTTAAAAGATATAATATCAAGAAGTCTAATTTAATTTTGTTACAAATATTTAGTTTGATTTAGATTTATCTTCGAATTTCGCATGTGTGACGGACCAAAATGTTCTAGTATTTACCGATAATTATTCATTATAGAGAATTTATAAATATTTTAGAGAATTTTCGTAATATATAGATATATATTATTTAAGAACATCGAGATAAACAGATGTAATTTAACATATTAGGTGTACATTTACACATTCATATTTTAAAAATAATCCAATCTAAACCTGTATAGATCCCTGTGTACATCGTAACGCCAGGAAAGAAAGGAGGAATGAAGGGTGTCTGTAATGTTTACCGGCCATGAGATTATGGGATCTCTCTGCCAAGGCCGCATGCCGTGACCTCGACCTTAGCCTTGGTTGCCACCGCGGAGCTCATAACCTCGCCGCAACTCATTGTCTGCCTGCAAGGCGGTAACTCACCACTCTCCCATCCAATTAAACGGCCCTGCTTCTTGTGGGCTATAACTTCTACTCTGGCCTTTCTTCTATTATACGCTAGTAGACCTGGCTACTCCAGGATAAGATATCGCTTTCCTTCCAGATTATCCTGGAAAATTCTAGTCAACTGGTTCTCTGAAACAAGATGATATTTCCATGACTGAAACTTTCTTCTAAACTGGAGTGTGACTCTACCCTACATCCCTGCCTTCCTTCTATTATACGCTAGTAGACCTGGCTACACCAGCATAAGATATCGCCTTCCTTCCAGACTCTCCTGGAAAATTCTAGTCAACTGGTTCTCTGCAACAAGCTGATAATTCATGAATGAAACTTTCTTTGGAGTGTGACTCTACCCTACACATCCCTGCCCTTCTATTATACGCTCCAGTAGACCTGGCTATACCAAGGGATGAAAGCGCTTTCTTTGCAAACTCGCTTGTAACCAGCTGGTAAACTGATTCTCCGCAACAAACTTATCTTTCAATGACTTAAACCTTCTTCTAGACTGCAGTATACCCCGGGTAGATGGCGACATTTGCCCTAGAAACGCGTCATTTATTTTCTACTAACGAAAGTACTAAGCTTCGCCCAAATTTTACCCAAGTGAAAGTTTGCATAAGAGAGTGAAAGCGATCACATAAACACCATAATCGGCATGATCTGTACCATGTAGAATTGGCAGATAAGCATTTATTATTGAACAGAAGTCGAGCATACATATTGAGAGAACCTTATTTATGTCGCGATACCGCGTGAAAGCGAAAGTTGCAAGTGACGCATGCGTACAAGGCGCTGTTTATTATCCCAAACCGGCACCACAGGTAATAGGCGTCCGTCCACCAATAAAAGCGAAGGACCATTACATAAAGGAGAGATTCAGTGCTACAATGAAAGGCATTGTTACCTGTTGTCAACCATTGGTCGGACTCAGTTTGAACATCCCGCCCAACAATGCATTATTATCGATTTCCCTCCTCACCGGCCATTTTCGATTCCTAAAAAAAAAAAAATAATAACGTCCACCAACGACGAGAATATATTTGATTCATAAATGACGTAGCTGCCTGTAATTGGCTGTTAGGAAACAAGAAGAGAGGAAAACATCATTTTCCATCGTTAGTAAGTGACAAAATGGCGGATTTCTAAGTATCGGGGGTATTAAGACGATACTCATTTTCAAAACATTGAAAATTCGCTTTAAAAAGATCACAGCAAATTTCAATGGCACAGCTCATATAAATTTTACTCATAAAATTACCCAAAGACTTGTCCTTGATATATTAAAAAACAAATGATGCCTTTCTAATATGAACTATATGCATTTATAAAGTTCAAGAATACGACTGTGTTTTAACTTGGTTTATTCAATATATAATGCCGAAATAATGGGTACGAAAGGTCGGGAAGTACTTATTTTTCTTTTTGCTCTATAGATTATGTGCAGATAAGCATCTCTTTAAAGGGCACCAAAGAGTGAATTTGGTTTTCCATCCCTGTACCGAAATTTTAGAGGTGGTGCTAAAAGAATGTGCCAAAAGCCTTTAGACATCAGACAAAAGCCAACCTTTATACCATGGTTTCGTGCTAAGGCCCTCATCAATACAGAGGCAGCTTCGGGATCGAAATTTGACAGAAAGATGGTTTAGCAGAGATGTGGTGCACCGATCAGGTCAGAATACATTAAAAAAATAGCGGGTGGTAGATATCAATGTGAAAGAAGACATACTTTCAATTAAAAATACTTTAAAGCTGGTGTTGTAGTTTTTATTCACTTGTTTATATAATACCTCAATAATAACAACAAATGCATTTTGTCACCTATTATAATAACACAAACCAATGTCAATTTTTTCTTTAACAGAGGGACAAAAGATATATCGTTCATACATTTCTTTATTACGAGTTACAAAGGTTCTCTTCAGAAAAAGGAAGAAAACAAACGAACTTAGGATGTAAATTGTTAAGATACCCTTGAGATTACACTGAATTATCAAACATTCCTATCTCCATTCATGTCTCAGAGAAAGTTAAACATAATTATGACATAACCATGACGAATTAGCTGCTATGTACTAAATATTCGAGTCATCAAAAGATTTAAACACTCCACAAGACCATTTGTAATTCAAATGTATAATTTTCTTTTTTTATATATACAAGACAATAATATGTTTTTATTTCTCCAAGAGAGAATAAGTTTTATCAAAAAAAAAAAATACTCACTCAAAACAATAATATTCATTTCAAATAAATTGATTTCTAGAAAAAAAAAACCGACAATAGAGAAAAAAAAAAAAAACGTAAAAAAATAAATAATAATAAAGGAATACCGCTCCAAACTGTTATTATAATAATTGAAGCTTTCGTTCAAATATGCCCTACTTCAATATTATAATACTAATGTCTTGTAAGTACAAAGTCGCTTTAGTAAGTGTAGCTGTGTGGTGCAATTGCAGTATAATCAATCCCAAACTCCTACCTATCTGTACCAAGTGTTGTTGTTGTTGTTGATTATTCCTCAAGTCGTTTAAATAATCTCCATTAGGTTCCATTGTCTCAGATTTTCTATTATAGTCCTCGGGTTTTCCCAGAGATCTTTTTTGGAGGATTTGATACAATTAAATAGATGTTCAGGCCTGGCTGGTTGGGAATCGCATTTGGGGCATTTCGGGAATGTTTTGATTTTTCCATTAAATTTGAGCATTCTAAGATGTCTTGTTCGATGAAATGTTCGCCGTTTGTTCTTCCCTAGTAAGGGTGTGGAAAGAAGATTCGTTAGGAATGGGAGTGTACCAAGTGTTTACTAGAACTACTGAACAAAGAAAGGTGCTTCAAGCTCCAGACCGAAGGCTGGCTACAAGAATGATGAGGAGGTGATGAAGGTCGAAACACGCATGCAAATTACCCATCGACGGCAAAGAGAAAATTTCCCGCATCTCACGTTACGCAAGGGCCTCCACCGTTTTACAATCTATTGTTAACTTTCTTTTCTTGGTGCTCCGCTGCGGTTGACCTTTGGCCGCACAAGGCCACAGCTGCTGCTTCTTCTTCCAATGTTAGTGAAGACTTAATATTCCCATTATATTATTGAATATTAACATCCTAGTAATATGTACTACCTCTTAATACATCCTGGAAGATCTTCCCAACTCTTTTTCTTTATCTTCTTTACATTGCGAAATATCACGTTCTTTTTATTGATAAGTTTTGAACATCATTTGTTGGTTCGAAGTTTGTTTGGAAAATGTTTATAAACATTCCCCTCTCTTGAGGAGAGTCACTGAAATGTCGGGGTGTAAATATTTTAAATATATATATGATGCAGCTATATCTGTATTGATAAGATTGTAGCTTCGGTAGAGAAACTTCCACAAATATCAATACTCGAGTGGCCTCTTCAGTTAGTGGTCTTCCATTAAAAGTTCCCTTATATCAGGAAATGTGCCGTTTTTATTTTGAAAAGGTAATAACTTATTTTTTACAAAACACTTTTATTATTGCAAATCATTCCATCATTCTCATTATATTTGAACTTATGTCTACCTCTAACTATTCTCTACAATCAAGATTTATATCGAGATGTCCAAGGCGCAGAGTATGGTCCTTCAGATCCTAACGATAACATACCGTTCTCTGCATGACTGTCGAAAGGAGAGGACTTGGATACATTCTGAGTAAAAAGTGAGAAATATAAATCAAAATATTATAAATCTTCTCTCAATTTATTCGACAAAGTTAAACTTTTTATAAACTCTTACGTTGTAAACATATACACATGAATTCTAGAAATTCTAATATAACGATTAGGGAAGCACAAAAATATTTTTTTAAATAAAAAAAAAACTGAAACATATTATAAATAAACAAGGGTAAATAATTAACAAATTATTCAAATAATACTCTTGTATTTGTGTTGGAAAGAGGGGATTGGGCTCCAGAAGAGATATGAAGGAGCAACTATCATGAATCAAAGGTAAGAGAACACTTTAAGGTTTTCAAAACGACCTCCATTAGACAAATCCTCTCACGTGCATTTTGAACGTATTTTATATAGTGCGCAAAAAGGTGTAATCATCATACCAATCAGACGGCGTTAAGATCAGTTCACTTAGAAAGTACCAAATATTTTTACCCAGCTAGCTGGAAGGCTCTCTCTAAAAATTTACTATTATCAATTAATTCTACAAACTTATATTTTATGCCGATTTTCACATGTGTAGACATGTGGTGCACTTGCAATAAGAGCAGTTGCGTCAACTTCTACCCACCATGATTATAAAGGCCTGCACTACGTGTACTAGGGAATAATTTTAAAATATTTTATAAATAGTTTATATTATATACCTTTCCAGTTAACATCATTAACAACGTGACTCTTCTCTATAAAACTGTTTAGATCAGATTCATCAAATATATATGGCACTAACATTCAATTCCCTAATTTCAGAAATGCAATATTTAGGCCGCGCCGATTTACGTTGTTGGCAACGTCAGGTGGTTGAGACATTGACCTTACCCGAAATGGACCAAAATTGAATTCAAGTCATTGAATAACAACGAATCAAACCGGAATATCTCCTCACGTGTGAATACTGGTAATGGTGAAGTGGTTCAAAATCAAGCGAGGGGTATATGTTTACATTACCTTATTCACCTATGTAAATATCATATAATTTTCATTGAGATTTGAACGACCATTTATTTTAGCTTCTTCTCTATGAAGCGGTTACCTCTATGCCAACATAAGTTTTGTTATCGCACAAGCAAATGTGTTGATTACTTAGCAAAACTCCGCAGGTTCAAACCCGAAACGCTAACAAACCTGTTAAAACCTGGTTCAATTTCCACCGGCTGACTGTACAGGTAAGGACTCCTGATGACAGCATAAGGAGTGACTAAAGAAGACGTATTTTACTTCTCTCGATCCTAATAAAACTCAATATCTCCAGACTTGACACTTTCACAGATAAAGAAGAGCTAAGAAAGAGCAACAAACGACATTGTTGGTAGAGGATTACGATTGATTACACTGTAAGTATCATCACAGTAAGGACAGTAGACGTTTGTTCATGTGTAAAACAAACATTCGTGATTTGATGCTTTAATTTCATATATACTGTATGTCGCCTCTTGTCTATACATGTAGATACTGTTCCACTTTAGCAAAGTGACAGAGTTTCGTCACAAGCACCCACTGGTGGAGTTAGCATTTAACTATCGACGGAAGCCATTCAAGCTATTTGTTATTTAGAAGTAGAAAAATATCTGCTTTGAAAGGTGGGATTCGAACCCGGGCAGTAGAAAGATGCCGCCAGTTTATTCCCTCAGAAAGGTTACTTCATTGCCACGAAGTGTCTACAACGTTGCCTAATCTCCACGCAATAAACTCCAGATGGCCTGAGGTAAGCCATGATCAATGCCCTGCGCTAATGTGCCCCCATACGTCAGCAAGGTTTATTCACCCTCAATTATCGACAGTAATCCATATTTAGAAATTTCACATACAGAAGTGTCGTTTCTAAATTTAGAACTTTACCGTCAACCCTATCTCATATTTTCGCCTTTCTAAGACGCCGTTTTTTTTACGACGTAAATGCCTGGGATTTTTGTATTTAGAGTCAGAATCAATAACTCAAATCGTGGTCGCCAGCATGAAGTCAGAGTTGTAATGCCCTGAGAAGACTGTTTAAGAAATGTTTTCCTGAATTCATCTTCAACATACGCCTTTCAGGATCGGAATCATCGGGAATCATATTTCAGTCCAGTGCTGGCCTACCGAAGAAATGCCAGAGTTGGAACAGTTTCAAAAAGTCAGTAGTTCCATCCTTCCACGAATACAAGCAGGAAGACTGAAGAGATGGCTGTGGGTCTTTGAGGTCTAGTTCCATCACCGAGTAAAATTGTTATCTACGATCAGAATTTTTGCATAACGAGATCCACTTTCGAGGTGATAACGCATGTCAGATGTAGGGATGTAATGGGAAGTCTATCATAGAATGAAATGACAACAATCACTTTAGAGAGATTACCCTGGACAATGAACAAAACTTGAAGAAGTTGTACCTTTTAGTATGCATATCGGGATTCAGACAATAACTCTGAAAGATTATTGAAGACATAAGCTAACCAAGTGTGATCAAAATTGCTTCTGTCTGCTTCAAAAAAAAAAAAAATATATATATATATATCAGACAACCGGCGATATCAAAATATGAAACTTTCTTTTGTCCATGAGTGCACATCTGTTATGACGCAGCTTCCAATTTATTGCGGTTGAGAAGCCATCTTTAGATGAAAATTGATTGATTGCGACGTTGAATGTCTACACTAGGCTCATCAATCCATTGAATCCAAAACCGAGCGTACAGAAAACATAGTTATTGAAAGATACTAGAGCCCTTCGCACAATGCGACGGATTTAACGTTTACAAAAGCTATTTTAAAAATCCGTTAGGAAAACAGCTGAAATTTATGGGGACCTACACTGCTTTGTGTGCATCTAAAAATAAACAAATAAGGCCACGTGCATGCTCTGAGCTGATTGGCGGAGACCTATGACGTCAGATAGCCCTGGCTAAGCGGAACGAAACATTAAATAAACTACCAGAAATAAAGGCTTAGAATATTGCCACGTGGAAAATTAGGGAAGACAAAACTATCAAAGGTAAACAAAAGATAAGCCACGAGGGAAATTTACAGAGTCTCAAGATATAAAACATAAAAATGACCACTCTGTTAAATAAAAAATAATAAAATTAAGAAATATTATGTTACATAAATAAAATTAATAAATACTATGTTACAATATATTGAACATATTCCACACACCGCGGTAAATTTCCTCCTAAATCAAATCGCCACACATACAAATTCTCTATCCTATAAGCCAATATATCAATATTTACCTCTTTGAGCCTAAAAAAGGTATTTCAGCCAAATGTAGCGGCGTGTATATAAAAGTAATAAAAATGAAAATAAGAATATATATTTGCTTTCATTGCCCAGCTTCATATATATACATATGCTCACACACACAAAAAGAAATAAAAAAATAAATAGAGAGAATTAAGCCGCAAAATCATCCGTCTTCATAGAAAAAAAAAAAGCATGAAGCAAATTGGTTATGTTACTTTCTACAATATGTCTATTCAGAGTTTGGTAGCAATTTTGACAGTAGAGTTCGTCTTTCTTTCTTGAGAATTTATCTTTCATTGTTACGTCGCCTCTGCTGTATTAGCGGAAGCGGAATCGATAAGGATATCTGTTCGACTAATTTTCCTTTACCTTCGTGCATTGTGGAGAACAGGAAAGTAACAGAGGAACAACGCCGTCAATAACAGGGAGCAAATCTTGGCTCTTCCTATCTGAACTTCTTTCTTTCTGATTGGTACATCTGCCCCCGTTGTCCCCAGGTGGTGAACGGTTTTTAGCCGGACGTCATCGTAACAATATGTTACCTTTATTTTCAATTTGATACTTATGTCTTTTGTGCTGAGTATATTTGTAATTTTAAAAGCGAGACGAGATATCATCCAACCGACAATTAGACAAATTTCGCAGCTAAGATTATTGTTTATTTAGTTTGAATATCATGCAGGGAAAAGGAATTAAATGTTTACAACAAAATGTAAGAAAAAGTATCTTGGCACTGAATGAGCTTCAAGCTTCTATAAAAGACAACCCACCAGATATCATCCTAATACAGGAACCTTATCTGATTGATGGAGATGTAATTTTCGATTTGGAATCTCAAATAGTGCATTCAACGACAGATGAACAGATTTACACTGCAACGATCTTTATGAATAAGAGTTTAAAATTTAATAAAATCAATAAATTCACAAACTCCTTTTGTACAACCACTTCTTTAAATTCAGCAAAATCGAATACTATTATCGCAAACTTTTATATACATCCACATAGATTTAATGACACTCATCGAAAATTTATCCAAGAGCTTCTGGAGACCTACAATCAACAACCTATTATACTATGTGGTGACTTTAATTCTAGACACCCAGTCTGGTTTGATCCGACAACAAACTCCAATGGTTTCAAATTCCACTCCATCATAGATGAACATAACCTATTTATTCATAATCTTAAGATACCCACCTGCCCCGAAATTCTAACTTTATAGATCTTACGATTTCAAACAAAAAATCAATAAGTTTGGTACAAAACTGGAAGACGACTATATTGACGCACATTTCAGATCACGTAGCAATAACCTTTGACATTTATCACAATTTTAACAGGCAAAGGACAGTTCAAAACTCAACATGGAAATTTATAGAAAAAGATGCTGATTGGAAAACATTTACCGAAAAAATAGCAATACAAGACGTAGATAATATTATCACCATGATAAACCACGCGTCAAACATCAAAGATATTGACAACATTGTAAAGACTCTCACACAAATATTTAAAGAGGCAGCTTATCTGTCACTAAATGTCAAGACAAGAAGCGGAAATCATAAAACAAATACATACTGGTGGGATGGGAAGCTGGAGAAAATGAAAAAACGATTTCCACTATATTAGAAATTTGTATTACCGACATGGAAAGGTCCTTGAAAAGACCTATAAATCAATGAGAAATAAATATTTAAATAAAAGTAAAAAGGCAAAAAGAGCGAGTTGGAGAATTTTTATAGAAGAAAGTCATTCAAATAACTCATTTGGTAATGCTTACAGGATATTCAAGTCATTGAGATCGAAAAATAGAAATTTAGGATTACCACTAATAGATAATTTACCAGATCATTTAAAGATCGACAAAATAAAAAGTTTAATGAACGATCTATTTCCGGATGATATTGTAGGTTTGGATAAAGATGATCATATTTTGGTTAGAAATTATACGCCTAAATATAAAAATAAAAGTAGTGTTTATATCGAATCTAAGGAAATAGAGGAAACAATTTTAAAAACAAATATTAAAAAAGCACCGGGCCCTGATTACATTAGTAACAATATGATTAGACGGGCTAAAATAAAAATAATCCCAATTCTGCATAAATTATTCAATAAATGTATAGAAATGGGATATTATCCGGATGAATGGAAAAAATCATTCTTAAAAATAATTCCAAAACCAGGCAAAACGAATTATGAAATAAATAAAAGTTATAGACCTATATCATTGACATCTAATCTATCTAAAACATTTGAGAATATAATAAAAAATAAATTAAGTAACTATTATTTAGAGAATAATTTAATGAGCTCAAGGCAGCATGGTTTTATGAAATCTAGATCAACAATTACTGGAATGGATAAAATTATAGAAACTATATTGAAACATAAACAAAAAGAATTGACTTCCTTGATAGCTATAGATATTGCGGGTGCATTCGACAATGCATGGTGGCCTGCTATTATAAAAAGAATGGATAATGATGATGTTCCTTCAGATTTAATACGGATCATAAAATCTTATTTGAATAATGAAAGGGAGGTGAAATTTACATACGAATCAGAAACTTTTTATAAGAAACTAACTAAAGGATGTCCACAGGGTGGACCTTTATCTCCACTTCTATGGAATATTTTGCTAAATGATTTGTTGATAAATTTTGATTCAATGAATGCAGATATTATATGTTATGCAGACGACGTTACAATAATTTGCTGGAATAAGACTATTGAAGGACTAAAAACCGCAAGTGAATACACCTTAAATTATGTGATCCAATGGTGTAATAGAAATAAATTAACGATCAGTACAGAGAAGACTAATATGCTACACCTACATAACAGACAAAAAAAAATACCTATTAAGGTTAATAACAATATAATAATGCCGGTCAAGCAAGTAAAAATTCTGGGAATGAAATTTTCTAATCACAAATGGAAAAACAAAGTTAACTTTACACCGCATGTTAATGATATTCTGTGTAAGGCAGGACGTATGAAAAATTTATTATGTTCACTAAGTGGCAATATGTGGGGTTTAGACACTCAAAAGAGGTTAACTTTATTCAAAACAATCATTAGGCCTGTACTTACATACGGTTCTGAAATTTGGTTCAAATATTTAAACAATCGTTGTAAACAAAAACTGAACTCCATGCAGTACCAGATCATTTTATGGGCAGTTAGAGCATACAAAACCACTTCATCAAACTGTGTGCATAGCTTAGCAAAAATTCCACTCCTAACAGACTATATAGAATCCAGAATAATCAAATTTGATCTAGCTCAACTGTCCATTGAAGATCTAATTACTTACGAACCCCATTCTCCAAGTATAGTCAAATATTTCTTACACGCAAAAATGAATGAAATTTTTGAGAACACTAATGAAATTTTTAGAAGCTTTTTCGTATTAGGAATTCCAAGATTTTTACGTCCAAATTTTTATAATATCCAATTCATTACAGATCATGGCAATTTTGAGAAATTTTTGGCAACTATCGGCGCCGTGAAGGAACCAGGATGCTTCTGCGGAGGTGAAATTCAAGACGCGAGACATCTACTTCTGGAGTGCCCAATTTTCCGGGATTTTAGGGAAAATAGATTTGGTCGTATTGGACAGCTTGATGAATTTGTAGACAAAAAAGAAAAGTATAAAAATTTTAATCAATTTTGTAAATACATATACAACTTTCCCTTGAATTGGAAAAAAGAGAAGGAATCTTAGAAAAAAAAAAAGAACTGCGATGCTTGCTCTGTGTGTTTTGCTTTGTTGTTTGTTTTTCTCTTTGGACAATTTTCTTTAGTTAATTTATGTAAAATAATGAATTGAACAGGATTGTATATAGCCGAATTGCTGTAATGCAGTGAAATGTATTGACGCAAATATCCCTGAGTTTGGGATATCGCGTTTCATGATGTTAATAAAGTTGAAAATTGTAATAGACAACGATATGTGAACTACAAATTATTACAGCAGAATGTATAGCCTCGGTGTGGGTATGTATTTTTTCTAATCCCACAATGATATCGGAGACTAGAACGATTTCGACCTCTATAGATTGTAAATATTACAAATTGTTTAATTTTCTCTATAGAAATATCATAATATCCTAACAGAGATAATAAAGATAGCCTTCATAATGTGTTTAGGTATTTTTATATTTTATTCACTCTCTTTCTACATATTTCTATATGCGATGATTCGACGAATGGTGAATTCTCCCAATTCATTGGTATTTATTAAGCAACAAGGTAAAATCAAGGCTTCTGATTTAAAAATATATTGCCGCAATGGCTTCAGATTCGTACACAAGCCTAACGCCACCATTGATTGCAGGTAACCAAACTATATTATGGAAGTTTGAGAGTACTCTAAATGAATCTACAACTGTCGATTTGTGATGTACTCTTACAGAAGAGAAACTCCGCTAAGTCAAATGAAAACGCTAAGGGACAATATAGGCATAAAAGTCCTTGCATACTTAGGATGCGACGTACTTAAGAGTTATTTGTAATGTGGAAAGGAAGCAACGGAAATCTGCCATGAGAATCGTACTTCTAAAGCTGGCCAGTGTTAACGTTTTTCCCGCTGTGCCGAACACACTGTTGGTAGATATCATTTCAGTAAGTCAATAGAGACATACATATATATACAGTTAAACCTATCTATAGCGCCCCCTCTAAATAGTGCCCGATTTTAAATACGTAGTACGATGCGATTTACATTAAAAGTGACCTGTCTATAGCACCCCCTCTCTATAGCACCCTATTTTGGTGAGTCCCAAGAGGGGGCACTATAGACAGGTTTAACTGTATATAGTTATCGGAGAAGTGAGCTGTAGACGCAGAGCGAGCTTCCTCACCGACCTTCACGATAACTGGTTACCAAACCTAACCATTACCAGCGGCGGCGTTGACCTTACTCTCTTGGTGGAGTCGACGTAATTACTTACCGAGGGAGGGAGGACAATTAGCTTATCTGACTGGCTTGGAGCTAACCTCCCTCCTTCATGAAGGCTGATTATAATAAAATTGGCTTTGTTTCAGTTCAATGTGGTCGTATATTGTCGAAGACTCACTTCGAAACCCGGATCGAATCAATATTTCGTATACATATCTTCAATGTCATCCGTTTATTGCACCTGTTCAACCTCAACAATGACAGCATGTAATAAAACAGGATTTTACTACTCTGCAATTACAATGGCGAATTATTTATTAATGTGTAAACCATGTGATAAATTTACAGTATAGGCAACCTTAACCAAACATGATTATCATGATTTATACCATGGAGTACGTAAGATAAGTAACAAAAGGATTTTTAAGGGAATCCGACAGGCTATAAAGTTGCAAAAAAGGGTAGCCATCACTGAGTACAGAAACAAACTGCTATATAGATGTCTGTGAAAAAAAATTAAAAACAAAGTTTAACGAGAGAGAGAGAAATCTATTGCCTCAGTCGTAAAAATTATAAAATATTTTACTTAAAGTTCACAATTTTATAGAATTATTCTCTATGTATTTTAATAAATAAATTAATATCTTGGATTGATAGAGAAAGAGATTTATTCTCTCTATTTCTAAAACACTATCGTTGACTTTTGAATATCTATTAGTTTTTCAAATTAAATATTTATTTTAAATCTGGGATAAATCAAACTATTATACTATTTTAAAATCATTCTATCTCTAAATCTACCTTTCGTTTAGGAAACATAAAAGTGAGACGCGATCCGAAAAGTTGTAAAAAAAGCCATAATAACCGAGCTATTGATGTATAAATAAAACCCCCACATGTGTGGAAAATAAGTAATTCAAGGACAATAAATTGGTGAAACCAGCCTGTAATTAGACCTTATCAGCAAAGCTGTCAGAAAATCCAGCGATCTACTATAAAATTGATCTTTAAAAGATACTTTAAACAGAAAACTTAAGTAACAAGGCGAAACTAGAAAAATCAATCATTCCGTTTATCATTACTCTTCACAATTCATCCTTTCATACTTCATCCCTAAGGTTAGAAATGATCTTTATTTATACTTAAAGTACATTTTGATTTTTCGTTGAAAAGAAACACATGCGGGATAATTTTCAAATGTCGTTTTATATAAAGGAAAGACGTATTGGTGTTTTGCGTACAGTAAGAAGGTTTACCTTAGGAGAGATGTTCACACACACGAAGATTAAAATATTTCACTGCAATAGATAAAATAGATGATTCAACTCAATAATAATTCGAATATAAGAAAATTTCGAGATATTATTATTTTAAAACTATCTAAAAACCTTACACAATAAGTTTAATGTAGTATTAAATAATATAAATAAACTTATTGCGTAAGATTTTTAGATAGTATAGTGGTTAGTATTCCCGCCTGTCACGCGGGCGACCGGGGTTCGGTTCCCCGCCGGGGAGCTTTTTTTTTAGATAAGAAAGAAGAAGAAGATAGTTAAATATAATGAATAATTGCAATGAATCATATTTTCTAAAAATGAGAGTTTGCTATAGTTGAAAATTTTGTACATTTTAGAATCTTTGTTTAATTTTCTTTAGTTTCGTTGCCTCAACTTTGTTACTTTCACCACTCAACTTTATATAATAATAATTTTTATTTTCTCTTTAGGCATTTAATTATATGTTCGCTATTCCATTTTCTTAATATAGACTCTATTCAACTTTTTTGTGTCACTTTGTGCATTGTTTCTATAAATTTTGGCTTAATTTCCTTGTTTATATTATAAATTTGAGTTCCTTTCAAATTTCTTTATTGGATTTGGTGTGTTGCTATTTCATTTGGACAAATCAAAGATCATTTTGTTTTAAGATAATGCTTATGGGGAGGTGGAATGTTTTATTACCTTCAAGATCTTTTAAAAATATATATGTTTCAGATGGAAGGTTTTGAGAAAGGCTATTTGTTCTCAATAACAATGAATAGAAAACCCTTATTTGTACCTCTCAGTATGAGTACAACTCCGGTAGAGGACAGACAACATCCTAATGGGATGGTTAACACAGAAGGGAACCAAATGAAAGCCAGGATAAGCTTTCGACTTCAATATTGTAATGAAGAAAGACATTCTCTTATCCTTGGGGAGAAATGGCCCCAAAAGGTGGAAGAGCTAAATTTATTTGGCTAACTGAATAGACGGCAATGACAAACAACTTCTGTATCAAACACTGCTGAGGAAACTATACGAGCTACGTTCAAGACTCAAAGGATCTTGTCCAAAAATAAATATATGTAAACAGAGACTGACCTACTTCGGACATATAATGAGAGTATATGGTTTTGAAAATATGTTGTTGTAAGGGAAAATTGAAGGAGAAAAGAAGGAAAGGAGGAAGATCTGCAATGAGCTGATTAGAAGGGATCAAGAAAGCTACAGGAAAGCCACTAGATAAGCTACAATTGATGGTCACTAAAAGATCAAATTAGATAATATTAGTTAATATAGTCACCAAATGTCGAACTCGAATTTTGTTGGACGATAACAAAATAATTCGATAATAAATTTGTGAATTAGCTTAGATTGATGAGAGTTTATTAAAATCCCATCAAGTCTCTTTATATAAGCAACTTGAAGTGGATGGACTATTTTGCATAATTATTTTTTCGTTTTTAAAGTTGATATAAATATTTTTATAAATCTCTTTCTCTCTCTCTCTCTCGCTCGTAAATTATTCAAAATATCTCGGATATAGGATAAGATTTGAGAATAGGTGATTCAGAAAAAAAAAGAGATATAGAAGAGCTTACAGGTTCTATTTTGCACACAGCGGAATAAACACAAGAATCCTTGAGAGTTATCAAGACAGCGCAATCCGAACTATCAGGTGTGAAAGGTTACGTAAGACCAGTTCAAGATCACTTCCTATAAATTGCGCAGTGAATTAGACAAAGCGGACAATTAACTCCGACTCATGCTAGGAACGGGAAGGCACCGGCCTCGCCTTTTTTTCCTCACTCCCCAGACCAGGGCTGCTGGAAGGTAATTATTAAAAAAATCCTGCAATCGTGGGCGCGACCTTGCTTAGGTTTTGCATGCTTATATAATCCATAGACATGTTTGAGCGCTATCTTTTTACGTTAAGAATTCCCCTTCCAATACTTCTCTTTTGATATTTGAACACTGAACTAATATTTACAAAAAGATAATATTTTAAAAACCAAGTTCCTCAGACCAAGAAATATGAAGTTGTAGATAAATTTGAGGTTGGGGAAAGGATTTAATATCGCATTTCCAATATAGTCGTTATTTAAATAACTCACAAGAGGTATGATTTCAAGAATGAACAAACTATGGTTGATGGTATCAATGAAGTCTTGTGTGATATGAAACACTAAGTAGCAAAGCGCTCAATATATATAATTTGATATGTATGTAGAAAAAAACATCTTTTTTCTAATGTCTTTGATTGAAATGCTTGTCTACAATTACTAAGCCAACACCCCAGGTCAGAACGTGAGGGAATTTAGACCATGAACCCTTAAAAATGACGATTGGAAATAAAAGTAAAGGCATTCGTTTAATAGTATATAGATGAATCTATCTATATTAATAAAATGGAAATTTCATAAGTTGACATCACTAAAAACTTTCGTTACAATGCATCAATTTCAACCAAATTTTCAACATTTATGTAAAACGAGATGGAGCAGGTTTTGCTTAACATCAAAATATATTTCCTAACATTAACATGCGTAACTTCGCTGTTATCGATTAAATACAAAAAAAAACAACAGAGTTAATTTTATTTATATATAAATACAAAATTAAATTTCAACAGAGTTAATTTTTTACATACTAGCTAATAATCTCAATCTAAAAAATATTCAAAACAAGCAATTTTAAGATAACACCATATGTAAAACAGTCGGCCAAGAAAACAACAACGATATTACATCTTTCTCACATATTCACACACAATCTTGATTAATAATTAAAACTAATCTTTAACATTGTTTATTATACATCAACCTTATTTCTACATTTGTTTTTAAATACCCAATTGTTTTATCATTGTTTCTAATTTCGCCTAACAAATATACAAATTTATAGTGACCAACATATGCAAATTTTATCTTTGTTTTTATTTAAGTTGATATCGTAAACATAACATCCATTGTAAGCATTTTTCTGTTCACCTTCCGTGGTTTCTCTTCTCTCTGATAGTTTTTAGGTGTAGTATATTTTCTTATTACTAGACTACAAACATTCCCTCGAGAAAAACTTGGGCGAAGCCGGGTACATCCGCTAGTATATAATAAGGAGGAAAAGAATAAACATATTAAACATAAAATATTTAAAAATGTTGAAAGAGCCTGATGTATACACAGATATTGTATATATATTTATATAATCTGTTATAAAATTTGTTCAAAACAAGGCTTATTAGGATCTTCTCTGTTATCAGTGAAACGTAGATAAATTAAAATAGCAACATTATCTTGGCTCGTGGGCTATTCTTGCTCTACTCCAAGGTTCTTGGAGAATATTTGTTTCCTATTCAATAATTTCTAAAGAACAAAACCCTCCAATATCTTTGGGAGAAACTATACAAACTGGCGATATCCAGTTTCAGCTTTCGAAGCTCATGGACCATGCTGGCGCTGTCTTCATTACCTTAGAACTCTGCAAAGAATTCTTATATAGTCGGTTTACAATAAGGCTCTTACTACAAAATATTATGCCACTTAGAAAGAATCTGAAGTAAGAAAAACACCAGAATAACAACGCAATTTTATTCTGAAGATAGAGGCTGTGCCTGATTGGCATTCATTTTTCTGTGAAAAATAGACACTTCGGCCAGTTAGAGTTTTTAAAATCTTTCCAACCCAAGTATTCGTAAGGATATAGTGTTTATATACAAATCCCAATATATTTCTTAAACATTACAGACGGAAATGACTAGTTTTGTGCGTATTATGATCGTTTGGGTTTTAAAAATACCTATTTACTAGTTATTTGTGACTCCAACTATACTAGTATTAAGCAATATATTAAAAAATAAAGACATCGCTTTCGTTAAAATAATGACTGATAGGAACATAGAGCCTCCAAAATCCTTTTGTTCAGGTGTGCTTTAAGAATTTTCTAAAGCTGATGTGATGACATCTTTTATAGATTTGAATCTTCTGGGTAGCGCGCTGAGGCGGTCGTTAGATGCCATGTGATATATAGTGTCCACGCTGACGTGTGACTTTAAAATACTCAAATATTTTACGTTTCAAATACCGAGCTATGTACACTTTATTAAGTTGAATAATCACCTGGAGAAGTTTATTATCTAAATAAGAAAAAAATCGTGAGTTGAAGAGCTTATTTTAGGGTTTTTTTAGCTATACGATCTTTCGAGTATCTACTCCCTTCAACAGGAATACTATTTTCTTCCAAGTTTTTATTTTTATTCCTGTTGAAGGGCAGAAATGGTCGAAAGTTCATATAAATAAAACCTTACAAGAAACTCTTCACCTCACGAGAATTTGTTCTTCTTTTGATAAAAAATACCCTTTCGCCTCCAAAATATTATGAAGCTATCAAAAGTCGATACAGGCTTGTGTAGCCTTCCGAGGCCTTGCTACGCACAAAGGAGCGTATGGAGAAAGGAGTTTCGGGTATGGAGACGTTCTCAAGGCGCGGGAGGAAATAAAGAAAGACAAATTTCAAGGTTGACAAATCTTGTGTTAGAATCCAGGAAACAATTAAGAGACTGGGGGAGGTCACAAAGCAACGAAGGTCGGCGAAGACTTCAGTTTTGTCGTCTTAATGGGGAGCAGAGTGGAAAATTGTCCTTACAACACATTTCTTCACAGAGTTTTAGCTAAATTTTTACATTTCTGACCAGATTTACTCTCCTTGTTAAATTTCTTAAGCTGCGATGAAGCTTTGTTGGGTGCTCGAATGAATTCGGAAAATCCTCAATTTTTATAGTATTACTTTTTTTTATCCCAAATATAATAGACTAAACCTAAAAGGTGTGGCTTCAATAAATATTCGCATAGATACTTGAGTATTATTAGGATTTTGTTTACCAACGGTTACCTTTCTCCAAATTTTTCATGTGTGAGTTAGTCTTTCTATTTACGAAAAAAATTGGGATACAGGAACTTTCGGAGATAATGAGTCTCTCGATGGGATTATTTCATCGAATTATTCACGGCAAAATGGTAAATAAATTCTCGAAATGTATTTCTAGACATTTCACCCTCGAACACAGAAACATAGACACAGAGAACACATATGAGGCCATTTCATGGTTATGACCCGGAAGCCAGACTTCAATCAAAAGAATGGCTCGCTTCTTAGACTTTAAACTCAAGGTTCTGTTCGCAACATTTTGTTCGTCATTAAGGACTGGTATACCATTATTTTGTTCCTGGTGGACAACCCAGAATATCTATATCGATGTTTTGAGACGGAAACGGGAACACATAAGGAGGAAACGACCAGAAAGTGGTCTTCTCAGGAATGTGTTCACCACCACGACAATGCTAGACCTCACACGGCTGTTGCAGTTTTACATTTCTTGACCAAGAACAAAGTCCCTGTACTTCTCAGATCCCATATTCACTGGATTTCTCCCCAAATGCAGTAAAATGTCTCTTAAATGGCAGCGATTCGAGTCATGAGAAGTCATAATGGAAAAATCGTTGAAGTTCCTCAGAAACTTGAAAGAAGACGACTATAAAATATGCTAAGAAACTTGGGAAGCGACATGGCATAAGTGTTTAGATACGGAGAAGATGATTATTTTGCAGATTATTAGATTACAAATTTATTCTGATTTTATATTTTTTTGATTTTCAAAAATTAGGTAAATTTAATGAAAGTCGATCCTATTTTAAATGTAAATGTCAAATTTATTTCTTCGTGTCTATTTGTAAAATTTGTTTTTAGTAAATACAGTCTCATCTCTTTACCTGATATGCTTATAGAGAGTAGCGCATGATATTAATAGTTATTTCTAAAGATAAACAAAGAAATATTATTTTTGCAATTTATGATGTACAAGATCTTGTCCCAAACATATGCAACACTCATATTTCTAGTTTTCTGTTCAAAACATGTCATGCAGACATTAACGAAATTCCTAAATGCTATTGGGCAATGGTTTGAATTGACAATATGATCGATTATTCATTGTAATAACAATAATTTGTATGCTCCTCTCTCCGTTTTCTTCTTCTTATTATTTTTTTACTGGGGACATACCTTCACACCATGTATTGGGCAGTTCTTATAAATAATATGCTATCCTGTTTCTTCTATCCTTCTTTTTTGCCCCCATGTATAACTTTATAAGTCGTGGAAAAATTGGAGTAATTCTCAATACTTTAATTACTTCGTGTGTGAAATTGATGTTGAAAAGCTCCCAATGGCACAAAGCCTACCACGCACAAGTGAGAAAGGATTGTGGCACCAATTGAAGCCACGTGCGTCAAAAGCATTATTAACTCGGATCACGCCATCCCATCATCTAGCGACATCCCTTGTTTAGCTACAGAGCAATCACCTTTGTATAGTGAGGCTTTTTTGTCATGTCGAAAACACATTGCTGATGACAAACATTTCGACGCTTTTCCTCTTCGGTTTTAGGCATCCTTCCACAGACCGCTCCCTATTGCGTCGTCATCATTCGTTCCTTGTTATTTCTCTTCAGTTTTCAGTTAATTTTTCTGATTTATGATTTGTTTCAGTTAATCCTACATTCAATGACTATTCTAGAGAGTCACATAGGGGCTTCTACCGGAATTTTCCATTCTCGGTCTTCCTACCATACATCCCTCCAGCAATAGCTCTATCCAATCCGAGTGTCGAGCAAGATGTACACCATGTTAGTTCTCATCGTCTCCTTCATCTCCAATAGGCCATATCCTTCCTTGATCACCCTACTATACTTGAAGCGCGCCACAGCGAAGAGCTTTGAAGCCATTAACTACATATACAAAATAGTAGATCATTTAACAGAATCATAAGAGTGTCGATAATGAATGATTAGATTTCTAAATTCATAGATAGCTAAACCTAACCTAATAAAGATATATTCTTGTATATATCATAGTATCATAAGAGTAGAAATGTTTTTATAGAAACGTTCAAATAAAGATCATATCTCTGTGTAGTATAAAGAGAGGGAAAAGAAACTTTGCTATATTGTGAAAACATCCCTAGTCAACTTGCCTACTAAAAATGGACATTTCGGGAACTGGGAATAGTATAAAAGCCCGTGGATTTGATTAGTTCTATCTGAAAAGGTCTCCACGCAGGTTGTTCCCAGGGTGATCTTCGGACCTTCTCTTTCCTCTCCGATCTCTACCTCACTGGTTTTTGGTTCTGGATCTGGCCTCCTGTTTTCGTCCTTACCCCTTTCCGCAGCCCATCACTGCTTAGAAAAATCTACATATATATAGGTGAAAAGACCGAGTAGACTTTGGTCTCTGGCCAAAATAACTTTTGACAGCTAACGCGAGACGGCAAGAATATGTTAGTTTCTTTGATAGGTCCTTAGTCAAAGGTTCAATTATATTAAGTAAGCCGAAAAAGTGAACCAGACCGGTCTAGTAGCTATCGAACTTTCTTCCACCACCGATCTAGAGAAGCAGGGTGGAGGTCAGCGTGTCTAGGTCAGCGTGCCTGTTGGGTAACCGCGGAAGTCCGGCCATCTATTCTTGGCATCCCTCAAACAACCTCGTAACTCCATCTCTCGTGTCTCTTTAATTATTCTCATACGAACTAAAAAATAAAACTAAATATAAAGAAGAACATTATGTGTTACAGGGAGATATTATATGGGACAGGTATATCATTTTAATGCGGGATGAGTGGCCTATAGTGGAAATATACAAGAACAAGTCATCTGTTGTCTGTGTTTACTTGATGAAATTTGTACAAGGATGCGGGATGAGTGGCCTGACAGGATTATACACGGACAAGTCATCTGTTGTCTGTGTTTACTTGATGAAATTTGTACAAGGATGCGGGATGAGTGGCCTGACAGGATTATACACGGACAAGTCATCTGTTGTCTGTGTTTACTTGATGAAAGGTGTACAAGGATGCGGGATGAGTGGCCTGACAGGATTATACACGGACAAGTCATCTGTTGTCTGTGTTTACTTGATGAAAGGTGTACAAGGATGCGGGATGAGTGGCCTGGCAGGATTATACACGGCTATCCGCCAGGGATTTCCTCCCCAGACCTCCTTCTATTACTCATGCCCGGAATCCGTAACAATCCTCGACCATTATTCATCTCGCGGTGGTTGGACAACGTTTAAAACGTCGAAACTTCACGATTCAGAATTCTGAGAGTAGTCACTTCGTATTTTTCATTCAAGTTATTCGTACAGTGTGACACGAGTAATACCATCATTTTTATAATTCTATCTTCACTTAAAGGCACTGTTCTTACAATCTTTTCCAGCGTTTAGTTCATACTTTCGATCAATATTTTTGAGTAATCAGATACACATTTAATAATATCAAATTATTATACACTTATATATAAACCAAAATTATCGAAGCAGGCAACTTTAAAATGCCTTTCTTGAGTATTATAAAACTATGAAATTACGGCATCTGAAGTAAATGTATCTTTTAACCTTGAAGGATAAGGAGAACCAATTGGAAAGTTTACTTTAGAGAGAGGGGATTTCCAAGAATGGGAAGATGTCTAGACAATATGATATCACACAGAGCACGCACAGAGGTCAAATCACCAGCCTGGGAGCAACGTTCTATTTCTCAATAAAATGAAAATAAAAGCGCTATCTAATCTCGTCCGGCGTGCCTGCCAGAGTTCAACCACACTCGATCGTTGAAGTTACTATACATGTTGTGGAGACACAAAATCCGAAAGCGATGGGAAATAAAGTGAGTCACATCCAAATGTAAAGAATGCGGGAGGACAGCAGCTATCAAGGCCAAAACAACCAGCGTATTCCCCCGTTACGTTGGAATGATCTAACCCGGGCGTGGTCCACAGCTGGTCCTAGGTATATCCACCTCTTGGCCTTGTCTCTCTAGGCCAGCTCTTATCTACGATCTAACAGTACCAATCACTAGGCTGACCATCCAGTCAATATATGCACTCATTGATTAAACTTAAGGAAATTTCATATTTTAAACAATAACTACTCCTTATGTGTTTATATTACGGCGGGTATACCATACATGTAAATTCGAACGTTCTCCTCTTTTGCTTATTCGAATAAGAAAAAAAAAAAAATAGGGCAAATATTTCATTTATTTTGAACTTTAGCGAGCTTTCGAATAAAAACCTGCTCTTCAACGAGTAAATTCAAAACACAAATGAAGGGATATGTTACAGGAGTGGATAAGACTATATAATGAAAATATATACATGATAAAAGATACAACTTCCTCAAGTTTCGTCCATGAGTGTATCTAAATTTGTCGCTTCCCCGAGAGGTCTTGGCTTTATTTTTATCAGAACTTCTTATAAAATACAATCAACCTAGACACCATTGGTAGACCCACGTATAAACACTATACTATCAAGGCAATGGTTGGGTGGAGAATGAATGGGTTAAGATAACTAAAAATTGGGTAAAATATCTATACCAATCAAATTAATAGGTGAAATTAGATTAGAATAATTGTAAAAAATAGACAAAAAATAAAATTATATCAGAGTAGATTTCAAAGGTGAAGAGGTTACTGCGATAAGAAAAAAAATGGAGAATTAATGAAAGTTAATTTCAAAATTATAATGAGGGTGTTCGACGAAATTATGAAAAAAATAAAAAAGAGAGAAAAAAAAGATGGAGATATTTTAATTATGTGTGTGTGTGATAAACATGCTGTGAAAGTGCTGGTCTTTTACAGAAAATCAACTATTACTCAAGAAAACACTTCTTTTTCATCTATATATTTCTATATCATTCTCCAATCTCAAGTTGGCCTACCAAGAAAACACTTCTGGTATTATCAGTTACCAAATTTGTAAGTGAATCACGTTAATAAAACTACCCACCGTAATTGTCATATTTTAGCTGTGCCAAACGAAGAAGTCTCCATATAATATTGCCACGTGGAAAATTAGGAAAGACAAACATCAGGATGACACAGCAATTTATTCAAGGCAAGAACAAACTTTGACTGATAAACAAAAGATGAGCAATGAGGGAATTTTACAGAGTAGCAAAATATAAACATAAAAAATGATACTCTGTTAATAAAATAATAAATACTTCGATACAATATGTTCGGTCTGACAACGCTCTCTTTTTAAAACAATGTAGAATTTTCGGTTCATACATAAGGACACTTTTTTAATAATTCCTTTTATATTGAAAATATAATTATTCCCTCTTTAAAAAAGTTACACTTTCACACAATGACATATTATAGATATGATATATACCAAGATAAGGTAAATAAATACCAGAGATTTTCTAAAATGCGATGTTAGCAAGCAATAAAACATGGTTGGGTAAGTAAATATGTTTCTTAAGAGTGATATGTAATTAAAATAAATGTCCCAAATATCGTTTGACTAAAGCATTGAGTAATTTAAAATGCTTGCAATTCGGTACATCAAATAAAAACAAAGATTGGGAAGTAATTTCCCGAATAAAGTATTCACAGATTTCCAACAACGGAAAGCTTTAAGTTCTTCCTTCCGGTGATAAACAAGCTAAGATACGATGTGCGGAGGAAAGCTAAGGAGTTATCAGTTTCTTCAGGTGGATGTTAGACCAAGCTACCTTCGCGTTTGGAAGAAACGCCTGCAGAAGAGTTCTTTAACTCGAAAGCTTGTCAAAGCTAATAAATTAGAAAAGAAACATTTTGAGGAGTACTTGATTAAGTATTTGAAAGACTGATCTATACATTCACGTATCAAGCTACACATATGGATAACTTTGTATAAGTACGGGGGAGTAATGGTATTCATGTTCAAAAAGACATCTATTCCATTCATTAAATGCATCAAAACATTGTCTATATTTGATATTCTTTGCTCAGAACGTACAGATTCATATCATTGAATAATTTACAACACCGATATTATAGAATTCGTTTAAAGCTGTGTATCATGGGTTATGGCCCCTCATCAGTATATGGGCTGCTTCGATTTCCTAACATCCTACGGAAAGACCAATAAATCAACCGAATCTTTCAAAAGATATTTAAGCTATTGAGGAGGTAGGACCAATATTATAACTCCTCTCTTAGGAGTTATCAAAGCCGCGACTGTCTACTGATAATGATCATAGCCCGGAACTATGGTATGCAGGTTAACCTATTTGTTAGAATTTTCTAACACTGATGTTGTATGGCTTATTTTATATTCTGTATTTGCTCGTTCTTTGAGAACGATATCAAATTATTGCATCGTTCAAATGCATTTCACCAATATCTATCTATATATATAAAAATGAATGCTTGTATGTTTGTTTGTTTGTATGTCCGGTATACAAATTCGCAGTAGTTCACTAATTCAAACCAAAATTTCCATACATAGGTAAAATAAATACGGGGAAGACTATAGGCTATTTTTAAAAATATATATAAATCAATTATTAAAACTATATATTCAAATTATTCTACTTAGCTCACGAACAGCGCCCTCTATCAAAGATTAGATTAAATTATGCTGATGCAAACAGATAGATAATGCTAATAACAAACAATTATAAAAAAATCTTATCTAAATATATATCACTCGGGTAGATATGCACACGGGTCAATCCCGGGGCGAAGCCCGGGTCACCCGTCTAGTACTTAATAAAAAGGAAAGGTACCTTCATTGAACCTTAGTAGATTAATGAATTAAATAAAAAATACTATAAATAAATATCCCCATTGCTGATATTTATAATTCCTTTACAAAAATGCACTTCTCTCATAAATAACTTAACAATTATGAAATGAAACTTTATTTGAATATCCTACTTGATATATGTTAATAGAGTACAACCTACCTTATTTTCTCCTCAAGTTTGCCAAGAAGATTTTGGAAGATAGAGGAAAGGTTTGTAAACACGGCGTCAGAGGGAAGTTATCGAATGTCGAGGTGGTGAAGAAAGATCTAGTCTCCGTTTAAAACCGTTGTAGCTATCTTCAGGCTTGTTTCCATAGATACGCTTCTTCTGTCTTTAATCTGGGCTCTGAAAAGGATTACTCTTTTGGTATCCAGCCATCTTTCTCTCAGGGGACAATTGCTCTTCAAATCTAACTCTATTGAGGATTGTTGCACTTTCTGTCTTGAAACCGCCTTGCTGTGTATCGCCGCATCAATCTCCAAGCATGAAATTTTAGTATTTTTCAGGCAGAGTTTAGGGATGCTATAAATATCTCAATAAAGTCAAAGAACATGACATGTCTTCAAATAAGCGTGTCTACTGCCATTCTTCTATTATCTAAATATTCGCCATAGGAATATTCAGGCTGTCTATGGAGAGGTCTAAGAACACAGAAGATCTTTAGACAGAAGCATCTATATAGAGTGATGCCATCTTCTTCATGTCACATGTCGGTTTACTGCTGAACAAAGATTTCTTCTTTGAGTGATCATTAATATCTCTTTTCTATACTTTTGAATGATTTTCTTTCTTCCTTATGAAAAATCTACACAGCAGGTCTTTAGACAGATATGTAGAAACTGTTCACATTATTATAAACCGTAAATGAATCTTCATGCAGTCATTGTATACATCGTGAAGTGACGGTATTGTGCTAGAGGGTCGACGCACTGGGACCTGGCAGACGTCGCGGCAGGAGAGGATTGCAGCAGGAGTGGATCTCGAGACAAAGGAGCAATAGTTCCTTCAATAACTTCCTGCTTTCAGCCAAATTGCTCCTCCAGTGTGTGACAATACTTCCTTCACATTCCCGAGCCTTCCAAACGGTATTCTTCTCCAGCCGTCCTTTGGATACACCAGTACTTACTTAACGACTCTCTTTACGGTTTCCGAAATTCTCTCGATCTCTACATGAACGAAATATATTTCAATTTATGCAAACATATTATTTAGGAAAACGATATTAAAAGAAAGGAAAATTATAAAATGATTGAAATTCCACCTAAAAAGAGAACTTCACTTCGGAGACGGATATTTGGAAAATACACGACTGATTTTCTAAAAGATGCACTAATTTGCAAGAATTGAAATATGGATCTTCTAGAATGAGTATAAAAGCATTCTTTTAAAAGAGAATATATTTATATGTGCGCCAAAGTTCCAATATCCCCACCACCTTCATGCAAATGAGGCGTCATAAGACTCTTCAGATGTTATACACGCAGTATGTCATATAATGCGATGCCTTTAAAAGAGGCGTGAAAAAACCCAAGAAGACATCGTTCCAACTTTTCGAACGCAGCAACGAAGGACATTCAAAATCAGGAGAGCTTGTACTTGGCATAGATAATCTAAAACTCTTGAAAAAGTTATATTGATAAAATCTAAAGTTTTAATTATCACGATTCTCTGCTATAATACATACATTATAAAAGTGCGGGATGATATTCATGCGCAAAAAGTGCAATTCAAATTTTTAAATAGATGCACATTAGATTATAATATATCTATTAATTGCATTAAAAAATGCATTTACTAGATGAATTTTCAATGTAAAAAGTAGAGTTGTACTTTTGAACACAAACCTATATATTCAAATAAAAGGCGTCATATCTTGGATCTTTAGTGCATGCTATTTCGACGATCAGAACGATCGTCCTTTTCTGACCATCGAAATATCATGCGATAAAAACACCGTTTATTTTTCGATCCAAAATTTGCCTTTTTTTTATTTGAATGTTGAATCTTATGGATTGCGATATTTTTAGAAGCCTATATATGTAAACCGTTTGCTTTTAACCCTTAGTTACTGGCGCCTATTTTCCTTACACAATTACTGGCGTTCGGCCTCTCAGGCCATCTTTTAAAATCAATAATAAACCATGTTATTTATAAAATAAAAAAGAAATTAAACGTATACACATAATTTCCAAAGAATAAATATTTTGTTTTTTTCGAATAAACAGAGCTCTAAACAAAATTAAATGAAAATGTACAAGAAACTCTTTCTATCAAAAATACTCTAAATATATTCTAAAAAGTTCTATCTGAAATATTTTATTCAAGATTAGGTGCACAATTCAAGCATATTTCAATAGAATGATCTTTGCAGATTGGTTATTTGCATTTTTTGATTTGCATTTCAGTTCGACGATCTTTTTTACATAGGTAGCATCTTTTGCGTTTTTTGGACCAAGGACTGCCGCTTGTGGATTCCTAGATAACATATATTATTGATATTTCGTTTGAATATCAAATAAATATTTGCCTACCTCAAGTGATGAAGTTCCAGCATGCTTCTGAATTAATACTTGCAGATCTCTTGACAAATATTTGGCTTGATTTCTCATATTCAAGGCATCTCTCATTAGTTGTAGAGCAAGCTGCTTTATAAAATCTTTTCGAGCCATACCGCCGTCTTGCTTGACAGCCTTATAAATTACTGCTGAATTTATTGCAACCACATCCAAAAAGTTGAAAAAATAAACACAGGGGCCATCTTTTGGTTCTTCTTCCAAATGAATACATGTCTGATCAACTACATCTACACCACCTTTGGTCATATTATAAAATGTGATTATCTCGGGCTTTTATTGTTCAGCAGTTTCTTGATCAATTGTTGTGGTCAAATGCATTGTGGAGAGTAATATAACAGATTTTCCAATTTTAGGGACATAGGGTACCAAATTTTTGTTTTTTGAAAAACCAAAAGTGGAACCGAACTTCTATTATATTATACAAAATTACAATCACAAAACACTATTTAGAATGCATATAATTGAAACAAGAGTAATAAAAAACGAATGCTCAACTTATTTGTTGCGTTTGAACGTCTATAAAACCAAAAGTGAAACGGCCAATAATAGGGGCGCTAAAATTCCCAGTGACGTAATTACTGGCGCTCGGCTTTAAAGGCCGTTTGATTTAATAACTCGGGATATACAAAATAGATTTCTCTTAAAATGAAAAGTTCTTCAAATAAATGCATTTTATTAAGCTACCTAAAATTTTGATGAAAAATATTGCATTTTGAAAATTTCGGAAACATTTTAAATTTTCACACGGCCTTTCAAGCCGAACGCCAGTAATTACGGGTTAAAGGTGATTAAAAGGTTTCCATAAAGATGCTGCTATACTTAAGAAAGAAAATGGAAAGCTAATATAGAAATCAACATCAATATTACGGGTATCTGTTACATTCTTCTCGAATCTTGTCTTCAAAGAAAGTTGCACAAGGGAAAGCTTCCGGTACTTTTGGAATCCACACTGACGAGTGGGAAAGATGTTCTAAGGAAGGAACATTGTAGAAATAGGTCGCAGGAAATCAAAATGTTCAGGTTTACTACAGCTTCGAAGTAAGCCTGAAACCGGACGGGCATCCTGGCCCAGAAGTTGAACGGATGTTGTGGTAGTAGCTGACTGCTTGATCCCAACTTGCCCTTTCCGATGTCACTTACTCGATATTGCTCAGAACATTGCCGAATCCTCCGTCAATGCAGTCTGAAGGATGAATCAAAGTTATTTTCCATGGCCCGTCCAAACTGGAGGCTTGAGAATCCATAGATTTTATATTGATATCAGAATCATTAGTTCCAATCCTCTCTCTATCTAATTTCTTGTTGGATACCAGGTTGGATTCCATCACAATACTTGCAAAAATATATCCTTTAATAAATCATATAATGGCTGAATTTACTAATTACGCAACTCGCCTGCTTCGCTAAGACATATCTTCCCTTGTCCAGCAGCCGAGAATCTCCCTTAGACTACTATACAACTAGATAGACCCGAAGTAATCAAAATGGGCGTAGAATGGTGGTAGCCCTTGTGATGTTCTTATCACATCTATATGAGATGAAATGAAACAATAGAAAAAGAAAATAAAGAATTATAAGTCTCAACAAAAACAACAGGCTGCCGTTGAAGAGTGATAAAAAGGAAGGTGTACGACTGAATGGGCCATAACAAGGGACAGAAGAAGGCCAATGTCAAGGGGCACTTCCTTTGTGACAGTTGTCACTGGATCGTCCTCGCTGGCGACCTTTTCAGGAGATCAGGTGTCTATTGTACGTTCGTTGGTCTGAATAGTCGTGTTGGGTAACCATACACAAGCCAGGTTATAAACCTACAGTGTACGGTAGATTGGATTTTGAATATCTAACACAAATTGTTTCGTTGGTTCACCGGGTCTTGCCCAAGTTCAGTGAGTACAAATAACCAAAATCGGTTTAGAGATATTTTACCTTGTAAGTTTATAGTCAAGCTGCTTATACTTGTGTAGACAGACATGTAGAGTACTTATCGTATAAGTAGTCATCAACCTTTATACATCATGATAGTCATCATCGTGCTGTATTTATTATAATACGCTATTGACTTTCTGTTCTAGCAGGATAGATTTATTTTCACAAGTTTTGCAAGGTAACCCCTAATGTTGTTTCTTCGAAACTAATAACACAGTTTAGCTTATCTTTTTAATGATATTGAACACAGTTCGCAGATGGACCGGGTTTAGATGAAACAATAGACCAAGGAAAAAAAACGAGTTTGTAATTTCTTTAATTAAAAGGACAATTTTAAGAATTATCTTAAGAATGCATCGCAATTTTTTTCTTAAATAACTATAAATAGGTATGGAGAAATTTTCGCGGGAAGATTTAAATAGCTCGCGAAGATCAAATTCTATGAAAATTCGTGGAATTGTCGTGTTATGTACGGATATTACGAATTCAACGAATTCTCGTCTAATTTGACTTCTTCGCAAATTCTCTAAAACTTTCAGCAGAAATATTCTATAGATGAACCGTTTTATAAATATTTTGTCGAAAAAAGTTTTAAAATTAGTAAAAATATTTAAGGGTAAAAACGTTTTATACGCAAAATAAGCCATTTAGTTATTTAAAAAACTTTATACGACTTCTCAGGTTTAAAAACAAAGGACGAACTAGTTTCAAGAAAATCTTGTTACTCCTATACACTTCTGTATCAACATTTATGTTTTATATAATATCCACACGGCATATTTGTATCTTGACAAACATTATATAGATGCTAACTCTTTTTTTCCAAAGTATATAAATGAAAATTCAAATTAATATCCTTTGCGATAAAGTACTTTTGAGCATTTCAAAATATAGCTTCCTTTAAATAAAAATTGAATTCTTTAATCTTAATTTTTAATATAGTGATAAAAAGAAGAGAGGAGAGTAAAAAAAACTCTAGATAAATCACAATATCAGAATTTCAATATCACTGCTTTTCACATGTGTAGACATGTGGTGCACTTACAGTAAAAGCAGTCGCCTACTTCTACCCGCCATGATTATCATGGACTGTACCAGGTGTACTAGGGATAAGCAAAAAACAATATAAGAGGATTGCTATATCAGGTCAATTCTTAGAAAAAATCCTTAGATTGGTATGCATTTCAAATACTGTGTCGAAAATGTTATGGGCCGATTAAAAACATCAACTTTATATTATACTAGTGAGGTAAGTCTACGCCAGTAACTGCCACGAAATGCTCCGAATAAAATGGAAGAAACTAATATATATTTCTACAAAGGTTTCTCTCTCGATCAGATTGTGAAAATTTGTGCATAGGTCCCCAGAACCCAATAGCTCAGCTCGAAATTAAAAATCACATAGGAATAGCTCCAGCTTCTATCTGAGCACCATTTCAGCGAATAAAATACCTTTTAAAACATTCGATACAAGATATTAATAGACAATTCAATAGTTGTAACTCTGAAACCACCTGGTGGAGAAAACTAACAAACCGCTGGAAGAATTCACCAATGATAGCAAGGCCTTCACAATATTGGCTTTACAATAATCTGTTTACTGACAGTTGGAATTTTTCTGATTTTGGGAATACAGGCGCAAAACCTGTTTCCATTTTTGGGATGAAAGATGACGCTATATGCTATTTTTCAAAAAATGGGTTTCCAACAACAAGCTTCATGGCAAAAGAACCACTTATTATGAATACATATAATACGTAATACAGCATAAAGTTACGGGAGGATGATATATAATTATGATATCTTATGATTATTATGGTAAATAAGGTAAGATATGGTAAAATATGGTAAGATTATTATGGTAAATAAGGTAATTATGGAACATAAGGTAGTTATGGGATCTCTCTTATGGCACATAATACGTAATACAACAAACAAATCACTATCCAAAACTTTGAGGAAAAGGGTGATAAGACACTTAGGCATGACATTGTATCATGGCATCAAACAGTTCTTTCTAAACGACAGAGTTTCACCGGTACAAAGGACCGCCAAGGCCGTGGTCTACACTGCTAAGTGACTTCGACACAGCTTCTCTGTCAGAGATATCACTTCCTTGGTTGCCTTGAACGGCCTGGGATAATCACATGTCAAGGACGCTTCTATCGCGCGATGACATATCTGCCTAACTATTACGATACGCCGGACAAACATCGTCGCCAGGAATGGAAATCAATGCACAGAGTAATGGTATATGCATCAAAAACCAGAGTCGTTTTTATCTTGATTTTTTCCAATAATTCCGTTATCAGTAATGTCGATGAACAAATCGTCTCTATTCTTCGAGGTTATCCTATATCTACGGTAACCGAATGAGGCCGCGCGCGTTAGGACAGCATCCACTTACATTTTCTAAGTGCTTTAAGAGTAGATTACACTCAAATAAGAAAGACCACTACTCACGATAAAAAGACGCAAATACTATGTACCATCTATTTATTGTTTGAAATATGTGAAACACAAATTAGTATAAAAAAGGGAAATTGTACTGGATTCAAGTGGATTTTATTTATTGTTTATTTCTTCAAACCTAGAGAATCATGTCGGCTACAAAGCCACAGCAACAGCATGGACAATTCAGACATCTCTTTTTCTCTCTCTCTCTCTCTTGGGGGATTACAACAATTAATTTCATAGATTTCAATGTTAGGCGATGATGTCGTCCGTCTTACTCAAGGCGACAACAAGAGTGTCGTCATACAAGACAGTTTCAAATGTATCTATTTAACCTTTTTATATATTAACGATATATTTGTTTCTCGTTACTAACTACAACACCAACAGCCAGTTTCGAACCTAGGCTGTTGAACCATATAGGCTACCGTCACGCTACGTTCAAGAGTCCCTAACTAGAAGAATGTGAATCTCGTGAATTGATGGTACGAGCTTTATGGTCAATTTAATTTTAGTTGTTTCATAATTTGTAACCCTTTTTTATTGATATATTTTAATTATTTCAAATTCATTTTATGTTTTATTTCGGTATACAAAAGTTAGGCTCATCAAATAACCTTTTCCTCACAAGCCTGCTTCAATTCATGGTTTTATATAATAAACTAGTCGAATATCGACGAATTATTTTGAAAGATATTCAAAAGATTTATTTATAAAACACACTCGTGGACAAAACTGAAGTAAGTGGAAAGTCTGATGTCGACGGTCGTCTGTTTTTTTTAAAGAGATAGTGACAATTTTGTTTACACTTGGTTATCTCGTATGTCTTCAATAAAGGTCACTGTAATATCTTTCAGAGTCATTGTCTGAATCCCAATATACATGCCAAAAGGTACAACTTCCTTAAGTTTTGTGTTCACATGAGTGAATTTTTAAATTGAATAACTCCCTTGACGTCAATATTGTACCTACAGGGCAACCTTGAGAAAAACGGGCGACACAACAGCACGCCAAAAAAACTAGAATTTATTTCTTTTTTTCATTTCTTTCTCCTCACTTCTAATTCTATATTTCATTTATTCTCCCAACATTATCACTTTGAAAACAAACCCTAAATCCTTCTAATATACATAAAAATTATTATTGCCACTTAAACGTTTTTAAATTAATAGAGAAAAGTAAATTGTGTTTTTTTATATAAATCGTCTCATGGCACAAGCGATTAAAAATTAGACAAAATCTAAACAAAAACTAAACTTTTTACGTCTCTTGATATTGCCCTTTATACAAAATAACTTCTTATAAATTCAATTGCTATTTATCGATAAAATGTGTGATCATTATTTCTGTGTAATACAGTAGTCGAGCGGTCTGGAAGTGATGTCTGTAGAGATATATGATAATATATCTGAAAAGAAACAAATTGTCTAAAAATAATTATTACAAGTTTAAAATATCGTTAAGAAAAAGACGATACAGTTTTAACAGATAACCGGTTAGGGATTTTTGACAATTTTCATATGTTACTATAGCCAATTTCTATAACACAATCATAGTCGTATAGAATGCCTATTCTAAGAAGTGTTTGAGAAGTAAGGTTAAATTTGCAACTCCAATTCCAGAGAGATTCCCAATTAAACAAAAAACAACTTATAAGGTAATAACGTTCTATATTTCAAAATTCAGATATAGGAAAATTCTGCCATTTACTATTATAAAATATAAAAAAACCTTTCGCAATAAGAAAAAATAGTACAAATGTGATATTGTACTGGGAAAAGGTGCATAAATTAAGAAAAAGGCATCTACTTATCGTGCAACTGAAAGTTGCTGATGGCTTGCGCCATCTATCGGAATAAATATTAACTATTTATATTGATATTATTTTGAAAATAGAGCAATCCATAAATAAATCTTTAATTAAAAAGGCACATATTGGATCAAAATACCATTTATTTTATCAATATTTCAGTTGGATGAACGCCAACCTTTATCAAGGTGTTATAACATTTAAAGTGTGTGAACAACAAATTCAGCGTCACATAACGTCAACAGAATTTGATATTATATTGATTAATCAAGAATGGGTATTTGGCCAATTCTGGAATAATTAAGAATCAAAGAGAATAGTTGATATTTATTCCGATAGATGGCGCAAGCCATCAGCAACTTTCAGTTGCACGATAAGGAGATGCCTTTTTCTTAACTTTCGCAATATGTTTATTTATTTATGAATTCTACATAAAGAAACTTATTGCGAAAGGTGATATTTTTCAATATTTTACAATTGTTTGAGGAAGAACAATACTCGATACCTATATATGTTTAAATATTTTGTAAATTCGACCGATTTCATAGCCTCTCTCGTTAGATGTTAGGAAATCGAAGCCGCCCATGTATTGATGAGTGCCAAAACTCCAAAGCCATGGTATACAGGTAGGATTTTTGTCTGAATTTGCCAAAACTGGTGTTGTGGCTCATTCTTTGTCATCACTAGTAAAGTTTTTTACTAGGGTGATGTATAGTGCATCGTTCTGAAGCACATTTAAAAGGAGAAATGCCTCCTTTGGTACATGTTTAAATATTCAAAACATACATGTCAATGAAATACCCTCTCCGCATTATTGTCAGTGATAGACTATGATAAATGGAACTACGAATATTTCTTTTCCAAATAAAACAAACTTCCTCGTGTCCTTACTGATATTAGTACACCTGTCCTTATTGCTCTATATAACTGGCCTCATATGAATATATATTCTATGAAATATTACTGTTCCTAAAGCTTTTATCCATATAATGTGCTTGGATACCATAACCGTGATTCTCTCTTTCATTGTCGGATATAGAAACAGAATCATTCAATACGATATTAGACCTATAAAAAGCTGTATGTCCCATACATTCCAAAAGGTGGTCTGGAGAGGCCTCTTTGGCTCAAACATGAAGTTTGGTGTATGCATGTATATGCTTCCATGTGCATGCTTATGTCTGTTCATGTATGTGCCTGAGTGGCAGCTGTGTTGTATGGTGGCCCAATTAGATATAGAAATGCCTCCCAAGAGTGACTTACTCAGATGAGACACCAACTACCTGTGGAGAGAAGAGTAACCACTTTTTTAAAAATTGAAACTGATTAGAATTAAACTAATTCAACCCCTCCAATGAAAAACCACTAAACAAAAATCTGTATGTTAGATTATATTGGCGAAGTCGGTAAGAATATTCACCATTAATGAACCACTAATTCATCACTAATGAAGAATTCCCTATATATATATTTTTTTATCGCATTGAGGATACTATAACAACAACAACATCC
>CP092866.1:19602316-19770724 GCA_030710605.1 Cordylochernes scorpioides | reverse complement strand
CATCGGTGTGGAATAAAGCTATTAAGAGATTTTGAGGAAGACTACGAATTCGGGAGTCAAACTTTACTTAAAGAAAAGCCTGATTCGCCCTTTTGAGCAAATACCTGATCTCGTGCAAATTTGGAATTCTACGGGTCTTTAGCCAAAAATGGAATTTAAAAAAATGAACGGGATTTTGATTCCACTTACAACTCTGAACTCTTTGATGCATACAGAATATCTGTCGAAGAGGTAAATATCTATCAAACAACTTTCCATAGCAAAGACAAAGCTCAGCAATGAACTTAGTTGTTCCCAATCACAGTAATTATATGAGGGAGTTCGAATCAATGAAGCACAGAAAATCAATCCAACGATGGGGGTATAGTTTAACTCCCCTCTCTGATTCAAATTTTTCATTTCCCTGAAAATATATAATGTTAGAGAGAAAACATCCACCTCGAGTTTATCTAGTTTGAAACTGAACGCTCTTAAATGTCGAAGAAGGAAGATATGCAATTACCGACAATTTTCATAACTAAAATTAATCGACATAGTGATCGAATTTGTTATTTTTGATACTGAAAATTCAGTCTCTTTTCTCAAATCGGAGAACATTCAGTAAGTTTGTTACCTAGAAAGTCATGCTTCGATGTTTTTCTAGTGTGTTAAGAGGACATTTTTCTATATTGCACAACTCACCTGTGGGTTTCCACGGAATCTCCTTCATGGGCGATTTTTCTCCTGTCACATCCACCTTGTCAGCACATGTATGTGACTCATCGTGTAAACAAGGCATAGATGTGAAACACGTAGAATAAAACCAAAATGTATAAATGATGAAAAATATACATTTGGTGATCATTTAACTGAATATTCTGAAAATTCTTACTTCCTACCAACCATTTTCTGTCGAGATAACTATAAGCTAAATGTTGAATTTCATATTTCTTTATGGAACACGCAGGCTTCTTTCGTAGTTTAATTTTTAAAATCAACATTTAGTTAATACTTTTATTATGCTAGAATGTAGTACCGTCATGATTTGCCTTTTTTTCGAACGATAATTCTAAATTAAAAAATAAATGAATGCATTTACATGTATGTATTAAATAGCAATCTGATCTTAAAAGCGCGTACATTTCCAGTACAATATAACTTTCTAGCAAAAACTTTACCTTTGGGATTGGGGATGATCGGGAATTTGTAGGGCGAATCTGAAACACACACAGAGATCTTAAGAATTCATTCTAAAATTATATGGCAAAGACTTAACCAAGAAATAAACTCAACTTGCTATTGGTAATGTAGAATGAGATAGTACTTATTAAGAACGCTATTGCAGGGGAGAATCGAAACATTTTACATGGGAAACGTGTTACAACCCAGTGAATTTACATATAACTTCTAATAATTGAAATATCGATGGTTGGGTTGGACTATGGTGTGTGATGGGAATAGAAAGTTCAGTTAGGACCTACCGAAGAGGAAGGTGAAGGACCCGAAGACGGAGGGCGAGATGACGGCGATCTCGCTGCTGCTGCCGTCTCGGAAGCTCAGGCTGGCCGGAGGCTCGACCGGGAGGTCCGAGATCTCCCAGCGTGGCAGCAGGAACAGGGTCACCGGCAAGATGCACAGGCTCAGGATGGTCATGATGGCACAGAGCCATTCCCACGTCAGCCCGGCGTCGAACCCGTACTGCACACAGGCTCCCTCAGTCAACACGTAGCTACCATCAGCGGCATTGTATGTCACATTGGACAGAGGTAGAAATGGAAAATAAAATTACAATAAGAAACCGCTTTAATTTAGGATATCTTCAGAGTGTTTTGAAAATATTAAAATATAATGCAAATTCTCTTGTTTATTTTTCTATTAAAATACATATAAAGTTAATGTGTGATGGGGGCAGGAAGAAAGAGAGAAAAGAATAAAAATGATTGGCATGATCACCAAAGAGGTCGTTCATATCATCAAACGAGCCAACTGGTCACTAGCTGAACAGGATGGAAAGACTGACCACAGGACCAGCGAAACACTAGAAAGAAAGGCACTCTCTGGTCGTAGTTTGGACATCGGAAAGATAGGACTGAACCACGGACATCATTAGAAAAACGTAAATTGGTAATTTGGAGAGGTATAAAACCTCTTTTCACCGCGGGCATTAACCAGGAGCTTGAATATTTTGCATGAGGTGATGGTAAAGATATTTATAGGGTAGTTAGGTGTAGTTTTTGCAATGTTATAAACCGAAATATCCACGTAATATAATTGGCCTGTTAACCGAGGGTCAGGTTTTTCTTGAAACCACGTTTTGTCCACATGGAGGTTGTAATTTGGTGAAAAAAGGAAGATATTCATATAAAAAGAAGCACATCTTCCATAATATATTAATCGCCAAAAAAGAGAAGCCGTCTAATCTTCTCTACGTCAAAAATTGACATATTCGATCAGATTAGAGAATTTGCAGAACACACAAATCGGGGCTTGTGGTAAAGTCGGTAAATCCCCGAAGCTATGGCTTCCACAAGGATGGCTAGGACTTCTTGATCTCCACTCTATGGAAGTTGCCATTGTATTATTCATATCTTACAAAAAGATGTTTTATCCAGATAAATGATATTACTGAGCCCATGAAGTTAGTACAACAATCATCAGTCAACAAAAATATTAACGAAACTGAAGATAAACCATATTTGTCGTTTTATAGAAGATTTTTATTTATATAGTATGCAAAGGAAAATATTGATAACAAATTTGATATAATGATAATAATAAATATCGTTTTTTTTTTAATCGAGATGGTCTCGTTATTCACTTAACACAATTTCTGCAGTCGTATGATTCCTTGTGCAATACGAGTACGCTAAAAATTAAACCACCGAGGAGCTTATGTTTTGTGAGAAAGACTTGCCCGACCCAAGGTGGAGCTCCATACTGCAGGAAGTTCTATGCACAGACTACAATGGAAGTCACTTCCTTTTGGACGGTAAAGTACCTAGTGCTTCACGACATATTATCTCTCTCAATATCGGAATCAGTGGTGTCTGGGTCATCACCATATCTGGATTTGAAGTCCTCCAAGCAATCGGCTCAATTCCACCTACGCTATCAAATGCCACTACGAACTTCTGGTATCATGGTATGTGGTTCCATCCTTTACGATTGCCATCCCTTCCTTGTTGTCTAACATCGCAAATAACGGTCTAATGCTACGTGAATGACGGATCTCATGTTCGACCCTTCTGTTTGGAATTCCTGGGGCGATTCTTTAGCAGGATAATGCTTGGCCACCTACTGCAAGAGTTTCTCTGGACATGATGTTTAGACTTTTCCATGGCTTTCCCGTTCCCAGAACCTGTGCCTTATTGGGTGGAACCAGATGAAACGCCAGTTGTTGCAGTATTCCGGATTTGAAAGTCTCCGTCTAATATATATGAACCCATCTTCCACAGGACAACAAATACGTCTCCGTTGGCTGACCAGGTTGCTGCATGCATCCCAGTTAAAGCACGGTCCGACACACTACTAATAATGCGTGCATAAAGAGATCAACCTGTTCATATCGTGGAGTATTAATTCTATGATTATATTTAGAAAAACATTTTAAATTCAATTTTTTCTATGATTCATTTATGCTTGTTTTAAATTTATGAATTTATGCATACAATTTAATTTTCAATCCAATACTTCCTTTTTGATGGTCAAATTCCATTATTCATATCAGTTTATAAATAGTTCAAATTATTTTATTGTTGAATTATATTGGTGACTATATATACACAACACACAATTTCAGCATTTGTTGGCGAGAGCGACATCTCTCGAGAACCTTAGTTCTGACTCTGTAAGGTTAGTTTAGCTGAGGGATCCGTCAACGTGCACTTAATTCTAAAATATTATAAAGATCCATTACAAGCACATACAATGTAATAAGTTTTTAAAAGGACCTAAAATAACGCAATTCTATGCTTCCTACTTGATTTTTATTATTGGAATCACGTAGACTTGCACACACATCGCGACATTTTTGCTCAAAAAATAGATTCTTTTTTTATTTATTTATTTCAACACACAAACGCGATATCCCGGCTAGATTCTCCAAATGTAGTAAAGCCAACATGCAAATTTTGATGTGAATTTATTTTTCTTGTAAGTAAACTTTCTCAAGAGACAGAGGTTATTTATAATCCCCAAGTACAGATGACCCTACTAATCATGGTAGGTGGGGTTTGTGACTGCTTACAGTAGTAGACTTGTGCAACAGTTGGGAGGGAGGTAATTCAACATAGCTATTTATTTCATCATCTTCTGCAATGCCGGGGTTTCAAACGCGGGTTGCCGACCGCTTGGCCCCCATACGGTTAATTCTAACTGGTCAACTTAGCAAGACCTTCGGTTGTTTTTTCCGCCCTTTCTCTCTCCTACAAAAGCTAAGGTCGCAGGGCGGGACAGTCGCTGACCCCACGTTCGGTAACCCCTGGACCATTGCGCTAACGATCCGCGCTCCGTGAGGTCCTTCCGCCGGACCGTGACCGCAAGGTCCCTGCGTCAGCCTTCGCAGCCTTCCTCGGCGCCCGTTCCGGGAAAAGGGCAATTACAAGACAATTTCGGGTTATTTTGGTCAAAAGAGGAACAAAATAGTGTTACCAACAATTGGGAAGTATGCAACCTGCTCCCAAGCAGTTTTCTAAAATAATAAACCACTCAAAGGGTCCCTTGCATATGTACACTTCTACAAACGAGTAACCATAACGGGGTTCTGACACCGAATAATGCGCAATATTTCTACCTGTGGAGACATACTTACAGCGTGTATAAGCACTCGCAATCCTCTAACCATCAGGATTACTTGGGATAATAGTAATAACAATAACAAAAGATGTTTGATATATTCAGAATGAACGATGACATATAGTTTCCCCAGGTTTGACTAGAGAGTCAGGACTCCAAGTGGAGGAAAGCAAGGTAGTTCTCACTTTGAGGAAGACGAAGATGGAGGCCGAGGCACTGAAGCCCCCGCTGTAGAGGGCGATGATGGTACTACGCTGGGCCGGGAAGTAGTTGGCGATCTGCAGGACGTTCATGCCGTCAGGTCACAGACGGACGGACAGAAAGACAGACAGACAGCTTACCTGCATGTTCGCGATCCTCAAAGGCACGCTGCCCAAGCTCAGCAGGATCAGCGCAGGGAACACCAGGTAGGATGTGTCTGGTACATACACGCAGAACATTTGATACTTCTGAAAGGTTTCTTATATATCACTAGTGGGGTGTTGACCACATACTGAAGCTATCAAGATAATAATAGATGTAAAAAAATGTAAAGTGCCACTGTTCAGGACGCGGGAAATCTAGTCTGGGAAGTCGCTAAAGTTCCTTGGGCAACAGTGACTACCAGTACTTGCGATGGTAAAAGACAACGGAACTATTCCTAATCAGAATATTATTCTATAAAGGGTTACAATACTTGATAGCCATCGCACTAAGGTCGATCTCTAATATGCCATTGCTTTTGTTGATGATGATATGAGCTTAAGACAGATGTGGAAGGTCATTGTCAAAAAATGTCCACCTGCGAAAAATTGAACTCGCCAAACCTAAACCACAACAATCGCCACAATATATACCTAATATTTTTATGTAATGTGGAATTTATTTCAATAGGAGTTACCCCTCTCATAGATGGTTGAACTACAACTACTTTTAACGGTTTCTTCCAACTTTTTCGTTTATTTTTGAAAGGTATAAATGGAGACTTCAAATTTGACATTTCGATATGCTCGTGTCTCTTTGTCGCATTTTCCACGGAATGCTTTAGTGCCTTAAAATAATATAATGGCAAGAAAAATAAGAATCAGTTTATGCTAATAGTTATGTGTTAAACACAATGATTAATAGATTTCAAGCAATAAGATTTTGATTGTGTATGTCACTCTACTTAGTCAAATTAAACGCCGATATTCCAAATAGACCAAAAATTAAATTCTTGTAAACAATTTTTTGTATTTTTACTAATCAATTTGAAACCCCTGTACACTCCACGATACAGCTCAAAAATCACAGCCTACTTGGTCGATACATCGTCATCTCACACACAGGGGACTACTCAATTTCACGTTATTAGATCATGTATTTGGTTTCGAAATGATTCCTAGAGACATCACAGTTGTTGTTCGGAATAACTATTTAAAGAAATCAAAAGGAAAATAAAGTCAACGGCTGATGTTAGAAGATCAGAAATTTAATTATGCAATTAACAGAAAAGGATATATCTCTGATATTGATAGAAATCCTAAAGAAAATGATGCAATTGCCGATTTGGATGTTAGAAGATCAGCAATTTCATTATGCAAGTAACACAAAAGGATATATATTTGATGTTGGGAGATATCTTTAAAAAAATATGCAATTGCCGATTTGGAACATTCTTGACGTTTACTTTTAACACTTCGCTAGTTTACGTATCAACTAGGTTTGCAACCAAAATATACTATACTCATACACAACACACTAATGCGTATTATAAGATCAATTATTTCCACTACGACATCAAGCTATCATTTATAAATTATTTTATCAAAAAAAGCCATTTTCGAGATCATGTGATAGAAGAATCTAGGGACTTAGAAAAAAGAGAAATGTTAGGCTTCGTCTTTTTGGCGACAGACAGTAGCAGGATCTTTGGATGCCATCGAAGCAGAGCCGGATGTCATGGATATCGAGGTCCCCGAGGGTCTCCAAAATTGGTCCTCCTCTTTGTCGATCCTGATGGAGCACGCGCTCTGCTTCAGCAGCAACTTGATGTCGATGTCAACCTTCTTGGCGCGTTCCTTGATGGCCTCGTAGGTGACGGCGTACTCGGGGGGCAGGAGCTGGGCCGCGATGCCGTAGTTACTGTACAGCACCAGCTGTTCGTAGAGGACGCAGTTCTCGTTCCGCAGGATATCTACGATCTTCTTCAGTTTAATCATCAGCTTCTCGGCTTTCACCTTGTATCTACGCAACAAATGCACACTTCGGGAGCGTTCTTCGAGGTTCTGTTGAAGTCTGTCAATCTCTCCTTGCAAGCGTTTCTCGTTCTCCTGATGGTCCGGGCTAATTTTGTTACCGTCTTGGAAAGTCAGCGTGCTGTTATCTAGGGCGAGTTCATTCGACTTCTTCTGGGATGGGTTGTGCGATCTAGGCGTTTCCAGGGCAGGATCCGAGTGTGAGAGTTCGACTTGCGCCAGGGCACGGGCCATTCGGCTCATTTCAGTGTTGAGGCGGTTGATCGTAATATGCTGTTTCATGGACTCCAACTTGAGCTTGTACATCTCGGACCTCTCGTTGAACAACTCCATCTGAGTTTGACAAGCCTCTTCCTTCAGAGAAAAGATAGCCTTTTCCAGATTAGTGCAGCGGTAGCTCGTCGGCATGGTAGAGAGCAGGCTTTTGGTCCGCTCTCTTCCTCCACCCATGGCTGGCATGCCGTGGTTGAATTCCGTTAGCTGGGCTGCTCTGTGTTTGAACTCCAGAAATTGTCTATCGGCGAAGTTTCTGGGCGTGTGAAAGGAATGGTACCTAGCTGAGAGACATCCTTTAGGGTGCTCGAAAGTTGCCAACCGTTCTTTTTTGAATTGTGAGAGAGGCAAACACGACTGGTTCCATGAGGTATGGGGATGAAGAGGCAGTAAGCATCTTTCGAGATCATCAATTGAATCATGTAAATTTTCCTTTTTCATACTCTAAAGTATCAGGTGTGAATGGAGAGAATCTTCAAAGAAATGGATTGGGAAAATCTCTGTGCGACAAATCCGGCAAAGTAACAGCCATCGTTCTTTACAATTTTGGGGGATAAGAAGAGGGTAAAAAGCTTCCTAGATAGGTGGGATTTTTAGAAATAACATTTTTTTAAATTATTTTTTCGGAGGAATTAATTAGACAATGGACATTTTAGATATTTATAGAATAACAAATGTCTACCTTTAAAGACATTTGAAAATTCGACATCTCTTAAAATATAACCTTCAATATTCTTTGTGTCCTGATCCAGTTAAGGTTTATAGAAATAACAACAAGAATAAAAGGAATGTACTGTCTAGCCTCTACATGTAACTTAGAAAAATGAACGTTAGATTTTGTTTTCTGGGCAACCTAAAAATTCACTCTGCGTCACGTCACAAATTTAACATCAAAATTATATCCATTACTAGATCAAATTGAGATATAGTCCTCTGTGATATCTTTTTCCAGAAAATATCACCTAAAAAAAGGTTTGGGTTGCTTGTAAAAAGGTAAATTCATTTTGTAGCGTATTTCCATAGAAAATATCGGAACATTTTATTTTTAGAACATCCATCTACTAATTTTGGACAGCCATTTAGAGAAAATAACCTACGTAAAGCTTTGATTAAGGTAATTAGTCCCAAATATTGATTCATCTGTGATAGCTCCAAAGAGAGAATAAAAAAGGTAAGAAGAAAATAGAAAATGGGGATATTTACATTTAGTTATAAAACATGTATATATAGTGAGAAAAAGAAATCTTGTGCTGGATGTGGTATTTACTCAAATTTTACTTAAATACTTTTGGGGCAGAAGTATTATTTAGCTGATAATAATGTAAAAGATCAAAGGTTTTATCAGAGAAGGAAGTAGATAGCAATTGTGAATCTTCAAATTGCTGCGTTGGTAGATGTGATATTTGTAGTATATCTCACTTATCTCCTGGTTGCAATGGACATTAAGAATATAGTCAACCTGTCCTGAATTACATATCCACGTAGATCATTTATCAATCCAGAGTTTTCTCTTTCAGAAAGGCTTTCTGGAGAAATAACCATTCTCTGTGCAAAATTTTGATATTAGAAGAAAGCAATCTTCACATTCATAAATGAAAGATTTGGATGGTAGCAGTGACTATACAAGAACGAGTTTATTATCGCTTTAGAAATAAAAGCAATAGTTTTGATTTTTTTTTGTGTGGAAAAGGATATCATATACTTTGGTTTTCTAATCCCGAAGACATATTGGGGACAATGAAAGATGATGAGTTTTGGATAGCGTCTGAAGAGTCTTTGGACTCAAGATCCATACAAGAAGGATGCTCACCTTTAGTGGTCGTCGTTAAGAGCACGCAGCCTCCAGTAAGAAGGATGCTGCAAACACACAACCAGCAGTCAGTACAGCATCTCTTACTTTGGTACCCAATAAACACATTACAATCTTGATTACATTCACATCGGCACTTTTTTTATATATCACATAGATTTCATTTTTAATGGATAAATTGCGCTATATTGAAAAAAGAAGAGGAATTATAATTATGAACAGCGCTCCATTTAGAGTTTATATATATTTAAAAAAGAGACAAATTACTACAATAACTAAAAGAAAGCGGAATTTTTTTTTTAAAAGGGGCTGGTTTATTTGTGATGAACCTTCTCTGAGTTTTCTTTCGTCCATTTGATCGACTAGACTGTTAGAACCTATCGGTAATATAGGTAATGAGAAATTGAAACTATTTTTGCCGTCTATTATTCTTTTTGAAATAAAGCTATTATCTACTGCCCTTACTGCAATGATAAGTTAATAGGATGGTTATGGGTCACAAAATCTTAAGATGGCAAAGAAAATATAATTTGTTTGTACTATACAAACTATATTCAAAAATCAATTAAATAAAAAATATTCTCTCATGTTCAATATGTAAAAGTGCCTTAAAACTAAAATAAACTTTAATGGTACACATTGGTCTCACACTTCCACATTATGAAATATGGTAATTGAGGAAAAGGTCTTGTTCATTTATAATGTCAAGAGAATTCCGCTAAGACAACAAAAAGGTGACTAAACAGCAATTCAATTATTAATCTTCAAAGCTATTAGGGTTTTATTATATTCCCTATAAAAAAGGCAAGACTAAAACTGTATAAAATGGCTCATTTTGAAGAGAACGATTTTTTTTCATATCGGGGCCCATTCACTCATGTTGGCTACACTAAAAAATAATAGAAATTAGTTATATAAAAGAGAAGGAAAATTAAAATATGTTAAAAGAAGATCAGGCAATAAACTGACTGCATAGACATATCCTCACCGCTTTAAATAAGCAATTTTGATTAAATTAGAGAAGATGGGCATTACAATATGAAATGCTCATCTGAGCAGTTAGATATGCCTACTTAGTCAGCAAACAGCCTGCTAAACTAACACAACGTTTTAAAAGCAAATGGCAAAATGTAAATGAAGTCAAAGTGTTCCAAATCAAGCTTGTTAATCGGTTGCGAAGAGTTACGAAAACAGAGTGAAGAGAAGTAGTAGGGACTGTGCCAGGTGGCTCGAAGTCAAGTCTTCCGTTCATGGTCGCTGTGGCAATGGTACTTGGCATGTGGAGGTAGTGGCTTTCAACATCCATGGAAAGATCACGCGGAAGTACTACAGAGCATACTATCTGTCCCTATATACTAGTTCTGTAGACGCATCATTGAGACACTCTGGCCAGTTTGACGGACTTCAGATTCATCTGACGGTTATTAAAATGCACCAGCTATTAATCTTCGCGGGACCTGCTTTGGGTAGAATAATGATTATAATAAACGGATAGAGAATCCAAGAATTCTACCCGGTTCTTTGTATTGCTAACGAAGAGATTTATCGATGGTCATTAATCTCTCCATCTTCTTAACGGGGAATCAGGGTTCTATTTCGGACAGGAAGCTTGAGCTACCATATCTAAGGAACTATCCACTCCCGGCACTTTGGGCCCGTAGGACTTTGTAAATAGAATGAATACATTGTTCCACGTACTTGATGACCAAGCGGACGTTTCTCAGCCCCCACTTGTCCAGCAGGAACCCCCACAGACAAGCCGTGGAGCCCATGCAGAAGGAGCCGATGGTGTACGCCAGGTTGAGCATCTTGTCCTGCTCCGTACAGCTCAGAATCTGTACATATGCTCAGTTTAGCCACATTTATCGTTGCAAGAAAACAGACACAAATGTATTTAAATGATATGGTTCTGTTATATAGAGCATATATAGCCCTCTCTCTTTGTTGCGATGTATCATATATAATTTTAAAATGGTGGTTGTGGAAAATGTTGTTGTTTATAAGAATTATATAATTATCTGGAAACGCGCATTGCTCAAAATACGAATCCCACAACGAACTAAACTTATTACACCAAAAAGAAAACAACTAAAATATAGATAGGTTTCCAAAGTTGGCGCTTGTCTTAGGGGGGAGTAGGTTCACAAAGTCATTTGGTCCAAAAGAGTCTGGGAACCTATTAACGAATATATTCAATTCGTAAAAATGCAGTGTATATTTAATATATCGGAGACAAAAAATATATATGTAAGAATAAAATCATATATATATTATAGTCTCGTCTTATATAGTTCGGTCATAATTCCGAATCAACATAAATCCTCTCATTTTCCCCAAGTTCCAAAAGAGAAGCAGGAACAACATCTGGCAGAATAAATAAACGCCCAGTAAAGAACCAACAAACATTATCGCTACCTTTGGAGCAAAGCAAAACAAAACGGAGGCTGCAATCCTACCAATTATGCCTCTCCTTGGCACAACTCTTCTACCGGAACAGGCCCTGGGCCGAGACTGTGTTCCGGGTTCTCTAGGTGCGGAAGTGTAGCTAAGGTGTAAGTGGCCGTACAGGACCTGTCTCAATAGTCCACTCGTATAGATATGACAGGTTCTCATTTATGATGGGAATCCGCTTAAAACGTGAAAACTGGCAAGAAATTTGAATGCAGAAGTATAACATTATCTGCATGGATCTGTCGATATATATATAATATTTTTAAAGCATATCAGAAAAAAAAGAGAGATCCTGGCATATCCAATTCTACTTTTTGTTTCAAAGAGAGATAACCCTGGTTTCTGGGTCGCAGAGCGTCAACTACCCGGTTACAGATTCAATAGATTGACACTTACCTAAATCTAAATTAAATGCTTAATATGATTATTAATAGCTCTAAAAACGTCTAATTTGAAAAACTGAAAATATAATTTAAGGAATTTTTACCTTAAAATTCCGATATTTCGAGAAGCAGTTAGCCAATCTTCATCTTCTTTTTGAAAGTGTTTTGCTTAAAACGCGACATTCTCACGCGACTGCATAGTGTTTAAGCAAACTCTTTCAAAACTAGAGGCCACATAAAGATCGGCGAACTGGCACCCTCTCAAAATATTGTCATTTTAAGGAAAAATAAAACGTTTTATTTTTGATCAAAAAGTAAGATTTTTAATCATAATTCCATAATAATTTCTCAGTATATTCATTACCACAGTAAAGTCTTAAAAGAGGTGATAAAATATTGCGTTCTTTTAATGCACATAACAAAAGAGAGGTGTCTTTTTGATGCATGATATAATATGTTGCTTAAAATTATTGATTTAACAAACAACTCCCAAGAAGGTTTAAATCCAACATAAGCAAAAGAGTGAATCGCATGGTTGCATGCAGTGTTTGACATGCTCAATAGGGATGAGGGATTGTCTAGATAAAGCAGAACTATCAAGTTGCATACCATTGGTTTGTGCTTAAGAAATATTTGTCTGTACTTGCAGACATAAGGCTGACTGCGAGCTGTCGTCGTTTTGGTGCGATTAGGGAAACAAAAACACAGAAGAGATAAGAGCAAAATGTGTTATATAACAAAACAAACGATAACTTTTCAAAACAGACGAACACCAGGACAATAGCGCCAATCAATTTAATTCCAAACGAACAGTGAGTCGCGTTTTGATTGGCTTATTACTTGTTCCATTAGATCGCCAATCACGTATCGAGGATGTAATATCGATTTGATTGGCTTTAATGAGTTCATCGTTGGTTAGGTATATTTAGATAACCATCTCGTGACTTGGAGCGATAAAAAATATCGTTTTTTTTTCTTTAATAATACACTTTCTTCAGAAAAGTGAGAGTTTTAATGGATGACCATTTTCTCTTCAATATTTTCAACATCAACTTTCCTTATTCAATATGAAATGCGTACATATACAGATACGTCTTTCATATAGAAAAACAGACAAAAAAGTATAGAAAAAGGACATACCCTACACAATAGTCGTGTGGAAATTTATTGACGATGAAGTACCTCGGTTTTTACCAACTTGTTTATCGTGATAGAGTACAATTTAAAAATAATCTTTGAAGATAGTTTCAGAAAGGCTTCAATGCACGCGGGTAGATTATGCTTGAATATTGATTCTGTATACACGTAATGAGTTACAGGATTCTTAATTAGGATGGTTAATCTTTTTTAAAAAAATGGTTGTTTGAAGGCTTGCAGAGAATTAGCCATCTTCAAGTAAATAGCGAAGTTTTAGCTTCACCATTATATGTACATATGCAATATAGAAAGTTATATATCTCCAAGAACCCAAGAACTTTTGCAACTCTATTTAGACGTATTTTATTTGACTTTTATTTTATTATTCTGCATTTTTTCTTGCAAAATTCCCTATTATACTATTCTCAAAAGTCTGAGCTTTTCCCCTAGAGCTTATGTCTCTTGCCCTCCCCCTACGCTCAAAGCAGAATGTCAGGAATACTCCAAACCGAAATGTCAAAATTTCACGAATTATTCGCTCAATATTTTCAAAACGTAAGTACTCGAAATAAAAAAATCTGAAGCGAATAGGCCTGAATACGTTGGAGCGAGGCCAGTGCACACGCAACGACGATAAAAATGGAATGAATTGCGCATGCGTCATTATATGACGCCGGGAAGCAGGAGCGAGCCTATTAACGGGAGAAGAACACGAATACTACCTGCACCTATGTTTATAAATCGAGTAACCTAAGTATTTTATAGTGACTCAATTTTCCTTCCTGAAAAGATTATTTTTATAGCTTTGTTAAAATATCGGCCTTTTTGTTATTCCGTCAGCGTCGTGCCTTGTTTAAAAAAATTAGAGGTGTGATTATTTCCCTTGTGTTGTGTAATGGGCTATTATTATCTATAACGTAAGCTTCAACAAAAGATGGGACTAAAATCCGTTATATGAACCTACAAAAATAATATTAAGGAAATAACAGGTTAGTGTGTGCCGGAATAGGTTAAAATACAATGGATGAGAATATCATTGAGATTGTATATGTTTTTAGTTATCACAAGTACAGAGAATACAAGCTAGTAATCATGGAGTGTAGCTTTGAACATCACTTACTCATTAAAGGTTTGTTTGGAAAAGATACAGCTACATTAACATTCCCGACTTTTCAGTGACTCTGTCATTCTCCTCAAGGAAATGTTTATTTAGGAATCCTATCTTCTATTTACATATGTACATATATAAGTAAAAGAGATAGGATTAAGAAATGATCACTCCCCTAAGGAGAGTGCCAGAGAGTTGCTGTAACGCCGGGAATTAATTTTAAAAAAAGGCTAATGTAGCTTATATTTTCCCATCCTAGTGGATAGGTACTTGCTAAGTAGACACTGTAGTACATCATATCTCTACAAAGGTAGGAGAGATTTGACTTTTTCACCTACAAGGTACCAAACCAATCGTTTAGTTACTTGTATTTAATAGTTGGGCTGGATTTATGTTAGAAATGGAAACTTGTTTATTTTTTTAATGTCCGATTGTTGGTATAGAAAAGGTATTCCTAAAACGATCATCTTCATAACCAGGCCATTTTGTTGATAAAATTGCTATGAAAGCACAAAAATAGACGCTAATAAATAACATATGATATAATTTTCTGATAGGCGATAATAGAAACCTCTCATTGAAGATATCTTGAAACAATTTATTTTCTCGAGATTCTATGCGCAGATTTAGATCATTGAATAAATTACGACGCACTAACTTTTCTTAATATGAAAACAAGATCCAACTCTTACACAATTGTTTAGGTCTATAGTTCACATCAGTACATCGTAGGATGGAATGGCTACCTAAGCTAGAATTGCTTGAACGCCTGTCACATCAGTACACCACCATTGGATAGTGGGCTACCTAGATCGGACTCTGTTCGCCTGTTTCACATCAGTACATCCTAAAAGCAGATGGCCTCCCAGACCTTTCGGTCCATAAGGTCTCATCAGTACAGACTAGAAGCAATAGTTTCCCAGACCTCAAAGGTCCATAAACCGTACACCATTGCTGACATCAGTACAGGGGCTGCTTCGATTTAATAGCATCCAAAGTTAGGAATGGTCTAAATATGCCAACAAGAAGTTATTGCTGAATGTGTATCAACCGCCGTTTTATCTGAAGTGATATAAGCCTTCGTTATTTGACGGAGTGCCGGCTGGACGGACGGAGAGCGAGGTTATCAGGCGACGTCGCCCATTTAACGTCTCCATCATCACCCCGGCCCTATCTCCCCAGCTGAAGGTTGAGATGTCAAAGGTTTCACTTTTATCCTGCAATTACTTCCTCTCTCCATACTCTTCTGTTTATGTTTGTTTCCTCTTTAGTAATCTAATTTGATGCTTAAAATAGGAATGTTTAGTCATCATGGTATGGAAATAGATAAGCGTTGTTATAGATTCTATGATTCATCCTGTGTGAACTGGTTTAGGAGGCGGCTGGATAATGATCGCAGAAGCCCCAGGAATGGGAAGCTTAATTTAATGGGAAAGTCGCTAGAACTACAGAATCTACAGGGCTGGTTTATGAGATGTGTAGGATGGGGATGGGTATGCAGAGTCAGTGGTGCATCAAGAATCCAAAACGTCAAATATATCCAGCCAACACTCGACAGCATCTCGAGAGGTTTATTGTCACGTCCTCTCGAGTGAATTACCTTCCGGGTGACGCCGCGACCCTGACACTGACCACGTGTGGGGGGACGTCCGGAGGTCAGTGCCTACAGCTGGAGGAAGCTTCTGCTTTCAAGGTTGGTTGTTAACTAACCGCTTGTTTGGTCGCCTGCTGTCTGTTTCAATAATCTCTTCCGCCGTCAACCTAGGGGGAAATAATGGTCATTTTTGTTAAAACCAACACATTGATAGCGAGGGTATTAGGTGACGTTATTTTGCCTTGAAGAAACACGAAGTTGAATTAGTACAACCATCACTTTGTATACTAAAATAATGTCCGCATTTGTGCACTGATGTCTCACTTATGTATTTTAACTATGCACTTTATATTCTACATTCTCTCTACTTCTGATTTAGTTTTTCTCTTGAGCAGGTCCCGATCTCTCCATTTCTTCAAAGCTTCCCTTCTAGTTCATCAGTTCAATTCTGCTTCTTCCTATCGTTTAATTTCTATTCATTCAACCTTCCAGACCATTCTGCAATCATATAAGACGAATAATGTCAACTTGGAAACTACTGAAGAGCTTCAATCATTATTAAGTCGAATGCTCCCAATATTTGTTATCGTCTATAAAGTGATTGTCGAAACATTCTTTTAAATTGAAACTTAACCATTTCTCTCAATTGTTCTCGAAATTCTGGAAAATAATTAACGAAAACAAAGACATAATGTCTTCCTCCAACTAGTAGAGTTTTCTTACGTATAAATAACATTCGTCATCAGCTGAAAACTCTGTAGGCTAGTGGCGCGGTTCTTAAACCATCTCGACGGTGGGCCCAACTGCCACATTCGGACTATGTATGAGTTGTAGGTGCAGAGGAGGCTCGAGTTGGCTTCAATGGACCTACATGTTGAATAGGGAGTAGAGAACGTAGGCATTATATATATTCTAATATATCAGTGTTCCACTTACAAATCTTAGATCACGGTTAGACACCGAATGTGTATATTGTCATGTAGAAAAATGAGGGAAGACAAAAATAAGATTGACAAAGCAACTATGATTAAAGCAATTACCATCTTATTACCATGAAAGAACAGAGAGGCAATGAGAGAAAGATGCTGAGTAATACTTTGATACAATATTATAAAATGTTAAAATCGTTTCGATGTTTCCATCTATCACCGTTTCTAATAAAACATTCTACCAACCCCCCTTGTCAAACTCATTTTTACATTTAAAATATATTTAAACGTGATTGTGTGTTTATTTTCGTAATAAAACTATTTTATACTGCCCATACTGCAATGATGAGAATATTTGGAGGGCTTGGCTCATCAATGGTGAACCCTCTCATCGGTTTCGCCAGTTAAAACTACAATATCGCTCTAATATTGTATTAAGCTGCTTTTCTTATAAGCGGTATGGTTGATTAAACTGGCGAATTCTAGGAGGGTTTACCACCGATGTGGCAAGTTCTCCTATTATTTTCAAACGCAGTAAGGGTAGTAAGAAGCACTTTTATTTAGAAAAGAAAAACAATGAATACTTCTCTCCTATTTATAAATACACAGATGACACACACATGTGCCATGTAATAATTTCTACACGCTTACATTCTAATGGCTCAACAGGTATATATAACTGTTTTTCTCTATGTGTATATATGTTTTAACAATGTCCCTCTCTTGCAGAATACCAATTATTTATTATCAAAACTCCCATATAAACATAGTACAGAGCATGATAATTAGGGAGTTATGCTGTAAATATGACATCTCTTTACACACATAGAAAGAAGTTGACACTTTATATTCACAATGTGTAAGAGTTAGATACTTGCACCCACTACTAAGATCGTGTAAATATTGGGATAATCGAAGCGATTGCTATTAATCGTTTGAAAAAAAAGTTGACATTGCGGACTTCAATCTTGAAAGGAATTCGTTCAAGATTGAAGTCCGCAATGTCAACTTTTCCAAACGATTAATAGCAATCGCTTCGATTATCCCAATACTTACACGATCTTAGTAGTGAATGCAAGTAGCTAGTAGCATGTTATAAAAAAAAAAAACTATATAGACCATTAGACTGCTTCTCTTCTAAACCAAATATACTGTCTAATGAATTTTTCAACCAAATAGCTATTTGTAATAGAGATTCCTCGAGTATTACTTTTCTACGTTGTAACTTCAAAATTTATAATTCCTTGACTTATATTATTTGTTAAATAATATCCAGGGTTGTGTTTCCCAAATACAATTTCAATATCTATAGCTCTTCTCTTTATCTCTCCAGAGTTTCTCCTTCGTCAAATCCATAATTTCCATTCATCTTCCTACTCTAATCTCTCCTTCTCTCTATTCAATTTACCCACCAGAACGTTCTTTATATAAATTTCCTCAATAATTACATACCCATCTAATTAACGTTACTCTGTATTCCTCTAAATTTGTATCTATCGTCATTCAGTCAATCCCAGGTAGCGTGATGATTGGCCAACAGAGAGAAAAAAACAATGAAATCTAACGGCTAAATTTACTCGAGGCCAATGGCAAGGTTTGTGTCCCTCGTTGCCGCGCTTCCTCATTGGTTGCGCACATTGGTGATTAACGGTCATCTAGTGTATATGATGATTGATAGCGTGGGGAAACAACAACCTTTCTGATACACCATTGAAAGACCCATTGAGAACTGAAACTTATTATCGACATTTTTTGAAGGGTTTTTTTCTTTCCTTTCTCTATTTTGATTATATATAATATAATAGATTATAGAGACCTTCAACTCCAGAAGGCAACTTGCCCAGAAGTTCTAAAGGATTTGTAAGAGATTAGATCGCGTCTCAACTGGGTTAATAGAAAAATACATTGATAGAGATTTCAGAAATAGAGTGTTTTCATCCACTTGAGCATACCTTTCCTTTGGAATTACTAGAATGTATATATTGCTTTTTTTGTGAATATATTTATGTATCACATAAATCTTTTTTTTTCTTTTTGGTATATTTCAATTTTTATTCATTGCCGCATAAGGCCTATATACTAAAAAGTTTTCAATTATCTGTATTAAAAAAGTAGTGTTATAACAATTAGTACTAAATTACATCAATAGATGGCATTAAATTGATAATCATTACCAGACTATTAGAATATATACCAGGATAAAAACAAAAACAATGGTTGCCTGTAAAGTCGGTTTTACGGGCGAAGATTTTACGTGACAACGGTAGAATATTTATTGATATGAATATAATTAAATTGCACAATAGGAACAAGGAATTGAATGAAAATAAGAATTGCACAAATTTTAACTATAGAAATATATTTTGTTTACTAAAACATTGTACATGTAAACTTAAACTTAACTAATTCCTATTTGAGTGATTTTGTTGAGGATAGGACGATGATAGGACTTGCATAAATGGAAGGCGCGGTGAGACCAAACGTTCACTGATAGGATCCAAAGGCGGTAGACCTGGAGGTATGTCAGGATATGAGAAGCCGTTGACCTTTGCGAGAGTAGGAAGCTTACGCTTATTCAGTGATTGTCTACAGGTGTTGCAAGACTTTGTATAATCCTCCTTGCGTAGCTGCCGATTTTCCTTAACGTACCAATCCGAGATTACCTTCAGTTGTAGTGCAGTGATGGTTTTAAGGTCATTCTTGAACCACAATCTGTCACAAACCGAGCAAGCATGGCCAAAATCGTTGTCCAGGAAAGTAGATTGAAATCTCCGTATTGACGATGACCATTTGGTATACCAGGTGGATTGTTCCAGTTGTATTGCTGTTTGGCTTGAAGAAGTAGTCGGTTGTACATCAGTCCGAGAAGATGCTGCTCTACGTTGTCGGAATGCACGTTGCCGTTGAGCGTTAGTTAGGGGAACGCTCGTTCTCTCCGCCACGACAGGAACGCTTGTTCTCTCCACCACAGAACAAGACGTTGAAGCAGGTGACTCTGACGTACCGCTGGTGAGGGCTATGTTAGCAGATTTACGTAGCTTGAACCTGCGTTGCCTCTCCGCAGCCGCTTTTGCAAAGGCTCTTACTTGTTCAGGAGTTCTGGTCAATGCTTTTCGTAGTCTGTACTCACGTTGTCGCTGAGCATTCGTTCTGGCGGTAGAGGTGGTGTGTGGAACAACGAAAGGTACTGCAGACGTTGACGGCACGATATCCTCCGTCTCCATTGAAGTACTGGAAGTTGAAGGCACCGTTTCCATTGTTTTGAGAGTGGTGATTCCTGTTGAACATTTGAAATTGAATGGATGAATTTTTAATTTTAAAGAATCAATTTGAAAATCAAAACACTTATTCAGATCGAAGGTTCAAATTTTTGCTAAATAAATTTGAAACTATTTAAAATTTGTAAAATAATAATTAATTAATTAATTAATTTTAAACTAATAATTTACTTAACACTATCAACATTTATCAATAGTATGACATAACCTATAAACTCAGTTTCTCAACTTTTGTGTCAATCTAACAATTAATCAATCAATCATAGTTTACGATAATGAAATATCAGTGTACAATTATTTACCTTTATTGTTGTAGTTGTTGTAAATGACGAATCTAAGCACTCCACATTTTCACTACAGACACAGCTGACGATACTTTAACCACACGTGTGAACTTGTATTATGACGCTTTCTTGTTTTTCCAACGCCAAGAACGTTCGAGAAAGACAAAGACAGAGACAAGCATGCGCCGATTCAATGCGCCTAATTCTCTAGCGCTGCGCGCGCAGCTGCGCGCGCAGCACTCTCGTTCGGTGACTCATCGTAACGTTACCGGGCGTTACACTTTTTCATAAGTGACTCCCAGCCGCAACCTAATTTAAGACGTTGTCACGTCAACAAACGATGGAAGATTTTAGCTAAAAAATGACTACGGCCAAAGGTGTGTGTGTGAATGAATGAGACTATATAAAAAGCGCATCCTCACCGCTCTTATCTCGAACTGCCCCCCCCCCAATGTTTCTTGAAGACTGCTGCTGTACGTGCATTTACTTATGCACAAATGGATAGAACAGGATAATTCTGATGGATGAGTTGATTACACTGCAAATACACCACATCTCTACGCATGTAGAAGCAGCTCAGCTTTTGGCACTTTACAAGAGGCCTGGTATACTTTTAATTCCACTTACTTGTGAGCTGTGAAAGACAATCTTGAAGCTCCCAAATCGACCAGAACCATTCTAAAAGAAACGGAGGACCATTTAAACAATTTATTAACCAAAGTGGCTACAATGCAAATTTCAAAACCGGGTTCTGGTTTAAGAATAAATAATTCAATCTGGTTTATCCTACCCTTCTTTATGCTTATAATTGGGCCTGTGTTGGATAAACAATTTTAAGTGTCATAATTGTGATTCCCTCATTGTTTTATAAGGTTTATTTTTGACGTTTACAGAAAGGAATGAAAAAAAAAAAAAAGAGGTTTGCAATCACCATTTTTAGTACGGGTGAATTATAGTGTTTTATTTCGAGGCCTATTAATCGAGGTGTGATGTTAAAAAGTTGAGGAAGTGAAGATTTTTTGTGTGCGTCTGTATCTTCCTTAATGAGGTAATAGAAGGTGTCGACACCGCAGCAAACTACTTCCCCCAGCCGCTGCTAAAGACTACAATTGGCGATATCCACGGAGGACCATTTCACAACCTCCTCTTTCATTAAGTATATATACACTCCTCGTCTCCAAAGTCCTCTCTCATATTACAATTCCAACAAGGCAATGGTACACCAACGTAAAGCTTCAATTCTAGAGATAGAGCCAAAATATCTCACAGAAAAACAAACTCCCTGTTTCAGGAATATCGAGAGCAAAATCTTATTAAACAGCGAAATTATGAATATTTCCTACTTAGGTCTATAGACAGTGTCGCTGTAGATGACTAAAGTATATATATATGATAATTTAAACCAATAACCCTATATTATGTAATACGTATAACAAGATTGTCATGTTGTATATAGAACTAATTATAATATAACTAATTATACGCATAATTGACATGTCTCCTTGCACCACCATATGTAATGTACTGAGGATGAATAAATAAAATATAATAGATTAAAAGCTAAGTTAAGAGCCAAAGAGAGAATCACAAGTGACTTCTAAAGATAGATTGGACCCCGACAGTCTGTCGCCAGTGTCCGGTGTCCATCGACACGTGCATGACCCAATTCTCTTAGTCAGAGCGGTCGTATAAAAAGGCCGCGTAGCAACAGCCAGTTCAGTTGAGTTCCAGTAAAGTCCCCATCTGCGTGTCGCCGGTTGTCACCAACTCATCGACGATGTAAAACAGTAAGAAACCTTCTCAATCTCCATCTTTGCTCTTGGCTCAACTTTTTATCTATTCAAGGAACCTTCTTTCAACTGTGTCGCTTCGTTTTTTGTGTGTGGACATCCCCAGTTTTCCACTCTGCCTCGACCACGACTGCCTGTACTTTGGGAGAACTGTTAAAGGTCCTACAAGGTGCAGCGAGGTACTGGAAAACTCTCCACCCCTGACTGTCCCTCGCGGTTACTACAGGTTTGACCCTCGGTTGCCACAACTTATAGCGAGAGTCGACGAGGTTCTACAACAGGCTTACCAAACCTCAACACAATATTACAGAGAGTCGTCAGGATCTCAACACAATATTACAGCTAGTCGACAGAACCTCAACACATTATTATCACAACACATCCTGTATCAAGTCTGATTGTGAGCTTCTGAGAGACGCCAATATTCTGTTTATAATGGGCTATGGACTATAAATATACTTTATTATTATTATTATCTCTAGTACACGTGGTACAGGCCATGATTATATGGTGGGTAGTAGTTGGAGACTGATTTCACTGTGTGCACTACATGTCTAAACATATGTGAAGAACTTCGACTAATACACTTACAAGTATGCAAGAGCCCCGCTTGATTACTTGCACTCCCTGGTGGAGTTGAACTTTTGCAAGAATTGGGTGCCATTGGGCCAATTTTTTTTTTGTTGTTGTTTCTTATCCCCTTGTGTAAAGATTACACGAATTCCATGAGTTCATGATCTCATGGAATGGGGTATAAGGGTACAGCTTTCGTTGATCATGGCACCATGATCGAGGCACACTTTGGTGAAAGTCTGACTTTGCCTATAATTTGAGGCTGTTCCTAACATGGAAGCCTTTGCTGCTGACTCTAACATGAGCAAAGACGCAGCTCCTCCGTATCCCTGGAGTGGGAACATTGCTGAGGTCTATCAACCGGGTCAGTTGAACTCGGGATTTTTAAAGAGAGTGTCCCTCCTGGGAGCAATTTTTTAATAATAAGAAGAAAGTGTCCAATATGCGGGATTCGATCCCGGGCCGTAGGTGTCAACACTGACAGTTTCTACCAATTGTCCAACAACTCCCCTCTACTATATTGAACAATTTAATCTAAATATCTAATACTAGGCCCCCATGTGTAAACTATATATGATATGTTTCGGCATACTCTGAATTACACATACATCAATTAATCAGAACACACACAACACGCGTTATATAAATTATAATAATACATTTTTAGGGAATTTTAAAAATTAAATAGGAGATGCAATTTTATACATATTTTCTACTGCAACGAGCAAACATACTAAAGTGAAGTTTTAGGACAAAATTTAATTAGAAAGTGCTGCGTTTTAATCTCTCTCAAATTAAATCAACATAAATTTCAAATTAACCAAAGTATATATTTGATTTTAAATATGGAGGGAAAAGGTGAGAATGAATTGAAAAAATCTGTCTATACTCACTAGACTAATAGGAACTATAGGAGATACCTTCATAGCAAGCTTCTATTAAAACGAACAATTCCAGCCAATTTCAATGATTTATTTTTGTATTTTTGACCATTTTATAAATACTCTTGACCATGTTTCTCTGAAAAAGTCTTGTTCTTTTGTAAAGTTCGAATTAGTGTTAGTATTCTTTCTTTAAGAGATGTATACCTAATTTTCCTTAACAAGATGTTCTCTCTACAAATCCGAGTTAAAAATAAATATTCTTTGTTAGTCATCAGAGAAATAAAAATTCATTAGAAATTAAAAAAGAGCATCGCTTATCATTTATCTCTTGCTTCCATCCGTCTTGCACGCCGCGTCAATTCTCCTCTCCGTCTTACATTTTTTTACTCCCAACATGAAAGTCCACTAAAAAGTGCTAATTACTCGAATTCTGTAACGAACAAGGAAGACACGGACGGTCATAAATAAACGATTATGCAAATCAAATGCAAATTACTTTCCCTGTCTATAAAGTAGCTATTAATAAACAAGGAGAGAGATGCACTCTCAACTTTGGGTCTAGCAAGCAGATCAAATATATGTTCCTAGGAATAAAACATTGCAATGTACTGTAAGATACAGTTCCTTTATCCGAGATTGTCTTTCACAAGTAAAGGTATCTTGGCCCAATTCGGGAAAAAAGGTCAACTATGAGAATAAAAATAATATAAATTAGTTTGGATAGATATTGTATAGACAAGAATCATTCAATCATTAATATATATATCATTAATCATTCAAATAATGGAAAGCGAAGAGTTCTGCAGTAACCTTTGTACGAACAAATTCCAGTATACTGACGTCCCGATGTCGGAAGGATTGATCCTACGAGAGAATTAAATCATTGCGGGACAGCCCCGACAAGGCTGTCATTACCGCTGGAGAAATTCCATTGTTTACCTCCATGGCAATGCACTTATTACCTGGCTGATAATGCGCTCGAACTGTGGGATTCCCCCCTTGAGACAATCTACGTGAGCTGCTGTCTCACATTACCTCATGTATATGTTCATCGCTTCTCTCTTGACTTCTTGGTCCACTAGACTCGCTCCTTATAAATATTGAGAATTTGTATAAAGCCACTCTTATATTATTAAAATAATAGTAAAGCGTCTCTCTATCATTTTAATGTTCTTTATTGAAGAAGATTCATCATAGAGAAGCTAACATTTTAATATGGAGAAAACGTTGAGCCTCGTCCAAAACTACAAACAAATTCGGCCAAAAATAGTTCCATTAAAAATAACGCACGCATCGACCTAGACATTGAAGTTCTGAGGTAATTGTTGAAATGTTGTGGCGTATAATCAAGATGATCTAGTGTAAAGACATATTAGGTGCTTGAGATTGAAAGTTCTTTAAGACAGAGAGATAGAAGAAGTGAACAGTCTTCATGTATCAGCATACTTGGGATAGTAAATGCAATTTTTATATATAGCCGCGTTTATCAAATATATTTTTAAGGGTTTTGGCACTTATTTTTCAAATATTTCTAATTATTAACCATTAAAACTACCTCTGCAGAAAAGTAACCGAAATGATAGAAAATATTAGACGAGAAGGCGCGGCTCATCAATGGTGAACCCCCTCCCCAGCGGTTTCTCCAAATCAATCTTCAGACCGCTCTACTATTGTATTAGATTGCTTTTATTATATATAAATTATTGGACAAAACTTTTAAGTACGTTTCTATATTTCTTTTTTTTGAAGGAGACAGAGGCAATTTTGTTCATACCTGGTTATCTTGAGTCTTCAAGAAAGGTCACTGTGTATCAATTATCTTTCAGAGATTTTGTCTGAATATCGAGATAAATGCTAAAAGGTACAACTTCCTTAAGTTTTGTTCTCATAAGTGTGTATATATAGTGTGGATATTACACAGAATGCCAGTTAGGGGAATCAATGGACATATAAGGGTCTGCAGAAGATTATATTATGAATGTAAGAAATCAACAAGAAGTGTATACACTTCTGCAGAGACCCTTATATTCCCTAAATACCCCTAACCTGACTTCCTTGGAAGGCACACAAACCTTATAAGAAAAACGATCTAATATACAATAGTAGGGCGGTCTGGAGATTGGTAATGCGAAATCGCTGAGAGGGTTTACCCCTGATGAGCCATTTACCCTCCCATTTTAAATTTAAATCATTGCAGTTTAAGTTCGGTATAAATAGTTTTTAAATATAAAAAGCAAGGTTGAAAATGTTGTGTCAACTTTCAGCTAATAAATGGTACTAAGATAAATGATGTCAGGAGGACAGAGTTTCCTGGTATTCCCCCTTATCTGGACCGACCGGTCGGGGTAAACAGTGGCGTCACGTGGAAGGAGGATATATCTCAGTTCTCCCCTCTTGCTCTAACGGCTGGGTCGATTTGGCTCATGTAAATAGTAACTCTTATTTTATATTTAAAATCTCTCATATAACTCATTAAATAAATATTTAAAGTAATTCGAAGGCCTAGTTAATTATTTTTCATCGCGACAATTGTGGTGGAGACGCCGGGTAACGAGACAGTCACCAGACGAAGTCGTCGCCTTCAAGGATTGCAACCAGAGCTATCTACAGTGCTTGCATTTCCCGCTCGGAAGAAAATGGAAAGAGAAGAAAACCGACCATTCTGCCATCGGTGGAGAGATCCCACTGTCTTCTCGGGGGAACGTGGGGAAGATTCGCAGCGTTGGCTGAGCGACTTCCAGCGTGTGGCACGTTACAACAAGTGGGATGACTCCATGTGTCTGGCCAACGTCATCTTCTACCTCACTGGCACAGCGAAGTGCTGGTTCGAAAACTTCGAGGAAATCTTGAATTCGTGGGAGGAATTTAAGATAAAGTTTTGTGAAATATTTGGGAACAAGGAAGACACGGCTAGAAAAGCCGAGAACATTCTTCGAACTAGAGCGCAGACGAGTGGGGAAAACGTCGAGAGCTACATACAAGAAGTCCTCCTTCTTTGTAAACAGAGCAACCCCAGAATGTCGGAAGGAGAAAAGGTGAGCCACCTGATTAAAGGCGTAGCGGAGGAAGTGTATCAGGCACTTGTTGGGAAGGACATCAGCACGGTGGACCAATTTGTTGCGTTCTGCCGCCGATTCGAGGCATTCAAGAGGATGCGTGTTGCACCGCCCAGGTTCAACCGACTGCCCAATGTTACCACCATCTCGACCGCTGAACCTGAGAACCTAGAAGCCCTGATTAGAAGAATAGTAAGAGAGGAGGTGCAGAAGTTAATGGCTCCTCCTTCTACATTTGCCGCCCAGGATATCGACACTCCATCTCCCGACCTACGGGATGTCATCCGTAGTGAAATCCAGCAAACGTTGGCTCCTATCTCTGCCCCTCGTCAGCCCGAGAGCTTCCGCCCTCGGCGACAATACCTCCCCCAGAACGATCAAGGTTACCGACGAAGAACCGAAGGGCCACCAAATAATCAAAGGACTCAGTGGCGTACTGAAGATGACAGACCGATCTGCTTCCACTGTGGGCGCCCTGGCCACGTTGCACGTTATTGCAGAGACAGACGTCAAGCTTTTGCGGATGCCAGACTTGGAAGAGAAACAGTCGATTTCGGAAGACCAAGAACGGAAAATTACACCATGGGCGAATCAGGAAGCGAACTATCCCAAGGAAGATTTAGAAACCCGTCGCCATATCCCCACCGCGGAAGATTCCAAGCTCCCAGAAGAACCTCACAATCCCCTGCTCGCCGTCCCAGCCGCTCACCCAGTCGCCGCAGTGAGGAAAACTAGATGGCGCGCCCTCTGGAGGTGTGGCCGCCACAGACGAAAATCCTCCCTGCCGTATAGCCGCTACAATGGAAAAGAACTGGATATCTGTCAACATACAAGGACGAAATGTACAAGCTCTTGTGGACTCCGGCGCTGATTACTCAGTAATTTCTGAAGCTTTCAGACGTTCTATAAAGGCCCCAGTTTTTAAAGAAAATGGACCACTTCTAAGAGCCGCGGACAAGAAGCCTATCGTGACCCTTGGTAAGTGCTCTTTAGAAGTTCAAATCAAAGGACTCGATATTATTTTTGATTTTGTAGTAGCCGCTGAATGTAGCCACGATGTTATACTGGGCTGGGATTTCTTCAAAGCCACAGATGCCATTATAGATTGTGGGGAAAACAAATTGTATTTAAGCGAAGCTGAAAAATCCTACGAATGGAAAGACCTGAAACTTTGTGCTGCTATGGACTGTGTCATACCGCCGAAATCTTTTGGCAAGATTGTTGTCACCAGCCAGGATGTATTTGGCAGCAGAGATGTAGTCGTTACAGGTTCCAAACGCCTGCAGTTGGAAAAAGGACTTTTTATTCCCTCTTCCCTCGTTAGGTTCTTACATGGCAGAGCGGTGTTGTGGGTGACTAACAGTACTCACCAGTCTCAAGTGATACCTTCGGACATGAAGATAGGAACAATGCAAGATCTAGAAGTAGGGAGCATATCTAATCTTGACGCTTGTTCTGAAATAGCTGGAAAAGACGAAGTAACTTCCCCAGATGTGATAGAATGTTTAATTTCAATGATTTCTACTGATTTGGAGGAAACAAAGAAAAACAGATTACTCACGTGCCTAAATGAGTTTTCTGATATATTCGACTTTGAGAAAAAGAGCTTCCCTGTCTCTGGCGAAATAAAACATAAAATCGATACGAGTGATTATCCGCCTGTCAGACAGCGTCCTTATAGAGTGTCTCCCGCCGAAAGACGTGTCATTCAGAGTGAAGTAGAGAAAATGATGGAGACTAAAATCATCCGGCCATCATCAAGTCCATGGGCCTCTCCCGTTATATTAGTGAGGAAGAAGGACGGCTCGTTGAGATTCTGTGTCGACTATCGTCGTCTAAATAAAATTACAAAGAAAGATGTTTACCCTCTCCCTCGTATCGATGACGCGCTGGACACCCTCTCTGGATCCAGGTACTTCTCCACTATGGATATGAGATCGGGTTACTGGCAAATCGAAGTAGACGATAAGGACCGGGAGAAAACGGCATTTATCACTCCAGATGGGCTTTATGAATTTAATGTAATGCCATTTGGTCTATGTAATGCACCAGCAACTTTCGAGCGAATGATAGACAACGTCCTACGGGGATTGAAATGGGACATGTGTTTATGCTACTTAGACGACATTGTAGTCTATGGATCGACCTTTAAAGAACATTTAACACGTTTATACAAAGTTTTGAGATGCATTCAGCAGGCCGGACTGTGCCTGAATTATAAAAAGTGTCATTTCGCCTCGAGACAAATAACTATCCTCGGGCACGTCGTTAATGAATTTGGAACGCAGCCAGACCCAGAAAAAGTGAAAGCCATTGTCCACTTTCCAAAACCCCGTAATATCAGTGAGACCAGAAGTTTTCTTGGGTTAAGTTCATACTATAGACGCTTCATCAAAAGTTATGCTAACAAGTCTCGACCCTTGAATAGCCTTTTAAAGAAAGATGAAAAATTCATTTGGGGCGAAGAACAAGATGAATCTTTCCGGATTCTCAAACAGGAATTGGGATCTTCGCCTGTGTTAGGACATTTCATAGAAGGTGCGGAAACTCATGTCCATACTGATGCAAGCGGCTATGGTTTAGGGGCAGTTCTTGTTCAAATCCAGAATGACGCGGAGAGACCTATAGCCTATGCCTCACGAACACTAACCAAAGCGGAAAAGAATTATTCCACTACAGAAAAAGAATGCCTCGCAGTTGTTTGGGCCCTTGGTAAATTCCGCCCGTACCTATATGGCAGACCCTTTACTGTGGTTACCGACCATCACTCGCTATGTTGGCTGGTAGGCTTGAAAGATCCATTCGGCCGCTTAGCTCGTTGGGCCCTCAAACTACAAGAATACGACATAAACATCGTTTACAAAAGCGGACGCAAGCATAAAGACGCTGACTGTTTGTCAAGAAGCCCCTTGGCTGACACCGCAGAGATAGAAGGGCACATTACTTCCATCCAAGACATTGCAGAAGAACAAAGTAAAGACCCTCATTTGGTTGGGATCCGTGAAAAACTTGCAAATGAAAATTTAAAAGGGTATCAGATGATTGGAGGCGTTCTCTATAAGAAAAATTACGACCCTGAGGGCAAACCATGGCTGCTAGTAGTCCCAAAACAAATGAGGCACGAAATTCTTAAAGATGTCCACGACACTCCAATGGCCGGTCATTTGGGATTTGCCAAAACCTATGACCGCGTTAGAAAGAGATTCTATTGGCCTGGACTTTATAGGACAGTTTCCCAATACATTGCTCATTGTAAAGAATGCCAGCGAAGGAAGGGCGTGCCTCAGAAACCTCCTGGACTACTAGTCCCAATACCTCCAACGACCTCGCCTTTTCAAAAGATAGGAATTGATTATCTGGGAAGATTTCCCATATCTCACACGGGAAATAGATGGATAATAGTCGCGACTGATTATCTCACCAGATTTGCGATAACAAAGGCCGCGGCAACAGCGGAGGCTACTGAATTAGCAACCTTCCTTATTGAAGACGTCATACTCAAGCACGGCGCTCCTCGGGAAATCATCACGGACAGAGGAAGAAATTTCATGTCTCAGACCATACGAGAAATAAATAATCTAAACGGAACAATTCACAGATTCACCACGGCATACCACCCTCAAACGAATGGTTTGACAGAAAGACTTAACAAGACCCTGACTGACATGATCTCGATGTATGTTGACGTTGATCAGAAAAATTGGGACAACATCCTACCATATGTGACCTTCGCCTACAATACCGCTCGACAAGAGACAACAGGATACAGCCCGTTCTTCCTCGTCCACGGCCGAGAAGTTGAAACACCGCTGGATTCTATACTGCCGTACCAGCCGGCAGGAACTGCAGAAGATTATGTGGACCATCTTGTGACCAACGCTGAGGACGCACGAATGTTAGCCCGTCTCAACATCCTGCAGGCTCAGAGCAAAGACAAAGAACGCTACGACAAGAAGCATCAGGAGGTGACGTACAAGGAAGGTGATTTGGTGTGGGTGTTCACCCCAGTCCGTACCGTTGGCTTATCGGAGAAGTTATTGAAGAGATATTTCGGACCCTATCGAGTGATCAGAAAAATATCGAGTGTAAATTATCAAGTAGAAGGCGTGACGAATACTAGGAGAAGACGAAAAACCCAAGATATCGTCCATGTAGTGAGAATGAAGCCCTACCACGACCCTGAAGTCCAAGAACAGATTGCCCAAGGTCATGTGACCGACTAGTAAACAGCGGGACGCTGTTTCTCTTGTGGAGGGAGTGATGTCAGGAGGACAGAGTTTCCTGGTATTCCCCCTTATCTGGACCGACCGGTCGGGGTAAACAGTGGCGTCACGTGGAAGGAGGATATATCTCAGTTCTCCCCTCTTGCTCTAACGGCTGGGTCGATTTGGCTCATGTAAATAGTAACTCTTATTTTATATTTAAAATCTCTCATATAACTCATTAAATAAATATTTAAAGTAATTCGAAGGCCTAGTTAATTATTTTTCATCGCGACAATATAAACACACTAGACTCTTTTATATACATTACAATTGTACTCTATGTTGTGGTTAAAAAACTTTTTCGTGAAAAGGGGGTGTTTGTAACTATATATGTGTCACATTCTTACAGTTATAATAATATATTCCATAGTTACATTCCTGATACAGCGACATCCAGAATAGACCTACGAATGTAGACTTTAGCCGTAAAAAAGATTTATAACACAGTCTGGTATTCCAACCCTCCAAATAATTTCAAATTCCGTATGCAATTCAATAGATAATTGATTTTGAATTTGAGAAATACTACATATATGCATTTTCAAATTATACTTTAATGATAAAAGCTTCAACGAAATATAACTTTTCATAGTTGTGACAACAAGAATCTCAAGGATCTCCACCTTTGTCTCAAGTAGCTACAGCTATTCTTTAGAACGTCACCAACGTCGACATGACGTCCCCTCGACAAAACACTAATTTATTCCTTTCTCCCTAATCGATTGGCATTTCTTCAAACCTCGGGAGTCACCAAGGTCGGTGTCGCCCACATCGGACCATCGCGCGACAAAAACCAACCGGGCATTAAAGAGAGTCAAATCAACCAATTATCATCATTAACGAGCTAATTAAACAAATTAGAAAAATAAGAGAGGCCACTTTTTATTGTTACGTAAGGAAGAGAGGAGATTAGCTAATTGGTTGCGGATTTTGCGGAAATGCATTGACAGCTTTTTACGATTGGGCGGTTATTTAAAAAATTGGAAGGTCGATTTGTCGCGTTACACCCTCCCTCTGACGTGATTCAACACGTCACCAATATTGGTTGCTAACTGCCTTCCTTGTTTACCTATTGGCTTGATATCTTGGTATTTGTGAATTACTTCGAGGAAATCTCTCATCAGTATTCTCTGAAGATTGTAATGTGTGTTTTAATAAGAATTCAATAATACATCACATTATATTGTATTCCCGCTAACAGAGTACGTCTTTATGTATGTCTCTCAAGGAGGTAAACAAAAGAAAGACACCTCTTCCTTTATAAAAAGACGTCAAGTAAGAGCCACATACAAGCTTTGACTGACTCGATTCTGAAAGATTGTCGAGTATACAATAACTAGCTCCTTGTATTTGTGTCTCTTTTAAAGGGAATTTTTTATATTTTTTATTGAATGGAATGAATCATTGATTGAATTATGTAACAATGGACACATATGTTGTTAGACAACCTGTTTATTGTGTGTCACTGGACATGCGTTGGACCTGAAGGCTGTTGTTGGATTCTGTGCTGCCTGGAGTATAGGAGCTCCATCTATGCTTCCTTCCTGCGGTGAATCTGTATAAGACTGGTAGTCTTAATAAAGCTGTATGTATGTATGTTTATTGTGGGTGTCAGATTCAACATAACTATTTAATATCTTGATATTTTGTTTTAAAAATTGCATTATTTTGTGTAAAATGTCATAAAAACACGGGGCTTATATTGTTGTGACCCATATGATTAGTTGTAACTGTCTCTTTGTCTAGGTACTAGAAATATAAATAGGAGTAACGAGGCTCAAAATCTTCATCACCATCTCCTCAGCGGCGAAGCATGCGATCTACGTTTTCTTCGTAGATCACGAAATACGTGGTGTCGCTGGAGATTCTCTACCATGCTCTGCAGCGGTGGCAGAGGCGCCATGTACATATTTATAGACTATTGTACATATATATATCTGATTATTTTAAAATAAAATTACAAACTATACACTTTTGCATGTATTGACAAGATGTTAATAAAATTATGTTGATTGTCATTGTCAAAATCTTAGGGATTTTTTATGTGAAAAAAAACTCAAATAATAAACATAAATCATACTATAAGGTAGATGGGCCGGCTATACAATTCGACATTAGGGAATTCCACCACCAACAACGGGGGAAAATTCTAGAAAAGACAACGAGGAATAAGACCATGGCATATCTATAGAGACTAATTCCTAGAAGACAGAGGGTGTCTGGATTACCTAAAAAAGACATCAGAATTTCTCCATAGCGACGTATTATCAGTTTTGCATAGTCTAAACTGTTTCTAGTAGTGGTCAGAGATGGACATCATCAAGGATGTCATAAAATCATAAGAAGCTGCGCAACTCTTTTTATTTACTTGATTATAGGAAGCTTTCGGACAAGCCCTTCTTTAGATAACTAAAAAACGGTTTGCGGCGTCTTACGATTTTTTGCTATTTGTCGAAAACCGCAATCAAAAAGGTAAGCACCATATTGAAAAATATTGTAAATAACTAGCTTGCGGTTTCTTCTATCTTCTTATGTTGTTGCTTATTTGTTTAATGTATATGTTTATTCAATGCTCTTTTTCTTAATTGTTTATTTTCTTTTTGATAATTCTGTTACCTACTCTACTACAATATGTATTATTGTAAATAGTTTCACGCGCAATTATCCAGATCGGATATAGCGTGTCTTATTTGCAACGGGTAATAAATAAATAAATACGCACCTATATTTTGAACCAACCCTTCATATCGACACTCTGCGTTTTGTCATATCTTTTAACTTTGTGTGTGTACATATAGGTCTTTTTTTATATCATACGATATGTTTAACTTATTTAGTTTTTACACAATGCTTTCCCTAATTCTCAACATTTTCATTTAAATATATAATTCGAATACCCTTTTTTATCTACTTGGTAAAAATGGAAAGAATTTATAATCCTTTTACAAAGATAGAAATCAAAACGTAAATTCTCTCATAATATTTTTCTATATATACATAACTAAAACACTATTGTATAATAAAAATATTATTTAGGCATAAAAGAGAGCGAGTCACCAATTTCATAATTTGAATACCATGTCCTTCAGATATAAATATCCAGGTAGAAATGGCCGCTCTCAAAGCCAAACAATGGCCACAAATTAAATAAGAATGCAGAAGCTCTCACTCTGAAAGCCACCTTCTTCCTTTTAAGAAATCTCGAGGTGGTTTCTGAATTTAAACTTTGTTTATTAACTAACTACTGATAGAGAAAGCCACATTAACAAATTTGACTATATTTTCCTTACGCGACATTTCACCCGAGTTCTTGGTAACTAAGTCGTGGGTTGCTTATAGTTAACATATCAACAGTTAAAACTGATGATAAAATTATATATACAACTTACCTCGCAAGGTTTAATATAATAATAATTATATTTTTATTATAATTTTAATTAAGTAAATTATTATTTTTTTAATTTTTAACATATTAAAATATTAAGAAAAAGGAATCTCCTTATCCCAGTACAATATCACATTTGTACTATTTTTTCACATATTAAAATATGTTCGAAATTTGTACAATTACAAAAGCATCATTCCATAGTATCATTGAATACCATCACCAGGAGTAAACCTTTAAGTGTGGTAGTAGTGGTGGTGTTCCATGGTTAAACTAATTTCTGAAGTACACTCCTCTCCAATTTTGCGATGGTAGTTATAGGCCTGGAAAATAGACCTTCAAGTGTAGACTATATAATCCCAACATACAATAGTTGTAGCTATCTGGTGGAATGGTTAAACCGCTAGGAGAAGATTCACCACTGATTAGGCTTCCCAATTATATTTACAGGTTCATTTCGATCATTTTTATTGTTTTTTCCACATTTCAATAATTGCATAGAAATTCGTCTAATATTTAAAAAATTCAAAAGCGTTGAATGTTTTCAATCTCTACATACAGAATGCACTATGATTATTTTAGTTGTTTTTAACAGTTGTAAATAATATAAGTAGAGTAATATAGGAACATCACCTCAGAACTAAAAACATTTCAGGTAGAAAATTAAGGAAAACAAACTTGAGGATCACACGGAAATTTATTTGAGGCAATAACAAATTAAAATTTATGAAATACTAGAGAGACCAAGTTTACAGAGTAGGAAAATATAAATATCAAAATTTATAAGAAAATTTAGTTATTTTAATATTGAAAACTTTATTTTGTGTAAACTTACGTTGATGTATGAACGTAATAAACGGAACAAAATATTTGAATATACAAATAGTACCGATCCGCTTATATCTGAACTAATTACGTAGCAAGAGAGAGAGAGAGAGTTACGTCAATATGAAATAATACAGATATTGGCAATTTCTTGCCTTGACTCTGTGTATAATGAGGTTCAAAGTCTTCTATGATTTCCTCAAAATCCTCGATTTTGTTCAAAACGATGTGAAGTGACACAATAGTGTGTATATGGGAAGGGAGAGAGAGAGATATTAAATATAAATAATAATATTAAAATATTCCGCCTCCCTCCTCAAAAAAGAACAATTAAAAATAATATAAAATTTTCAAAAATCATTGAACGAAAATAGCTGTATCAAGCATGGTGCAGCAATATAGTGGCTGAACGTATATTACCACGAAACATTCCCAAAATAAATATTGGAAATACACTTGACGGAGCATGTCTGGTGACTAAGCAAGTTAACAATATGCAAATAGAGCGACTTAATTATTACATAGACGGATGTTTGGCTCATTAGAGATTAGAATTCTAATAAGGCGGTGTGTCAGCTCCGACCGGACAAAGCCAAGGAGAGGTGGCTTATGGTTCCCTCCCATGGCCTCCCGCCCAACCAACCTGTTTTAGTTTTTCCAAGTCTTATCAACGGCTGGGGCATCAATTATGCGCATACCATTTGTTACGGACTTTTGACATTAATAAAGGTCGAAAGGCTGACCTAAATAATTGACACTTTTTGTTCAGGAATTACGGAGTCCACCCAACTTGATTTTCGATACATTAAAATGTTGGTGAGAAACCGCCTCTATCCTAAAGCAAGTTAACTCTGAGAGAAGCATCAAGAACTGATACAGCGGAGAACCGATGTTCCATTTTAAAATGAAATCGATGCCATTTTAAACTATCACGACATATATTATTAGTGATAAACTTTAAACTTTATACATCATCGTAACTTAATAGAAATTTTTTAGCATTTAATAATCATTTTATACGCTTAGCACATTCTAAGATAACTAAATTAATATTTAGAAATTTTTCCATATAAATTTATGATTTTGAATACATTCAAATGTGGAAATCAACACGTCCAATAACCAATCTAATATGAAAAAAAGGCAAATTGCATTATCTAAAATCTACCCAGCAATCGATTCTTAGAAGGTAGGTTGGGTAGATCATGTCTTCCTTAGGTGTCATCTGTGATGACCCAATATAAGTTCTAAAACAAGACTATCGTAGGTTACACATGACGTATACTCGTATACTGGAGAAGCGACCACACTGATACAGAGATAGAATGATTGAATTCGGATATATGACGATAAACGTAGCTATTCCGGGTCGCGGCGACATGGGAGTTTCATGCTGGAAATCTGCCATCATTCTTAAAAATACGTTTTCAACTATTCCTTATTGAGGTACGTGTATTTAGCGTACAATACCTGTCAATTTAGATATTAAATTATTGATAGCGTGTTGGTCACTGAGAGTTTGATAATTTCACCTTAATTTGTAGCACTTACCTTAGCAATCCAATCACTATTACGTTACAATTGGAACATTCTATTCAGTAGTTAATTCTCTAGTGTAGGTGAAGCGAAGAGTATCGACATCTCTGTTGAGCGCTTCTGGCAAAGATCATATTCGGAACCCGGGTTACCAATCCGCAGTGATTTGTTTTAAAATATTCATTTCAGATGATAATCTCTGATGACATGTAACGCTAAAATGAGAGGCTGAGGGAAAGTATTTCTTTTATTTCATTATCTTACATCGAATGATATATAAGTCTGTTCTTCAATAGGTGCATCGAATTAGAGTTACAAAAATTGCGCTATATGTAAGAGTATGTAATCAACACTCTTCTTATAGCTTTCATTCTATGCACGTGTTAATGGACAGATATGTCCGAAAACTTGGGATTTAGGATAACTGAATAAAAGAAACGCTTCCCCTTAGTATTGTAATTCTATCGATAAAATATATTATTAAATTTCTCCTATGTCTTTCTGATTCTTGTGAACATGTACAACACAACCAGTAAACCCATGTAAACAGACAGGGAGTTTGTCAGTGCAAAGGCAGGCTGCTGTTATATGTGGTATACTTATAATATAAACAGTCTTGAAATCGTACCTATCCCATGCTCAACATGTTCTGCACTATCGCATTTAGGATGATAATAAAAAAATAAACGACATTAGTTGTGACTCGCTTTAGAAGATTGGATTTCTTGATCCAAGGCCAAGTCTGGGATGGACTTCAGAAAGTAGCCTGTTGTCAACAGTCGACCTCCACTAGCCGGTTGAGGAAATCAACACCCCCGTATCTCGATATCATTTTAATAGGCGGTCATAAAGGCAACAAAGGAATTATGCCAGCTCTCACGTCACCGTGTTCGCGTCATCCCACCGCCTGCAAGGCTGCCCCGCGCTATTTATACCATCGGCCCGTTCTATTCCTGGACGCTAACTGCGGCTAATAGGGACGCGTTCAGTCGCCCGACCAGCCGCGCGATCAAAACAATAAGAGGACAATTTGATATCGCAACGAGATGAAACAACACTCTGCCATTATGGTAATACATCCGGATAGACTGCAACAATAAACATCAACACATTATCTGCCTTATCTTTTATCAAACAACAGTACAAGTAATCGAACGGGGCACTTTGTGAGAGGAAAATTCAAGCTGCTTCCACCTCAGTGTGTGTTTCTCTTACAGGATAATCAGTTGCAAGCTTCTATCCACCAAGATAACTTAAAATCAGTACTAGAAATACGATGGTTCAATACGCGGAGTTAATAATTAAATCCAAATATAGGAATTGTTTATTCGACTAGCGGTATCTACAATGTCATAACAGAACGAGTACGTCAAGTTAATTGTCGTAGAAAGAATTTTTATATGAAGCACAGAGGAAAGCTTGAATTTGGATGACTTCCTCATGAGTATCAGATTGACACTAATGACATATTGACCTATCCGGATGAATTCAAGTATGCATTCGCCGATATCACGTCTAGTAAATCTTTAGTTTAAGAACGTGGTGCCATAGTGAATATTGCAATTTCAAACACCATAATATACTATTTCAAAAAATAAAGTTGACATTACCCTACTCTGTTCTTACTGCGACGAAAATGTGTTGAGGCGGTTGGCTCATCAGGGAATTTTTTTATTTATAAGATAAATAATCACGTTGAAATGTTATCATTTCTTGTACATATATGGTACTCTAATGACCCCCTATGTTGACATTTTAAAATGTTAAATGCATACGTGTAATTTATGATAATTTTTCAAAATACTTGAAGGCTAAGCCTATGCAGAATGTAAATTTTATACCGAAAATCATTTCCAGGAGTTCCAGGACATTAACGAGTTAACAGATGTTGCCTCTCGCCAAAATTAATTAATCGAACTACCATATCTCGGAAAGTAAAGATCATCTAAGCATTTCAGCAAATATTTTCAATCTGAAAGAGAAAAATTCCTTATAATAGTCATAATCTCACTTCAAAACTCCGTACATATCGAAGGGATGTTAGCATGAAGGTAAACCCGGAGGAAGTTGGCCCATTGACGAGCAGTCCTTATCAAAATCTCCAAGGATTCACCTTTCCGTTTTCCTGCTGGAATTCTTTGTCTGATAAAAATTCGGACCTTGAGCATAACTAGTGGGATGTTTATAATCTTTTGTACATTAACATTCCTATTCCCTAGTGTCTGAACTCTAGAATTACTGAGTCGGCTGCTTATTGAAGGTTTGAATAAGCCATGGCGTGTAAGCAGAACACACTAATTATAAGGCAAGTACATTCTAGATATATGTGGAAATAAACAGTTAGACTTTGCACTTACAAGATACTCTCATGTCCTATTATTTCACTCACTGATGGGTTTACATTCAAGCATAGGTCATAAAATCTATATTATGAAATTACAAAATAAAATTTACTTCTATTCATGTTCGAATCATTCAAAGAAATCATTGATATATAAATTTAAAAAAAACTTAAAATCACAAATAGAGAAGATCAATGCTAGTGGAAGAATTTTTGATAGCTCTGCCGACATAGTCATAATAAGAATTAAGCAGAATATTAACGCAAACAATTTATTCATCTATAACCTCTCTACAATCGAGTTACACAATAAGTCAATTTATTAATTTTACCTAAATATTACCCTGTGTTTATCTTATCTATAGAGTTAAGAATCTATGACACACCAAAACCAAATTATTTGTAAAATTTATATGTAAATATAGTTAACTTGTACAATTTCCCTAAATACCTTCGATAGAAATAAAAACTTTAAGCACAAACATTAGAAGCCACGTGAGTTCAATGTAAAAGCTATGTGTAGCGGTTTGGTAGATCAAACGACAGAAACTCATGGTAGTGTAGGATTCATCACTGATGGGCCAACCCTACTTCTGTTTTTCATATTCAATTCAGTGAGGGTCGAAAGTTGTCTTTAATGAATAAAAAACAAACGCACAGTGTTTCATTTATAGCAAGAGTTCTACCTTACCTTCTTTCAACCAATAGAATAATTAAAAAGGCCAAACTAACATTGCAAACAAAATTGCCAGTAACTATAATGAAATGTAATGGTTATAGTTAGAGCATAACGATTTAGGCTGGGTCGATGGAATAAAATAAAATCAACGTGTAGTTGATATTTATTCCTAAAAATGGATCTTTCCATCTAAAATTTCGTTTGAGTAGCTTAGGGCATATGACTTCTCATTCATAAATAATTACTATGTATAGGAAAATGCCTCCCTGCATATCAGGCCAAAGACTCAAAGAGACACTACAATCAACAATAAAAAAAGACATACTTATTAACATCCTGGCACCAACATATGTATTATCCGTTAAATATCTGAATCAAACAATGTAAATAAAGATAAAAGGAAAGAATAGAAACCCTGGGTAATCAAGGAAGAAAACTAAGCTCCACAAAACATAGATATCCTTCTCACCGAACGCGTTTCCCGTTAAACAACTGTACAAACGTTGACAATGTCGTACAACAAGGAAAACACCGTGTCAAAGGTGACAATCCCCGTCCAACAATGTGTTGGACGCTCTGTTGTTACAGTACCTTGACATCAAGGTCTGGGACGATCCATTTAACAGCCCCTTCATTCATTCTCGGCCATCTCTGGCCTTTGTTGGTAGAACAACCTCATCAGTGATAGCCACACACACAGATGGGTAGTGGGATACCTAGACCGGTACGCCAAGATATTTACACACATCCTGGGATCGGAACATCCAGGCCTAGAGGGCCTATAGTAGTAGGCACACAGTAGTACAAGCTATTCCGTTGAAACAAATCCTATAAACTGTAGCAAAGGACATCCTGAAAATAGTTAAGGGTGGAGTTATTCAACACTATTTCTTTTTTTAAAAATAAAGAACAATTTATTGTGTACAATTAGCAAACCGGTAACGAAATAGATTTGGGAATGCTTGGAACGTCAATGATAATCCTTCCCTTAGCAATGTTGTCAATATAATTCACTGGACCGTTGCAACTATTGTATCAAAATTATAAACTATTCAAGCGCAGATATTTCTTTACTACTCTTGTAGACAAGAAATGCTACAATTTTTGCCGTTTTTTTCATTCATAAATAAATAATCCTATTTTATATGTTCAGAAATGCTTCTATAAACTCCTTCCTTTACCAAGTCAATACGTCCTTCTATTTAGCTGATGAAGGGCATGTCCGAAATCTTCGGTAATTATTTTTAAAATTAAAATCTGGGGCGTCACCTCTACTCCCTTTGACCGTAGCTTCTCAGATTGGCATTTTTTCCAGCTCTCTGTTGCAGTAGTTGTAATCTAATGCGATAAAGAAAAAAGAAAAAAAATTGACATATGTCACTGAACCACAAGCTAGAGAAATTTTAAGAAAGGTACATTTTCTGTGAGTATTTCTCAATCACATATAATAAAAACGTATAAATATACATGACATAGACAAAATTACATCCCCCACAAAGTAAATTTATAACGAATCGCAATAATATCCCTCATTAAATCCCGGTTCGATCAATTCTTTGTGTGACGTTTAGTATTCCATTCCTGACTCAAGGACCAAGGTCTCTGCGCCAACTATGCAGTCAGGGTGGGAGAAACCTTGGTCCACAAACATAGAACGGAATCTTTATGGATCTATTGAAAGTATATTTTCTGTGAAGTGTCAAAAGTTGGGACATCCTCCGGACGATGGATTGAACTTGTGCAAGAATCGAAGGCTAATGGTTCTTTTATTGTTTAAAAAAGTGGTTTCATTGCGCGGACTTAATTTTATAATATCTCAGGCTTTCGCGAGTATTATGAACCTTCTACAAGAGTCTAGAAGGGATTGTAGACGGGTTTGTGATTCCCAAAAACTTAAGATAATATAAAATAAAGCAAGATCCTCATACTCGGAGGCCGTTTTGTTTATTATTTATAAAGTGATTTTTTAGTTTTTTAAAAGTATTTTTTAGTAATTTGAACCATTCATCGAGCAATCAATGTAATATTTAATATCATATATGTTGTGAATAGACGTGTGTGTGATCATTGATATTTATACTTAAGGGTTGGTACTAAAGTTTTAAATCGTAAATATTGAGGCTGCCTGGCCGGCATTCATATTTCTTGAAAATGAAGATACTTCGGCCAGTAAATCTTTTTATTACCTCGACGTTTCAACAAAAATCTTTTGTCTTCGTCAGGAGCAAACAAAAATTAAACATTCAGCAAGGCGTTAAAATTTTTTAACGCCTTGCTGAATGTTTAATTTTTGTTTGCTCCTGACGAAGACAAAAGATTTTTGTTGAAACGTCGAGGTAATAAAAAGATTTACTGGCCGAAGTATCTTCATTTTCAAGAAAAAGTTTTTAAATATTCGTATGAAAGACGAATTTGTACGATGCATATATAGTCCACCATGATATCACTTTAATGATAAACTATTGCCCTTTCAATGTGTATCCATTCTACTCTATTTCTTTATTTCGACTTAGAGCGCTATGTCCCCCTAGGGACACTTGCACTTTAAACATAAACAAAATTTTGAAAGAAAATAAAGATATTTTAAATATGTACAGAATTAGTATGCAAGTTAGTTAGTTAGATAAAAAGATAAAAAATACATATATATCAACCCAATTGATATATGTACAAAGGGTTGGTAAGCAAATTTAGTTAAATGAAATCAAATTGTAAAGTATTGTTTGTATTCGAGAAAAGCAATTTACAGATTAAAAATAGTTTTAAGGAATATTTTAGAATGAAAATATGCTAGATATTAGAGAATTATTCAATTAAAACAAAACTAAAAGAATTAATTTCTAAATAAAAGCGTTCCAATGGAATGAATCTCTAATAAAAGGGTAGCTTCATTAGTAAATTAATTTTTCCCTATATTTAAGAGTTTAACCAACAGAGAGTTGTATTTTTTTAATTATCAAAAATATACCTTCCTGCTAAGACAGAAGAAATGGGGACATTCAGGTCATGTTCTGAAGGACTCTTCAAGAGATGATTTGGTTATGCCTTCACGGACATAAGAGGATAAAGCAAAGATAAATACCAAGAATAATGTGAGCCAATTATATCAAGGACTGGAGTGAGCTATATGCTGCTAAAAGATGAAAACCTAGGATCGAAGAGGCTGGAAATAGAATGAAAATAATAAGTTTAATCAGAAATATCTTTGGTATCGAGGGGGAACAATTAAATAAAGAGTTTCTTTTTATTATTGCGATATAACATTTTATGGGCAAGAAACTAAGCTCCTATATTCAATAAAGAATTTTCCACTCCGGGTTCAGTTTGTGATAACCTAGACGTGGCCTGGGGAAGAACAGATCGACGGAGAGCTTGCCTGGTGGGGGATGGTAGGCTGAAGAAGACATGTCAATGGATAGAGGTCGACCTTAGAGGTGGTAACATGGTAAAATCATCATTCCTGGTATTACAAGTGACAAATATACATAGGTTTAAAAATCGAAGAAGAAAGTTTAGTAAAAATTTATTCCAATGTGTTTAGTCTCAGGTATACTTAAAGAGAAAAAATATATTAAGAAATCTCTCTCTCTAGAAATTGTACACCTATATGTTTGCGTTAAGAGATATAATATAAAGAAGTCTAATTTAATTTTGTTACAGATATTTAGTTTGATTTAGATTTATCTTCGAATTTCGCATGTGTGACGGACCAAAATGTTCTAGTATTTACCGATAATTATTCATTATAGAGAATTTATATATATTTTAGAGAATTTTCGTAATATATAGATATATATTATTTGAGAACATCGAGATGAACAGATGTAATTTATCATATTAGGTGTACATTTACACATTCATATTTTAAAAATAATCCTATCTGAGCCTGTATAGATCCCTGTGTACATCGTAACGCCAGGAAAGAAAGGAGGAATGAAGGGTGTCTGTAATGTTTACCGGCCATGAGATTATGGGATCTCTCTGCCAAGGCCGCATGCCGTGACCTCGACCTTAGCCTTGGTTGCCACCGCGGAGCTCATAACCTCGCCGCAACTCATTGTCTGCCTGCAAGGCGGTAACTCACCACTCTCCCATCCAATTAAACGGCACTGCTTCTTGTGGGCTATAACTTCTACTCTGGCCTTTCTTCTATTATACGCTAGTAGACCTGGTTACACCACGAGAGGAAGTCGTTTTCCTTCCAGACTCTTCTGGAGCCACCTTGTCAACTAGTTATCCGCAACAAGATGATCTTTCCATGACTGAAACTTTCTTCTAAACTGGAGTGTGACTCTACCCTACATCCCTGTCTTCCTTCTATTATACGCTCCAGGAGACCTGGCTACACCAGGATAATATATCGCTTTTCTTCCAGACTCTGCTGGAAAATTCTAGTCAACTGGTCTCTGCAACAAGCTGATCTTTCACGACTGAAACTTTCTTTGGAGTGTCTCTTTCTCTACATCCCTGGCCTTACTTCTATTATACGCTTCAGTAGACCTCGCTATACCAAGAGATGAACGCGCTTTCTTTGCAGACTCCCTTGGAACCACCTAGTCAACTGATTCTCCCCAACAAAACTATATTTCCATGACTGAAACTTTCTTCTACACTGCAGTATACCCCTGGTAGATGGTGACATTTGCCCTAGGAACTCGTCATTTATTTTCTACTAACGAAAGTACTAAGCTTCGCCCAAATTTTACCCAAGTGAAAGTTTGCATAAGAGAGTGAAAGCGATTACATATACACCATGATCTGTACCATGTAGAATTGGCAAATAAGCATTCATTATTTAACAGAAGTCGAGCATACATATTGAGAGAGGCTTATTTATGTCGCGAAACCGCGTGAAAGCGAAAGTTGCAAGTGACGCATGCGTACAAGGCGCTGTTTATTATCCCAAACCGGCACCACAGGTAATAGGCGTCCGTCCACCAATAAAAGCGAAGGACCATTACATAAAGGAGAGATTCAGTGCTACAATGAAAGGCATTGTTACCTGTTGTCAACCATTGGTCGGACTTAGTTTGAACATCCCGCCCAACAATACCTTATTATCGATTTCCCTCCCCACCGGCCATTTTCGATTCCTAAAAAAATAATAACGTCCACCAACGACGAGAATATATTTGATTCAGAAATGACGTAGCTGCCTGTAATTGGCTGTTAGGAAACAAGAAGAGAGGAAAACATCATTTTCAATCGTTAGTAAGTGACAAAATGGCGGATTTCTAAGTATCTGGGGTATTAAGACGATACTTATTTTCAAAACATTGAAAATTCGCTTTAAAAAGATCACGGCAAATTTCAACGGTACAGCTCATATAAATTTTACTCATAAAATTATTTAAAGACTTGTCCTTGATATATTCAAAAACAAATGATGCCTTTGGAATATGAACTTTGAATTTATAAAGTTCAAGAATACGACATCTCTGTGTTTTAACTTGGTGTAGTCAATATAAAATGCCGAAATAATGGGTACTAAAGGTCGGGAAGTACTTCCTTTTCTTTTTGCTCTTTAGATTATGCGCAGATAGGCATCTCTCCCTTATAAAAGAGCACCTAAGAGTGAATTTGGTTTTCCATCCCTGTACAGGAATTTTAGAGGTGGTGCTAAAAGAATGTGCCAAAAGCCTTTAGACTTCAGACAAAAGCCAACCTTTATACCATGGTTTCTGGATAAGACCCTCATCAATACAGAGGCAGCTTCGGGGTTGAATTTTGACAGAAAGATGGTTTAGCAGAGATATGGTGCACCGATCAGGTCAGATTACATTTAAAAATTGCGGCAGGAAGATATCAATGTGAAAAGAAGACAAACCTTTCAATTAAAAATACTTCAAAGCTGGTGTTGTAGTTTTTATTCACTTGTTTATATAATACCTAAAGAGTAGCAACAAATGCATTTTGTCACCTATTATAATAACACAAACCAATGTCAATTTTTTCTTTAACAGAGGGACAAAAGATATATCGTTCATACATTTCTTTATTACGAGTTACAAAGGTTCTCTTCAGAAAAAGGAAGAAAAACAAACGAACTTAGGATGTAAATTGTTAAGATAGCCTTGAGATTACACTGAATTATCAAACATTCCTATCTCCATTCATGTCTCAGAGAAAGTTAAACATAATTATGACATAACCATGACGAATTAGCTGCTATGTACTAAATATTCGAGTCATCAAAAGATTTAAACACTCCACAAGACCATTTGTAATTCAAATGTATAATTTTCTTTTTTTTATATACAAGACAATAATATGTTTTTATTTTTCTCCAAGAAAGAAGAAGTTTTATCAGAGGAAAAAAAAAAACTCACTCAAAACAATAATATTCATTTCAAATAAATTGATTTCTAGAAAAAAAAATCGACAATAGAGAAAAAAAAAAACTTCAAAAAAAAAAAAAAGGAATAGCGCTTCAAACTGTTATTATAATAATTGAAGCTTTCGTTCAAAAATGCCCTACTTCAATATTATAATACTAATGTATTGTAAGTACAAAGTCGCTTTAGTAAGTGTAGCTGTGTAATGCCATTGCGGTATAATCAATCCCAAATTCCTACCTATCTGTACCAAGTGTTGTTGTTGTTTATTCCTCAAGTCGTTTAAACGATCTCCATTAGGTTCCATTGTCTCAGATTTTCTATTATAGACCTGGGGTTTTCCCAGAGGTCTTATTTGGAGGATTTTATACAATTCAATAGATGTTCAGGACTGGCTGGTTGGGAATCGCATTTGGGGCATTTCGGGAATGTTTTGATTTTTCCATTAAATTTAAGCATTCTAAGATGTCTTGTTCGATGAAATGTTCGCCGTTTGATCTTCTCTAGTAAGGGTGTGGAAAGAAGATTCGTTAGGAATGGGGTGTACCAAGTGTTTACTAGAACTACTGACACAAAGAAAGGTGTTTCAAGCTCCAGACCGGAGGCTGGCTACAAGAACGACGAGGAGGTGATGAAGGTCGAAACACGCATGCAAATTACCCATCGACGGCAAAGAGAAAATTTCCCGCATCTCACGTTACGCAAGGGCCTCCACCGTTTTACAATCTATTGTTAACTTTCTTTTCTTGGTGCTCCGCTGCGGTTGACCTTTGGCCGCACAAGGCCACAGCTGCTGCTTCTTCTCCCAATGTTAGTGAAGACTTAATATTCATAATATATTATTGAATATTAACATCCTAGTAGTATGTACTCCCTCTTAATACAGTCTGGAAGGTCTTCCCAACTCTTTTTCTATATCTCCTTTACATTGTGAAATATCACATTCACTTTATTGATAAGTTTTGAACATTATTTGTTGGTTGGAAGTTTGTTTGTGGAAAAATATTTATAAACATTCCCCTCTCTTGAGGAGAGTCACTGAAATTTCGGGATGTAAATATTTTAAATATATATTTGATGTAGCTATATCTGTATTGATAAGATTGCTGCTTCGGTAGGGAACCTTCCACAAATATCAATACTCGAGTGGACTCTTCAGGAGGTAGTCTCTCATTAGAAGTTGCCTTATATCTGGCCGTGTGCCGTTTTTTTCTTTTTTTGCAAAGGTAATAACTTATTTTTCCAAAACACTTTTATTACTGCAAATTCTTTCATCATTCTCATTATCTTTGAACTTATGTCTACTTCTAACTATTCTCTACAATCGAGATTTATATCGAAATGCCCAAGGCGCAGAGTCTTGTCCTTCAGTTCCTAACGATAACATACCGTTTTGTGTGTGTGACGAGAGAAGAGAACTTGTATGCATTCTGGGTAAAAAGTGAGAAATAGAAATCAAATCCTTTTAATTTTTCTCTCAATTTATTTGACAAAGTTAAACTTTTTAGAAACTCTTACGTTTTAAACATATAAACATGCATTCTAGAAATTCTAATATAACGATTAGGGAAGCACAAAAATATTTTTTTTCCAAATTAAAAAAAAAAAAAACGTGAAACATATTATAAATAAACAAGGGTAAATTAACAAATTATTCAAATAATACTTTTGTATTTATGTTGGAAAGAGGGGATTGGGGCCAGAAGAGATGTGAAGGAATAAATAGCATGAATCAAAGGTAAGAAAACGCTTCAAGGTTTTCAAAACGACCTCCATTAGACAAATCCTCTCACGTGCATTTTGAACGTATTTTATATAGTACGCAAAAAGGTGTAAGCATTATACCAATCAGACGGCGTTAAGATCAGTTCACTAAGAAAGTACCAAATATTTTTACTCAGCTAGCTGGAAGGCTCTCTCTAAAAATTTACTATTACCAATAAATTCTACAAGCTTATATTTTATACCGCTTTTCACATGTGTAGACATGTGGTGCACTTGCAGTAAGAGCAGTTGCGTCAACTTCTACCCATCATGATTATAAAGGCCTGCACCACGTGTACTAAGAATAATTTTAAAATATTTTATGAATAGTTTATATTATATACCTTTCCAGTTAACATCATTAACAATGTGACTCTTCTTTATAAAACTGTTTAGACCAGATTCATTAAATATATATGGCATTGACATTCAATTCCCAAATTTCAGAAATGCGATATTTAGGCCGCGTCGATTTACGTTGTTGGCACCTTCAGATGGTTGAGACATTGACCTTACCCGAAATGGACCAAAATTGAATTCAAGTCATTGAATAACAACGAATCAAACCGGAATATCTCCTCACGTGTGAATGTTGGTAATGGTGAAGTGGTTTAAAATCAAGCGAGGGATATATGTTTACATTACCTTATTCACCTATGTAAATATCACCTAATTTTCATTGGGATTTGAACGGCCATTTATTTTACATTCTTCTCTATGAAGCGGTTACCTCTATGCCAACATAAGTTTTGTTAGCGCACAGGCAAATGTGTTGATTACTTTGCAAAAATACAAACTCCGCGGGTTCACCCGATGAACTAACAAGCCTGCTAAAACCTGGTTCAACTTCCCCCGGCTGACTGTATAGGTAAGAGTTACTGATGACAGAATGAGGAGCGACTAAAGAAGACGTATTTTACTTCGCTCAATCCTAATAAAACTCAAGATCTCCAGACTTGACACTTTTACCGGATAAAGAAGAGCTAAGAAAGAGCAACAAACGACATGATGAGTAGAGGATTACGCGATTGTGTGATTACACTGCAAGTATCATCACAGTAAGGACAGTAGACGTTTGTTTTATGTGTAAAACAAACATTCGTGATTCGATGCTTTAATTTCATATATACTGTATGTCTTCTCTTGTCTATACATGTAGATACTGTTCCACTTTAGCAAAGTGACAGAGTTTCGTCACAAACACCCACTGGTGGAGTTAGCATTTTACTATCGACGGAAGCCATTCAAGCTATTTGTTATTTAGAAGTAGAAAAAAAATCTGCTTTGAGGCGGGTTTCGAACCTGGGTAGTAGAAAGATGCCGCCAGTTTATTCCCCCAGAAAGGTTACTTCATTGCCACGAAGTGTCTACAACGTTGCCTAATCTCCACGCAATAAACTCCAGATGGCCTGAGGTAAGCCATGATCAATGCCCTGCGCTAATGTGCCCCCATACGTCAGCAAGGTTTATTTACCCTCAATTATCGTCAGTAATCCATATTTAGAAATTTCACATACAGAAGTGTCGTTTCTAAATTTAGAACTTTACCGTCAACCCTATCTCATATGTTCGCCTTTCTAAGACGTCGTTTTTTTTACGACGTAAATGCCTGGGATTTTTGTATTTAGAGTCAGAATTAATAACTCAAATTGTGGTCGCCAGCATGAAGTCAGAGTTGTAATGCCCTGAGAAGACTGTTTCAGAAATGTTTTCCCTGAAAATTCATCTTCAACATACGCCCTTCAGGATCGGAATCATCGGGAATCATATTTCAGTCCAGTGCTGGCCTACCGAAGAAATGCCAGAGTTGGAACAGTTTCAAAAAGTCAATAGTTCCATTCTTCCACGAATACAAGCAGGAAGACTGAAGAGATGGCTGTGGGTCCTTGAGGTCTAGTTCCATCACCGAGTAAAATTGTTATCTACGATCAGAATTTTTGCATAACGAGATCCACTTTCGAGGTGATAACGCATGTCAGTTGTAGGGATGTAATGGAAAGTCTATCATAGAATGAAATGACAACAATTACTTTAGAGAGATTATCCTGGACAATGAACACAACTTGAAGAAGTTGTACCTTTTAGTATGTATATCGGGATTCAGACAATAACTCTGAAAGATTATTGAAGACATAAGCTAACCAAGTGTGATCAAAATTGCTTCTGTCTCCTTAAAAAAAAAAAAATAGACAATCGGCGATATCAAAATATGAATGCACTCATGTCCATGAGTGCACATCTGTTTTGACGCAGCTTCCATTTTATTGTGGTTGAGAGAGAGAGAAGCCATCTTTAGATGAAAATTGATTGATTGCGACGTTGAATGTCTATACTAGGCTCATCAATCCATTGAATCCGAGCGTACAGAAAACATAGCTATTGAAAGAGCCCTTCGCACAATGCGACGGATTTAACGTTTACAAAAGCTATTTTAAAAATCCGTTAGGAAAACAGTTGAAATTTATGGGGACCTACACTGCTTTGTGTGCATCTAAAAATAAACAAATAAGGCCACGCGCATGCTCTGAGCTGATTGGCGGAGACCTATGACGTCAGATAGCCCTGGGAAGGGAACATCAAATAAACTACCAGAAATAAAGGCTTAGAATATATTGAACATATTCCATACACCGCGGTACATTTCCTCCTAAATCAAATCGCCACACATACAAATTCTCTATCTTATAAGCCAATACATCAATATTTACTTCTTTGAGCCTAAAAAAGGTATTTCAGCCAAATGTAGCGGCGTGTATATAAAAGTAGTAAAAATGAAAATAAGAATATATATTTGCTTTCATTGCCCAGCTTCATATGAATGTGCATATGCTCACAGACACGCAAAAAGAAATTTTAAAAAATAAATAGAGAGAATTAAGCCGCAAAATCATCCGTCTTCATAGAAAAAAAAAGCATGAAGCAAATTGGTTATGTTACTTTCTACAATATGTCTATTCAGAGTTTGGTAGCAATTTTGACAGTAGAGTTCGTCTTTCTTTCTTGAGAATTTATCTTTTATTGTTACGTCGCCTCTGCTTAATTAGCGGAAGCAGAATCGATAAGGATATCTGTTCGACTAATTTTCCTTTACCTTCGTGCATTGTGGAGAACAGGAAAGTAACAGAGGAACAACGCCGTCAATAACAGGGAGCAAATCTTGGCTCCTCCTATCTGGACTTCTTTCTTTCTGATTGGTACATCTGCCCCCGTTGTCCACAGGTGGTGAACGGTTTTAGCCGGACGTCATCGTAACAATATGTTACCTTTATTTTTAATTTGATACTTATGTCTTTTGTGCTTAGTATATCCGTACTTTTAAAAGCATTGTAATAGATAACGATATGTGAACTACGAATTATTACAGTAGGATGTATAGCCTCGGTGTGGGTATGTATTTTTTCTAATCCCACAATGATATCGGAGACTAGGACGATTACGACCTCTATCCTATTGTGATTGTAAATATGACTAATTGTTTAATTTTCTCTATAGAAATATCAAAATATCAGAGATAATAAAGATAACTTTTATAATGTGTTTAGGTATTTTTATATTTTATTTACTCTCTATGTACATATTTCTATATGCGATGATTAGACGAATGGTGAATTCTCCCAATTCATTGGCATTTATTAAGCAACAAGGTAAAATAAAGGCTCCTGATTTAAAAAAAATAAATTGCCGCAATGGCTTCAGATTCGTACACAAGCCTAACGCCACCATTGATTGCAGGTAACCAAACTATATTATGGAAGTTTGTGAGAGTACTAAATGAATCTACAACTGTAGATTTGTGATGTACACTTACAGAAGAGAAATCCGGCTAAGTCAAATGTCAAAGCCAGGGACAATATAGGCATAAAAGCCCTTTCATCCCTAGGATGCGATGCACTTAAGAGTTATTTGTAATGTGAAAAGGAAACAACGGAAATCTGCCATGAGAGTCGTACTTCTAAAGCTGACCAGTGTTAACCTTTTTCCCGCTGTATCGAACACACTGTTAGTATTGTTAGATATCATATCAGTAAGTCAATAGAGACAGACATATATATACAGTTAAACCAGTCTATAGCGCCCCCTCTAAATAGCGCCCGATTTTAAATACGTAGTACGATGCGATTTACATTAAAAGTGGCCTGTCTATAGCACCCCCTCTCTATAGTACCCTATTTTGGTGAGTCCCAAGAGGGGGGCGCTACAGACATATATATATATAGTTATTGGAGAAGTGAGCTGTAGACGCAGAGCGAGCTTCCTCACCGACCTTCACGATAACTGGTTACCAAACCTAACCATTACCAGCGGCGGCGTTGACCTTACTCTCTTGGTGGAGTCGACGTAATTACTTACCGAGGGAGGGAGGACAATTAGCTTATCTGACTGGCTTGGAGCTAACCTCCCTCCTTCATGGAGGTTGATTATAATAAAATTGGCTTTGTTTTAGTTCAATGTGGTCGTATATTGTCGAAGAATTATTTCGAATACATATCTTCAATGTCACCCGTTTATTGCACCTGTTGAACCTCAACAATGACAGTATGTAATAAACAATGACTCTAGTACTCTGAAATTACAATGGCGAATTATTTCTAAATGTGTAAACAATGTGCAGCATAAGGCAACCCTAACCAACCGTGTTTATCATGCCTTATACCATGGAGTACGTGGGAAAAGTAACAAAATGATTTTTAAAGGAATCCGACAGGCTATAAAGTTGCAAAAAAGGGTGGCAATCACTGAGTACAGAAACAAACTGCATATATAAATGTCTGTGAAAAAAATTAAAAACAAAGTTTAACGAGAGAGAGAGAAATCTATTGCCTCAGTCTTAAAAATTATAAAATATTTTAATAAAGTTCACAATTTTATAGAATTATTCTCTATGTATTTTAATAAATAAATTAATCTCTTGGATTGATAGAGAAAGAGATTTATTCTCTCTATTTCTAAAACACTATCGTTGACTTTTGAATATCTATTAATGTTTTAAAATTAAATATTTATTTTAAATCTGAGATAAATCAAACTATTATACTATTTTAAAATCATTCTATCTCTAAATCTACGTTTCATTTAGGAAAGATAAAAGTGAGACGCAATCCGAAAAGTTGTAAAAAAAGCCATAATAACCGAGCTATTGATGTATAAATAAAACCCCCACATGTGTGTGGAAAATAAGTAATTCAAGGACAATAAATTAGTGAAACCAGCCTGAAATTAGACCTTATCAGCAAAGCCGTCAGAAAATCCCGCGATCCACTATAAAATTGATCTTTAAAAGATACTTTAAACAGAACACTTAAGTAACAAGGCGCATCTAGAAAAATCAATCATTCCGTTTATCATTACTCTTCACAATTCATCCTTTCATACTTCATCCCTAAGATTAGAAATGATCGTTATTTCTCCTTAAAATAAATTTTGATTTTTCGTTGAAAAGAAACTCATGCGGGATAATTTTCAAATGTCGTTTTATATAAAGGAAATTGGTGTTTTGCGTACAGTAAGAAGGTTTTCCTTAGGAGAGATGTCCACACACACAAAGATTAAAATCTTTCACTTCAATACATTAAATAGATTATCCAACTCAAGAATAATTCGAATATAAGAAAAATTGCGATATTATTTTATAAAACTATCTAAAAACCTTCCACAATACGTTTATTGTAATATTTCTAATAAATTAACTTATTGCGTAAGATTTTTAGATAGTTTTATATAACGAATAATTGCAATGAATGATATTTTCTAAAAATGAGAGTTTGATATAGTTGAATGTTTTGGACATTTTAGATTTTTTTTTTATATTTTTCTTTAGTTTCGTTGCCTCAACTTTGTTACTTTCACCACTCAACTTTATATAATAATAATTTTTATTTTCTCTTTAGGCATTTAATTATATGTTCGCTATTCCATTTTATTAATATTGACTCTATCAATCTTTTTTGTTTCACTTTGTGCATTGTTTCTCGAAATGTTGGCTTAATTTCCTTGTTTGTATTAAAAATTTGGGTTCCTTTCAAATTTCTTTATTGGATTCGGTGTTGCTATTTCATTTGGACAAATCAAAGATCATTTTAACACAAAGCAATAACGCGCCATCTATACATATAAAATAAAAGGATTTAAAAGCGCGAATGTTTCTTTTATACATAAAACGAACTTCTACTGTCCTTACTGCGATGAAAAATATATTGGGAGGGCTTGGCTCATCAGTGGTGAACCCTCCCAGCGGTTTCGCCAATTTAATCCACCAGACCGCTTCTCAGAGCTCTAATATTGTATTGGATTGTATCCACTGATGAGCCAAGCCCTCCCAATATATTTTTCATCGCAGTAAGGACAGTAGAAGTTCGTTTTATGTATAAAAGAAACATTCGCGCTTTTAAATCCTTTTATTTTATATCAAAGATCATTTTGTTTTAAGATAATGCTTATGGGGAGGTGGAATGTTTTATTACCTCAAGATCTTTTAAAAATATATATGTTTCAGATGGAAGGTTTTGAGAAAGGCCATTTGTTCTCAATAACAATAAATAGAAAACCCTTATTTGTAGCTCCCAGTGTGAGTACATCTCTGGTAGAGGACAGACAACATCCTAATGGGATGGCTAACACAGAAGATGACCAAATGAAAGCCTTGATAAGCTTTCAAGAAGGACATTCTTTTATCCTTGGGGGAGAAATGGCCCCAAAAGGTGGAAGAGCTAAATTTATTTGGCTAACTGCATAGACGGCAATGACAAACCACTTCTGTATCAAACACTGCTGAGTGAACTATACGAGCTACGTTCAAGATTCAGACCGGAGATTTTGTCCGAAAATAAGTATATGTAAACAGAGACTGACCTACTTCGGACATATAATGAGAGTATATGGTTTAGAAAATATGTTGATGTTGGGGAAAATTGAAGGAGAAAAGAAGGAAGACCTGCAATGAACTGACTAGAAGAGGTCAAGAAAGCTACAGGAAAGCCACCAGATAAGCTGCAATTGATGGTCACTGAAAGAACAATTGTAGAATATTAGTCAATATAGTCACCAAATGTCGAACTCGACTTTGTTGGACGATAACAAAATAATTCGATAATAAATTTGCGAATAAGCTTAGAAGAGCTTATTACAAAAAGCTTATTACAAAGAGCTTATTACAATCCCATCTTAATCGATAAACACTCTTGCAGAAATTTATATCCACGAGAAATAAACAGAACCAAATCTCTTTACATAAACAACTTGAAGTGAATGGACTATTTTGCATAAATAATTATTTATTCGTTTTTTCAGCTGATAAGAATATTTTTTTCGTAAATTATTCAAAATATCTCGAAATATTCGATAAGATTTGAGAATAGGCGATGCCACAAAAAAAAAAGAGAGATATAGAAGAGCTTACAGGTTCTATTTTGTACACAGCGGAATAAACACAAGAATCCTTGAGAGTTATCAAGACAGCGCAATCCGAACTATCAGGTGTGAAAGGTTACGTCAGACCAGTTCAAGATCACTTCCTATAAATTGCGCAGTGAATTAGACAAAGCGGACAATTAACTCCGACTCATGCTAGGAACGGGAAGGCACCGGCCTCGCCTTTTTTTCCTCACTCCCCAGACCAGGGCTGCTGGAAGGTAATTATTAAAAAAATCCTGCAATCGTGGGCGCGACCTTGCTTAGGTTTTGCATGCTTATATAATCCATAGACATGTTTGAGCGCTATCTTTTTACGTTAAGAATTCCCCTTCCAATACTTCTCTTGTGATATTTGAACACTGAACTAATATTTACAAAAAGATAATATTTTAAAAACGAAGTTCCTCAGACCAAGAAATATGAAGTTGTAGATAGATTTGAGGTTGAGGAAAGGATTTAATATCGCATTTCCAATATAGTCGTTATTTAAATAACTCACAAGATATATGATTTCAAGGATGAACAAACTATGGTTGATGGTATCAATGAAGTCTTGTGTGATATGAAACACTAAGTAGCAAAGCGCTCAATATATATAATTTGATATGTATGTAGAAAAAAACATCTTTTTTTCTAATGTCTTTGATTGAAATGCTTGTCTACAATTACTAAGCCAAACACCCCAGGTCAGAACGTGAGAGAATTTAGACCATGGACCCTTAAAAATGACGATTGGAAATAAAAGGAGGAGCATTCGTTTAATAGTATATAGATGAATATATATAATAAGGAGGAAAAGAATAAACATATTAAACATAAAATATTTAAAAATGTTGAAAGAGCTTGATGTATACACAGATATTGTATATATATTTATATAATCTGTTATAAAATTTGTTCAAAACAAGGCTTATTAGGTTCTTCTCTGGTATCAGTGAAACGTAGATAAATTAAAATAGCAACATTATCTTGGCTCGTGGGCTATTCTCGCTCTACTTCAAGGTTCTTGGAGAATATTTGTTTCCTATTCAATAATTTCTAAAGAACAAAACCCTCCAATATCTTTGGGAAACTATACAAACTGGCGATATCCAGTTTCAGCTTTCGAAGCTCATGGACCATGCTGGTGCTGTCTTCATTACCTTTAGAACTCTGTGTAAAGAATTATTATATAGTCGGTTTACAATAAGGCTCTTACTACAAAATATTATGCCACTTAGAAAGAAAGAATATGAAGTAAGAGAAACACCAGAATGACAACGCAATTTTATTCTGAAGATAGAGGCTGCCTGGCCAGCATTCATATTTCTGTGAAAAATAGACACTTCGGCCAGTTAGAGTTTTTTTATTTTTACAATTTTCAACGCCTTGCCAAATGCTTTATTTATTTCTCCCGATGAAAACAAAATGCATTTTGTTGAAATGTTGAGAAAATAAAAAAACTCTAACTGGCCGAAGTGTCTATTTTTTACAGAAAAAAAAACCGCAATTTTATTCAATAAAAACAATCCCACTATAGTCTCATACTAAAAACAGAATTTCATATTTTGAAAATCACAGTATATAAAAGATAATATATATATTTTCGTAATATATTAGGGGGGGGGGGATTGACTCATCAGCAATTCACCTTTTTAGAAATGTTCACTCAGTTCAATGCAAACATTGTTTCAAATTTTGTGTTCGACACATAAACGGTATACACTCATAGACAAAACTTAAGGAAGTGGAAAGTATTTTATTTCGCTAGTCGTCTGTTTTTTCAAGAAGACAAAGTCAATTTTGTTCAAACTTGATCATCTCGTGTGTCTTCAATAAAGTTCACTGTGTATCTAATATCTTTCAGGGTTTTTGTTTGAATTCTGATATACATGATATTGGGGCTCTATGCCATTTTATTCAGTATCGTTCCTTTAAAATCTTTCCAACCCAAGTCTTAGTAAGGATATAGTGTTTATATACAAATCCCAATATATTTCTTAAACATTACAGACTGAAATGACTAGTTTTGTGCGTATTATGATCGTTTGGGTTTAAAAATACCTCTTTACTAGTTATTTGTGACTCCAACTATACTAGGATTAAGCAATATATTAAAAATAAAGACATCGCTTTCGTTAAAATAATGGCTGATAGAAGCATAGCTTCCAAAACCCTTTTGTTCAGGTGTGCTTTAAGAATTTTCTAAAGCTGATGTGATGACATCTTTTATTGATTTGAATCTTCTGGGTAGCTGAGGCGGTCGCTAGATGCCATGTGATATATAGTGTCCACGCTGACGTGTGACTTTAAAATACTCAAATATTTTACGTTTCAAATACCGAGCTATGTACACTTTCTTAAGTTTAATAATCACCTGGGGAGAATTATATCATCAAAAGAGGAATAAAATCGTGAGGTGAAGAGGTTTCTTGTAGTGTTTTTTATTCCAGCTTTTTAGAGCATTTCTTCCCTTCAACAGGAATACTATTTTCTTCCAGAAATGGTCGAAAGTTCATATGAATAAAATAAAACCTTAAAAGAAATTCTTCGCCTCACGAGAATTTGTTCTTCTTCTGATAAAAAATACCCTTTCGCCTCCAAAATATAGTGAAGCTATCGAAAGTCGATACAGGCTTGTGTAGCCGTCAGAGGCCTTGCTACACACAAAGGAGCGTATGGAGAAAGGAGTTTCGGGTATGGAGACGTTCTCAAGGCGCGGGAGGAAATAAAGAAAGACAAATTTCAAGGTTGACAAATCTTGTGTTAGAATCCAGGAAACAATTAAGAGACTGGGGGAGGTCACAAAGCAACGAAGGTCGGCGAAGACTTCAGTTTTGTCGTCTTAATGGGGAGCAGAGTGGAAAATTGTCCTTACAACACATTTCTTCACAGAGTTTTAGCTAAATTTTTACATTTTTGACCAGATTTACTCTCCTTGTTAAATTTCTTAAGCTGCGATGAAGCTTTGTTGGGTGCTCGAATGAATTCGGAAAATCCGCATTTTTTATAGTATTACTTTTTTTTATCCCAAATATAATAGACTAAACCTAAAAGGTGTGGCTTCAATAAATATTCGCATAGATACTTGAGTATTATTAGGATTTTGTTTACAAACGGTTATATTTCTCCAAATTTTTCATGTGTGAGTTAGTCTTTCTATTTACGACAAAAATTGGGATACAGGAACTTTCGGAGATAATGAGTCTCTCGATGGGATTATTTCATCCAATTATTCACGGCAAAATGGTAAATAAATTATCGAAATGTATTTCTAGACATTTCACCCTCGAACACAGAAACATAGACACAGAGAACACATGTGAGGCCATTTCATGGTCATGACCCGGAAGCCAGACTTCAATCAAAAGAATGGCTCGCTTCTTAGACTCCACACTCAAGGTTCTGTTCGCAACATTTTGTTCATCATTAAGGACTGGTTCTCATTATTTTGTTCCTGATGGACAACCCAGCATATCTATATCGATGTTTTGCGACGGAAACGGGAACACATAAGGAGGAACCGATCAGAAAATGGTCTTCTCAGAAATGTGTTCATCACCACGACAATGCTAGACCTCACACGGCTGTTGCAGTTTTACATTTCTTGGCCAAGAACAAATTCCCTGTACTTCTCAGATCCCATATTCACTGGATTTCGCCCCAAATACAGTAAAATGAAAATATCTCTTAAATGGCAGCGATTCGAGTCATGAGAAGTCATAATGTAAAAATCGTTGAAGTTCCTCAGAGACTTAAAAGAAGACGACTATAAAAATGCTAAGAAACTTGGGAAGCGAGATGGCATAAGTGTTTAGATACGGAGAAGATGATTATTTTGAAGATTATTGATTACAAATTTATTCTGATTTTATATTATTTTTGATTTTCAAAAATTAGGTAAATTTAATGAAAGTCGATCCTATTTTAAATGTAAATGTCAAATTTATTTCTTCGTGTCTATTTTTAAAATTTGTTTTTAGTAAATACAGTCTCATCTCTTTACCCGGTATGCTTATAGAGAGTAGCGCATGATATTAATAGTTATTGCAATTGATTAGTATTTTTTCAATTAATTCTACAATTTATGATGTACAAGATCTTGTCCCCAACATATGCAACACTCATATTTCTAGTTTTCTGTTCAAAACATGCCATGTAGACATTAACGAAATTCCTAAATGCTATTGGGCAATGGCTTAAATTGACAATATGATCGATTATTCATTGTAATAACAATAATTTGTATGCTCCTCTTCGTTCTCTTCGTTTTTTTTTTACCGGGGACATACCTTCACACCATGTATTGGGTAGTTCTTATAAATAATATGCTATCCTGTTGCTTCTATCCTTCATTTTTTGCCACCATGGATAACTTCATAAGTTGTGGAAAAATTGGAGTAATCCTCAATACTTTAATTACTTCGTGGTGTGAAATTGATGTTGAAAAGCTCCCAATGGCAGGCACAAAGCCTACCACGCACAAGTGAGAAAGGATTGTGGCACCAATTGAAGCCACGTGCGTCAAAAGCATTATTAACTCGGATCACGCCATCCCATCATCTAGCGACATCCCTTGTTTAGCTACAGAGCAATCACCTTTGTATAGTGAGGCTTTTTTGTCATGTCGAAAACACATTGCTGATGACAAACATTTCGACGCTTTTCCTCTTTGGCTTTAGGCATCCTTCCACAGACCGCTTCCTATTGCGTCGTCATCATTCGTTCCTTGTTATTTCTCTTCTGTTTTCAGTTGCTTTTTCTGATTTATGATTTGTTTCAGTTAATTCTACATTCAATGACTAGTCTAGAGAGTCACGTAGGGGGGCTTCTACCGAAATTTTCCATTCTCGGTCTTCCTACCATACATTCCTCCAGCAATACCTCTATCCAGTCCGAGTGTCGAACAAGATGTCCACCATGTTAGTTCTCATCGTCTCCTTCATCTCCAATAGGCGGCCATATCCTTCCTTGATCACCCTACTATAATCTTGGGAAGAGTAGTGGTTTCACCTTGAAGCGCGCCACAGCGAAGAGCTTTGCAGCCATTAACGAAAACTCTACATATACAAAATAGATCATTTAACAGAATCATAAGAGTGTCGATATACTAGATGATTAGATTCTTACATTCATAGATAACTAAAGCTTACCTAATAGAGATAAAAGATGACATGATATCACAAGAGTATACATGTTTATATAGAAACGTTCAAATAAAGATCATCTCTCTGTGTAGTATAAAGAGAGGGAAAAGAAACTTGGCTATATTGTGAAAACATCCCTAGTCAACCTACCTACTAAAAATGGACATTTCGGGAACTGGGAATAATATAAAAGCTCGTGGATTTGATTAGTTCTATCTGAAAAGGTCTCAACGCCAGTTGTTCCCAGTGTGATCTTCGGACCTTCTCTTTCCTCTCCGATCTCTACCTCACTGGTTTTTGGTTCTGGATCTGGCCTCCTGTGTTCGTCCTTACCCCTTTCCGCAGCCCATCACTGCTTAGAAAAGTCTACATATATTTATAGGTGAAAAGACCGAGTAGATTTTGATCTCTGGCCAAAATAACTTTTGACAGCTAACGCGAGACGGCAAGAATATGTTAGTTTCTTTGATAGGTCCTTAGTCAAAGGTTCAATTATATTAAGTAAGCCGAAAAAGTGAACCAGACCGGTCTAGTAGCTATCGAACTTTCTTCCACCACCGATCTAGAGAAGCAGGGTGGAGGTCAGCGTGTCTAGGTCAGCGTGCCTGTTGGGTAACCGCGGAAGTCCGGCCATCTATTCTTGGCATCCCTCAAACAACCTCGTAACTCCATCTCTCGTGTCTCTTTAATTATTCTCATACGAACTAAAAAATAAAACTAAATCTAAAGAAGAACATTATGTGTTACAGGGAGATATTATATGGGACAGGTATATCATTTTAATGCGGGATGAGTGGCCTATAGTGGAAATATACAAGAACAAGTCATCTGTTGTCTGTGTTTACTTGATGAAATTTGTACAAGGATGCGGGATGAGTGGCCTGACAGGATTATACACGGACAAGTCATCTGTTGTCTGTGTTTACTTGATGAAAGGTGTACAAGGATGCGGGATGAGTGGCCTGACAGGATTATACACGGACAAGTCATCTGTTGTCTGTGTTTACTTGATGAAAGGTGTACAAGGATGCGGGATGAGTGGCCTGGCAGGATTATACACGGCTATCCGCCAGGGATTTCCTCCACAGACCTCCTTCTATTACTCATGCCCGGGATCCGTAACAATCCTCGACCATTATTCATCTCGCGGTGGTTGGACAACCAATAAAAGTCGAGTTTAAAACGTCGAAACTTCACGATTCAGAATTCTGAGTAGTCACTTCGTATTTTTCATTTTAAGTTATTCGTACAGTGTGACACGAGTAATACCACCATTTTTATAATTCTATCTTCACTTAAAGGCACTGTTCTTACAATCTTTTCCAGCGTTTAGTTCATACTTTCGATCAATATTTTTGAGTAATCAGATACACATTTAATAATTTCAAATTATTATACACCTATATATAAACTAAAATTATCGAAGAAGGCGACTTTAAAATGCCTTTCTTGAGTATTATAAAACTATGAAATTACGGCATCTGAAGTAAATGTATCTTTTAACCTTGAAGGATAAGGAGAACCAATTGAAAAGTTTACTTTAGAGAGAGGGGATTTCCAAGAATGGGAAGATGTCTAGACAATATGATATCACACAGAGCACGCACAGAGGTCAAATCACCAGCCTGGGAGCAACGTTCTATTTCTCAATAAAATGAAAATAAAAGCGCTATCTAATCTCGTCCGGCGTGAGTTCAACCACACTCGATCGTTGAAGTTACTATACATGTTGTGGAGACACAAAATCCCAAAGCGATGGGAAATAAAGAGTGAGTCACATCCAAATGTAAAGAATGCGGGAGGACAGCAGCTATCAAGGCCAAAACAACCAGCGTATTCCCCCGTTACGTTGGAATGATCTAACCCGGGCGTGGTCCACAGCTGGTCCTAGGTATATCCACCTCTTGGCCTTGTCTCTCTAGGCCAGCTCTTATCTACGATCTAACAGTAGCAATCACTAGGCTGACCATCCAGTCAATATATGCACTCATTGATTAAACTTAAGGAAATTTCATATTTTAAACATCAACTATTCCTTATTTGCTTATATTACGGCGGATATACCATACATGTAAATTCGAACGTTCTCCTCTTGCTTATTCGAATAAGAAAAAAATAGGGCAAATGTTTTATTTATTTTGAGGTTTTGCGAGCTTTCGAGTAGAAACCTGCTCTTCAACGAGTAAATTCAAAACACAAATGAAGGGATATGTCACAGGCGTGGATAAGACTATATAATAAAAATATATACATGATAAAAGATACAACTTCCTTAAGTTTCGTCCATGAGTGTATCTAAATTTGTCGCTTCCCCGAGAGTTCTTGGCTTTATTTTTACTAGAACCTCTTATAAAATACAGTCAACCTAGACACCTATAGGGCATGCAACAACTGTCCTGGTGTGGAACTAACACCTACTCACATATTCTCATGCCCAGCAATGGCCGCAGCCTTGCAGAAAATTGAATTAGACCCAGAGCAGCAGCTTTACACACCCAAGATAGTGGATATTGCTGCTGCTGTGATGGAGATGCATGGAGACATCTGGGACTCTTCTTTGGACACGACAACAACAACAACCTAGACACCAATGATAGACCCACGTATAAACACTATACTATCAAGGCAATGGTTGGGTGAAGAATGAATGGGTTAAGATAACTAAAAATTGGGGAAAATATCTGCACCAATGAAATTAATAGGTGAAATTAGATTAGAATAATTGTGTAAAAAAAAAATAGACAAAAAAAATATATCAGAGTAGATTTCAAAAGTGAAGAGGTTACTGAGATAAGAAAAAATGTAGAATTAATGAAAGTTAATTTCAAAACTATAATGAGGGTGTTTGATTAAATTATGAAAAAAATAAAAAAGAGGAAAAAAAAAAGATTATGATGAAGATATTTTAATGATGATAACATGATGTGAAAGTGCTGGTCTTTTATCGAAAGTCAATTATTACTCAAGAAAACACTTCTTTTCCATCTATATACTTCTATATCATTCTCCAATCTCAAGTTGGCCTACCAAGAAAACACTTCTGGCATTATCGGTTACCAAATTTGAAAGTGAATCACGTTAATAAAACTACCCACTGTAATTGTCATATTTTAGCTGTGCCAAACGAAGAAGTCTTCGTATAATATTGCCACGTGGAAAATTAGGAAAGACAAAGATCAGGATGACACAGCAATTTATTCAAGGCAAGAACAAACTATGAATGATAAACAAAAGATACGCAATGAGGGAATTTTACAGAGTAGAAAAATATAAACATAAAAAATGATACTCTGTTAATAAAATAATAAATACTTCGATACAATATGTTCGTTCTGACAACGCTCTCTTTTTAAAACAACGTAGAATTATCGGTTCATACATAAGGACACTTTTTTAATAATTCCTTTTATATTGAAAATATAATTATTCCCTTTTTAAAAAGTTGCACTTTCACATAATGACATATTATAGATATGATATATACCAAGTAAATAAATACCAGAGGTTCTCTAAAATGCGGTGTTAGCAAGCATTTAAACGTAGTTGGTTAAGTAAATATGTTTCTTAAGAGTGATATGTAATTAAAATAAATGTCCCAAATATCGTTTGACTAAAGCATTGAGTAATTTAAAATGCTTGCAATTCGGTACATAGTGAAAAACAAAGATTGGGAAGTAATTTCCCGAATAAAGTATTCACAGATTCCCAACAACGGAAAGCTTTAAGTTCTTCCTTCCGGTGATAGCAAGCTAAGAGACGATGTGCGGAAGAAAGCTAAGGAGTTATCAGTTTCTTCAGGTGGATGTTAGACGGAGCTACCTTCACGTTTGGAAGAAACACCTGTAGAAGAGTTCTTTAACTCGAAAGCTTGCCAATGCTGATAAATTAGAAAATAAACATTTTGCGAAGTACTTGATTAAGTATTTGAAAGACTGATCTATACATTCACGTATCAAGCTACACATATGGATAACTTTGTATAAGTACGGGGGAGTAATGGTATTCATGTTCAAAAATATATTTCTTCCATTCACTAAATGCATCAAAACATTGTCTATATTTGATATTCATTGGGCAGAACGCACAGATTCGAAAATCTTTGAATAATTTACAACACCGATATTATAGAATTCGTTTAAAGCTGTGTACCATTGGTTATGGCTCATCATCAGTATATGGGCTGCTTCGATTTCGTAACGTTCTACGGAACGACCAATAAGTGAACCGAATCTTTCAAAAATATATTTAAGCTATCGAAGTGGTTGAACCAATATTACAGCTCTTCTCTTAGGAGCTATCAAAGCCGCGACTGTCTACTGATAAGGATCATGGCCCGGAACTATGGTATACAGGTTAACCTATATGTTAGAATTTTCTAACACTGGTGTTGTATGGCTTATTTTATATTCTGAATTTGCTCGTTCTTTGAGAACGATATCAAATTATTGCATCGTTCAAATGTATTTCACCAATATACTTAATAAAAAGGAGAGGGACCTTCATTAACCTTAGTAGATTTGTGAATAAAATAAAAAATACTATAAATAAATATCCCCATTGCTGATATTTATAATTCCTTTACAAAAATGCACTTCTCTCATAAATAACTTAACATTTATGAAATGAAACTTTATTTGAATATCCTACTTGATATATGTTAATAGAGTACAACCTACCTTATTTTATTCTCAAGTTTGCCAAGAAGATTTTGGAAGATAGAGGAAAGGTTTGTAAACACGGCGTCAGAGGGAAGTTATCGAATGTCGAGGTGGTGAAGAAAGATCTAGTCTCCGTTTAAAACCGTTGTAGCTATCTTCAGGCTTGTTTCCAGAGATACGCTTCTGCGGTCTTTAATCTGGGCATTGAAAAGGATTACTCTTCTGGTATCCAGCCATCATTCTCTCAGGGGACAATTGCTCTTCAAATCTAACTCTATTGAGGATTGTTGCACTTTCTGCCTTGAAATCGCCTTGCCGTGTATCGCCGAATCAATCTCGAAGCATGAAATAGCAGGGTATTTTTCAGGCAGAGTTTAGGTATTCTATAAATATCTCAATAAAGTCAAAGAACATGACATGTCTTCAAATAAGCGTGTCTACCGCCATTCTTCTATTGTCTAAAGACTCGCCATAGGAATATTCAGGCTGTCTATGGAGAGGTCTAAGAACACAGAAGCTCTTCAGACAGAGGCATCTATATAGAGTGATGTCATCTTCTTCATGCTACATGTCGGTTTACTGCTGAACAAAGATTTCTTCTTTGATTGATCATTATTATCTCTTTTCTATACTTTTGAATGATTTTCTTTCTTCTTTATGGAAAATCTACACAAAAGGTCTATAGACAAATACATTTAAACCTGTCTATAGCGCCTCCTCTTGGGACTCACCAAAATAGGGTGCTGTAGAGAGGGGGTGCTATAGACAGGTCACTTTTAATGTAAATTGCCTCGTACTACGTTTTTAAAATCGGGCGCTATAGAGAGGAAGGCGCTATTTAGAGGAGGCGCTATAGACAGGTTTAACTGTATTTAGAAACTGTCCAGATTATTATAAAGCGAGTACCTAAATGAATCTTCATGCAGTCATTGTATACATCGTGAAGTGACGGTATTGTGCTAGAGGGTCGACGCACTGGGACCTGGCAGACGTCGCGGCAGGAGAGGATTGCAGCAGGAGTGGATCTCGAGACAAAGGAGCAATAGTTCCTTCAATAACTTCCTGCTTTCAGCCAAATTGCTCCTCCAGTGTGTGACAATACTTCCTTCACATTCCCGAGCCTTCCAAACGGTATTCTTCTCCAACCGTCCTTTGGATACACCAGTACTTACTTAACGACTCACTTGATGGTTTCCGAAGTTCTCTCGCTCTCCACATGAACGAAATATATTTCAATTTATGCAAACATATTATTGAATAAAACGATAATAAAAGAAAGGAAAATTATAAAATGATTGAAATTCCACCTAAAAGGAGAACTTCACTTCGGAGACAGAAATGACTGATTTTCTAAAAGATGCACTAATTTGCAAGAATTGGAATCTGGATCTTCTAGAATGAGTATAAAAGCATTCTTTTAAAAGAGAATATATCTATATGTGCGCCAAAATTCCAACATCCACACCACCTTTATGCAAATGAAGGGTCTTAAGAATCGTCAGATGTTATGTACACATTATGTCATATAATGATGCCTTTAAAAGAGGCGTGAAAAAACCCAAGAAGACATCGTTCCAACTGTTCGAACGCAGCAACGAGGTACATTCAAAGTCAGGTGAGCTTGTACTTGGCATAGATAATCTAAAACTCTTGAAAAAATTATATTGATAAAATCTAAAGTTCTAAGTATCACGATTCTGCTATAATACATACATTATAAAAGTGCGGGATGATATTCATGCATAAAAAGTGCAATTCAACTTTTTAAATAGATGCACATTAGATTATAATGCATCTATTAATTGCATTAAAAATGCAATGTATTTGATTAAAAATAAGAGTTGCACTTTTGAACACAAACCTATATATTCAAATAAAAGGCGTCATATCTTGGATCTTTAGTGCATGCTATTTCGACGATCCGAATGATCGTCCTTTTCTGACCATCGAAATATCATGCGATAAAAACGCCGTTTATTTTTCGATCCAAAATTTGCCTTTTTTTATTTGAATGTTGAATCTTACGGATTGCGATATTTTTAGAAGACTGTATATGTAAACAGTTTGCTTTTAAAGGTGATTAAAAAGTTTCCATAAAGATGCTGCTATACTTAAGAAAGAAAATGGAAAGCTAATATAGAAATCAACATCAATATTACGGGTATCTGTTACATTCTTCTCGAATCTCGTCTTCAAAGAAAGTTGCACAAGGGAAATCTTCCGGTACTTTTGGAATCCACACTGACGAGTGGGAAAGATGTTCTAAGGAACATTGTAGAAATAGGTCGCAGGATATCAAAATGTTAAGGTTTACTACAGCTTCGAAGTAAGCCTGAAACCGGACGGGCATCCTGACCCAGAAGTTGAACGGATGTTGTGGTAGCAACTGACTGTTTGATCCCAACTTGCCCTTTCCGATGTCACTTACTCGACATTCCTCAGAACATTGCAGAATCCTCCGCCAATGCAGTCTGAAGGATGAATCAAAGTTATTTTCCATGGCCCGTCCAAACTGGAGGCTTGTGAATCCATAGAATTTATATTGATATCATTAATCATTAGTTCCAATCCTCTCTCTATCTAATTTCTTGTTGGATACCAGGTTGGATTCCATCACAATACCTGCAAAAATATATCCTTTAACGAATCATACAATGGCTGAATTTACTAATTACGCAACTCGCCTGCTTCGCTAAGACATATCTTCCCTTGTCCAGCAGCCGAGAATCTCCCTTAGACTACTATACAACTAGATAGACCCGAAGTAATCAAAATAGGCGTAGAATTGTGGTGGCCCTTGTGATGTTCTTATCCCATCTATATGAGATGAAATGAGAGAAAGAAAATTAGAGATTATAGGTCTCAACAAAAACAACAGGCTGCCGTTGAAGAGTGATAAAAAAGGAAGGTGTACGACTGAATGGGCCATAACAAGGGACAGAAGAAGGCCAATGTCAAGGGGCACTTCCTTTGTGACAGCTGTCACTGGATCGTCCTCGCTGGCGACCTTTTCAGGAGATCAGGTGTCTATTGTACGTTCGTTGGTCTGAATAGTCGTGTTGGGTAACCACACACAAGCCAGGTTATAAACCTACAGTGTACGATAGATTTCATTTTGAATATCTAACACAAATTGTTTCGTTGGTTCACCGGGTCTTGCCCAAGTTCAGTGAGTACAAATAACCAAAATCGGTTTAGAGATATTTTACCTTGTAAGTTTATAGTCAAGCTGCTTATACTTGTGTAGACAGATATGTAGAGTACTTATCGTATAAGTAGTCATCAACCTATATCCATCATGATAGTCATCATCGTGCTGTATTTACTATAATACGCTATTGACTAGATGTTCTAGCAAGATAGATTTATTTCACAAGTTTTGCAAGGTAACCCCTAATGTTGTTTCTTCGAAATTAATAACACAGTTTAGCTTATCTTTTTAATGATATTGAACACAGTTCGCAGATGGATCGGGTTTAGATGAAACAATAGACCAAGGAAAAAAAACGAGTTTGTAATTTCTTTAATTAAAAGGACAATTTTAAGAATTATCTTAAGAATGCATCGCAATTTTTTTTCTAAAATAACTATAAATAGGTATAGAGAAATTTTCGCGGGGAGATTTAAATATCTCGCGAAAATCAAATTCTATGAAATTTCGTGGAATTATCGTGTTACGTACGGATATCACGAATTTAACGAATTCTCGTCTAATTTGACTTCGCAAATTCTCTAAAACTTGCAGCATAAATATTCTATATTTTTTTTTCGAAAAAAAAAACAGTTTAAAAATTGGTAAAAATATTTAAGGGCAAAAACGTTTTATACGCAAAATAAGTCATTTAGTTATTTAAAAAAACTTTATACGACTTCTCAGGTTTAAAACCAAAGGACGAACTAGTTTCAAGAAAATCTTATTACTCCTATACACTTCTGTATCAACATTTATGTTTTATATAATATCCACACGGCATATTTGTATCTTGACAAACATTATATAGATGCTAACTCTTTTTTTTTTCCAAAGTATATAAATGAAAATTCAAATTAATATCCTTTGCGATAAAGTAATTTTGAGCATTTCAAAATATAGCTCTTCCTTTAAATAAAAATAGGATTCTTTAATCTTAATTTTTAAAATAGCGATAAAAAAGAAGAGAGAGAGAGATTAAAAAAACTCTAGATAAATCACAATATCAGAATTTCAATATCACTGCTTTTCACATGTGTAGACATGTGGTGCACTTACAGTCACCTACTTCTACCCACCATGATTATCATGGCTTGTACCACGTGTACTAGGGATAAGCAAAAAAAAAAAAAAACAATATCAGAATTTCGATATCAGGTCAGTGCTTAGAAAAAATCCTAAGATTGATATGCATTTCAAATACTGGGTTTAAAATGTTATGGGCCGATTAAAAACATTAACTTTATATTCTACTAGCGAGGTAGGTCTACGCCAGTAACTGCCACGAAATGCTCCGATTAAAAAGGAAAAAACTAATATATATTTCTACAAAGGTTTCTCTCTCGATCAGATTGTGAAAATTTGTGCATTGTCTCCGAAACCCAATAGCTCAGCTCGAAATTAAAAATCACATAGGAATAGCTCCAGCTTCAATCTGAGCACCTTTTCAGCGAATAAAATACCTTTTAAAACATTCTATAAAAGATATTAATAGACAATTAAATAGTTGTAACTCAGAGACCACCTGGTGGAGAAAACTAACAAACCGCTGGAAGAATTAACCAATGATAAGCAAGGCCCTCACAATATTGGCTTTACAATAATCTGTTGACTGACTGTTGGAATTTTTCTGTTTTTGGAATAACAGGAGCAAAACCTGTTTCCATTTTTGGGACGAAAGATGACGCTATATGCTATTTTTTAAAAAATGGGTTTCCAACAACAAGTTTCATGGCAAAAGAACCATTTATTATGAATGCATATAATACGTAATAAAGCTTAAAGTTGAGGGAGGATGATATATAATTATGGTATCTTCTTTGGTACATAAGATTATTATAGTAAATAGTACATAAGGTAAACATGGTACATAAAGTAAATATGATATCTTATGATACCTAATAGGTAATATATATAACAAACAAATCACTATCCAAAACCTTGAGGAAAAGGGTGATAAGACACATGGGCATGACATTGTATCATGGCATCAAACAGTTCTTTCTAAACGACAGAGTTTCACCGGTACAAAGGACCGCCAAGGCCTTGGTCTACACTGCTAAGTGACTTCGGCACAGCTTCTCTGTCAGAGATATCACTTCCTTGGTTGCCTTGAACGGCCTGGGATAATCACATGTCAAGGACGCTTCTATCGCGCGATGACATATCTGCCTAACTATTACGATACGCCGGACAAACATCGTCGCCAGGAATGGAAATCAATGCACAGAGTAATGGTATATGCATCAAAAACCAAAGACTTTTTTATCTTGATTTTTTTCCAATAATTTTTCCGTTACCAGTAATATTTCAATGAACAAATAGTCCCTATTCTTCAAGTTTATCCTATATCTACGGTAACCGAATGAGGCCGCGCACGTTAGGACAGCATCCACTTACATTTTCTAAGTGCTTTAAGAGTAGATTACACTCAAAAAAGAAAGACCACCACTCAAGATAAAAAGACGCAAATACTATGTACCATCTATTTATTGTTTGAAATATGTGAAACAAATTATTATAAAAAAGTGAAATCGTACTGGATTCAAATGGATTTTATTTATTGTTTGTTTTTTCAAACCTAGAGAATCATGTCGGCTACAAAGCCACAGCACCAGCATGGACAATTCAGGCATCTCTTTTTTTTTTCTCTCTCTCTCTTGGGGGATTACAACAATTAATTTCATAGATTTCAATATTAGGCGATGATGTCGCCCGTCTTATTCAAGGCGACAACAAGAGTGTCGCCATACAAGACAGTTCTAAATGTATCTATTTAACCTTTTTATATATTAACGATATATTTGTTTCTCGTTCCTAACTACAACACCAACAGCCAGTTTCGAACCTAGGCTGTCGAACCATATAGGCTACCGTCACGCTACGTTCAAGAGTCCCTAACTAGAAGAAAGTGAATCTCGTGATTTGATGGTACGAGTTTTATGGCCTATTTAATTTCAGTTGTTTCATCATTTGTATCGTTTTTTACTAAGATATTTTGATTATTCCAAATATTCATTTTATGTTTTATGTCGGTATACAAAGGTTAGGCTCACCAAATAACCTTTTCCTCACAAGCCTGCTTCAATTTATGGTTATATATAATAAAATAAACTAGTCGAATATCGGCGAATTATTTTGAAAGCTATTCAAGATTTATTTATAAAATACACTCGTGGACAAAACTGAAGTTAGTGGAAAGTCTGATGTCGACGGTCTATTTTTTTTAAAGAGATAGTGACAATTTTGTTTACACTTGGTTATCTCGTATGTCTTCAATAAAGATCACTGTAATATCTTTCAGAGTCATTGTCTGAATCCCAATATACATGCCAAAAGATACACCTTCCTTAAGTTTTGTGTTCACATGAGTGAATTTTTAAATTGAATAACTCCCTTGACGTCAATATTGTACCTACAGGGCAACCTTGAGAAAAACGGGCGACACAACAGCACGCCAAAAAAACTAGAATTTATTTCTTTTTTTCATTTCTTTCTCCTCACTTCTAATTCTCTATTTCATTTATTCTCCCAACATTATCACTTTGAAAACAAACCCTAAATCCTTCTATTATACACAAAGATTATTATTGCTACATAAACGTTTTTAAATTAATAGAGAAAAGTAAATGTGTGTTTTTTATATAAATCTTCTCGCATCTTAGCCCATGGGACAAGCGATAGAAAATTAGACAAAATCTAAACAAAAACTAAACTTTTAATGTCTCTCTTAATATTGCCCTTTATATAAAATGACTTCTTATAAATTCAATTGCTATTTATCGATAAAATATGTGATCATTATTTCTGTGTAATACAGTAGTCGAGCGATCTGGAAGTAATGTCTGTAGAGATATATGATGATATTACCTGAAAAGAAACAAATTGCCTAAAATAATTATTACAAGTTAACTATTTAAAAAGATAGTTAAGAAAAAGACGATAAAGTTTTAACAGATAACCGGTTAGGGATTTTTGACAATTTTCATATGTTACTATAGCCAATTTCTATAACACAATCATAGTCGTATAGAATGCATATTCTAAGAAGTGTATAAGAAGTAAGGTTAAATTTGCAACTCCAATTCCACAGAGAGATTCCCAATTAAACAAAAAACAACTTGTAAGTTAATGACGTTCTATATTTTAAAATTCAGATATAGGAAAATTCTGCCATTTACTATTATAAAATATCAAAAAACCTTTCGCAATAAGAAAAAATAGTACAAATGTGATATTGTACTGGGATATGATGCATCTCCTTATCGTGCAACTGAAAGTTGCTGATGGCTTGCGCTAACTATCGGAATAAATATCAACTATTTATATTGATTAATCAAGAATAGGTATTTGGCCAATTCTGGAATAATTAAAAATCAACGAGAATAGTTGATATTTATTCCGATAGATGGTGCAAGCCATCAGCAACTTTCAGTTGCACGATAAGGAGATGCCTTTTTCTTAACTTTCGCAACAAGTTTATTTATTTCTATATTCTAAATAAAGAAACTTATTGCAAATGGTATTTTATAATATTTTACAATTGTTTGAGGAAGAGCAATACTCGATACCTATATATGTTTAAATATTTGGTAAATTCGACCGATTTAATAACCTCTCTCGTCGGATGTTAGGAAATCGAAGCCGCCCATGTATTGATGAGTGCCAAAACTCCAAAGCCGTGGTATACAGGTAGGAATTTTGTCTGAATTTGTCAAAACTGGTGTTATGGCTCATTCTTTTATCATCACTAATAAAGTTTTTTTACTAGGGTGATATACAGTGCCTCGTTCTGAAGCACATTTAAAAGGAGAAGTGCCTCCTTTGGTACATGTTTAAATATTCAAAACATACATGTCAATGAGATAGCCTCTCCGCATTATTGTCAGTGATAGACTATGATAAATGGAACTACGAATGTTTCTTTTCCAATATAAAACAAACTTTCTCATGTCCTTACTGATATTAGTACACCTGTCCTTATTGCTCTATATAACTTGCCTCATATGAATATATTTCTATGAAATATTACTGTTCCTAAAGCTTTTATCCATATAATGTGCTTGAATACCATAACCGTGATCCTCTCTTTCATTGTCGGATATAGAAACAGAATCATTCAATATGATATTAGACCTATAAAAAGCTGTATGTCCCATACATTCCAAAAGGTGGTCTGGAGAGGCCTCTTTGGCTCAAACATGAAGTTTGGTGTATGCATGTATATGCTTACATGTGCATGCTTATGTCTGTTCATGTATGTGCCTGAGTGGCAGCTGTGTTGTACGGTGGCCCAATTAGATATAGAAATGCCTCCCAAGAGTGACTTACTCTGATGAGACACCAACTACCTGTGGAGAGAAGAGTAATCACTTTTTAAAAAATTGAAACTGACTAGAATTAAACTAATTCAACCTCTCCAATGAAAAATCACTAAACAAAAATCTGTATGTTAGATTATATTGGCGAAATCGGTAAGAAGATTCACTACTAATGAATCACTAATTCATCACTAATGAAGAATTCCCTATATATTTTTTTTATCGTAGTGAGGATACTATGACAACAACAACATCCGTCTCAAAATGTGGACGCGTTACACTTACATCGCCCGCTCAAGTCCTTCTGGGGACTTTTCCGGGCTCATCTTAAGAAGGTTCAGTGGTGGGTCTGGTAAGGAGAGCAAGTTAAGAGGTGAGTCCCGGATATCTACAGGTTATAGATACTAGAGTGAACAGATAGTTAAAGAAAGGTTATGAAAGTATAAATTGGAAGGGTACATTACAGTTATAGTACAGTTAAAGTTCATGGGCAGCCAGGGGAAGGATGAGGGGATTTAATTATTTTATGAGGATACTATGAAGGTTGTTTTATTTGAAAAGAAAGATTTACGTTCTTGATAGAGTTTTATTTCTTATATTTTAAAAGTAGAATCTCCAATACAATATTGTAGAGAAGTCTAGGCCAATAAATTGTCGAGTAATAGCTATGATGGTTTACCACAAATGAACCAAACTCTCCCAATTATTACCAATCGCACAGAAAGGGGACGTTAGGAAAAAATAATTTTATTTGAAAATAATACAGTGCGGAAGAAATTAAAAATCGTACTTAATATGACAAAGAAGAATCTTATATTACTATTAAACTGACGAAACTGCTGGGAGAGTTCACCACTGATGAGCCAGGCCCTCCCATAAATTTTTCCATTACAGTAAGGACAGTAAAAATTGTTTATTTTTAAAAAGAATCATACGCGTCTATAATAGTTTCGAATTTTTATATAAAAACTGTTGAAGTGACTTTGAAGTGATATTGTAATTCTAAAGTGCAAAGTGTTTTAACCTTGTTTATATTCATATCATGGCTATAAAACAGTTTTTAGTTGTTTTATTATAATCAAATTTAACTATATTGGGAAAGAATAGTATAAAAGTTGAATTGTACTTGGAATTTTGGTGGAAAAATTGAGAAAGAGGTATCTCCTGATCGTGAAATTGAATTTTACTGATGACTTGCGCCTATCTCTGAATATATATTATTACTTATAAAATATTAAAATAGGTATTTTGTGATTTTCTCAAGAGAAAGCGATCGTTCAGCTCTTCTATTGAAACTGTAACGGATAATTAGGAAAAATGTCATTGAACGTTGGCTAAAAAAAAAAAAGAGGAAATTATGCAGGTCCAGTGTATCAAGTTTCTAATCATTGTTCTGTCAGAAACCTTCCGTCTGAAAAATTTTTTAATCGGGAAATATCAATTTCAACTTTTGATATATCTCTCGAATTTCTAACTCTCCAATGAAAGCCAAAAGTCTATTGAAGTATAAATTATGAAAAGAGTATAAATAGACACTTTCTTAATTATTAAAAAATAAAATTTCTTATAAGATTGAAGTAATTGGTTATAAGACTCAATAGTATATTTACAATTTTTTTTAAAGAAAAAAACGTTAATATCTATATAATAAACTAATAATTTTTTTTTAAGAGAGAGAAAATTATAAAAAATTAAAAATTTTGAGGCCTTCAAAAATTTCGTTTATTTATCAATATTATGTTTTGACAAATATCCCCTATAATCTTTATAAAAGAAATATATCAATGTATATTTAATTAAAAAGACATATATTGGATCAAAAAATCATTTATTTTACCAATATTTCAGTTGGCTGAACGCCAACCTTTATCAAAGTGTTAAAACATATTTAATGTGTGTCACCAACAAACTCAGCGTCACATAACGTCAATAGAATCAATGTATATATAACTATAAATAAAACCATATATAGTTATCTATAAGGAGGTTCCAAAAATGCAATATAACAGCGGTAGGGTAGATTAAACTGGCGAAACCGCTGGGAGGGTTCACCAATGATGAGCCAGGCCCTCCCATTAATTTTTCCATTGCAGTAAGGGCAGTGGAAATTGTTTGATTTCAAAAGGAGTCTTACGCCTTTGAAATGGTTTCGAGTTTTGATAGTTATCTATCTCTTGTTTTGATATAAATATTAATTTTTAAAGCTTGACAATCTTTTAATCAAGACACTCATCGCGTTTAAAATTCGTCTACATATTTTGCTTCGTATTTAGATTCAATTTGGGGTGCGATCATTTATATTTACTGAGCTATTTATCAATATAAATTGTATAATTGTCAACTACATTTTTCATACTACATGATTTATTTATTTTTAATATATTCGAATTATTTCATTTATATAATTACCGTTCTTTGAAAAAAAAATGTTCCTACTTACTCGTCATAAAATTGTAAATATATATATGTATTAGATAGTAAAAAGGAGTATATTGTATTGAATAAAATATTTATTTGCTTTTATTCAATCCAATATATGCCTTTTTACTATCTAATGGTTTAAGTGTATGGATCGCTCTATTTTCAGAACAAATTTATATGTATTTATATATATATCGCAAAAATAAACAACAATTCGAATAGTAAAACTAGCATCAATTTTTCTATCTAAATTTTTGATATTTGTATCAGATGGATATAATAGCTATGTGGAAAACTCTTGAGTAATCACAAGTTTCAACTACGTTAACAGGAAACAAATAAAATTGTATCTATGTTAAAATTTTCTAAAATATTGTGAAATTTTATTTTATATAGGGTGTTCCCCTAGTCAATAAACCATATATATTATCAGATAAAGATATCAACCTACAACGCCATGAGAGGTTCTGATCTCAAGTTTCTCTTTGAGGAACAGTTTCATTGTAGGAAGTAATAACTTTATTCATTATACATTATTATTTCTAGGGCTTTTACGGCACAATGGATAATTCTGGTCTATATATTATTATATTTTTTTCTATTTTTTTTGTCATTTATTATATTTTTTCACGTGTTCTCAGCGTATTTACTCAAGTGTTTCTTGATTTCTTAGGAAGCCTCTCTGGGACCAAAATATTTTTGGTCGTAGAGTTACAGCTTGCACGCTGACCAGGGACAACAGCCCGAAACGCATTTGTGGTTGTTTTTCCTTGATTTATCAAGAAGATAGGTTGACCAAATACCAGGGAACAGGTTAAATCAACGTTTAGTTGATTTATGTTCCACTAGATGAGGGCCAACAGCCCGAAACGCGTCCGTGATTAGCTTTTCTTGATTAAACAAGAATGGGTATTTGGCCAATTCTGGAATAATTAAAAATCAACAAGAATAGTTGATATTTATTCCGATAGATGGCGCTCTGTCATCTAGAAAGCTCATGTGAGCAGTCAGGATATGCCTATTTTGTTTTTAATATCAACACCTGACTTTTTAAAATATATATTTTTTCTATTTTCAAATTATTTTTCATCTGTATTATTATATATATAGGTTGGCTGAAAACTAAAGGTTGATCTATCCTAAAGTGCGTTTCCACAAGTAGACATTGTTTATTATGCATATTTACAGATTATGTAATAATTAACAAACATATTCATGTAAATACAGACAATACCCAAGTTGAATAATCAGTTATTTCATTTGAGTAATGCTAAGTGTAAAAGCTGCGACCAAACATCTGTCTAAATTTGAGAGGAATTCGATATTTAGAGTTGGTCTCAGAAATATAGAGGTTGGTTGAATGAGAGAGAAATATCTGTGTGTGTTGCAACGATGTCTTAGGTTGAAACTATGCATTTATAAATGTGTGAAATTAGGAGCATGAAGCGAGAGTAAAATGTATTGGTCCAATTCGGAGAGAGTTCATGTTAGAGAATGAAGGTGGATTATCTACGAAATGCATATTTCGGTATATAGGTTGCAGGGAGGGTGTATTTTAAAATGTGTTGAATTGAGATTAGAAGCCGACAAGATATATTTCGGGGATGGTAAGTCGGTGAAGGTGTACTCACGGGAGCTGGGGTGGAGAGGTTGGCGGGCCCCTCACACAGGTCGCTGTAGACGCCCTGATGTTTGAGCATGTAGTTGAGCGAGGCCCAGCCCAGGATAGTACCGCTGAACACCACCGTCTCCAGTAGACCGCATGTCAGAGCCAACCCGCGCCGCCACATTCCCGCAGCCATCGTTGTAGCTAACGGGACGCCGGAGTAACCTTGGAGTCTTATATCGTTGTTCGGCCGGCCGCCGGCTCCCCCTGTCGGACTGCTGGGGACACACACCCCTGTGACAATTAGGAATGTCTAGAGTACTCATTGGAGACAATCAATGCAGATATTCATAATAAATGATAGAGAGGACGGAGACTTGTGGAAGTTCTCTCGGTAAACACCGCCTAGATAATATCTCCCTCTACGAGCTTGATTGAGACACACTGCATCCCTCCGTTGTGGATCGTCTAGGTAGTACTGAAGATTAAGATATTTCTAGTAGACAAATATCATTGTAGGGTATTTAAGAGAAAGCACTCTTATAGTGGTCTTTCCATGAATGTGCTTGGGGCAAACGCTACTTTCGTGGTTCTATCACGGATATGGTGGAGGCAAACACCATTATAGTGGCCTTTCCATAAATATAGTAGACACAAACTATATTTTTCTTTATTTTTACAAGGATTTGGTGGGCAAATACCTTTCACGTGATTATTCTACGGTGTTGTAGAAACAAACACAACTTCTTGTGGTTTTTCCAAAGATGTGATGGGAGCATAGACCCTTTTTGTGGTTTTTCCACGGATGTGGTGAGAACTCCTCCTTCCACTATCCTTCGACGGATGTAGTGATGACACACATCTCTCATTCAGTCATCCTTCCACGGATATAGTGGGGACAAACACCCTACTTCAGTCATCCTTCCATCGATGTGGCGGGGACAAACATCCTACTTCAGTCATCCTTCCATCGATGTGGCGGGGACAAACACCCTACTTCAATCATCCTTCCATCGATGTGGCGGGGACAAACATCCTATTTCAGTCATCCTTCCATCGATGTGGCGGGGACAAACACCCTACTTCAGTCATCCTTCCATCGATGTGGCGGGGACAAACACCCTACTTCAGTCATCCTTCCATCGATGTGGCGGGGACAAACACCCTACTTCAGTCATCCTTCCACGGATGTATTGGGGACAAACACCCTACTTCAGTCATCCTTCCACGGATGTATTGGGGACAAACACCCTACTTCAGTCATCCTTCCATCGATGTGGCGGGGACAAACACCCTACTTCAGTCATCCTTCCACGGATGTATTGGGGACAAACACCCTACTTCAGTTAACCGTCCATCGATGTGGCGGGGACAAACACCCTAATTCAGTCATCCTTCCATTGATGTGGCGGGGACAAACATCCTACTTCAGTCATCCTTCCATCGATGTGGCGGGGACAAACACCCTACTTCAGTCATCCTTCCATCGATGTGGCGGGGACAAACACCCTACTTCAGTCATCCTTCCACGGATGTATTGGGAACAAACACCCTACTTCAGTCATCCTTCCACGGATGTATTGGGGACAAACACCCTACTTCAGTCATCCTTCCATCGATGTGGCGGGGACAAACACCCTATTTCAGTCATCCTTCCACGGATGTATTGGGGACAAACACCCTACTTCAGTCATCCTTCCATCGATGTGGCGGGGACAAACACCCTACTTCAGTCATCCTTACATCGATGTGGCGAGGACAAACATCCTACTTCAGTCATCCTTCCATCGATGTGGCGGGGACAAACATCCTACTTCAGTCATCCTTCCATCGATGTGGCGGGGACAAACACCCTACTTCAGTCATCCTTCCATCGATGTGGCGGGGACAAACACCCTACTTCAGTCATCCTTCCACGGATGATTGGGAACAAACACCCTACTTCAGTCATCCTTCCACGGATGTAGTGGGGACAAACACCCTACTTCAGTCATCCTTCCATCGATGTGGCGGGGACAAACATCCTACTTCAGTCATCCTTCCATCGATGTGGCGGGGACAAACACCCTACTTCAATCATCCTTCCATCGATGTGGCGGGGACAAACATCCTATTTCAGTCATCCTTCCATCGATGTGGCGGGGACAAACACCCTACTTCAGTCATCCTTCCATCGATGTGGCGGGGACAAACACCCTACTTCAGTCATCCTTCCATCGATGTGGCGGGGACAAACACCCTACTTCAGTCATCCTTCCACGGATGTATTGGGGACAAACACCCTACTTCAGTCATCCTTCCACGGATGTATTGGGGACAAACACCCTACTTCAGTCATCCTTCCATCGATGTGGCGGGGACAAACACCCTACTTCAGTCATCCTTCCACGGATGTATTGGGGACAAACACCCTACTTCAGTTAACCGTCCATCGATGTGGCGGGGACAAACACCCTAATTCAGTCATCCTTCCATTGATGTGGCGGGGACAAACATCCTACTTCAGTCATCCTTCCATCGATGTGGCGGGGACAAACACCCTACTTCAGTCATTCTTCCACGGATGTATTGGGGACAAACACCCTACTTCAGTCATCCTTCCATCGATGTGGCGGGGACAAACACCCTACTTCAGTCATCCTTCCATCGATGTGGCGGGGACAAACATCCTACTTCAGTCATCCTTCCATCGATGTGGCGGGGACAAACATCCTACTTCAGTCATCCTTCCATCGATGTGGCGGGGACAAACACCCTACTTCAGTCATCCTTCCATCGATGTGGCGGGGACAAACACCCTACTTCAGTCATCCTTCCACGGATGTATTGGGAACAAACACCCTACTTCAGTCATCCTTCCACGGATGTAGTGGGGACAAACACCCTACTTCAGTCATCCTTCCATCGATGTGGCGGGGACAAACATCCTACTTCAGTCATCCTTCCATCGATGTGGCGGGGACAAACACCCTACTTCAGTCATCCTTCCATCGATGTGGCGGGGACAAACACCCTACTTCAGTCATCCTTCCACGGATGTATTGGGGACAAACACCCTACTTCAGTCATCCTTCCACGGATGTATTGGGGACAAACACCCTACTTCAGTCATCCTTCCACGGATGTATTGGGGACAAACACCCTACTTCAGTTAACCGTCCATCGATGTGGCGGGGACAAACACCCTACTTCAGTCATCCTTCCATCGATGTGGCGGGGACAAACACCCTACTTCAGTCATCCTTCCATCGATGTGGCGGGGACAAACACCCTACTTCAGCCATCCTTCCATTGATGTGGCGGGGACAAACACCCTACTTCAGTCATTCTTCAATCGATGGGGCAAACACCCTACTACTAGAATTTGTGTCTATTCTGACTGGAGAGGGATAGCCTTTATCAGTAATTCAGGATGTGTCAATAACATATTTATCAATTCCTATATATTTATTGAATTTTAGGCACCGAGTATATGTTACTCAACTTGATATCTACACGATTGATTACTGAATCTCTATATAAAAACAATTTCTAGGGAGAAATAAATAGACTCATATAAGGATAGTACGAGATTCTAAATGAAGCGAAATAATACTATTCTACTGCTTTCATAATGAACGTTTATGCAAGAAAGAAAATGTTACCAAATTTCAAAAAGAAAATAATATGCTTGTAAAGATAGACAATTATTAAGAGGAAGATATGGAAAGCGTTAAAGAAGCAATTAATTGAATGTATGCTTATTTTTTTAATTAGAGAAGTTAATGCCCATTGTGTTTCATAACTTCCTTTTTCCAAGAATATACTTGCAAATGTACACTATATAAGCTTAGAAAGGCAAAAATAGATATAGCAATCTGATGTATTAGATTGTCGAAATTACAGATAATATTCACTAAGACAGGCTCTTCTAATGCGATTTCTTTGCAGTCACGTTAATTGGAAACTGATTTTGCCATCGCAGCAAACCTTTTCGCAGAATCGTGAACCTGTTAATGGGGGAGGTGGATATTTTTATTGTAGTGTACGATAGAAAACCTTTAAAAATAGATATCTATCAAATGAATTCGACGCAGCCTGCAAATATAATAAGATTGGCACTCACATTCAAATTTGATTTATAGTTTTCTATACACTCTCTTTAAAATATGATTTCACTTAGTACAGTTTTGGGTATGTTAAAAAAGGGTATTATATATTAAATATTGGTTTTGATAAAATGAGACGGAATATGTACCGCTTATTTCATGCTCGGAAGAGATAAATGCCAAATAATATATTTAAAAGTACCCCATGTTAATTTCTCAGTCACCAACAACGCGGGATACGTGGAATGAGTCAATGACAGGAGTCAGTCAGGTAAGAAGGCCCACGTCACTTCCCAACACACAGAATCGGACGCCCAGGACACAGTAAACAGGAAATTGCCATGTCTGGAATTAGTAGCCTGCTCGAACGGCAACGCCAACGCAAAGCGTATCGAAGAGAGGCAATCGTCATAACTTGATGATATTCTTAAAAGGAGCTCATTACTATATAAATGGACTGATTTATTCGGAATAGGATCTGTTCATGATATCGAATTAATTCCTGGCTAGCTGATCACCTCGGAATGATGGATTTTATATATGGCTCCAACCCTAGTGCTGGACTAACCTATTCTACATACGGCTTCAGATGAAGGTTTTGATAGATGGCTTCAATCCAAGTGTTGGAACAACCAATTCTACATACGGCTTCAGGTGAAGGTTTTGATAGATGGCTTCAATCCAAGTGTTGGATCAACCAATTCTACATTCGGCTTCAGGCGATGGTTTTGATAGATGGCTTCAATCCAAGTGTTGAACCACCAAATCTATACGGCTTCAGGTGAAGGTTTTGATAGATGGCTCCAATCCAAGTGTTGAACCAACAATTCTATACGGCTTCGGGTGAAGGTTTTGATATATGGCTCCAAACCAAGTGTTAGACTAACCAATTTTGCATACGGCTTCAGGTGAAGGTTTTGATAGATGGCTTCAATCCAGGTGTTGGATCAACCAATTTTACATACGGCTTCAGGTGAAGGTTTTGATAGATGGCTCCAATCCAAGTGTTGAACCAACAATTCTATACGGCTTCGGGTGAAGGTTTTGATAGATGGCTCCAATCCAAGTGTTAGACTAACCAATTTTACATACGGCTTCAGGTAAAGGTTTTGATAAATGGCTCCAATCCAAGTGTTAGACTAACCAATTTTACATACGGCTTCAGGTGAAGGTTTTGATATATGGCTCCAATTCAAGTGTTGGACTAACCAATTTTACATACGGTTTCAGGTGAAGGTTTTGATATATGGCTCCAAGTGTTAGACTAACCAATTTTACATACGGCTTCAGGTGAAGGTTTTGATAGATGGCTCCAATCCAAGTGTTGAACCACCAATTCTATACGGCTTCGGGTGAAGGTTTTGATAGATGGCTCCAATCCATGTGTTAGACTAACCAATTTTACATACGGCTTCAGATAAAGGTTTTGATAGATGGCTCCAATTCAAGTGTTGGACTAACCAATTTTTACATACGGTTTCAAGTGAAGGTTTTGATACCTGGCTCCAAGTGTTGGACTAACCAATTTTACATACGGCTTCAGGTGAATATTTTGATAGATGGCTCCAATCCAAGTGTTGGACTAACCAATTTTACATACGGCTTCAGGTGAAGGTTTTGATAGATGGCTCCAATCCAAGTGTTGGACCAACCAATTTTACATACGGCTTCAGGTAAAGGTTTTGATATATGGCTCCAATCCAAGTGTTGGACCAACCAATTTTACATACGGCTTCAGGTGAAGGTTTTGATAGTTGGCTTCAATCCAAGTGTTGAACTAACCTATTCTACACACGGCTTCAGGTGAAGGTTTTGATAGATAGCTCCAATCCAAGTGTTGGATCAACCAATTTTACATACGGCTTCAGGTGAAGGTTTTGATAGATAGCTCCAATCCAAGTGTTGGATCAAGCAATTTTACATACGGCTTCAGGTGAAGGTTTTGATAGATAGCTCCAATCCAAGTGTTGGATCAACCAATTCTACATACGACTTCAGGTGAAGGTTTTGATAGATAGCTTCAATCCAAGTGTTGGATCAACCAATTCTACATACGGCTTCAGGTGAAGGTTTTGATAGATAGCTCCAATCCAAGTGTTGGATCAACCAATTTTACATACGGCTTCAGGTGAAGGTTTTGATAGATGGCTCCAACCCTAGTGCTGGACTAACCTATTCTACATACGGCTTCAGGTGAAAGTTTTGATAGATAGCTCCAATCCAAGTGTTGGATCAACCAATTCTACATACGGCTTCAGGTGAAGGTTTTGATAGATGGCTCCAATCCAAGTGTTGGATCAACCAATTTTACATACGGCTTCAGGTGAAGGTTTTGATAGATGGCTTCAATCCAAGTGTTGGACTAACCTATTCTACTACGGCTTCAGGTGAAGGTTTTGATATATGGCTCCAAGTGTTGGATTAACCAATTTTACATACGGTTTCAGGTGAAGGTTTTGATAGATGGCTCCAATCCAAGTGTTGGACCAACCAATTTTACATACGGCTTTAGGTGAAGGTGTTGATATATGGCTTCAATCCAAGTGTGTTAGACTAACCTATTCTACATACGGCTTCAGTTGAATATTCTGATAAATAGCTCCAAGTGTTGGACTAGCCAATTCTATACGGCTTCAGTTGAAGGTTTTGATAGATGGATCCAAGTGTTGGACTAATCTATTCTACATACGGTTTCAGGTAAAGGTTTTGATATATGGCTCCAATCCAATTGTTGGACTAACCAATTTTACATACGGCTTCAGGTGAAGGTTTTGATAGATGGCTTCAATCCAAGTTTTGGACCAACCAATTTTACATACGGCTTCAGGTGAAGGTTTTGATATATGGCTCCAAGTGTTAGACTAACCAATTTTACATACGGCTTCAGGTGAAGGTTTTGATAGATGGCTCCAATCCAAGTGTTGAATCACCAATTCTATACGGCTTCAGGTGAAGGTTTTGATAGATGGCTCCAATCCAAGTGTTAGACTAACCAATTTTACATACGGCTTCAGATAAAGGTTTTGATAGATGGCTCCAATTCAAGTGTTGGACTAACCAATTTTTACATACGGTTTCAAGTGAAGGTTTTGATACATGGCTCCAAGTGTTGGACTAACCAATTTTACATACGGCTTCAGGTGAATATTTTGATAGATGGCTCCAACCCAAGTGTTGGACTAACCAATTTTACATACGGCTTCAAGTGAAGGTTTTGATAGATGGCTCCAATCCAAGTGTTGGACCAACCAATTTTACATACGGCTTCAGGTAAAGGTTTTGATATATGGCTCCAATCCAAGTGTTGGACCAACCAATTTTACATACGGCTTCAGGTGAAGGTTTTGATAGTTGGCTTCAATCCAAGTGTTGAACTAACCTATTCTACACACGGCTTCAGGTGAAGGTTTTGATAGATAGCTTCAATCCAAGTGTTGGATCAACCAATTTTACATACGGCTTCAGGTGAAGGTTTTGATAGATAGCTCCAATCCAAGTGTTGGATCAACCAATTTTACATACGGCTTCAGGTGAAGGTTTTGATAGATAGCTCCAATCCAAGTGTTGGATCAAGCAATTTTACATACGGCTTCAGGTGAAGGTTTTGATAGATAGCTCCAATCCAAGTGTTGGATCAACCAATTCTACATACGACTTCAGGTGAAGGTTTTGATAGATAGCTTCAATCCAAGTGTTGGATCAACCAATTCTACATACGGCTTCAGGTGAAGGTTTTGATAGATAGCTCCTATCCAAGTGTTGGATCAACCAATTTTACATACGGCTTCAGGTGAAGGTTTTGATAGATGGCTCCAACCCTAGTGCTGGACTAACCTATTCTACATACGGCTTCAGGTGAAAGTTTTGATAGATAGCTCCAATCCAAGTGTTGGATCAACCAATTCTACATACGGCTTCAGGTGAAGGTTTTGATAGATGGCTCCAATCCAAGTGTTGGATCAACCAATTTTACATACGGCTTCAGGTGAAGGTTTTGATAGATGGCTTCAATCCAAGTGTTGGACTAACCTATTCTACTACGGCTTCAGGTGAAGGTTTTGATATATGGCTCCAATTGTTGGACTAACCAATTTTACATACGGTTCAGGTGAAGGTTTTGATAGATGGCTCCAATTCAAGTGTTGGACTAACCAATTTTACATACGGTTCAGGTGAAGGTTTTGATAGATGGCTCCAATCCAAGTGTTGGACTAACCAATTTTACATACGGTTTCAGGTGAAGGTTTTGATAGATGGCTCCAATCCAAGTGTTGGACCAACCAATTTTACATACGGCTTCAGGTGAAGGTTTTGATATATGGCTTCAATCCAAGTGTGTTAGACTAACCTATTCTACATACGGCTTCAGGTGAATATTCTGATAAATAGCTCCAAGTGTTGGACTAGCCAATTCTACATACGGTTTCAGGTAAAGGTTTTGATATATGGCTCCAATCCAAGTGTTGGACTAACCAATTTTACATACGGCTTCAGGTGAAGGTTTTGATATATGGCTCCAATCCAAGTGTTGGACTAACCAATTTTACATACGGCTTCAGGTGAAGGTTTTGATATATGGCTCCAATCCAGTGTTGGACTAACCAATTTTACATACGGCTTCTGGTTTATTTATTTATTGCGTATGATATTGTTTTTTACAGCACAATACAACAATGTTGGCAAGTTTCTCTAGAGTGGAATGTCGAGGTGACGAATCCACTCCAGGGCCTCCTCTGTGCACCGGTGGATATCCCCAAGTGTTCCCTGGAAGAATCTTCGAGGACAGTCCCTTAGGATATGGTGCATTGTTTGTATTTGTCCACAGTCGCAGTTCTGGTCTGGACTCATGTTCCACTTATTTAGTAGGTAGTTGCATCTACCAGTAGAGGTCCTGATTCTATTGAGGGTTGACCAGGTCCTCCTAGGTAGGTTGTAGCCGGGAGGTTTGGTGTTAGGGTCCTCCACCAGGTCTTTGTTGGCGATGGCAAGATTGCTCCATCGGTTTCTCCACTCTTCTTTAAGATCTACATTTTCATCGGACACCCATGCAGGATTCCTTGATATTAGTCGAGTTGGGGGAGGAATTTCGAGAACAGTGTTGATTGGAAGCTTAGTGTTAGCTTTAATTTTACTGAGAAGGTTGGAGGTAGATTTCTTTCTTCTGAGGTCAGGAGGTGCTATGTTAGAGAGATATGGGAGCCAGTCTATAGGGGTAGGTCTCATGTTTCCCGTTATTAATCTCATAGTTTGGTTAAGTTGAGCATCTATGCTGTCTGTATGGGAGCTTCTTTCCCACACAGGGGCGCAGTACTCCGCAACTGAGTATACTAAGGCGAGGGCAGTCGTGCGTAGAGACGGCTTCTGGTGAAGGTTTTGATAGATGGCTTCAATCCAAGTTTTGGACCAACCAATTTTACATACGGCTTCAGGTGAAGGTTTTGATATATGGCTCCAATCCAAGTTTTGGACCAACCAATTTTACATACGGCTTCAGGTGAAGATTTTGATAGATGGCTCCTATCTAAGTGTTGGGGGACTAACCAATTCTATTTGGCTTCAAGGTGAAGGTTTTGATATGCAGTTTCACACTCCGAGTGATGATCTTTTTGTTTCTATATGGCTTCAGGTAAAGGCTTTGATGTATGGCTCCAATACAAGTATTGGACTATTTAATTCTATTAGGGTTCAGGTGAAAGTTTTATATATATGGCTTCACTACAAGTGACGGTCTATTTGTTTATATATGATTTCAGAATGGTGGCTTTCATATATGGCCTCACTTAAGCTGATGATCGATTTGTTTCTATATGACTTCAGAATAATAGCTTTGATATATGGCTTCACTTCAGCTGATGATAGATTTGTTTCTATATGGCTTCAGAATGATGGCCTTGATATATGGCCTCACTTCAGCTGATGATCGATTTGTTTATATATGACTTCAGAATGGTGGCTTTCATATATGGCTTCACTTCTGCTGATGATAGATTTGTTTCTATATGGCTTCAGAATGATGGCCTTGATATATGGCTTCACTTCAGCTAATGATCGATTTGTTTCTATATGGCTTCAGAATGATGGCCTTGATATATGGCTTCACTTCAGCTAATGATCGATTTGTTTCTATATGGCTTCAGAATGATGGCCTTGATATATATGGCCTCACTTCAGCTGATGATCGATTTGTTTCTATATGGCTCCAGAATGATGGCCTTGATATATATGGCTTCACTTCAGCTGATGATCGATTTGTTTCTATATGGCTTCAGAATGATGGCTTTCATATATGGCTTCACTTTAGCTGATGATAGATTTGTTTCTATATGGCTTCAGAATGAAGGCCTTGATATATATGGCTTCACTTCAGCTGATGATAGATTTGTTTCTATATGGCTTCAGAATGATGGCCTTGATATATGGCTTCACTTCTGCTGATGATAGATTTGTTTCTATATGGCTTCAGAATGATGGCCTTGATATATGGCTTCACTTCAGGGGATGATCTCCATATCGGGTTTATTTTAAGAAGATGGTCTTTATATAATGTTTTAAATCAGATGATGGCTTCCTTCTGGGTGACAGTCCATCAATTTCTGTATTAATCAGAGGTTGTTTCCATATTTAACTTATATTTGGCTCATATGAAGCTTTCATATATAGATTTACTCCAGAATGTTAAGCTATTATACTGCTTCATATGTTGATATGTGTATTCACAGCTTCTCAAATTTCTTTGTAAAATGTACAATATTCTAATGTTCTCATTGCAAAAAAATACGCAACTCTATAGTACAAAAAGGACAAAATTCTAGCCCTTTTTTCAAGCCCAAATATTGAGGTTAGTAATTTTTCTCGCTGTATAAATTGAAAAGCTCCAGGGTCTATGAATATGCATTTCACGAATTCCTCAATCCAACAGAGTATGTAAAAACTGCCTAACAGTCTGTGAAAAAGAACTGATGGTTTTTGCAATAGTTTTAAATCCTTAGACCAAATTTTCCATATGGATTGGTAACAAGAACGAATCATAAATTACAACAAGAATGAATTAATATACTGATTAGCTCATCTAGCCTTCTTCTTTGTCGATCTTATGGATTCCAAGCCTCAATCGTCTCCTTCGCTAACGCATGAATTATTCAAATCTTTAAAAACGCAACAGTCAACCTACCATCAAAATAGTATTTGCTTATTTCCTGGAAATAAACTTGTGGTAAAAACGTCCCAATAATGTGTTTTCGAGTAACATTTTCTTAACAATCATGTTATTTTTATTCTTCAATATAAATAAAGTGAAAGCTACACCACATTTTAAAAGTTTGACCATATGGGTTGTAATTGCGTTTTAAAATATTCACAACTCTTTGCCCACTATTAATTTGAAGTACTATACTCTATGTTAATCGTAAATAATCAGTATATAATATAAAAACACATAGATTCGCTAAAAAGAGTACCAAACTATGAAGGTTTTCTAATCGTTTAGATTCTAATAGACCTCTCTTTGATAAATTCTGTACAAACTTCTTTCTAGAAGAGATTCTAAAAGCACCGATACTCATAGCGTCTCCTTGGATCTAACTGGATTATATTAATTCTTTTTTTTTTACTTCTAAAAATTGGTCACTCAGAAAAGTAGCTTCTCATCTGATAGATAGCTCTTATCTACAAAAAGACATATATTCGTGCTTGAAATTCGGCCCCATGTCACGTATTTCACGATAATGCGAGACATTTAGATCGAATGCAACTTGGGTGATACTACCAAATTAACCATCAAGCGTATTTACTAACTCGTCGATTGTAACCAAATATTTCAACCTTGTTTAATTATGACTCCATAACCTGGCACGTAGCATCCATTGTCTACCCCACAGATAATCTAAAGAGATTTCTGCATGCCTAGATATATGAGGGGTAATAGAACAAAACACCACTCACTGAAATTTTAATCATTTCAGAATATTATAATGCATTAGCGCCCCAATTATTATGAAAATTCGAAACTATTATAGACGCGTATGATACTTTTAAAAAGTAAACAATTTCTACACCACTTACTGCAATGGAAAAATTAATGGGAGGGCCTGGCTCATCAGTCGTGAACCCTCCCCGTCCCCAAAGCTTAAGTCCATAGTTAATCTAAAATACCCATTCCAGGAGTCTAGCATCAGTATCACTATAAAAGGAAAATCGAAAAAATGCAATATAACAGCGGTATGGTAGATTAAACTGGCGAAACCGCTGGAAAGGGTTCACCACTGATGAGCCAGGCCCTCCCATTAATTTTTCCATTGCAGTAAGGACAGTATAAATTGTTTAATTTTTAAAAGAATCATACGCGTCTAGTTTCGAATTTTCATTTCAGAATATACTAATTATGATTCTTGTATTTAAAAAAAACACATGTTTTATTCCGACATCTATATAGGTATTTATTGAACTTAAAGGTCTAATTTTGATGAATAACCGTTAAAATAACACCTTGAAAAACATTATTTATAAAATTAAGAAAGAGATAAATAAAAAAGCATTAAAATTTTGTAGTTTATCAAAAAATGTACTCAAGCATCTTCTTGTGAATGTAAATAAGAAATCATCAAATAAATAAAAAAAAAAAAAACTACATAGAATAAGACCTTTTGAGCTTTTTTTGCGCAGCAATACGTAAACTCTTTTTTTATTCACTATAAGAGATAAATAAAAATGTTATACTAGAAATTCTCATTTCAACAGATTAAAGGATTTGTTCATATGAAAGTAAAAATTTTGATGTTCTTATTACTCAAATCTAAAATTTACAGAGGGAGTGGTGCGTTAATTGAAATCAATTTAGTTTTTCCAAAATTCTCCTATATATCGATTTGCATGTAAAATATTTAAAGATGATGAATTCATGAAGATAATTTTCTACATTTCTAATTTGTTTAGTTATTGTAATTAAAAATTTCTTTGAAATCGCAACAGATTTCCAATTAGATGATGATTAATATTTCATCTCTTCGTATGCTCGACCAATACAATTCTGGTTATCTATCATTGAAATCATCCACGCTAATGCTTGTATCAATGGCATGAAAACAAGAAAACCACAGTGATTTTATTATTGCCTATTTAGGTGATAACTCCATGTTCAGTTGGCCGGACCAAGTGGCAACCTTCCACGGCGCGACCTCTCATTTTTCCCTCGAGGAAAATGTCTTGTTTACCCATACATCGAGGATGTAGGTAATTGGGAGGATTGGGCGGTTAGCGGAGCCCTCTAACGAAGCTCAGGGGCATCTAGGCTTTTGCCAAACGTTCCTCAAGCGGAACCGATTGCGCAGGGGACATGGCGATGGTCCAAGTCCAAGTGGAATAACCTCTTCCTCTCTCTGTCTCCGGCGCCTGTCATTGATGTGTCATCCACCAGCGGGCTTTTCTTATCCCTCCGGCACTGATCCTTCGGGGGCCCAGACATCGCTCTGTGGCTGCACGCCCTATTTCATCCGGGGCACCCGGCGTCGAGCCAGTCTGTCTGTATTGCCTGCAGTTCCAGTGACCTGTCGCTGGCCCACTGCTACTGATCCTCTCATCCTAGAGACGTTCTCCATCCTGCAGTCCTATATCGTCGCGTAGGATACGAGGACCACAAAATAATCTCCTCAGCGGAGAAGCATGCGATCTACGTTTACTTCGTGGACCGAGAAATACGTGGTGTCGCTGGAGCCCCGCTGGCGATCTTCATGCGGACACTACAACGGGGGCAGAGATCCCTTGTATATAATCACACATTATGTATACCATTTAATGTCTCTTTGTCTTCTCCATGCACTAAGTCTTTCTGGAGAAGTCATTTGGACTTTTACAGCATAACCTTTTATCGTGTTCTATGAGAGGTCCTTTTTATGAGGAAATATTTACTAATGATCTAAATAAAATTGCAAAGGGCATCTATTTAGCTTTTGAAAATTATTTGCAATAAGTATTATGTATTAAAAGCGAGCTTTCGCGCGCGAACCAAGGCTCTTACCACACACAACAAACCCATTAATATATAATAACGATACTTATTACAAATAATTTTGTAAGCTCTGATATTTACTGTTGTGTGTTCACAAGTCACTGTGGTTTACTAGGCTTGTGAATTCTTCGCCGAATCTTATTCGCTATATACTGATACCTGTTACTATCTGAAAAAAAACAACGATTTGGCTATAAGGTCCTGCGAGCATTCCGCATCTTTTTTTTTTTTTAATCATTTTGAACTTGTACAAGAGAATTGGAATGATATGAAACACAATTTCCGAAACTTATTTTTGGAATTGATTCAATGCAGGGTTGAAACTTTGGTCCTGGTTACATAAGACCCAATAAATGTAAATTTCAATAAATTAAATACAAAAAAGAAAGGTCAACTAAGGTGACGCAATGTTGTCGTAAGATAAAATATATTGTTTTTAATCTATAATCTAAATTCTGTACATTGTCATGGCTTTAAAATCTTAGAGCGCTTAAAAAAAAAACTCAAGTGAGATGAAAAATATTCAATTATTTTTTAAAATCTCTTTAAAACATTATTACGAATCTTTCTCAATTTCTCTTCATATTCACATTAAAGAGAGAGTTCTGAGTAGGCAGGTATTCATGGACAAAATTTAAGAAAGTGTAAAATCCTTGTTGGCGCTGGTGGTTTGTTTTCTCGAAGAAGACAAAGGCAATTAATTTGATTCACACTTGGTGATCTCGTGTGTTTTTTAATAAATTTCACTGTGTATCAAATATCTTTCAGAGCTATTGTGTGAAGCCCGATATACATGCTAAATGGTACAACTTCCTCAAATATTTTCCATGAGTGTATGTATGAGAGTTTTGATGACGGCCTCTAACCAAACTCTCCCTTTTCGACAACACGATTTGTATACTTGCAGAGAGGAGACACATTTAAAGTTGGGGAGGATTCTTCACTGATGAGCCAGGGCCTCATCGCACAGTGTACATAGAATATAAGCCACCCAACTACCTATACAATGTGTATCTGGGATAAATGACAAGAGAAAGGGAAGGGTCTCAAAGCGTCACACACACGCAGATTAATCAGGGCCGCCAATCAAGTTGTACAGTCACCCCAGCAGGCTCGGCCTTGGCTTCCCCAGCGGCTGATTGCCTTCACAGCTGGCGACGTATCTGATCCCTTTCTGGATAGGTTCCTCGGCTCTGTGATTGTTCTGTAACACCTAACACTACGGTTCCTTTTAGATTTCGAATATCAAACGCTGTAATCTTTGCTGAGATTCGTAACGGCTGGACTTTACTTCGAATTCATTCACAGCTAGCTTTGAATTTTTCTTATTTAAAAGGGATTAAAAGTTAGCGTTTTCTCATTCAAACAAGGATAGAATGGTCTTCGGACCAATCATATACGGATAAGGCAAAAACGTAATTCTTTGGAAGAAATTAATTTCATTTCTAATAAATTTATTTGTCAAAGAGATAATTCATTATCATATATTAATTACATCGATTTGTGCTTACTGTAAATATCAATCAGGATTACTGAAATTGATCACCCCCTGGAATATAAATTTGATTTAAATCAATTAATTTGAATCTTATCAATAGTCAGGCTGACCATATTCTGATCTTTCTCATATCTCTTGATTAATTCGTCAGTTTTTTTCCAGTATACTTCGGGGTTAAAGCATTTCCTTGATGCTATTCTGCAGATTTTCCCAAGCTGCTTCTATGTAATGGCGTTTGCCCACAAGCAAATGAATTCCAATAGACTTCGAAATACATTGTCACCAACCGCTAGAAAAAGTTATGTTTGACACAATGCCTTCCTTAAAACAATCTATAGGACAATGCTACCCAATCTCACATTTAACCTTATAGGAAAACCCATTTCTTATTGATAACATGAAATCTAGTTTCCAAACAAAAAAAATCAGGATTATTTTAAAGTCAGAATTCGAATCGAATAGCAGACAACAGCGATCAATTAGGAAAACATTAACTACTAAATATATGTGGCTATCTAGAAAACCTGTATAATATAAATCTTTGTAAATTAACAATAGAAACTTTAATTAAATTGAATTTTGGAATTCGTGCCAAAATTCCTTATACGGCACGATCTATACAGAGCACAAACCTATTGTATTATACGAGAACTCAGAATGAGACACACCCAATAAAATATCATCAGAATAAAAATAAACTACAGTAGGACTTGATTAACAAAGGCAGAATGAACCGCGACACTGCCTTACAGAATAGACAATAAAATATATTAAGAAAAAAGAACCAGGTAGATACAAACTATCACATGTCCTGCTAACCTCGGTTCATACAGAGATCACTGGTAGGTCTTTAACGGAGCAGAATAGAACGGATGCCTAACGTTTTATAAAACTGTCCTCGCGGATCATCAGATGACCGACGGAAGGAACGTTAGAAATAGAAGAAAGGATTCTATAGGAGGAAGGTCAATGGCGGTGGGTGGTGAAACGGATCAGCTCAAGGTCCGAGTGGTCATCTTCCCTGATGCGGGAGGGAGGGAGAGGTTGGCAGCGCAGAACCTGGAAAAGGATTTAATATCCCACCATCAAGCTCAATGCCATCCGTGGACCCCGGCACTTATTATGTTTAAAGTTGAAACATGTAAAGACCCGGCTTTCTTCAATATACGTTGGTCAACCTATATAAACGTACAACAGTGTCTCAAACATCAACACATTTCAATCCACTCTAGTAAAACTTTGTTACCTTTCAAACACGGTTGTTAAAAGAATTTAATGTTATATTTTTGTTTTAAAAATTGACATCTCTAGAATCTCTCACAGAAATATCTTTCAAACATACTTTCAGAAATAGATAAAGACAGTTGTGTATTTACTTTTCCCATTTCATATATATCATTCTAAAACAAATTTTAAATCATGGGTGTATTCCTGAATCATAAATATTATTTTTAGGTTTTTTTCTTGTGAATAACTAATTGATAAGTGTGTTCAGTTTTAGCTTGCTAAACTGACATTATATTCGCACTTTTTTTGTTGTTCTTTGTTTCGTTCATAATTTTTTCAAAATGATTTTCAAGCAGTAATAAAATAAATGTTCAAATTTTAAACAATATATATGTATATATATATTATTTTAAAATGTATTTAATTAATTCATTATTGTTATATTTATATTGAATTAATTGGCTATTGAATATTTATACATACAAAATACGAGCGTTTTACGAAAGAATTTTTGCAGCGAGAGTAGAAATGTTACAGGAGATTCAAATAAACCTTTTTAAACATCTGTCTCTCTTTTTGTGCTTTTCAACCAACATAAGCATACTGTCAATCGAAATATCGGCAAAATAAAATATTTTGTCTCATAAATTATTTTTTATAATTAATAATATAATTAATAATATATAGATTGTTTCAATATCAAATCAAAATTTATAATATTTGTTAAAGAAAAATGAAATTTTCTCGTTTTAAAATATGTCATGACATTGGAATAATAAAATATACTCTACAAAAATATTTATGTCAGGTTAAAATGGTATATAGTTTTTACATTCTAATATTTAAAAGTTTTAAAATAATATTTTGAAAACTATCGATAAATTTATTTTTCTATATTATCATGACTATATCATATTGTATATAATAGCTAGTATCTATTATACATTTTAAATGTGGAAATAATTCAGGCGAATATACAAAATTCTAAAAATGGTAAACATATAAAATATATAATATTAAAATTCCTTACTTGTAGATTCAATATTTTCAGTAAGATCTAATTTCAGATTAAATCTAATATATCAATGTGTTTTATTTTAATATATTTTTATTTTTAAAATTATATAAAAATGTCAAAAGAGAGGGTTATACAAACGAAATGAAGAACTCTACTAAATGCTTATATTTTGGTCAAAAACATTAATTAGTGTGTTGTATTGTTTTTTTTTATAGGGCTGGATGCCCCAATAAAAAGGCTTATGTGTGTGTGTGTATTGTTTTTTTTTTCACATATTTAGGTTTTTAATTCTTAAGACATTTTTCACTCTTTAATAACAAAATGATTACAATTTAACATCGTTCCAAAAAGGATATTTTGAATCAAATAGTTATAAGGAATTATTAAATAATAGGATTTTAATGATATATTTTTCAATTTAAATCGAAAATTTGATTTTTTTAAACCTCAAAATATTGTTAATTCATATGTAATTAATTTAATTTTAAAGTATTATACATTGAATGTATATTTCGTTCTACAGTTGATGACATTTTGGCAAGAAATTATCAAAATATCACCTAGAAAATTTGTCTTTGCCAAATAGGGTAACATTGATGCTAGAAGAGAATGAATATGAGTGGTGGGGAAGGAAATGTGAATCATTTAATTATTCATAAAATGCGATATTTTATTTCTTTACAAGTTCTTCAGTTGTTGTAATCGACAAATTCCAGATTGGTGCGTCGAATTGTTTTATAAATAGAGTATTTTTAAATAGATAAATAGAGAAAAAGGACGCCACACACACAAGTACTTTTTCCATAATAATGTAAAATGTATTCTCTCTCATTAAAAATGATATTTTATCTCTTTCTAAATAATCCAAACTTTTCAAGTTTCCTTGCTAAAATTATAGATAACATTGAGGTCGTTATTGATAATATTTTTTTAACTTAATTTTTCAAGCGTTAAAGCTAGAAAATGATGAAACAACGTGTAGATATAATGTAAAACTAAAATGTACATATTTTTAGAAAGTTCAAAGGTTATCTTTAGGCTTCCAATTTTGTATATAAGCGAAATTTTAAATAGGATAAAAATAAACATCTGATTTATAACTTGTAAAATAAAATGTTATTTAGATTTGGCTAGTTTTTAACAAGTTTGATAAGTATACCAATTTTTTGATGTTTTGCGTATAAATCTTGTTTATGTGCAAATGGCCTATCTACTTTGAAGAACACAAAATATTATTAGGTATTTCATCTTCGACGACCTTAACGCCATAATCAACTGTTTAAATTTGCCATTATATAGCATTTAGGCAAATATTGAAATATTCAATCATAATTTCGAGCTAACTTCGACCTTGGTCAGTACAAGGGCGTCTTCAATTTCATAAGTCCTTACGCGATGGCCTACATTATTATGATTAATAAATTAACACAAAGCAATAACGCACCATCTATATATAGTAAATGAAAGTATTGAAGCACGAATGTTTCTTTTACACATAAAACAAAATTCTACTGCTCCTTACTGCGATGAAAAAAAATATTTTGGGAGCTCTTGGCTCATCAGTAGTGAACCCTCCCAACGGTTTCAGCAATTTAATCTACCAGACCGTTTCTTAGAGCTCTAATACTGTATTGTACTATTCTGCTTATTCTCTACTCTGAAGGGTGGAATATTAGAAATGATATCAAGTAAACTATGGATATAAGCTTCTAGGACAGTATAATTACATGACGGATTTTCCGCCAAAGTTATTCTTCCGTTGATGAAGTCGCAGCTTATATTGAGGGCTGAAAAGCGATCTAATTCTGTGCTATGAACAAATATAACATAATAAATAATACTAATAACATCAATAAATATACAAATATAAATATATGAACATGCCATAAATGAACATTTGGGAATAACAGTACAAATTTTTAAAATAATAAATCACGAAAATTGCGACCACTCTTGTTTTAGAAAGGGCAAGACCCGAAAACTCTCAATAAATTTATTACTTACTAAGTCACTTATTTAATCTTGTATCAACATAGTATGTTATATACCGAAACTGCCAAAACTTTAAACTCTTGTTTACTTGATTTTTCCCTCCCTCCCTTCCTCTTAGTTTTGTTTAAACTCTTGTTATTTTGAACTCTTGATAAATTGAAAATGTTCTCTGGTCCCTTGAGTTTCAAATTATCGAGAGTCGACTTGTAGATATATTTTCAACTCGTGTCCTATTGGTGAATTATTGTATTGTGTTTTTCTCCTGTAGAAGGGCGTTCGTGCCTGAAAGTTATTTAGAGAGAAAGATAGAGATTACAATTTTTAAAAGGAAATTTCTCCCTGGAAGTCTGATATTTTTACTTAAAATTAGAGAATTATGGTTACAATGGAGTCCAGGATATATGATAAAGATGAGATAAACTGAAATAAAGAATTATAAAGTTACTTTCGTAGGGTTAAAATACTGTACATTTTTATATAAAGATGAGCAAATGCAAAAAAAAAAGTTCATATATGCTTGTATTCTTATTTACTTTCTTTATGAGGGATATTATTTAAAATAAAGATGGATAAGATGGATAAGAGCATTTATAATCCTAAAAATTTACATATATAATTTATTTTATAAAATTTAATTTAATTTCCAATTATTTTATTTCCAAAGCGCTATATCCCGCAAGGGATACTTGCGCCAAACAAGGAGAAAAGTTTATTTACATAAGTTATTTACATTATTCAACGCATGAAAACATTAGAGATCCAGATTTTGTAGAAAGTTTAGAATGTATTTACAAAATGAATTGAACTTTAAAAATGATTTTTTATCGAAAATCAAATTGTTAAGTTCACAAACAACTAGTTCATTCTTCATTCTATAATCTTGTAATGCTGGGCAATCGATCAGTAGATGTCTTGAGGTTAGTTCCTCAATACCACAAAAATTTGGATACCCCTCATATTTTATACAAAATCAGAGAAGGTGTGTTCATTTATGTCTAACACAAAGGACCTATCTATTGAATGAATCTAAAAAGTGTAAGAAAGAAAGAAAATGCGTGTAACGTTCCATTTTTCAAATTTAATTTTATACAGACGATGGTATTTTTGTACAACCATAACGTCATTTGCCATTGTGTTTATTTGTTGTTTTTTTATCGTCTGCTTCTCTAAAAATAAACTTCAAATAACAAATTAAGACAATTTTTTTCCAACTTGAAAATAATTGGTTGTAAAATATAGAAAAAATACTATTTCTCAGAATTTTGAAACATCATGCAATCAAGTTCGTTTGAAAGGAAATTATATAACATAAATAAATATTGATATCATTCTCTAATACTAAATGAGATGCCTTTTTATTAATTTATGCACCTTATCCCAGTACAATGTTACATTTGTACTATTTTTTCAAATATATGTCTGTAAAACGAAAATTGTAATTATACCGCGAATGTTTCGTTTGAACGAAAAATCGAAATTTATTTTAAGGAGAAATAACGATTATTTCTAACCTTAGGGATGAAGTTTATTTTTCAGTTTATCATTACTCTTCACAACTCATCCTATCATACTTCATCCCTAAGTTATAAATTGTCGTTATTTCTCCTTAAAATAAATTTCGATTTTTCGTTCAAAAGAAACATTCGCGGTATAATTGCAATTTTCGTTTTACATACATAAGCCGCATTATATTGTATTATAAATATATGTATAAAAATATGAAATAATATAAAATATATTTGTAATCATATTTGATATTTTTTGTGTAATCTATATATATAAAATTGAATGTCTGTGTGTGTGTGTGTCTGTGTGTGTGTGTGTCCTCTATGGATTCAAAAACCATACATCCAATCGCCGTGTAATTTTGAGATATTATTAGGTGTATCTCCGGAAAGGTTTACGAAAAATAATTTCTTGAATATCTTTAATATCCTTAGAGTTATTTGCTGATTTGTAGCTTTAACTCGCAAGCAACGCCATCTTGCAACGGAGATCTGCCCCTCCCCCCCCCCCCCCCACCGTCCGGCCGCCGGCCAGTTGGTTGGACATTCCAAGTTCCCACCGACCAATCAGAGGGATCAAGAGCCCCCTCCCCCCCGTCCGGCCGCCGGCCAATCACAATCAGAGTGATCAAGAGGTCCTGGCGCGCGGGGGGCCGGTGACCTCCGGGAACTACGTCCATCTTCCATAAACGATAATGATTTTATTAAACTTATCGAGTATTTTTCAAGGGACCGGGAAAATATGTTCACTAGATAAAACGATGATTTTGTAATGTAGAAAATTAGGAAAGACAAAATTCAGGATGACACGGCACACAGGGACCGGGAAAAAATAATCACTTTATCGAGAGATTCACGACCATGACTTTATTCAACTTATCGAGCATTTTTCAAGGGACCGGGAAAATATGTTCACTAGACAAAACTATGATTTTGTAATGTAGAAAATTATGAAAGACAAAATTCAGGATGACACGGCACACAGGGACCGGGAAAAAATAATCACTTTATCGAGAGATTCACGACCATGACTTTATTCAACTTATCGAGTATTTTTCAAGGGACCGGGAAAATATGTTCACTAGACAAAACTATGATTTTATAATGTAGAAAATTATGAAAGACAAAATTCAGGATGCCACGGCACACAGGGACCGGGAAAAAATGTTCACTTTATCGAGAGATTCAAATTTACGAGTTTCAAATTATCAAAATATATATATATTTTTATAAGTTTATAGAGAATTGTTTTACCAAAAGTTCGTTAGACAAACCTTTACTCGTGTAAAACCTCGGGCGAAGCCGGGTACGTCCGCTAGTATATATATATAAGTTGAATTAGATTTAGTAGAATAAGTTGAATTAAAGAATTTTCAGCCTTATTATTATTTCTTGATATAAAAATAGTTTATTTTCATTTTTCCTAATATCGATCAGATGTGTATAGACACATTTTATTATTTACTAATAATGATGTTGTTGTTGTCGTGTCCAATGAAGAGCCTCAGATGTCTCCATACATCTCTATCACAGCAGTCGCAATGTTGTCTATCTTGAGTGCGTGAAGCTGTTCTTTTAGGTCCATGTCAATTTTCTGCAAAGCTGCGGCAATTGCTGGACATGAGAATATATGGATATTGACAATTAAAATAATTTTATTGACATCTTGTCAATACATGCAAAGTACACAGTCTGTACTATTTAAAAAAGATAATATGCATGATACTATGTAGAATGAATATGGCGCCTCTGCAGAATTTGGTGGAGAATCACCAGCAGGTCTCCAGCGACTCCAAGTATTTCGCGATCTACGAAGAATACGTAGATCGCGTACTTCGCCGCTGAGAATAATATATGGATAGGTGTTAGTTCCACACCAGGACAATTGTTACATGTCCTATAGGTTTTTGTATAATCTGGATGTATTGTTATTCCTTTATAATGTTTCATTTTGAGTCTTGTTTTTGTTATTCTTCTCTCAGTGTTTATGTCTCATATTTGACCTTTCCTTGTCTTTTGTTGGATTATCTTGGATTTTACAAAGCCTAACCATCAAATATTGACATTTGTTCTTTCCTTTGACTCAACTTCCTGGCTACCTATGCTAATTCTTCCGCCATATCCATAATATACATGAGTGGATATTTCAAAGAATCAATTTATAAGCTTTTATATATGCTCTTCATATAGTTTTAAAATTAATTAATCTTTAAAAAATGAAAATGAATAATTTTACAATATTTCTATGAAGATTAATTTGTTGTTTGTTCGTTGATATTACTTCCCATCTTCACCGCTAAAGGTGCTGCTTGCGAGCGAAAAAAGGCAAATATTTAACGCAGTTTGCAACTAACTCGAATAATATTCGGGATAGAGACCTAAAATTTTCACTATAAGTTTTTCCAGCTTCTACTATATATACTGTTAAAATTTCAGTCAGATTAGTTATGTATTGTGGACGTGTATAGCCGACATAGGAACAAACACACATACATACATACACTGACTTTTATATATATATAGGGATTTAACATATTCTTATAAAATTGATACTATAGATAAAAATACACTTATTTCGGAATACTTTATTTTAAACTTTCAGTAATAAACGCGGAATGTGTGCGTGTGCTATGGATTGAAAGACTTATTTGCTTTCATGTCAATGTACAATTTATTAAAGTATTATATAATACAATATAATGCGGCTTGTGATTGTAAAACGACATTTGAAAATTATCCCGCATGTGTTTCTTTTGAACGAAAAATCAAAATTTATTTGAAGGAGAAATAACGACCATTTCTAATCTTAGGGATGAAGTATGAAAGGATGAATTGTGAAGAGTAATGATAAACGGAAAAATAAAAGTGTCCAGGGATGGGATTCGAACCCACAGTGTTCCGCTTACCGGGCAGATGCCATGTCCACTAGGCTTCATACTTCATCCCTAAGGTTAGAAATGGTCGTTGTTTCTCCTTTAAATAAATTTTTATTTTTCGTTCAAAAGAAGCACATGCGGGATAATTTTCAAATGTCGTTTTACAATCATTATGTATTATTTACGAACGGAAAAATATGTCCAGGGTAGCCTAGTGGACATGGCATCTGCCCGGTAAGCGGAACACTGTGGGTTCGATTCCCATCCCTGGACACTTTTATTTTTCCTTTTATCATTACTCTTCACAATTCATCCTTTCATACCTCATCCCTAAGGTTAGAAATAATCCTTATTTCTCCTTTAAATAAATTTTGATTTTTCGTTCAAAGGAAACACATGCGGGATAATTTTCAAATGTCGTTCTACAATATTAAAGTATAAAGATGTTATCAAAAAGATGTTGTTGAGAGAGATGTTTCCACCACATTGAACATGTTGCAAGGCGGAGGAACCTTGAAGAGTCACTTAGACCACTTCTGACCACGCACCAACTGACCCAATTTCTTCATGAAGTCTTAAGTACCATTGACAAACAACCAGCTTTCTTATTGAGCATGATTTATTTAAGGTAAATGACCACAGTCTCAGTAGTGTGATTAAATATTTTAGTGATATCTAAACACAAATGCTAAACTAGGGGAAGATAAAACGGTTTAGTATCCATTCAAACTTTGAAAATTTGCAAACACTTATTCAAGTATTTGTTAATATAACAGATTGAATTTAATCTTTGGTGCGTTTAGAGCAATAACACTTAATGGAGATGTCAGTGCATATCTTATAAAACGAATTAATGACAAAACTCTAGATAATAATCTATTTATGCTCATAGACCAAATTTAAGGAAGATGTACCTTTTAGCATGTTTATCGGGATTCAGAAAATAACTCTGAAAGGTAATACAGTGACCTTTATTGAAGACACACGAGATAACAAGGTGTGAACAAAATTGTCTCTTTCTCCTTCAAAAAAAAAAAAAAAAACAGACGAAAGGAGGACTCGAAGACTTTCCACTCTCTTAAGTTTTGACCATATAAGTGTATATAATTATGTGTTTGAATTACATATATCGCTGAATATTGAACCTAAGTATGTCTCTCTATATTTCTTTCAAATTATACATTAGCTAATAAATGAATAAATCAATTTCCTTTATTGAAAGAAAATGAGATTAATCGCCATCTATCTATCAGTATATGTGAATTAAAATTTTAGCACTATATTCTGACTGTATTTTTACATGACAAATTTTACCACCGCCAAATGAAAGCATAATATATATATTGGGAGGGGTTGGTTCATTAGTGGTGAGCTATCCCAGAGGTTTTATCCTATTGGCGAATCGGTAAATCAAATTGGCGAAACCGTTTAGAAGGTTCACTACTGATGAGTAAACTCCTTCCAATATATTTCTTTCACTTTCTATTGGTTGAGGTTTAAATTTATCTTATCAAATGCAGGCAAAAATAGCTTTAATAATGATTGTAATTCATATATTCAAAAATGGTTTGGTGGTGGTAGAAAATTGTCTTATAAAATACAGCTAAAAACAGAGTTAATAAAGATTATGATTCATATGTAAAGAATGCCAACATTCTTATGAGTTCTAATCAATTGGAGATGGAGACTTCTCAACCTTTTATAAGTATATTGTCTCTTTACTGTCGTCCTTGTCAAGATCGAAAGTTTTTCCACCTTAAAAAGGGCGACAATGATTCCAACCATAAACCGGGCCAAAATCTCGGACCATATAATTCCTATATTCACAAATCTATTACTTATATATAAAAATATACCTCTCTCGTCAAAATAGAAGCAATAATAATGCGCCATCTATTAACTGTCTCTGCAATCTAGCAGACAGTGATAAACGACAGTTTTAGAAAACTCAGAATGCCTGCATGAAAACATTGTTTCGAACTACGGCTATCGTCAGTTGAAGACAAACTTCGGCCAGCAAAGGATTCGTTAAATTTTAAGAATTTGCCAGAAAGTGTCCAGCTATACCTATTTTTGTTATTGAAATTTCATCAATTTTAAAAAATAAAGATATTTTGAAATAAACCTTCTCCACCTCTCAAACTGTGGATATCTGTATAATAATTTTGCGATGTTTATTTTCCATATTTGTGCGTATTATTTTATATATTTCATATGCTATTTCTCACAAAGAGGTCGATTTCATGTCTCTCTCGCTCTCGACTAAAATACAAATATTTCCAAATGTTTTAATGAACTCAAGATAGAGAAAGAGAGAGAGAGAAATTTTGTAATCGTTACCATAATTCGACATATACATTAGTGTTTATATATATATACTAGCTGAATGACCCGGGCAATGCCCGTGTTTTACCCGATTGAATGTTTTGTTTCAAATACTATTTGTTACAATTATAAATTGGCGCCTTAAATGTATGCATATATTAGTTAATAACTATAGCCTATGTGCTTTATCTGTCTATGTACTGTTGGCTTCCGTAGGCGTGTCTTACTGGGAAAAAGAAAGAGAGGATTCCATTTAGTTATTAACTAATATATGCATTTATTTAAGGAGCGACCCGCTCCAACACAATAGTTACAACAACCAAAGAGCGAGTGGGGGGGGGGGGGGGGGGGGGCAAAGTCAAAAAACAAAGTGTCTCGCGTAGTGGGGGCGCCATCGTAGCCAACCAATAGGAGAGCGCCATTCCAAAAAAAAAAAAAGCAAACGGTGACAGAGATGAAGAATTGACGACGCATGACGCTCGTAACTGTATATAGAATACTTAAAATAGAAAGTTACGTATATATTATTTTTAAAAAATATCCTTTTAACTAGACATAATATATTCTTTAAAATAAAGTGTAAACATTCACACAGAACAATATGCAACTATGTTACAATACTCTATAAAGATAAAGGTCGCCTTTCCCGTCAAAATAGATGTCAAACTAGACACCATCTTTGGTGTCCTCCCGGCAAAATTTCCGTCTATGTTAAAATATGTATATCCTTCTAGAAATTTACAACATAAACACATTAGAACTCTTTAAAAATTCTTCAAACAACAAACCTACCTATTATCACCTTATAAATTATGTTCCCATCTGCCAATATAATTGTAATAAAACTTAATAACATGGGTATTATGTAGTAACTGTAGACAGCTCCAAGAACTTATTTTCCTGGGCTAATCAAATAAGTACCAGACGATTTTGTTGCTATCTCAGACACCTCAAGGAATCTATGTGAATCAGCAGAATCAAATTCTCCTAAATCTTGAAGAACTCCTGAGTGTGTCGACATTTAAAACGTTTCTGGAACAGAAAGAGACAGTGTTGTAAGCGATCCTTCTCATAAAAACATATGTAACGTGTCAAAAATTTTGAATAAATTTGATTTTTTGAAAAGGTAAATTTCCGAAATCTTAAAAGAGGTTAAAATGTTCAGCACTGTCTATTGCCTTATTTTCATATTGTAGGAATACATGCGTTACCATATATGTGATATACACTCATGGACAAAACATAAGGAGATGTAAAAACTGTGATGTCGCCGGGGTTCTGATTTTTTTTTAATACAGAGGCAATTTTGTTCACATTTGGTTAACTCCTGTGTTTTCCATAAAGGTCATTGTGTATTTAAGTATATTTCAGAGTTATTGTCTGAATCCCAATATACATGCTAAAATGTACAGCATCCTTAAGTTTTGTCCATGAGTGTATATATATATATCTATATTAATAAAATGGAAATTTCATAAGTGTTGTTCACTAAAAACTTTCGTTACAATGCATCAATTTCGACCAAATTTTCAACATTTATGTAAAACGAGATGGAGCAGGTTTTGCTCAACATCAAACTATTTTTCCTAACTTTAACATACATAACTTTGCTGTTATCGATAAAATACAAAAAAATTCAACAGAGTTAAAGTGTTTACACTTTCAAAAGTGTTTACACTTTAGCGCTTCTTTGAAAATTAGTTTTAATCTTTTTTATATATATTTCAATAACTTTTATACATGGTAAGATACTTTTATTTTATAGTTTTCATATTTTATACCAAAAAGTTGAAGCCTTTTTTTTTTACTTGATGAGATCAATTTTATATTTTAGATAAATTTTTAGGCTAATTATAATTTATTTCTTTTTTATTTTATATACAGATTATATATGCTATTTCTAACTTACGTGGTTAGTATTTTTATAAGACTAAGGTTATTTATATTATTTTTTACAAAAAAAGATTGAAATTTCATTAATGTGCTTTTTGAGGACCTTAACAAATTTTTTAATTAATTGTTTAGATATTTTGATAACAGATTATTTATGGTGTTTTCCACTTATATGGGTTGTTTTGTAAAAATAATTTAGGTTATTTCTATTTTTTTTTCACTAAAAAGCTTGAAATTTCATTAATGTGCTCAATTTTATGTCTTTTTTGAGGACCTTAACAAAATTTTAATTAATTGCTTAGATATTTTAAAAGTAGATTATTTATAGTTTTTTTTAAACATATAGGGGTTGTATTTTGTATTTTAGAAAATTATTTCTATTTTTTTAGCTCAAAAAAGCATGCTTTTTCATTGCCGTATCCAGCGGTTGGTCTATTTTTGAAGCTTTTTAATGATAACTGGTTTTGTACATTAATTTTTTGGTAATATATAATATTATTATTTTAGTTTTTTAAAATCTTTTTAACATATCTGAAGGTTATTTTGAATAAAAAAATTAAAAATTTTGATTTTTTACCTCAAAAAGGCAGGAAATTTTTATGCTTTGTTTAGAAATTGCTGGTTTTGAAGCTTTTGTTATTAATCTCAATCAAATTTTTTTTTCAGAATATGCCTCGCCACAGCCGACGTTTACTTGGTAGGAATACGGCTGCTTCCAGGAGATATAGGAATGCTAGAGCTATTGAGACACCACTTCAAAGTGAGACGCGTCGTGCGCTTCGCCGTCTTAGGTATTCTGAAGCCCGCGTCGCAGCTACACAAACTATGCAAGTTCCTGTCAGCGTATTCAGCTTTGGACTCATAAGCCTTTTTCAGGTTTGCAGTATAATGCCCATATTGATTATAAAGCTGATTCATCTGTCGATATAGGCCAAATGTCTCGGGTATGCCAAACTTAAAACTATATATTCAAATTATTCTACTTAGCTCACGAACAGCGCCCTCTATCAAAGATTAGATTAAATTAGGCTGATGAAAACAAATAGATAATGCTAATAACAAACAATTATAAAAAAAAAACTTATCTGAATAATATCACTCGGGTAGATATGCACACGGGTCAATCCCGGGGCGAAGCCCGGGTCACCCGTCTAGTATATATATATTATTAAAATATTACCTTTCAAATTCCCATCTCTCAGTACCTATAAATCATACAGGAGAAGTCTATCAGCACAGTACAACCTGCTGCCAATAGCTGATGTATGTTGCTGAACCGCGTTGTCCCGGGACCTCCAGATCGAGGCTCTCAAATATAAGATGGAACCGGTAAAACACGGCATACGGTATAATATATTCTATTTATGATTAGAGAGAAATTCACATCCAGGGAAGAGTGTCTTTCAAAAAATATAATTTAATTGATTCGAGCTTTCGAGTTCTTCTACAGGAGTAAGGTTGAATATAACGCCGTTTCTCACAGTGATAAAAGCTTATATATATAGTGCTGTGTGTGTGTGAAAAATAATAAAAAGGTCAGGGGTTGATATTAAAAATAAAAAAGGCACATCCTGACCAGGAGCACATGTGCTTTTCAGAAGGCAGAGCGCCATCTGGTGGAACAGAAATCAACTAAACATTGATTTAGCCTGTTCCCTGATATTCGGCCAACCCAATTTCTTGATAATTCAAAAAAAAAAAAAAAAAAAAAAAAAAGCCATCCACGAGCGCGTTTCGCGCTGTTGGCGCTCGTCAGCGTGGAGTAGGCTGTACCTGTGCTTGGTCCCAGAGGCTTCTTGAGAAATCAAGAAATGGGTACTACTCTTTTCTTGATTTATCAAGAAATTGGGTTGGCCAAATATCACGGTGCAAGTTATAATAAATAAACGTTAATTTATTTTTTATTCACTAGATGGCGCTCTGCTATCTAAAAGGCACATGTGCTTGTGGTCAGGATATGCCTTCTTTATTTTTAATATGTATATATGTGTGTGCGTGTGTGTGTGAAAAATTAATAAAAAGGTCAGGGGTTGGTATTAAAATAAAAAAGGCATATCCTGACTACGAGCACATGAGCTTTTTAGAAGGGAGAGCGCCATCTAGTAGAACAGAAATCAACTAAACGTTGATTTAACCTGTTCCCTGATGTTTAACCATCCTATTTTCTTGTAAATCAATAAAAGCCAACCACGAACGCGTTTCGGGCTGCTGGCCCTCGTCAGCGTGGTGTATACTTTACCTGTGCTTGGTCCCTGAGGTTTCTTGAGAAATAAAGAAATGGGTATATAAGGCCGAACTTGCGTAAATACGCTGAACATGTGAAAAAAATAATTTAAAAATAAAATAATGAAATATATATATGTAGTAATATGTTTCAATATATACTAGATTATCATATGAAACACATAATTAGAGTTAATAGCCCCAAAAAATATAGATACAATCCAACTCGCGAGTTTGGCCATCATGTAATACAAAACAGAATAATAAAGTTTGATTGAGTTCCCGCCGGCGCCAAAGACAGGACAAAGGTATCCGATTACAGAGTCGTTAGTTTCAAATCCTGTTTCAAGATAATCGGGTCTCAAAAATCCTGTCTTAAGACAATCCTGTTTTAAGAGAATCCTGTCATTAGATAATCCTATTTTTAGATAATCCTTTTTTAAAGGAAATCCTGTCTTAAGACAATCATGTTTTAAGAGAATCCTGTCGTTAGATAATCCTTTTTTAGAGAATCCTTTTTTAAAGAAATCCTGTCTTATAAGAATTCTGATTTTAGATAATATTGTCTTTAAAAAACCTTGCTTTAGAGAAACCTTTTTCAAGGAAATCCACTCTTTAAAGAATTCTGCTTTAAGATAATATTATCTTTAGACAACCTTGTTTTGAGAGAATCCCCCTGTCTTAAATAATCCTGCTTTCAGGGAATATTGCCTTTGGAGAACCTTGTCTTACGAGAATCCTGCTTTAGGTAAAGCAAGTCTTGAGAGAACAATGTGTTAAGAGTATTTGAAGCTGTATTGATATATAGAATTAGGTAGAACAAATAGATATATCTTAAAAATACATATCATCTCGTAGTTACCTGAAACCTCGTTCTTGTTGTTCTTTTCCGCTTCCTTGATTATTTAGTCTTGGGCATCAGCGATTTAAACAGAAGTTGACCACAATTAGCAATTTCAAAAGTTTCTTGACACGTTGCAAAGTCCAGAAGGCGTTACACAGATCACAGTTCAAATCAAACTTTGCTAAGCTGAGAAGGGAAGGGTATTGCTTTAGGTACAAATTCAGCTACGTCCTACACCCGCAGGAAGGGTGGAGCAAGTATTTGAACCGATCGTTGATTGGCAGAAAAAAGAGAGCCTGTCATCAGTCCACGAAGACGGCGACATCCTATATCCACAGGGAAGGCGGGGCTAGCATTGAATCGATCGTTGATTGGCAAAAACAGAAAGGCTTGTCATCAGTCCACGAAGACGGCGACATCCTACATTCACAGTGAAGGCGGGGCTAGCATTGAACCGATCGTTGATTGGCAGAAACAGAAGGGCTTGTCATCAGTCCATGAAGTCAGCGACATCCTACATTCACAGGGACGGCGGAGCTAGCATTGAACCTATCGTTGGTTGGCAGAAACAGAAGGGCTTGTCATCAGTCCACCAGGTTAGCGATATCCTACATCAACAGGGAAGACGGAAGGCATCGTTGATAGGCAGAAAAAGTAGAAACTTATCATCAGCCCACGAAGTCAGCAACATCCTACATCGATCGGGAAAGCGGGGCTAGATTGTTGATAGGTAAAAAAGAGAATGACTTGTTATCAGTCCACGAACACGACATACTATACCCACAGAAAAGGTGGGGCTAACAATTAACCACACTCCTAAATCTTGGAAATTTCTATCGCAACAAACGCTACTATGGGGCCTCTCCAAATAATAATTATCCACAATAAAAATCTCTTAAACTTTCCCACACATCATCTTACTGTTTTAATATGGAAAATGAGGATTCATTATTTCTTCATACCGGCCCTGAGGTTGCTTCTACTCACAGATATCTCTTGTGTAACAATCCGTTAAGAAACCTTAGCTGAGCGCTCTGCAGTTTCGGATTATTACCCGTAATTTCGAAAGGAAATCGATTTTCAGCATTCTGCGCATATAAATCTTTCTTTGAGATAGTCCTTTATTCATAGACATTTGTCGAAATTTGCCGGGGGACTTTTGCTGGATGTTCTGCAAAGCATTTTTATAAATTCTAAAAATATCTTCTGGTCTTGTTTCGTATCTCAAAAAAAAAAATCGAAAATAAATTTCAAAACACGAGTGTCGGCACGTGAGACCTCTGAGACATTAATTCTTGGACTTATTTGGAGAAATCTCGGGTAGGTGACCTTAGCTGGTCTCACTTCATAAAAACCAATTTTCTATAAATTTTGTAAGGCATTGATTTCTGTATAGAGATGGGAGAAATGTTGTTGTTGTTTCTTATCCCCTTGTGTAAAGATTACACGAATTCCATGATCTCATGGAATGGGGTGTAGGGGTGCAGCTTTCATTGATCATTGCACCATGATCCAGGCACACTTTGGTGAAAGTCTGACTTTGCCTGTACTTTGAGGCCGTTCCTAACATGGAAGCTTTTGCTGCCGACTCTAACATGAGTACAGACACAGCTCCTCTGTATCCCTGGAATAGGACCCTTGCTGAGGTCTATTAACTGGGTCAGTTGAAGTCAGAATTTTTAAAGAGGTCTTTCTCCTCTTCGGGTAAATGTGTCAAAAAAAGAATACTTGTTATATCGGTTGATAGATCACGGATAGATGTACTTATAAAGGGATTAAATTTGAATCAAAATATAAAATAAAAAATAAAACGGCTTCTGAGGACGAGTTTCTTGTATTATATATTTTTTCTCAAGATATCAGGTTTTACAAATCCTTCTATGGGAGTATGTGTGTGATGAAATAAATATTTATAATTGAATACAATGAAATTCTTCATTATATTATTCTTTAAAACCAATATAGGCTCTGAACGCCTATCTTCATAAGATTTCGTAGATGAAATACAACCTTGCAAATAATTGGATTTAAATAAATATAATCTTATATAATAATGAATATATTATTTTTTTTAGTAAACATGATCCTTTATTAAATTATAAATTCATATGGATCGCTCAAAATTCAAGAATAAATGGAAGTATGGGGAAAAGTGTATTTTCTGATAAACCATCATTTGATCCAATGGAATATCTTTTATCTCTAACATACTCTTCTCTTCATATGTGGCTTCAGATTACTGAATACATCTGAAGTTTGATGTTCTGAGTGAAAGATAAATGCACTACACATATTTGTTTATGTTTAGATGCCTACATTGCTTGAATTCTAGAGTTTAACTTCATGTGTGTTACAGCCTGTTGCCCGAAACTGATGTTGGGTAGTCAATTTTTAATCTTAATATGTCTAACTTTTTCTTGAAAATAAAGATACTTCAGCCAGTAAATCTTTTTATTATCTCGACGTTTCGACAAAAAGCTTTTGTCCTCGTCAGGAGCAAATAAAAATTAAAACATTTGGCAAGGCGTTAAACAGAAAATTTTTAACGCCTTGCCAAATGTTTTAATTTTTATTTGCTCCTGACGAGGACAAAAGATTTTTGTCGAAACGTCGAGGTAATAAAAATAATTAATGGCCGAAGTATCTTTATTTTCAATAAATATGAATGCTGGCCAAGCAGCCTCTATCTTCACGATGTCTAACTATAACACAGATGATCACCCAGGTACTGTATAGCGAGATACATATAAGAACGAAGGGTTTCTATATGAGACCATCTTTAACACAAGATTTCAAGCTTCACGTTCTTTGACAGGGTATTTATACCAGTTATAACGAGGAATTTACATAGGTCAAACAACTATCAAGTATGGAAGTTTGTTTTAACAATACTCTGTTACAGAAACTGTCCACATTTGTCCTTGTATTTCTCGTTATATATTTATTTGTGATAAATATTTCTTTGACATTATACGTCGAACTGATTTTTACATATGTAGACATGTGGTGCATTCATAGTAGAAGCATTCGGCAACTACTTACACCAGGACGAAGGCGAAACGTGTCTGTAACAGAATATTGTTAACACAAGCTTTCATATAGATAAAGAATTCTTCCTGATTTGAAATTAAACGAAAAAACATGGTGAAGGAAGACGAGTTTCTTTTATTGATGCATAGGTGCAAGCTTTCGGGTAAAAAATCCTTCAACAGGCGAGAAATGAAACGCGACTTATAAGAATTTGTACCATAGTTCTTACAAGTCGCGCTTCATTTCTCGCCTGTTGAAGGGGTTTTTACCCGCAAGCTTGCACCTATGCATCAATAAAAGAAACTCGTCTTCCTTCACCATGTTTTTTCGTTTAACAAGCTTTCATACTTGATATTTCTTCGACAGCAACTACTTACACCACCATGAATATCATGCTGTGTATAACGTGCGTATGAAAAAGTGAAAGTTGTAAAAGCTTATGATTTTGCTTTGTTTTAAAAATGAATCGATGTTGGTTCCATATGCTTGAATTGAATATTACACCTTAGTTCTATATATATTTTATTGCTTAAAAAGGAACACAACAAAACAAAAAAGAAACTACAATTGCAAATGATTTGATAACTAACAAAGGAAAAAAAATGATGATGATAAAAATTGAATATGTCTGCCAGAAAAATGCTTCTATGAATTAAAAAATACGAATAATTACAAAATTAACATATAAACTTCAAACAACGTGTATTAGGGATAATTAGAAAAATTCTTTGACTCTCTACTTTTTTAATTAATGTTTTGATATATATAGTCCTTATACAAAGGATAGACATTAAGAATTGAGTGTAATTACAGCAGGGTGTAAACAAACGTGAGGGGTCCTGACAACAAGTTATGCAATAGCAGAGTTCAAGGTCGCAGACAATGACGTGGGCGATAGGTACATTACCTCCTGGAGTTATTCCTGCCCATCAATATGGCCACAGCACCCCCAATATGGCGAAACCCAAAAATTACCCAAATTTTTAAACTCTTTCTATTGGATTAAGTAATGGAGGAAATAGACCGCTGTTGATCACAACTTAATCACAAGAAAGACGAGTGTTTTTATAAAGTTACAAGTCCTATGCAACTTAATCAAAACTGTGGACTGGAAAACATATTCCATTTATTCGCATTTTAAAAAATAACAGAATAAATTCCGCTCCCCAAATTGAATACATATATACACTGGTGTCCAAAAAATAAGAAACTTTTGTTTTTTAATGATATGTTTTAAAATATACAACGCTAAAAGCTAAAAAGTAACTTAATTAGGTATTTTTAGTCATAGAATTTATTTATCGCAACCATTCAATTCGGTAAAATTGAAAATATGCAAGTTTTTGCGTGTCTTTATAAGTGTGCTATTTGGCGTGTCGTTTACCCCATCTAAGAATTGTCCAATTATAATTTAATTTAATCCTTAGTTAATTATGAGTTTACGAAAAATTTTAGCAGATGATTCAAAATGGAGAGCTGTTGGAAGAATGTAGGCAGGGCAATTACAAGTTGAAGTAGCAAAATGGCTAAATGTGAATAAATCTGTGGTCAGCAAAATATGGAAACAGTTCATTGAGACAGGAACCATCAAAAGAAAAGATGGTTCTGGTAGAAAAAGAAAAACAGCTACCTCTGAAGACCGTTATCTGGTCGTAACTGCCAAGCGCCATAGGGAGATGACAGCTATTCAACTCTCTAATGAACTCTCAAGTGCTACTGGAACGAGAATTTCAAGACAAACTGTTTACCGAAGGCTTCAAGAAGGTGCTCTTTATGCAAGACGACCAATGGTCTGTATCCCTTTAACCTCTGCTCACAGGAGAGCCCGCTTGAATTGGTGCTTGGAACATCACGCCTGGACTCATGATCAGTAGGCCAATGTTCTCTTCAGTGACGAGTCAAGATTTAGTTTAAACACAGATTCTCGACGAGTGTTCATCTGGAGGAAGCCTGGAACCCGCTATCATCCCAGTAACATCAGGGAAATAGACAGTTTTAGAGGGGCAGTCTCTTAGTCTGGGCTGGCATCAGTTCTAGCAGACGCACACCCCTCCACATTTTTTCTGGGGGCACTTTAACTGCCCAAAGGTACAGGGATGAGATCCTTGAGCCCTATCTAAGACCTTATAGAGATCAAATTGGTCACAATTTAATTTTTATGGAAGATAATGCTCGTCCGCATAGGGCTAGGTTAGTCAATGAATATCTCCAGAGTGAGAATATTCGAAGGATGGATTGGCCAGCCAGATCTCCGGACCTGAATCCAATAGAGCATGTGTGGGATGCTCTAGGGAGGCGTATTGGAGCTCGTCACCCCTCTCCCAGAACCCTCGTTGAGCTAAGAACTGCTCTATTGGAGGAGTGGGGTTTACTACCCCTGGACCTCCTCCAAAGCCTGGTAAACAGTATGAGGGCTCGCTGTGAGACCTTGATAGCTGTTAGAGGTGATCATACTCCCTATTGATATCTTATTTCTTTAAGATCTGGAACCTTAGCTTTGGGTATGTTGGTAATAATTTGCATATTTCATAATTTCAAATATTTTTTTTTATATTTTCATATAGCTAGTCAAATTCTCCATAGTTTAAACTATTTGTATACTAAATTTTATATTTGTTAATAAATTAGCTTTTGAGAAATTTCAATATTGGTTGAGTTTCTTATTTTTTGGACACCAGTGTATATCTTCAGCCAGAGAGGCGCCCCCATCTTGAGAGAGTCCTTCATCATGCAGGGATCGTTATTCTTGAACACACCATAGTTCTGCACTCAGGAAGAACTTGTAGATGCAGACCTTGACGAACGAGAGAATGGTCAGGGGTCTTCATACAGACCTCGCCCAAACACCTGATTTAGATACCGTTCTAAGTCACAGTCGCATGTACGATGGCCCAAAATGTTGTAATATAATAGCAAGGCATTACTTGACGTCCAGTTGGGTATAATAGATTGGATAGATCAATGTGGAATTGATCATTGATATTCAACCTCTGGTCTGGCGGACAGGCACAGGTCCGTACAAAATGTTGGCTTGCCCTCGGAATTTTTTCAATTCTCTTCTTCTTTGAAAAAATCCTAATCTCTAAAACAAATCTCAAATACACATATAGTACAGTACATTATAATAATAGTGAGTATGGGTCGAATGGGTATAGATCGAATGGGTACAGCACACCAGCTGATAAAGCTCATAAAACAACGGAAACTGACGTTTGCTGGACATGGGATGCGCGGATCAGCAGGAGAGACATTGCTAACAGTGTTATAGAGAAAGCTCCAAAGAGATCGAGGGGAAGGAGACGACAGGGATACACAGCCGATCTAAAACAATGGACTGGATAACATACCTACGAGGAGATGAAGAGGATGGCGGAGGAAGTATGGAGAGACCATGTGGCCCACCCTCAGTAGAGGAAGGCATTGAAAGAAGAGAGGTATTTAGAAAACTGCTTTTACTCTAAGTGCATCACATGCCTACACATGTAGAAAACAGGCCATAGCCTCATTTGGATACTTGAATTCACTGATGGGGTTGAACATTTGCAAGACTGGAGAGCCATTGGATGATTTTCTTAAATATGTTCCCAATGTGGGATTCAAACCTGGGTCGTGTGTGTACCTGTCGGAAATCGTCCGTTTATACCATTCCTCCAAATCCCACCAAAAAAAGTGCTTCAAAAATATAACAAAAATAAATATTTAATAACTAATTTTAAGTTAATACCTTAATGTAATGATTTATAATCTATACTTATTTTATGTCTATTTTCCAATTTACTCTTTTCATAGTGTTTTTTAATAGCCATAATTTTTTTTATTAAAGGAAAAACACAGGTTCGCTATTTTTGTTCACAATTTTTACCAATCAGGGAGATTAAAAAGGTTGAGAAACTGAATTTTACAATCAGGGTTGCACACAATCAAATTTCTTCCATAGACACCTGGCCCATCACTGTATATTGGAAAATACGTCATAACCGATGTAATTTCGTTAAGGTTGATTGTTGTCATTCAATTCTATCCTCTAGTTTCCCATCAGATCCCTACACCTGTCACACACACCCTTGTTGTTACCTTGAAGCTTTATCTCTTCATACCACATTTTGATTGAAAGAGCAATTATGTATATTGGATCAACTCTCTCAGCCAGTTGAATCTATTTTTTACGTCTAGTTATCTTATTCTTCTTTCTTATCTCCACTCAATCATATTAGGGTATCAAGCAGGATTCTCGTAAGACAAGGTTCTCCAAAGGTAATATTCTCTGAAAGAAGGACTCTTTAAGACAGGGGGATTCTCTCAAAACAAGGTTGTCTAAAGATAATTTTATCTTAAAGCCGAATTCTTTAAAGACAGGATTTCCTTTAAAAGGGTTCATCTTAAGACAAAGTTTTCTAAAGAGAATATTATCTGAAACTTTAACTCTTGATACCACATTTTGATTGCAAAGAACAATTATGTATATTGGATCAACTCTCTTCAGCCGGTTGAATCTATTTTTTACGTCTAGTTATCTTATTCTTCTTTCTTATCTCAACTCAATCATATTAAGGTATCAAGCCTGTAGAGCATAACCATCATGAATGGATGAAGTAGAATGCTTCGACCTTTGTCATTAAAACTGGGAACACCACTCAGTAGCAGGCCGACTTAGCTCCAATATGAAATGCCGCCTCTGACATGAGGAACAGATACCATGTGTAGCCACTCCTAACATGGTTACAGACACTGCTCATCCTGTATCTCTGGATCAGGAGCCCTTAAAGGGTACTATCAGCCAGAGTTCAGCTGAGCCCAGATTTTTAGCGAGCTTGTTACTGCTCCCCTCCTCCTTTTTCATCCGGATTAGAGACTGGAAAAGGCGGAGGTGCTCGTGATCCTGGTGCAGTCACACAAATTTTGAGACAGTTTGATACATAAATAAAAACCATGTGTGGAAAACTTTGTTGATTAGAAGCTTCCAATTGTAACAAGATGACATAGCTCCTTGAATTGTGTTGACCCGTTTATGAAAGGTCTCTATTATAGAATTAGCGTAGTAAATGACACTCAATATAAGTTGCTCGTTCAATATAATAACTCCCCTGCCAGGTACTTTCATAGAGATTCTGCCAAAGGTCTTGCATTCATTGATATAATGTTGCTTGAATATGAACGTTACCGTTTTTATTTTAAGATTTTAAGCCGATTATTTACCTGTTTACGCTGTTTACGGTAGAAAGTTGCACGAAATGTCGTGTGTAGATGATTTTCTGAGAAGGTAGATTCCCTCACACAACCATTTCCTTTCTTTCGTTTTACCTTAAAGTTCTTTTTAGTCAAGTTTTACAAGGACATTTTTCTTATATTCCTGTCGGATGGAATACATAAGAATGTCTTATCAAGTTTTCTTTATTATTCGACAAATTGAGTATCTTGTGATCAACTATATTTTTAATATATTTAATTTAATAAATTACGGATATACGGCTATTGCTCATGGTACTAGTTTCGTAGTTTCTTATTTATTAAGCAAATTTAGAATTCTTAGAAATACATTTTGCTAAAAAAAAGGTATATAACACTGCATGCTCTTTCGGATAAACATATTATTTAAATCTCCTCAATGATGTTTTGAAAACAATAAATAAGCAAAATATTCTTATTTTAGTAATGGAACAACATTTGTATAAGGTGTCAGACTGAGTGATGAAAATGAAGAAGATAAAATTAACATTTATTTTGACTAGTAACCTAATCGAACTAATTTTCCATTTGAGTCAAAAGACTATCCATCAAATAAGTTTATTAAAAAAAGGCGTACCTGGATCTATAAAGAAAAAAAAACTTTTTTTTCTCAAAATATTTCGAAAGATTGCTCCCTCTTTATCAAGGCAATAGACAATAAATTGATAAAGATGGAGCAATCTCTCGAAATATTTTGAGAGAAAAATGTTTTTTTTTTCTTTACAGATCCAGGTACGCCCTTTTATATAAACTTGATTTCCCATTGTCAAAAAAAGAGAACAGGACATCCAAAAATAGAAGATAACTTGAGAGATGAAATAAAAAAAAAGAATAAAATCTATTTTATATTTGTAAATTAAAGTATAAATATATGATGACCCCATCTACAAAATTAATTTATTAGATACAAAACTAGACCATCTCTTGAACAAAATCATATCTCTAGTTAAAATTGTCGTAAAATATATGCGCCATCTGTTGATTATATTTGAAATCTGGCAACTCGAGTGAGTCCCAATGAAATACACCTACATACAGCTTTATTAAGACCACCGTTTTATATAGATCATCGTAGGAAGGAAGCATAGATGTAGCTCCTACAAGGTGTGTCCAATAAATAATGAGATCTGTCAAAAACAAAGAAAAAATGAAATGATATATATTTTTTAAGTCTATTAAAAAAATAGAAAGCTTCAGCTACACTACGGTATATCACATCACGTGATTGCGCGCGCAGTCGATAAATTGAAAGCTTGTAAAAAGAACGCCTTGCATAACAACTTCTAATTTGTAATGGATAGAAAATTCGAACAGCGAATTTGTATTAAATTTTTCTAAAAAATTGGGAAATCGGCTTCAGAAACTTGAGATTTGTTGAAATTGACATTTGGAAGTGAAAATGCAAATAAGCCCACCACATTTAGATGGTTTTCACGATTTAAAAATGGAATGGAATCGGTGAAAGATGAGAAGCGTGTTGGACGTCCAATTCTGCACAGGAACCCTGAAAAGGTGAGCCAAATTCCAAATTTGATAAAAGAAAATCCACGAATAGGGTTACGGGACATTGAGGAAGAAACAGGGATATCAAAATCATTAGTTGGATCGATAATTAAAGAAGGCTTGAAGTTAAAGAAGACACCTTCAAAATTTGTCCCTAAAATGCTCACAATCCAACTAAAGGAGAATCGCGTTGAAGTTGCCAAAAAAATGCTTGAAATGGTGGAAGAAAACCCTAATTGGGTGTAAAAAGTAATAACTGGAGACGAGACATGGGTTTACGGGTATGACCCGGAAACAAAACGCCAATCCATGGAGTGGAAAGGAAAAGATGAACCAAGAACGAAGAAATTCCGACTTTGCAAGTCAAAAAACAAAGTCTTATTGGTAACGTTCTTTGACATAAAGGGAATTGTGCATTATAAATATCTAGAGGAAGGTCAAACAATCAATAAGGAGTCTTATTTAAACATTATGAAACATGTACGTGAATCAATTAGTCTGAAAAGAAGTGAAATGTGGAGTTCCAAAAATTGGATTATCCATCATGATAATGCACCACCACACACCGCTACATCTGTACTGACTTATTTGGCTAAACACGGCATCCAAATATTTCAACAACCTCTCTATTCCCCACACCTAGCTCCAAATGATTTTTTTCTCTTTCCAAAACTCAAAATGGCTCTAAAAGGAAGGAGATTTGATACTAGAGAGTCCATCATAGCGGATTCGAAAAAGGTCTTAAAGAACATCCCGAAAGATGCCTTTTCTAAATGTTTTAAATAATGGGAGAAGAGATGGAAATTATGTATAGATGCGGGAGGGGACTATTTTGAAAAATACTAATAAAAATTTTTAATCATTCTATTTTTTCTTTATTTTTGACCAGTCTCATTATTTATTGGACACACTTTGTTTACTCCAGGCAGCACAGAACCCAAGAGCAGTCTCTTTTCTCAATACCCACCTGAATATGTTAATTTCATTCTATGATCAACGTTTGTCATAAACGACTTTGATTTTACGAGTATTTGATTCTATGGTACTCATTGAATTTTACGAATTTGCTAAAGAGGTGTTTAGCTGAAGAAATGGCTTGTATAATATTATGGATAAAATAACGATGGTAATTTTTCCAGATGGAAATCGAGGTGAAAGCTATGCAAGAAAGAATACTTCTAATATCATTGATGAGTGTGAGTCTATTTTTGTATAATAATCATTTATTTCATTAATAAAAGTTCTAATTATGTAAATATTTACGTGTATATATATTGTTACATCATGATTAATGGCGTATTTCTTATATTAGTTTTAATATATTTGAAATTTAAATTATATATTTATTTATTTTTATATAAAATATTCTATGATATTTATTTAAAACAGATTATTAATTTATCATCATTTGTATTTAGGTACACTGTGACTTCACTGCTCTCTTTGATGTGAGAAAATAAAGAAAGGATTCTGGTGGCTACTTAAAGAAGACTTATCTCGTTATTCCCTTTTATAAATTTGTAGGATGGTTGAAACACGCTCTGGTAAGATGCAAGACCCAGCACAGGAGAGAATCCAGGCTGATGAGTCTGCCAAGCCGCAACCTGGTGTAACAATTGGTAGAGATGCTAGTTCCGACCCAGTTGTCCTGAATCCCAACATCGACATCCCCAAGTATGATGGAACGGAAGACCCTCGCCCATGGATTGAATCTCTTGAAGAAATTGGCTTCTTGTACCATTGGGCAGACTACATTATCTCTCGTTATGCCGCCATGAACATGACGGGAAGCGCTAAAACCTGGTTGAATTTACACAAAGCTAGTTTCACGAGCTGGGAAAATATTAAAATCCGCCTCATTCAGGATTTTTCTTTGGACGCGAATAAAGAAGAACTTAGAATGAAGCTCAACAGAATGCAACACTGGAATGAACCAGCAATCAGGTTCGCGGAAGACATTCTAGTGTTGTGCAACAAGGTTGACCCCGCAATGGAAGAAGAAACAAAAATTGAACATGTTATTGGAGGACTGAAAAAAGAGTACTCATTCGCGCTCTACCTGAACCCTCCTAAAACGACCGATGACCTTCTTGTCGTGTGCAAGAAAATGGATTCTTTTGAAAAGAAGTATCGGGAACGTGTGGAGAAATCCAGAAACCTATATAACGGTCCACGCTATTCTAGACCCCAACAACAATCGAGGTACGTGCCGCCGACTGCCGCACGAAACTACCAGACCACTTCCAGGCCCCAAGCCCCTGTTTCCAATAATTACAAGAACGACTCCCATCCTACCCCCAGACAGTATCGAAACAACTTTCCCCCAGCCCTCTACCCCTAGACGTCCTTATAATCCTAACTTTGTGCCGAAACCAAACCTTCAGAGAAACACTTACAATAAAAGCCAAGAAGTGAGCAAAAATAGGACGGAAGATGGAAGACCAATCTGCTTTAAATGTAACAAGCCAGGGCACGTGGCCCGTTATTGTAGGGTCAAGTTTATAAGAATCCTAGAAGAGGATCCAGCAGATACCCAAGAGAAGGTCGAAGAAAAATGCCAAATGAATGAAATATCAGAGAAATCAGGACCTCGGCTTTATGCTGATGTATGTCATAGCACACAGACAAATATTCCTACCCGGAATAGATATTCCGTGTTGGAAGATTTAAACTAAGCGTCGCGCCTGAATCTGTCAATCAAAGCAAGTCGACCATAAACGGAATCAAGAAGTTGGACCCTAAATACAAATTAAAAATTAATGTGGACAAGATAGGGACTTTTGAAGCTTTGGTTGATACAGGTGCTGACCTCTCAGTGGTCGACCTCAGAACGGCCCTCGATACAGGCCATGGTATAAGTAAACTCGCAAAAATTTGTACAGGACCCGATGGAAAAAAATTGGACATGGTAGGAAGTATATTTTTAAATATAAAAATTGATGACGAAACATTATCACACAACTTTGTGATATTGAAAACGCATTTACGGACATTAATTCTTGGGAGAGATTTCCTTAAGAAAATGAACGCAAAAATAGATTGTAAGCAAGAAACTATAAAATATGATTTGACGAATAATCATGACGAAATCAATTTTGAAATGTTGAAAATAAAGAGTGCCAAGGATTCCATTGTACCGGAATGTTCCATGAAATTGATCAAGGCATTGGTAGAAACAGAGGATGGAGAATATATTATCGAGGAGAGCAGCAAAATGTTTCAAACAAATGGACTTCGTCTAGCAAGAAGCTTGATCAATGTTATAAATAGGGAAACACACATCTGGATAACTAATCCGTATCCTCGACCGTTAAAAATAATGAAAAACCAAACATTGGCTTTTGGAAGTAGTCCAGCGAAAATAAATGTGAGTCGAGAAAGAGAGGTAGAAAAGAACGAAGAACCTAGATTCCAAATAAACGAAAATCTTTCACCAAAGGAACAGAAGGAGTTAAAACAAGTTTTAGAAAGGTATGGAGATCTTTTTTCATCGAGATTAGGGAGAACCAATTTGGCAAAACATCGGATAGACACAGAAGACGCGAAGCCAATTAAACACAAGCCTTACCGGGTAAGTGCTAAAGAACGAGATATTATAAAAGAGCAAATTGACGAGATGCTTACAGAAGGCATAATTAGGCCATCTTCTAGCCCCTGGTCTTTTCCAGTAATATTGGTCAAGAAGCGAGATGGTAAATACAGATTTTGTGTGGACTACAGAAAACTGAATAATGTGACAGTAAAAGATGTCTATCCGATCCCTAGAATAGACGAAGTTATGGATACTCTCCAAGGATCTACACACTTCTCAGCAATAGACCTCAGATCTGGATATTGGCAAGTTGAAGTCGAAGAAAGAGACAAAGAGAAAACAGCTTTCACTACAGCGCATGGATTATATGAATTCAACGTGATGCCTTTTGGACTTTGTAACGCGCCTGCTACCTTTGAGAGAAATATGGAGAATATGCTTGGAAATCTGAGATGGCAAATTTGTTTGTGTTATCTGGATGATGTTATCATATATAGCCCGGATTTTCCAACGCACCTCAAAAGACTTGAAGCTGTTTTTAGATGTTTTCGTGAATCTAATTTAAGGTTAAACGACAAAAAATGCCGATTTGCTTTTGAAGAATTGGAGATTCTCGGCTATATAACGAGCAAACATGGTATAAAACCCGCGGAACATAACATCAAAGCTGTCAGAAATTTTCCTCGACCCAAAAAGGTCAAAGAAGTACAATCCTTTTTGGGAATGTGTTCATATTATAGAAAATTTATCAAAGACTTTTCAAAAATTGCTGACCCTTTGACCAACCTTATAAAAAAAGTGTATCATTTACCTGGACAGAAAGACAAGAGGAAGCGTTTCAAACCCTAAAAACAGCACTATTAAGTCCACCAATTTTAGGTCACTTCAATCCAAATGCACCTACTTATGTTCATACTGATGCGTCCAACATCGGCATAGGTGCAACACTTGTCCAAGACATCGGTGGTGAAGAGAAGGTGATCTCATATTTGAGTCGTACCCTAAGTAAAGCGGAGCAAAATTATTCAACCACTGAAAAAGAATGTCTGGCCGTTGTCTGGTCAATGTCAAAATTACGACCCTACCTTTATGGAAGACACTTTAAAATAGTAACAGACCATCACGCCTTATGCTGGCTCAAAAACTTGAAGGATCCAACAGGTCGATTGGCAAGATGGGCATTGAAAATTCAAGAATATGACTTCGATATAATACATAAATCGGGAAAGAAGCATCTGGACGCCGATGGCTTATCTAGGGGGCCCTTACCAGAAACTGATTGGGATGAGGATTTTGAAAGGCTATTTTTAAATCAAATAACAGACGAAGAGGATAAATTTATCGAAAGTGTTAAGAAAAACCTTAATGGAAGCAGGCGATCAATTGCGCAAAACTTTAAAGAAGAAGATGGATGCCTCTTTAAGAAAAACCCGAACCCTGAAGGCAGGGCGTGGTTGCTTGTGGTTCCAGAGAATAAAAAGAGAGAAATTATGAAAGAATATCACAATCATATGTCGAATGGCCATCTGGGCGTCGCCAGAACCATGTACCGAATAAAGAGTAAATACTTTTGGCCATCCATGCTAAAGGATGTCTCAGAATTCGTTAGGACGTGTCACCTTTGCCAAAGTGCCTCGTAGGAAAGGCTCAAACCAATTACCTTCTGGACTACTACAGCCCATCCCCCCAGCCAACTTTCCTTTCGAAAGAATTGGAATTGACTTTGTTGGTCCACTACCATCTACGAAAAACAGGAAAAAATGGATAATCGTGCTGTCGGACTACTACACTAGATATGCAGAAACAAGAGCAGTCTCGGAAGCAACAGTGAAAGAAGTTTCTAAATTTCTAGTAGAGGATATTTTTCTTCGGCACGGAGCCCCACAATATCTTATTAGTGACAGAGGCTCTCAATTTACCAGTAATTTAATGAAAGAGGTGATGAAAACGTGCAAGATTAAACATTGCTTCACAACGAGCTATCATCCCCAGACTAATGGATTGACAGAGCGGTTAAATAGAACATTGATCAATATGCTCAGTATGTATGTGAACACTGATCAGAAAAATTGGGACGAAATACTCCCATTCATCACTCACGCTTACAATACTACAATTCAGGAAACCACAGGATATTCTCCCTTTTTCCTGATGTTTAGAAGAGAACCCACGTCTCTTTTGGACGACAGGAATATCTCGGTGGACATTGACAAAGATGATTATGATGAATACATAAAACATAACTTAGACAAAATAAACAGAACAAGAAAATTAGTTATTAACAACACAATAAAGACTCAAGAAAGAATGAAAAAGAACTATGACAAGAAACACATGGAAAGAAGCTACGAACCAGGAGAATTAGTAGCAGTTTGGACACCAATTAGGAAAATAGGAAAGTGTGAGAAACTACTGAGAAAATATTTTGGCCCATATAGAATATTAAAGAAGCTGTCCAACGTAAATTACTTAATTGAACCAAAAGATAATCCTGGCCAAGACCCATTGATTGTCCATGTCTCAAGAATCAAACCCTATTTTGAAAGAATTGATGAGGTCAATCACGAGGACGTGACGACCTCTGGAGAGGGGGAAGTGTTACATCATGATTAATGGCGTATTTCTTATATTAGTTTTAATATATTTGAAATTTAAATTATATATTTATTTATTTTTATATAAAATATTCTATGATATTTATTTAAAACAGATTATTAATTTATCATCATTTGTATTTAGGTACACTGTGACTTCACTGCTCTCTTTGATGTGAGAAAATAAAGAAAGGATTCTGGTGGCTACTTAAAGAAGACTTATCTCATTATTCCCTTTTATAAATTTGTAGGATGGTTGAAACACGCTCTGGTAAGATGCAAGACCCAGCACAGGAGAGAATCCAGGCTGATGAGTCTGCCAAGCCGCAACCTGGTGTAACAATATTATCTTATAGTTTCTTGGAAAGTTGCCTGTTGAAGAACGTCAAAGTCCAAAGGGTTGCCGAATTTACAGCACAAATAAAAGAAACTCTTCACCGTAAACTTTGATTCCTTCTTCAAGATGATGTCTGGTGATTCCTCTCTTGTGAATAATTTATAATAGTTGAAAAAATTCTCTATTTTAAAATTCAATAACTTAATTATTTAGGTTACTTGTCTATGAATGTAAAATATAATATTAAAAATAAAAATAGAAAACAGAATTTTTATATTTCATTCTGAAAAAAACATTTAATTATAATTTTTCTTTTAAACTTATACTCTTTTTGAAAATAGAGCAATCCATAGATAAATCTTTAATTAAAAAGGCATATATTGGATCAAAATTTCATTTATTTTACACACTTTAAAATGTTATAACACCTTGATAAAGGTTGGCGTTCAGCCAACTGAAATAATGGTAAAATAAATGATATTTTGATCCAATATATACTCTTTGTGTGTGAATATTAAATACATAATATCGAAAAGGATAATAAAGTATGTGTACCTGAACTGTGTAAAAACAGAGAAAATATATAATATTTCGAGGGATTATATTTATTTTTGCCTCTAGATGGTAGTATAACGGTATCAATGAACATCAGTTATTAATTTTAAAATGACTAATAACTAAATAGATTAACACTACTCGACATTTTCTTGTATTATTATAAAAAATATCGTTTGAAATAATTTCTTTTTATTGCCTCTAGATGGCAGTATAAGCGATGTCGATGAACGGTAATTATTTATTTCAAAATGACCATTGACCAAATGTCTCTCATAGAGAAAGACCTCCTGAGTGCGAGAGTATTGAACTCTAGCCTCGTGCCCAGCATACTAAACATCTCAACACTAGAGAAACAATGACCATAAATTATGATTAGCATTATTGACATGATTGTAGTTACTTTTAAATTTCATATCAATCACTTATTTAGAGGTTGCAGAATCTATACCTTTTGTTCCCTTCAAATTTATATTCGTTTAAAAACGTATCCAGTCGTTTTAGCTTATATAAAGTGAAGAAAATTGGTTAATTCGTTCTTTCCAAGGTACCATCAATAAAAATCTAAATAAAGAGCAAACGAAATTATAATATATAGTTGAATTTATATTTTAAAGTATTATGCATATGTATGTTATGAATATTTTGTTTTGTTGTTGAAAAAGATAGAGAATTGAAGGTGTAGTCGTGAAAAAAGGAAATGTAATTATTTTTCCATCAAGTAGTTTTTATTTTGAATTACTTGAAGCAAATTACGCGTTAAATTATTTTTCACAGTAATATAGAATTTATAAAATGAATTATATATTCGTGAATTTAAAAAAATAGGTAGGTTAACTATACATATTTACAACAATATTCAAAGTATTCTAAATCTATGGTCAAAATTAAAAGAATAGTTAATGATGTAAGTAGAATACATGTTTTTGAAAAATAAAATATTTGCATTTTAGATTATATAATATGTATATACCTCAAGAAGCCTTAAATTAAAAATATTTACAACAATTATTATTACTAAACACAATATATATAAAGTAATTATTGGAATAAAAGGTCTTGGATAGATATTAGATTATATTGGAGTAAAAGAAAAGGTTTTTATTTTGTGATTCAAATAATTCCATTATAATGATTATGTTTGAAGTTTATATGTTAATTTTATAATTATTCTTATTTTTTACTTCATAGAAGCCTTTTTTCTGGAAGACATATTCAATTTTTTGAATCATCATCAGCTTTTTTATTATTATTGTTTTTTTTCTTAATTATCAAATCGTTTTTAATTGTAGTTTATTTTTTTGTTTTGTTGTGTTCCTTTTTAAGCAATAAAATATATATAGAACTAAGGTGTAATATTCAATTCAATCATATGGAAACAACATCGATTCATTTTCAAAACAAAGAAAATTCATAAGCTTATACAACTTTCACTTTTTTCTCATACAGATTATAAATAATATATTTGATTAAATGAAGGTTTTTAGAGATTTTTTGTCTCTTTGAAAGAAGACAACACTTCCTACTGTCTTTTCTGCAATGAAAATATATTGAGAGGGCTTGGCTTATCAGTGGTTAGCCCTCCTAGAGATTTGGTCAGTTTAATCTACCATATTCTATTTATTACCATTTTCAAAAAAGACACGCTATATCCGATTTGGATAATTGCGCGTGAAACTATTTACAATAATTGTAGTAGAGTAGGTAACAGAATTGTTAAAAAGAAAATAAACAATTAAGAAAAAGAGCATTGAATAAACATGTACATTAAACAAATAAGCATTAACATAAGCAGATAGAAGAAATCGCAAGGAAGTAATATGGTAGATATTCTACTTGCAGTTTTACTAGTTTTCTTTCCCAACACATTTACGATTAGCGCACTTTTTAGCAAAGATATAATGGTCTTTTAAAATACAATATAACGCGGCTGATGATTGTAAAACGAAAATTGCAATTATACCGCGAATGTTTCTTCTAAACAAAAATCGACATTTATTTCAAAGAGAAATAGCGACTATTTCTAACCTTAAGGATGAAGTATGACAGGATGAACTGCGAAGAGTAATGACAAACGGAAAAATAAAAGTGTCCAGGGATGGGAATCGAACCCACAGTGTTCCGCCCACCGGGCAGCAGTTCATCCTGTCATACTTCATCCTTAAGGTTAGAAATAGTCGCTATTTCTCTTTGAAATAAATGTCGATTTTTGTTTAGAAGAAACATTCGCGGTATAATTGCAACTTTCGTTTTACAATCATCAGCCGCGTTATATTGTATTTTAAATTACTTTATATAATATTTACGAACGGAAAAATATGTCCAGGATAGCCTGGTGGACATGGCATCTGCCCGGTGGGCGGAACACTGTGGGTTCGATTCCCATCCCTGGACACTTTTATTTTTTGTTTAGAAGAAACATTCGCGGTATAATTGCAATTTTCGTTTTATAATGGTCTTTGTAAAACGACATTTTAAAATTATCCCGCATGTGTTTCTATTAAACGAAAAATCAAAATTTATTTAAAGGAGAAATAACGATTATTTCTAAACTTTAGGGATGATATATGAAAGGATGAATTGTGAAGAGTAATGATAAACGGAAAAATAAAAGTGTCCAGGGATAGGAATCGAACCCACAGTGTTCCGCTTACCGGGCAGATGCCATGTCCACTAGGCTACCCTCCGTTTATCATTACTCTTCACAATTCATCCTTTCATATTTCATCCCAAGGGTTGGAAATAGTCGTTATTTATCCTTTAAATAAATTTTGATTTTTCTTTCAATAGAAACACATGCGGAATAATTTTCAAATATCGTTCTACAATCATATGCCGCATTATACTTGTATTATATTGTAATATAATGGTCTTTGTACACAACACATAAATGTGATTATGCTTTTCTTGACAAAAATATAATGGTCTTTGAATCCAACTCATGTACAATTCATATTTCTTTTAACAATCAAGAAATGATCTTTGTTTTCAAAAATATATGGTTAAATATCAATTGATAAATATGTATACATGAATTCACATATTGTAAGTTATATACCAGTTACATTGGTCTACTGCTTTTATCTAGATGGTTAGCTGGGGCCACCAACGAGGAAATATTATAGCAAAGTATTTATTATTTTATTAACAGAGTATTATTTTTTATGTTTATATTTTGCTACTCTGTAAACTTCCCTCATTGTTTATCTTTTGTTTATCATTCATAGTTTGTTCTTGCCTTAAATAAATTGCTGTCTCATCCCGAAGTTTGTCTTCCCTAATTTTCCACGTGGCAATATTATTTAGATTTTGACAAATGCAAACTTTAGTAATTATTTGATATATGCAAAATACCCCTCTCGTATTTTCTTTGTTTTGAATTCACGTCAAATTCTATGTAATTCTATACAAAATATTCTATTCTATGTAATTCTACACCATAAAAATAATTGTTAAAATTGGCTTTATTACACCACATGGCTATAAAATGTCTGCAATTTCCCATGATAAGTTTTATAAGCAACTATAGAATATAGACGAAACATATATAGTCTGCATTAAGGTTTTCTCAATGTTATAAACCTAAAATTGTTCAAATTTCAGTCGATTTTATACTTTTTTTAAAAATCGCAAACCCTCTTGGTTTGGAAAGTTTTATTCATTTATATAATTGTATCAGGTCCTAAGAAGAAAATAATACGATAGCTCACCTATTTATACAATTAAAAGAAATATAGTGCAGAAGATTCGTGTTTTGTCACTTTGTCGTTCAATGTTTCCCTTTGCATTCACACATAATGTTGTAATCAATTAAATTTTACAGAATTCATTGAAAAGGCAACAGTGTAAGTCGCTTCTCCCTTCTCTGAAACTTAAAAAAAGGTAAAAAGTGTATTCAAACTTGTATTCTATCCATCTATTTTATTGGATTTTATTCAACAGGGAGGTCTTGGGCATCTTGCATATCTAGCAGCCATTCCACCTGAGCAAAAGAAAAGAACAATGTCAGTATTTTATGTTTATTCTTTGACGCAAAATCCAAGATAATACAACAAAAGACAATGAAAGGTCAAATATGTGTGTGTTTGCGTGTGTGTGTGTGGTGAAAGAAGAACAAAAATAAATTCACAAGACTCAGAATGAAACGTTTTAAAGGAAAGAGAATACATCAGATAGCACAATAACCTATAGTACATGTGACAATTGTCCTGGTGTGGAACTAACACCTACCCACATGTCCAGCAATGGCCGCAACCTTGCAGAAAATTGACTTACACCCAGAGCAGCAGCTTTACACACCCAAGATAGAGAACATTGCGACTACTCTGATAGAGATGTATGGAGACATCTGAGGATCTTCATTGGACACGACGACAACAACAGAAAATTGACTTGGACTCAGAAGAGCAACTTTATACATCCGAGATAGAGTATATTGCGACTACTCTGATAGAGATTTCATGGGGACATCTGAGACTCTTCATTGGACACGACAACAACAACATCCGACTTAAACAGCTGTCTCTTTAGTCAAGGGCTGACTGAAGATAACATCGTCATCATAGGTGAGCGCAGGGTCTATAAGAATTTACTGCCGATGGAATTGAAGGAGAACAATGAAGACCTTCTCAATCTTTAAATGGATGTTGACTCTTCCTCGCTGACGATATTTACTGTAAATAAAACTGCATGTAGATGATGGTCTGTTTACTTCTGATGCTGTTGCATCATATCGCTGTCTAGCCGATTCGTCAAAATTAACTTTCTCCTCAGACATGTCTGGTATCTTCTCACAGCGTGTTTCAACCATCCTACATGTTTAGATAGGGTAACTATAGTTTTTATGTGACACATCATGAATAACCTAATCACGTCAAAGTTTAAAAAGGTATGTAGTTTCAATGTTTCAGAACACGAATAATGCTTTTATATAACACGCATAAATTTTCTTCTTCTTCTTTCTTATCTCCACTCAATCATATTAGGGTATCAAGCTTGTAAAGTTTGAAGGCGCAACATACATAATTAATTTATTATAATGAATAAATATAATATTGTGAAATTAATATTTAAAATATATATTAAAATAATATTTAAAAAATTTGAAAAAATATAATCAATCCATGATATAACAATTCTTTCTATCATTGTTTGCCTTTTTTTGGTCACATACACACATAAGTCTATTTAAAATGAAATATTATCAATAAAAGGATTTTGTTGTTGACATCCATAACTGATTGTAGTATATAATATAACGTAAATATACTTTTATGTTGCTGAGAATATATAAAAGCTAAGGGCAACGATAAAAAAGAAACTCGTCCCTTTTACCCTTGGTCTCTTCCTAGCATTGATGTCCTTAGAAATGATAACGACGATTCCTTCTATTGTATAACACTACAGTCGCGAGAAGACACTAGAAACTTCGAACTATTAACTTCAACTTTTGACCCTTTTTTCACTGATGGACTGTAATGAATTAAACTATTCTGACTCTATCTATAAACTAGATTGGGAGGTTGGTGGAGGAGGGGTTTAAACTGTCTAATTTTGATATCCTCGAACTCGGCATCGAAATCGGCATTGGGAAATTTTTCTGAAGAAAAACTGCTTTAATGGCTTCCTATTCTTTCAAATTTCCAAGCCCTCCGGTGTATGGAAGTGACACACACACAGCTTTATAAAGACTACCAGTCTTATACAGATTTACCACAGGAAGGAAGCATAGATGGAGTTCTTATACTCCAGGCAGCGCAGAGCCCAACAGCCTCTAGGTCTGACGCTTGTCCAGTGGCTACAGAATCCACCGTGCATAGGTTAGCGTATCACTGAAAAGGACGAGTGTGGAATCAGCCGCGTTTTAGACTTTGCTTTCCTCATCCAAATGGACCACGACATTCGGCGATGAGTGGAAGTAACAAAACGGCACTCTGGAAAATTTGAAAATGCAAAGTTGAATTTATTTCTTTATTTGGTGCACTTGCAGTAAAAACATTGGCTAACTAGCTACCATGATTATAATAGCCTTCATACCACGTGTATTATGAATAATATATTTTTTTTACAATTGACCCATTGACTATGTTGATTAAAATTGCTTTGACCTTCGCCCTATCTATAAAATATATTTTCCGAATTATTTATGCAGATTGTTCAGTCAAGGCCACTTAACCAACTTCTTCAAATGAAGTGTTTTTGAGTAGTGAAGGACTTTAAGAGTGCGTGAGGAAAAACCCAACTTTTTAAATTTGATTTCGCGATTTTTGAGTGTTAGATGACCTTGAAGAAATATAAGAAGAATATACAGAAGTTGTATCAAGTATATTGGGAATAATTTGAAATATTCAAGGCTTTCTCTACTTACGACACGCCTGATTATGAACCTTTCCTTAGAGGCTACTCACATGTTAGAGTATGATTTAAGCCTTACTTCAAGGACCTATAACACGCTTCCGTGTGATCAAAACTCCAACTTTTATTCCAATCTGTATTGTATTCTTATTTTATTTTACATCAGCGAAAACTAACGTTGTTATTAGGTTGTAAATGAATTTTCTGACTCTAATTTGTATAATATAGAAACTTTGAGTAAAAATATCAAGCCTTCAGAAAAAAGTATATTTTCAAAAACCTTTTTAATCTCTAGCTGATCATCATTGTACCATGTTTCCTTCTGTAGAAGGGCGTTCATGTTTGAAAGCTAAAGTTTGAAAATGTTTTTGAAAAGTACTTTTCCCTGAAGGCCTGATATTTTTACTCAATATTGATACAGGGAATTATATAGAGTCTTTAATATATTGGAGAGAAACTGTGTGTTTGAAAGAGTCTTGACCCCTGGGGTAAGTTTACTTCTATGGGAACTGCACTGGCTAGCAACACACGCTAGAGCTTCTGGCAGTGAAAGGTTTAATATAGTTTTAGAATTACCACTAATTCTGATTATTGATATTGTCGCGGAGATAAATAAAGCAAGGGCAAGTTTGTGAATAATTAATTTATTATAAGGGGTATTTATAGGGAGAGAGAGAAAGTACAACTTACCCCAAGAGAAAGATAATCCTAATGAACGGCGTCAGCCACCGTCCTGTTTTCCTTATTTACAGATCAGCTTCCGAGAACCCCTCACACCTGTGGTCCCCCCGGGGTCCAGAGATGATTGACAGGTGTCCCATCTGGATGCTTCTTGACAATATTAAAACAATGCAAAAGGCATATTTACACTCATGGACAAAACTTAAGGAAGTTATACCTTTTAGCATGTATATCGAGATTCAGACAATAACTCTGAAAGACATTGATATACAGTGACCTTTATTGAAGACACACGAGATAACCAAGGGTGAACAAAATTGCCTTTTTTCTTCTTAAAAAAAAAAAACAGACGGCTGACGATATCAAGGGATTTCCACCTTCTTAAGTTTTCTCCATGAGTGTAAAATGTTTTTGCCGTTTCAAAAATTAGTCCTAGAGAGTGCATTGTTTTAGCATATTAACCAGTAAGAGGTCAACTATGGGTTATTCCATAGTTCTAGCCATATTGTAAGATTGTTTCCTGATCTACCGAACTAAAGAGGTTCGCCATGTAGCTAAAATTTATATATAAAATTGAATAATCAAATGGAGAGCTGTTTAAAATTGGAATATTTTAGATATTAGAAATGTATTTTCACAATTTACATTTTAAATATGCCAATGCCCATTATATATAATGAAAGCCATTTCTACACATCTCATAATACATTTAAAATAAAATGAAATAGGGAGACAAGGCTCATCAGGGGTTAACCCTCCAGAGGTTCCGCTAATATAATATACCAGACCGTGCTACTTTTGTATTCGTCTGAATTTGTTAAATACTCTGCATATAATACAATGTTAGAAATGTCTGAAGATTAGCTGGCGAAACCGTGTAGGAGTTCAAAACTGATGAGCCAGGCTCTCCCTATTTCAATTTTTTGAAATATAAGGTCTGTAGAAATAGCTTTAGATACCAAATATACACTGCGTGACACTGAATTTGCAACACCAAATAATACTGGGCAGAAAATATGAAAATTTCAGGGATAAAGTCAGTTTACTGAGTTATGTACATGATGCAAATTACGCAGCATTTCCCGTGCATTTTGATTGAGATATAAGAATAGCTACTTGAAAATCAGACAAAATTCGTACTTCTCTGTTTGACTGGGAAATAATTTGAATTTTTTGTGTTTTGACTCAGAGAAAACGTTTAGTAGCAGAGAATGTCAGGCCGCCGACAGCCGAGACAGTTCCAGCAGACAGACGATTCCACGAGAGATGATTGGACTAAGAAAGGTCGGTTGGTCCATACGTCAAATCTCTACGGACAGACACCTCGACGTGTCCACAGCGCACATGTTATGACGAAGATCGTTGGAACAAAGAAATGTGGCATGATTGAGAGGTGCTGTTGCAGCCAGAGTGACGTCAGCACACGTGGACAGAGGCATCCACCGGATAGGGTTGGCGGCCCCACAGTTCACTTCTGTCGCCATTTTGAAGGATATACAGGACACTCTTGATTCTCTTAAATCGATCAGAATCATTATAGGTAGATTGATTGCCGACGGCCTACACTTATTAAATTAAGGAAAAAAAAAGGGAGCATCTTCTTTTCACGCAACTGAACTAATGTGCAACTTTATTTTCCTAATTTATGCACCTTATCCCAGTACAATAACAAATTTGTGCTAGTTTTTTCACATTGTTTCGCATTCTCACGCAATTCTTCCCTTAACTACCCGTTTCATGATTTTTCAGGATGCCTGAATGGCCAGTTTTTTGGTTGATGAGGTACAGCTTGCACCACGCTGAAGGGGCCAACAGCCCGAAACGCGTACGTGGTTAGCTTTTCTTTATTTGTTAAGAATGGTATTTGGCCAATTCTGGAATAATTAAAAATCAACGAATAGTTAATATTTATTCCGATAGATGGAACAAGCCATCAGCAACTTTCAGTCGCACGATAAGAAGATGCCCTTTTTTTTTCTTAATATATATATTTATATTCTTTTTTTTTTTTTTGAAAAGAAATAGTCTTGAATTATTTTTAATAATTAGCGATAGGTGATGCTAAGATGCAAAATATATTATTCTGATTCCTTTCTTCAGGGGCCACTATGTACACGCTTGTTCGGCGATGCATATGCTAATATTTGAACGACACTATCACTTTTATTTTAGAAAAAGCATTTCTTTAAAAATTAAATTAAAAAAAGGAATATTATAATGAAACTCTAGGATATTAGGCGTTTGAAATATGAAAGTATAATTTTATATTTAAACGATATAGTGAACATTTCAAGGAGGGGAATACCCTATGTGTGTGTTCACCTATCTTACAATTAATCCTAACTAATTCGTGTGTAACATGATTATCATTTGATTTCTTTCCTTGTAATATACAATTATGCTTATTAACCTTTTTAGTACTTGTCACTTCCGATATTTTTTTTTCATGTAAATTTCTCCATGACAATTATAACAATTATTGCTGATTAATTCGTTGACCTGTTTTCTAATGATTAGTGTGTTAAAACAAAGGTTTTTAAAATAGATTCTTTTAATAGATTCACTAGGTTTATTTTTACAGAACATTAGAATTCCAACTATAGGTCTTGAAAAATCAACATTTTTACAGGTTTATAACGACATCTTCATTTTATATATCGCTATTTTTAGATTTTTATTTAATATACTGTCGCGTATATGAGCCTTCAAAACACCTACAACCTCCGCCAATAGATGGCGCTTTCACTTATTTCCGGTCTGGAAATAATGTGGGAATCGCCGACTGCTGTGGTCCTGTTTCCTGGGGCAAATGTTTGTAAATACACGTTTATATTGGCCCTAGGAGGTAACGTAATGTAAATATCCGTTAGTTGTTATTCTAGTTATATGTAATGTGTAGTAGAAATGACCATAAAAAAGAAGGAGTGTTTGAAGTCTTGTTGCCGGTTGCTGCTGTTGTTACCCTACGCCAACCCCACATCGCTGCTGCTACTCTTCTGGTAAGTCTCTCGTGTCCCCCCACCAGTGGTAAGGCTGAGAGATACTGTCAGAGGATAGGAGTTCCACTTGAGTGGTGGTTCTTGGACGTCCTTAGGTGGTCTGCAGGTTGCAGAGGGAGAGCAACGGGAGCCCGGGTAGGTGATCCACGAAGGAGGAAACGGCGTCGTCGCGAAAAACCAGAGGGGACGCGCGCGACAATACTAATAATTATACTACAACAACAACAAAAGCTTCATTAATACCTTTTAGTCTTATACAGATTCTCCAAGCAGAAATATAGGATACATGTGCAGGAAACAACAGTAATAATACCTTAATGGTAATATGATATTTATATACAGGAAAAATTATATAAAAACAATCAAGCTAATAAATAGATTAGTCTGAGTAAATTGACTAATAATTATACTATAAGTGAGAACAATTCGTTGGTGGGTAAATCGTATTATTTTCTATTATTAATATATTTCATTAATATGGTAAGCACATCCAGAAGTAGACCAACAATGGCATTTGAAGCTCTGGTTGGATTTCTGAAAGATTGCAATGCTCTTTCTTGGACTATCTTGATTTGTAGGAAGAGATACTGATTTGATCTTGTATAAAGTAGGCGATTGAAAAGGATTGTTATAAATAGAATGAATTCTTGAAGATAGAATGACCGGTATTCATATTTCTGTAAAAACTAGAAACTTCGGCCAGTTAGAGTTTTTTATTTTCTCAACGTTTCAACAAAAATCTTTTGTCTTCCTCAGGAGAAATATATAAAAATAAAGCATTTGGCAAGGCGTTAAACATTGTGAAAGTTGTCGAACAATTTGTCTTGCTAAATGCTTTATCTTTTATTTATTTCTCCTGGCGAAGACAAATGATTTTTGTTGAAACGTTGATAAAATAAGACTTTAACTGGCAGAAGTGTCTTTTTAAAGAAATAAAATGAATTTGTTAATAATGGTCTCCAGGGACCAATGGCCAATGATGCCAATAATTGGTGAAGGAAGAAGAATGGTGTTCTTCAGTATTGAACGATCGATTGAGATTCAGTCAGATTTTGTAGATTAGAACTGAAATAAGAATCCACTCAGTCTGGTTTTAGGTTATACAAAATCAGCACTTACAGTATTTTCATAGGTTGGATTGTCCACTAAATTTGCAAAGAAATTTATTGAGTCTTCAAAAAAGGATCAATTTCAATATTTGTAGGAATGTTAAGAATAATTTACGATTTCGGATGATTTTTCACAGAATTTGGTTTCTACAATTTAACACCTGTATCTCATGTACCTGATAGTCCAGTAAGTACAGGTGTATGTGTGGCGTAAATAAGGTATGTTGAGCAATACATAAGTTATACACAAACACGATAAAGAAGAGAGATATGTTAAACAATACATAAGGTATACACAAACACGATAAAGAAGAGAGATATGTTAAACAATACATAAGGTATACACAAACACGATAAAGAAGAGAGATATGTTAAACAATACATAAGGTATACACAAACACGATAAAGAAGAGAGATATGTTAAACAATACATAAGGTATACACAAACACGATAAAGAAGAGAGATATGTTAAACAATACATAAGGTATACACAAACACGATAAAGAAGAGAGATATGTCGAACAATACATAAGGTATACACAAACACGATAAAGAAGAGAGATATGTTAAACAATACATAAGGTATACACAAACACGATAAAGAAGAGAGATATGTTAAACAATACATAAGGTATACACAAACACGATAAAGAAGAGAGATATGTTAAACAATACATAAGGTATACACAAACACGATAAAGAAGAGAGATATGTTAAACAATACATAAGGTATACACAAACACGATAAAGAAGAGAGATATGTTAAACAATACATAAGGTATATACACACAAGCAAAAATATATATAAAATGTTATGAATGTTAACAATACAACAAAAGGTATATACAAATACTATAAACAATACATATAAGGTATATAAAAACACACAATAAATAAGAGGTATGAAAATTCGAAACTATTATAGACGTGTATGATTCTTTTAAAAATTTCAATTGCAGTAAAGGCAGTAGAAATTGTTTAATTTTTAAAAGAATCATACACGTCTATAATAGTTTCGAATTTTCATAACAGATGGGGCGCTAATGCATCATAAAATAAGAGGTAGGTTAAACGATATATGTACATAAGGTATATACAAAACAATAAAGAAGGCATATTAAAAAATACATACGAAAAATAAACACAATAAAGAAGGTATATTAGTTTTTAAAGCAAAACTTCCCATGTCATATAAAATTTGTCTTCTTCAATATATTTTACGTGACAATATTATCTAATAAGTATGAAGCTATTTTTTTTTTCGTGATACAATTTTTTAAATTCAATTTTACGAGGAACTAATATTTTTCCAACGAGAGAAGGCTATTTTAGGTAATTTTCCCTCGGGGAAACACCTTGTCGAACTATTTATAAACGGCGAAAGCTAACAAGATTTCTATTTGGCAAGCTTAGTAAGTAAACCAGTTTTCTTCTGTCTGACATCTCAATATTACTTTCAAAACAAATGGCCCGTCTTTGCTCGAGTATACGGAAACAATAAAATAGGTAAATTAATCTTTAATTAAACAATCCCGCATATCCTGGAGTTGAAACTGTGGCTCTTTCTCTGACCTATTTCAACAATAAGTTAAATGTGATTCATCTGTATTGGGGTAAATATTGCGGAGAAGATATGCAACATACATACTAAATATGCATATTTCCACGTTATAAGTAAATTCCCCAAAATCGAAACTATAACAAGTAACTCTTTCCAGACCTGGTTCTATATGGTGTTGAAGTTTTATCAGGATAAGTCAAAAATGCTCGATGACTATATTGAAGAACTTGACAAGAATAATATTGTGTTTAGGTAAGGTATCCGCGAGGAAACTCTCCCTAAGATGGGGGTAAGGGACCGCATAGGCGACATCATTAATGGTCGTCCCTCGGTTATATAGGGGCCTAAGGATAGTTTCATCGTTCAGTTGATTCTCACGTTCCATTTCCTGCTCCTCCTGGAGCGCCATGTGTATATGTGTTTTAAGCATAGTTAATGCTTAAAGAACAAAACAACATATAAAAAGATCCTTTAAGATACAATTATATAACAGATCTAGTTAATTATTTTGCATGAGACATTGATGAAATTTTCTTCTGATTATCTGGACGACTTCAATGACACATCTGAATAGGCATAATAGACGATTAAATCTTTGTCTCCAAGAATTGAAACAATGAAGGGGATTCCCCTTATAATCTTAGACATTTTGTAATTGGAGGTAAGAAGACATTTCCTTCCATTTTAAGGTGAGTTCTCTAATGTATTCTTTATGTTAAAAATAAATTTTCTTATTTGATCATTATAAACAAATGTATTTTACATATTTAGCAATGATATTATGGTTTCCTTTAATGCAATGAGAAAATTTATCAAAATTCGAAACTATTATAGACGCGTAAGATTCTTTTTAAAAATAAACAATTTCTACTGTCCTTACTGCAATGTAAAAATTAATAGGAGGGCCTGGCTCATCAGTGGTGAACCCTCCCAGCGGTTTCGCCAGTTTAATGAATGCTATCTCTCTCTTGGCATATTAAAAAGGTTTAAATAAATATCAGACTTCTGATGTATTAATTTATCTAAAAAGAACACTAGCTTGTCGTATATACGATAGAAAATCCGAAGATAGCTTAAAACAAAATGCCAAATTTGTCTATTTTATATGGATATATAAAAATCTCGTTAAAAAATCTGATTATAAAAAGGGCGAGGCTGTGGGAACACTCCCTCTCTTTCTTTTCGCCTTTGTGCACGCAACGGCGATGGAAAAGAAAGTAACTGTCCAAGCGTCTCACAAGATGGCGTTGGGGAGAAATCTGAAACAAATAGACGTTAGAATGAAATAGACATAATATAAAACACAGATAAAGGCGTATTTCTTTAAAAATGGACACTACCTCTAGATAAAGTTATATTTTCTCAACCTTTTCAGCAAAAATAGTTTAGTCTTCGTCAGGATAAATAATAATAAACCATATGCAAAGCGTTAAAAATTATTCTTTTTTAAAAATAATTTTTAACGCCTTGTGCCAAATTATTTCTCCTGACGAAAACAAAATATATTTGTTGAAATGTTGAGAAAAATAAAACTTTATCTAGAGGTAGTGTCTATTTTTTTTTTTTTAATATGAATACCGGCCAGGCAACCTTTATCTTTAAGATAGATTAAGGCGTAGTTTATAGAGATTTATCGTCTGTTTTTTAGGGGTTTGAGAAAGGATTAACGGGGTCGAAAGCTTCACTAATATTTAATAAAGATGCACATTGCAAATGATCTTTTTATTTTTATTGGATAATAGTGACTATCCAATTGAAAGTTGGGAGTCAAGGATGGGTTAAGTTAAAAAAGTAACAAGGGAGAGTTAAAAAAACGATTTATATTTTTATTCTAACTAGTACACATAGTACAGACCACGATAAACATTGTAGGTATTTATAAAATAAAAGGATTTAAAGCGCGAATGTTTCTTTTATACATAATACGAACTTCTACTGTCCTTACTGCGGTGAAAAATATCTTGGGAGGGCTTGGCACATCAGTGGTGAACCCTCCCAACGGTTTCGCCAATTTAATCCACCAGACCGCTTCTCAGAGCTCTAATACTGTATTGGATCATTCTGCTTTTATATGCTACACTGAAGGATGGAATCTTAGAAATGGGTTTCAAGTAAACAATGGACATAAGCTTATAGGACAGTAGCATTATATTCAAATGTTTGCATCGAGCAATGCTCTTCAGCAAACTATAAAGACAAGGCCAGTTATAGTTTGCTGAGGAGCATTGCTCGATGCAAACATTTGAATATAATGCTACTGTCCTATAAGCTTATGTCCATTGTTTACTTGAAACCCATTTCTAAGATTCCATCCTTCAGTGTAGCATATAAAAGCAGAATGATCCAATACAGTATTAGAGCTCTGAGAAGCAGTCTGGTGGATTAAATTGGCGAAACCGCTGGGAGGGTTCACCACTGATGTGCGAAGCCCTCCCAAGATATTTTTCACCGCAGTAAGGACAGTAGAAGTTCGTATTATGTATAAAAGAAACATTCGCGCTTTAAATCCTTTTATTTTATATGTATAGATGGCGCGTTATTGCTTTGTATTAATTGTAGGTATTATTCGAAAAAGAAAGAATAAATAATATTAAGGTAAAGGGTTTCTTTTAATTTTGATTTTGCAAGATTTAGAGCAAATTTTCTGCTCTTCAACAGGCATATACTTCTATATACAATATCAAGATGAACTTTGTACAGTAATAATTGAAAATGTGTTATTGGCATGTGTTCTCGTGGGCGTGCATCATTGTGTACAGCTAAAATATTAGATATTATAATGGGGGGTGGAATATATATTAATTTATAGATAATATGCCAGGTATATTGCCATATTGGGTTGGGAGATCTATTTTTCTATTAATGCTTTTTATTTTTTTATTTTTCGAATAATTTCTAGGTAACTCTTACTCACATTGTAGGTATTAGTTTAAGGCTGCTTATACTCTAAGAAGATGATTTGTCTTCTAATGTAGAGCCATTTCAATTTTGTACATTTATGGTTCCGGTGGTCAACTTCATTATTAAACAACAACAAAAGCCTTTATTGAGAACCTCTCGTCCTATAAAGGATTCGCCAGTTTACAGAGTAATTGAAGAGAAGAGAACTAAGAATACAGAGAGAAACCTATATGTAGTAGGTATAGTGTAGTATTTTATACACTGTGACTATATACAACAGCAGCAACAAACCTTTTACTGGGATCAAAGTCCCATACAGGATTCGTCATTCTAGTCTTGACAAAGATTATTTACATATAAATATTTACACCAATTAGATTATATGTATAGCTTCCCCATCTCTTCAGCCGTCTTCCAAAATTTGAACAACGCAAACGCTCCAGCTCTGTTTCTCACCACCTCATTCAACAGGAGCTCCAAAGAGAGTCTCTCAAGGTCTATTTCACTGAAGAGCACTTCTCGTTCGTCTTTCAGCCCCATACATGAGAGTATATGGTGATGTAGCCCCAGCTCCATTACAACTTCATTATTTACATTTACTTGAGGAGTTTGGGCTTGTGCAAAAGGAAGAAGAAGATAACATTGATACTCCCATCGTTATTTTCTTTTCAAAGTTTGCGGTTTTCGATTTTTTTTTTAACACGACAAGATAGAGTATTACTTTACCAAATTACATAATTGACTATATCATGTATATCTAGGTTTAAAGAAAAATCTAAAAATAGCCTTAACAAAAAAAAAACAGAAGGTTGAAGGTAACCGAAATTACGCTTGTCTAAAAGCGATGACGTTATTCGTAACATAACCTCAAATTACAACCAATCACAGTGACAATTGTCACCCTGGCGCGACACTTCAGTCAACCAATCAGAACCCGGGAATTACCTGGCCAGCAGGGAAAAGTAAAAAAAGTGGAAGAAAAGCACAAATCTCTCCCTAAACACATTCTAATTGACGCCTGAAGACAATACAGTTGGGTTATAAGCACCCTAATCTCCCATTGAAGTAAAAAAATATATTTTTTGCTTAATTCTGAGATGAGGAAGTATTAGGATAATGATTTATTGAAGGTCGTTTCATTGTTACAAAAACTATTTTGGAACATATGTAGATAGGTACACTCCTATATACATATTTACAGAAATGTGAATACAGTAGTTTGTAGGGTCTTGCTCCGCGAGCAAATTTTACTAAGAAACATATCAGAAAAAACGGATATAGGTTTCTAAAAAAAGGTAAAATGGTTTAAAATAACACGATTTATCAAATATAAAGAAAAAATTGGAAAATTGATAATAAAAGTATATATTTTTTAAGTGTTTAAAATAATATGAAAAGATAAATGTATAAAAATATATATTTAACAGAGAAGCATGCATAGACATGACATAGATAAAACATAAGGGATGTGATGGAAAGTCTATCATAGAATGGAAGAATGACAGAAATCACTTTAGAGAGATTACTCGGACAATGAACAAAACTTGAAGAAGTTATACCTTTTAGCATGTATATGAGGATTCAAACAATAACTATGAAAGATATTACAGTAACCTTTATTGAAGACACACGAGATAACTAATTATGAACAAAATTTCCTCTGTCTTCTTAAAAATAAACAGACGGGCGGCGATATCAAAATATCAAACTTCCTTAAGTTTTTTAGAGATTCTCTTTATAAGTTTATATTATTATTTTTGAGGTAGGTATTATGAATGGTAAAAGGTAAATGTATTTTTAAAAAAAGGTTCCTTTGTAAATCTTGCTGTTAAACAATTTAAATATGCATTGATACATTCATAATATTCACCTCAAAAAAAAAAAAAAAAAAACTTATCTTACTCATTAATTTCTCTTTTTCTTTTCCTACATTACACATGAGGATATATTGGGAAGGCTTAACACAGCTTCAAGTGTGATGAATTCTCTCATCTTTCTTTAATTTGAGACCTAAGAAAAATCAAACAATTATAACAGCAAAGGTCGCCTCTTCCGTCAAAATAAACGTCAAGCCTAAACGCCATCTATTGACCGTCGCCACAAACTAGCAGCCACGAGTCGATGATAAATTTTTTCTTAGAGAGAGTTAGGAAAATAATGTATAAGTTAACCAATGAGATATGATTTTTCCGTTGTAGAAATTCAGGTACTTTAGCTCTGAGCACAGCTTTTCAGAGCAAAGAACAAGCACCAAGAACGTAATTTCAACATATTGTAGCGGATGTATGTAAGTTTTTCTTTTATAGCTATTTTTAATGTAAAGGAAATAAATAATCAAGAATGTATGTCTCGTTAGTTTTTATTTTTTAACCAACGTCTGATTTTTACAAAGTCGTCATGTAAACAATGCTAAGTGATGATGATTATTGGAATAAAGTTCTATGAAAAATTAAATATGAGAATAATAATTTTGAGATGTTTACAGCATATATATATATATTTTTTTTTTCGTATCAATATGGCACCTCATCAATACATTGAAGTAAGGACAGTAAAAAAAGAAGGTACTTCAATTATAAAAATAATAAAATACCGTTACCCATGGTACCCTCTATAGTATTATAATACATAGAGGGGCGTGCTAATTCTTTATGTCGAAATTAAAAACCTTCCACAAAAACTTACAATACACTGGAAATGATCAAATTAACCATTTCACATTATAAAACTTACCATATTTGTTACAACAATTTATCGACATGAGTCAACACGCAGATTTTATATGTTAATTTTAAAACTGCTTAAAATACACTCTACAACAATAAACATAGACGCATACCAAGAAATAGTTGTCAGATTTGAACAAAAATTGGTGTATGCGAAGAACAGGTATAGTGGGAAAACGATCTAACAATTACTTGACTTATTTTCTACAGAAGACTACAACTTTAATTAGTATAGTAATGCGCCTACCACACACCTTGCATTATAGATACTGATATAAGCAGATATACTTAATAGGCAAAAAATAGATAATTAGGTTTTTTATAAGAGCTTACAATGTTGTCGCGATGACCATGCAGGCAGAATCAAATGGTCTTATGTGAGGATAAAAAATGTCCATTTAGGTTATAATGGGACCAAAGGTGACACTTCTAAAGTGACAGAGCTCGACTTGGGAGAATCGTGAAGCCCATATCAGTAGATCCTGTTAGAGAATTATTGTTTTATAGGTAAATTCTCTAATGATATTCCAGTAATGTCGAGTTGATTATCTACAAAGTCACGATTCGACTGTAAATGTTCAAGCTCCTAAATTTCCTCAATTCTTCCACGATATTATTTCTGTGAATTATGCAATTTAATCTGTGATTGTTTTATTCTGTGATAATATTATTTATTTTTGACCAGAAAGCGATGTATTACACTAGAGATACAAAATTATAGATCATTTATATAAGTAATAATAAAACTATCTCACTAAAGATAGCAGTTTACCCACACAATGACGGAATACTGAGGAGATCAGAACAATGTTAATGGCGTTCTTGTGTCGGAATTTTCAAATAATTAGAGGGATAATTATAACAACATTAAGGCAGAAACTGTCCCTATTTTTATATACAGTTAAACCTGTCAATAGCGCCCCCCTCTTGGGACACACCAAAATAAGGTGTTATAGAGAGGGGAGTGCTATAGACAGGTCACTTTTAATGTAAATCACATCGTACTACGTATTTAAAATCGGGCGCTATAGAGAGGGAGGCGCTATTTAGAGGGGGAGCTATAGACAGGTTTAACTGTATTAATTTTAAAACTTCTTAAAATACAGTCTATAACAAAAATATCGACGAACATAGATATAGTTGTCAGATTTGAACAAAAATTGGCGAATGTGAAGAACAGATATAAGGGAGAAACGATTAAATTTCAGAACAATTAAAAGTTTTATTCCAGAGTTTAATCGTCACAAATTAGAAAGTCAATATGTCGTTGGACCCCCACTGGCCTGGATATAGACTGCCACCCAGCGTGTCATGGTTTGATAAAGATTCCGGATGACGTGCTGCGGGATTTCTTGTCAAATTGTCTCCAACTGTCGTGCTGAATAATCAACATTTCGGGATGGTTGTAATCGCCTTCCCATCACGTCTCATATTTTCTCTATGGGTGAAATATTTTGCTACCTACGGAAGAGTTCGGCAGGATTTAGACAATCCATAGTAATACATACCGTGTGTGGTCGGAGCATTATCTTGTTGAAAAGTAAGCTCGGAGTGATGTGAGAGGAACGGCAAACAAAACAGGCCGTAGAATGTCATCTACGTACCGTTTTGCTGTCAGGGAGCCAGGAATGATTGAAATTTGAGTCGTGCTATCAAATGAAATGGTACCACACACCATAACGCCCTGTTGTGGACCTGTGTGGTGTTCGAAAGAAAAGCCAGGATTCATAAGCTGCGCTGGACATCTCCAGGACACGTTTGCGACAATCGTCAGGACTTAAATCTCACTACCATTGGTGTTGTTAGATAAACAATATTTCTCACCATGTGTCTATGTTGATTGGTACTTGAAGAAGTTAGAGTGTTTCTCGTGCCGGAACTTTGCTAGAACATCGGCCCTAACATTCCCAGCTATACCACAATGTAAAGGTAACCTTAGGAATTTCACAGTTTTGTGGGAACGCATATCTATTAGTTAAAAAGAGATAATGCGTAGATGAATTCCGCAATATTTAATAAGAAACGTACTTCCAAAAGCAATTATCAACTCGCGAGATTTTCATTAAAATTCTTTCCAGATTTTTGCGCCACTTTTTGTTCGCCAGCGTCAATTATCCATATAATCGTTGCGCGTATGCAAATATTTATAATAGATGTGTGACACCTCTTGTTAACTTGAATTGGAGGTGACGTATTTATTGTCATAAAAACAATAATGGATTTTAATTGAGAATGTGTCATGTGATATGCCTACCTTTGAAAGCGAATATAATATCAATATATTGCATTTTCATCACATTTTCCCGTGTATTCGCGTAATTAAAATTAACTTCAAAATGATAGTATGGAAGGCTGTTAAAATATTCATCTTACAGACCTCTCTACTTCTTCATTGGATACGAAGCTCTTTCCAGAAACAAATTTCTTTAGATATGGGAAAAGATGGAAGTCTGAAAGTGCTAAATCAGGCGAAAAGGACCCCTTTGGCGAATGCGATTGACTTCGCTTTCTTTGGCGCTGAACTACCGGCCTACACCCACTGCCTTGACTGCTGGTTTGGTTTCTGGCGGTGTAGGGGTGGACCCATGTCTCATCCATGGTAACAAATCACCTTACAAAATCGGTCGGATCCGTCTTGAATAGGTCCAAACATTGCTGCGACTGTCGTTTGCTCATTTTATTTTGATTTGCATTCAGCAAATGTTGTACTCACCTTGTTCAGAGCTTTCCCATCCCTAATACCATCTCTCAGCCATCTCACACACCTTTGTGTATATTTCTACTGTCCTCAAGGTTTATGTCCATAGTTTTCTTGAATACTTCAACCCAGAATTTCTCTAGAGTAATAGATATGTAGATAATTATACTAAACAATAGTAAGGCGGCATGGTAGAATAAACAGGAGAAATCTCTGGAAATATTGATGAGCAAGGTCCTCTCTCCCAATATCTTTCAATTGCAGTATTGAGAGAAGAAAACTTACAATAAAATGATTATCCTTGCTAAGAAGATATTAAAGTTAACTACGACTAGATTCTTTATTAAAGAAATATAAGCTCGGGGTGAGAGATTTTGGACCCTATCGTCCTTCAACAAGCTATGATACGAATACAAACTTGTATTACAGCCTGTTGAAGGACCTTATTGTCCGAAATCTTCGCCAACTTTATTTATCTTAAATAAAGAAACTCGCTGCCGTTAACTTTTATCCCTTTTTAAGAGAAAACTTATAAATATTTTAAAAAATTGTAAAACGACATTTGAAATACTATCCCGCATGTGTTTCTTTTCAACGAAAAATCAAAATTTATTTGAAGGAGAAAAAAAAACGATTATTTCTAACCTTTTGGATGAGGTATGAAAGGGTGAATTGTGAAGAGTAATGATAAACAGAAAAATAAAAGTACACATGCGGGATAGTATTTCAAATGTCGTTTTACAATCATAAGCCGCATTATATTATATTGTATTAAAAATATTGTTCATTAATTTATTTTTTATTTTATTTCAATTTAAATGTCCCCCTAGGGACATTTGCGCTGTCATACATGTATGTCTTTACATTTTACATTTATCTATACATATATATTTATAATAATTTTAGGCCGTGAATAGAATAGTCGTATGATGTTAACAATGAGAAAGAGAGAAAAATCGAGAAAAAGAACTGTGTACAAAAAAAAAAGAAGTGTCTGGCAATATTTACAATAAGCATAATATAAATTATCAGTTTCTTAATAATTTATTTTACATAAAGAGTTACATTAGTTGAAGAAGGATATATCCCAGAGACTTACTTCTGCTGTCATTTTTTAATAGTACTTCATAAATAATAACGAAATTGTAAGAGATACATTTATTTTAAAAATACCACATGTAAAGATTTATACAAGGTGGGATCAATAAATAAGGTGAATTATAATTTATTAAAAAAAATAAGAACGATATTAAAAATTAGGACTTGATTTATTCAAAATAATCACCTTGGCTTTCTATACATCGTCTCCATCGTTCTGGAAACTTGTAAATACCCTCTTTATAGGCATTCTTAAGAAGCGTGTGAAAAAAATCTTGCACCACTTTCTGAACATTTTCATCCGAGTCAAATCGCTTTCCCTTTAACTCCTTCTTTAGTAGTCCAAAAAGGAAATAGTCAGAGGGGGCTAGGTCTGGAATATATGCAGGATGTTCTAAAACTTCAAAACCTAATTTAATGATTGTAGATAGTTTTACATGATGTATGCGGCCTTGCATTATAATGAAGGAAGAGAACACTTTTACTAAGCTTCCCTCTTCCTTTGTTTCTTATACCGGGCTTTAGCTTATTTACAAGAATGCCACAATAAAGGTCGTTGTTCATACGTTGCCTTGAGGATAAAAAATCAAGACAGATTGGGCCATCAACATCCCAAAAAATTGTTAACAAAACTTTACCGGCCGAACGTTGAGACCTGAGGAACATGTAATTCGTCCATTTTTGAACTCGTTAACCCATTTATAAATGTTTTTTTTGAGACAAACAAGACTCACCATAGATATTTTTCATTCTTTGGCATATTTGAGATGTTTGAATACCTTCTGCATTCAAGAAACGAATAACTGCACGTTGTTCAAGCGTGGTGCAATCCTTCAAGGGAACTTCCATTTTAGTTTATTTATAAGTCTCGCGCCGCGCGTGGGAAAAAAGAACAGAACACCTTAAATAGTCTCTCGATGTTATATTTTAATATTCTGTGGTTTAAATTATTTTTGCTTTTTTAATTTTTAAGAAATAAGATAATTCACCTTATTTATTGATCCCCCTTTATATAAGATTCGAAACTATTATAGACGCGTATGATTCTTTTACAAATTAAATAATTTTCTACTGTCCTTGTTAATGATCCAAGCTTTCCCATTAATTTTTCATTGCAGTAAGTGCAGTAGAAAATTGTTTATTTGTAAAAGAATCATACGTGTCTATAATAGTTTCAAATTTTCATAACAGATGGCGCCCTAATGCATCATAAAGAGATTTATAAGTCTGATATTAAGAAATAATTTGCAACGCGCGACATTAATAAAAATTACCGATGCAAAAAAAAAAAAAAAAAAGTTCACCTGAAGTCAATCTTAAGAATTTTTTTTTTTGTGGGATGAAGCACTTAGGTAAAAAACCGTGAGTATAAAAAATGTGCATGAATCACCATCCGGTGGGTTATGACCGCTGATGTAATTTGGAACTTTTTTTAGCCCGAAAACATCCTGAGAAATGGTTGCCAAAACAGGATCTTCTGAGGTGTAACCGGGTAATCTATTTCTTTAGCCTTTGTGGCGTTTTTCTTAAAGTCGTTATAGCGCAATTGTCCCAAAAGAATAGATCATCAATGGCGTAAATAATCGTAAAGAATCCGTGTTCTTATTTTCTAGATTAGATATATGAATCTTTTTATATTGAAGAAATGTCACTGTAATACACTTTTTTAGTGTCAATCCTTCTAGCTCTCTATCAGTCTATTTATGGTTTCACAATGAGGTGAAGTATTAGCTGAATTATCATCACTGAGGCTTATAGTTCAAGGGTTCAAATTTTATGGGTGTCTTTTGGACTATCTTGAAAAATGGCAACCTAGTTAGGCTAATCAGGAAGAACTTTCATGAGAGCAGATATCACCTCTATACAAAGAACAATTTCATCACCAGTATTACCATTTTACTAATTAGCAACTCTTTGAATTATCACTGAGAGCAAACCAGTTTTTATTTACTGAAAAATACTGATGATTTCAAATTCATTAGTCAAGGACCTAATATAATTTGTAATAACTTCCAATATATATCCAATACATTAATCTGAACCCCCCCCCCCCCCTCCCAAGCTACAATTTCAGGTCACTACCACAACCATATAAATGGCCTCTCTTTTTACATGAGGAGAGAAATAAAAAAATATACCCTCTTTTTATTATTAAAATACCACACAAAAGTGATTTAAAATGCAAATATTGGAATAAAAATGAAATATATACTAACAAACACTATAACTTTAATGATTAATATAACTAACTTTCAATAGAATCATTAAAAAAGTGTAGAGGTTTCGATGTAAAAGGCAATCATTATTTTTAGTGAATCCAGAATTATCAGTATAAAATATGGTTTCATATTATATATATATATATATATATATATTTAAGTATTTCGATTGCTCAAATATTTGTGTTTTCAACTTCCACAAGGGAATCTAGAGTTCTGGAGATGTACTTAAGTAATCACAATCATAAACAAATCAAGTTCTTCTACCATAATAACTAACTGTCTAATCTTTCCACTGACAAATGGTACAACCAACCATTTGCTCTAAAGTCCCTTAAGCTAGATGATATACTCATCAAATAATAACGACAATTGATCCTCAGTTCATCAAACATTTCCTTGATCCTTGTTACAGCAGCTTAGGTACAGATACCACGGCTTATGATAATACCAACATTTATTTTACATTTTATAATCAACCAGTCGCAATATTGAAATATTTGCGTCTATTACAGTTGAAACAAACAAAACAACACACAAATTAGAACTTAGAATTAAATATTTACAAATTTATATGTATTATTCGACAGAGTTCATAAAATTTATATAGACAAAGATGTAAGAGAGTTAAATGCTTTAGATCAGGGAACGTACGATGTCCTTACTTCTGACAAAGTTCGGACAGTCGTAGATATATACCAATATATTCTTGAAAGATATTCCGCTAACCACTGGATAATCTAAACGATAATTCGACCATAACATTCCAATAGATATCCGCACACATTGGACTGAATGGAAATAAAAATGCTCTGGCAAAGGCAGCTGCCCTATGACATCCTTGACTTTGATAAAGTCAAACCAGAAGAGGAAACTGAGTATGGACTTCTTCAATCTCACTCATCGTAGGTATCTACCTTAGATATTAGGGGCGATAATCACTGCCAACTTGCTCCGTGGAGATGTCATTGTTCCGTCTCAAAACGGGATACTCTATGCAAATCAAATTCGAGACAGAGTAAGGATCTTCACAACATATACTAGGGGTCGGCAAACTGCGGCTCTTTGGATGTGAAGCTGCGGTTCTTTATATAGTTCAGTATGCAAATATTATTTATCTAGTACTTATTTATTGTTGGCAAGAAAAAGTGTGGCTCTTTAAAAACTTTGAAAATTTGTAAATTGTAATTTTTGACTCTTCCGACTCAAAGGTTTGCCGACCTCTGACCTATACCATCTTCAAGAGTGAGTGGCAGTCTCAGAACATCTTTCATCGTGCATGGAAGCAACTGGAAATGACTTATATCATAATCCTTAATATTAAAATAAAGAAAGCATATCCTGACCAGGAGCACATGTGCTTTACAGAAAGCAGAGCTCCATCTGGTGGAACATAAATCAACTAAACATTGATTTAGCCTGTTCCCTTATATTTGGCCAACCCAATTTCTTGATAAATCAAGAAAAGCCATCCACGAACGCTCTTCGCGCTTTTGGCGCTCATCAGCGTGGAGTAGGCTGTACCACTGCAACCAAAAAGAATTTTGGTCCCAGAGGCTTCCTGAGAAACCAAGAAATGGGTATTTAAAGCTAAATTTGCGTAAATATGCTTAGCACATGAAAAAAAATGTTTTTTTCATGTGTTAATCCTTAATATATCTTAGAATTAATCAATAGAAGGCTCCACACACGCCATCATATAATGATACATGGGAACAAATACCCATATATAACCAAATGAAGAACAGTGAAGTACTGTGAAAACAATACCTTGCCACACAACCAGCTAAAGTATAGTCCCCACAAACAACAAGGTAAAGACAATATTTGCCATTTATCTCCATTCCCAAGGAAGGAGGAAGCACTTCCTATACCAGACAGAAGACACGGAAGCCTAACAATCGGCGCTGTGGCCTTATGCAAGCAAGGTATTCCTCCGCAGACGAGACCTTGACCAAGATGGCGGCTTGTCGCAATGTCAACGTGTTTAGATGGTCTTTCACCAGGTGACAAAACCCCATCGACGGACAATAGTGTCGTTTGTTTGCCAATAATATCTGGTTAGACATATGATTGATTTTAACTTTTTCTCTCTTTTGACTGCTTCTCTGGTTTCTTTACAACTCTTCCCTCATATAGCAATATTATAAAAATATATATTTAACAATATGTGTTGATGATTAAAAGAGAAGTGTGAAAGAGCGGAGAGAGACAATTTACATAGTTTTATTGACATCTTGTCAATCCAGGGGTGCACAGTCCGCACTATTTAAGTATGATAAGTATTTAACACAAGAAATTCACAATGACGATTATGATTATATTACATGATATTAGATAAATCTATGTATACAATGAATATTTACATACTGAATAGAGAGGTCAATCTTTCAAGAGTCAACCTGTCTAGAGCTGTCAATGGCTGAATTTGACCTCTAATATTCTTCACATTATTCTTTACCCAAGCAGCCTCTACTACAAAGTGGTCACAATTCTAAGTTTACTGACAATTAGAAGCTCACGTGAGAACATAGCTACAGTTATTTCAATATTTCTATACCTTCTATGTACGAGGGTGAGTAGAAAGTAAGGTCTCCTATTTTTTTTTCATAGAAAAACACATTTAATCACAACTTTTTATACATCATTGGAAAGGTTGGACACTTTTCTATTTTTCTACATAGTCCCCTTGATGCTCAATCACTTTTTTCATCCTGTCAACCAACTTTGTAATTCCGGTGTTGTACCACTCCCCCGCCGCCTCTTTGAGCCACTTGTCGACCCACCTGGCGGACACCTTTCTGTAGCCGAGGGTCTCAGACACAATCTTGTGCACGGAGAAATAGCTGCAATCTTCATTCAGGCCATCCTCGATCTCTTCAAGAGTTATCCGCCGGTTTGCGCGCACCATTTCGTCGATTCGAGCCACGGTTGATTACGGCAAACTCGGCCGCCCAGACCGCTGTTCTTCGTGGACGTTTATTCGCCCCTCGTTAAACTCCCGGCACCATTTCCGCACATTTTTGATGTCCATGCACTTCTCACCATACACTTCCACTAACTGACGGTGAATTTCGACCGGATAATTATTTTTCGCATTAAAAAGCGTATAACTGAGCGCAACTCGCACGCGGCGGGAGAGTGGTACAACACCGGAATTACAAAGTTGGTTGACAGGATGAAAAAAGTGATTGAGCATCAAGGCGACTATGTAGAAAAATAGTAAAGTGTCCAACCTTTCCAATGATGTATAAAAAGTTGTGATTAAATGTGTTTTTATATTTAAAAAAAAATAGGAGACCTTACTTTTCTATATTTTAGTTTCAATCCTGGTGAAAGTGGATGATCTTCACCAAAATATTTATTTTTCCCGATGTTTCAATTTATTGGTAAATATGAACATCGATTAGGCAGGCTCCATTTTAATACAAATCCAAACAAATTCTATTTTTCCATTGCAAGCCCCAATAGAAATCTATTGATCTACAATTATGTGATTTACAGGGGGGGTCGGTTGGAGGGATTGGTATAAACTGTCTATTTTCTACAGCCACTGCCTGGAATCGAACCCCGCATTGAGTATTTTTTTTTTCTAAAGATTTCTTCAATGGCCTCTGAAATCCCAACCTCGACAGTAAGTAAGAAATCAATGGGAATTTGTCAAATACTTGTAAGTGCAAAAGTCGAACTGTTTTCGATACGTGTAGATATGTGGTGTACTTGCAGTAAAAACAGTCACCAAACACTCAGCTGAAGACAATGTACTAAAAATGAATTTTAGAGATTAACTAAAATGTTAGATATATTCCTACGTCTATAATCCCCAGTTAGGATTTCATTCGTAGCAAAGAAAATAAATATTGAGAAATTCTCGGAATTTCCATGTAGATCGCCCAGCCAAGGTCGGAATTGTATATGAATTGAGAACCATTCAGGTGGGTGTTGATTGATTTTTATTTAAGAATTGTTGAATATTATATTTATTCACTCTCTCTAAGGTTCGGTGAAAAATATCAAAATATTGTAGTTGAGTTATCTAAAAACGAATCAATATTTAACCAGGTAAAACCCAGGAGAAACTGGATCCCTTTCTGTTCTAGTTTATTCATATTATAGAATTTCTAGGTACACCAAATACGCAAGCTTCCTTCTTCAATTTTCTAGGCAAAAATGGTTCAATCTGTAAGTTGATACAGATTATTTATCAGGTGTAATGGGGGTGAGAGTTATTTCTAGTGGTCATTTCCTCATGCCCGCCATACTCAAATCCTGTTACAAATACATATGAAATAATAATTAGAATATTTCCCCTACGATTGAAAAAATTATTGCACAATCTCAACCCCACCATTGATTACAAGTAACCAAATTAGTTTTCTAACCTTGGAATAATAATATCAAACTGCTTTCTGCCTTTGTGGATATGTGGTGTACTCATGGTACAAGCGGTCACAACCCTCTCTCTACCCACAGCTTTGTTCATGTATAGACATGTTGTGTACTCACGGTACAAGCAGTCACAACCCTCGCTCTATCCACAGCTTTCTACATGTGTAGACATGTGGTGTACTTACAGTACAAGCAGTCACAACCCTCTACCCACAGCTTTCTACATGTGTAGACATGTGGTGTACTTACAGTACAAGCAGCCACAACCCTCTATCCACAGCTTTCTACATGTGTAGACATGTGGTGTACTTACAGTACAAACAGCCACAACCCTCTATCCACAGCTTTCTACATGTGTAGACATGTGGTGTACTTACAGTACAAGCAGCCACAACCCTCTATCCACAGCTTTCTACATGTGTAGACATGTGGTGTACTTACAGTACAAGCAGCCACAACCCTCTATCCACAGCTTTCTACATGGGTAGACATGTGGTGTACTTACAGTACAAACAGTCACAATCCTCTTACCACAGCTTTCTACATGTGTAGACATGTGGTGTACTTACAGTACAAACAGTCACAACCCTCTATCCACAGCTTTCTACATGTGTAGACATGTGGTGTACTTACAGTACAAACAGTCACAACCCTCTATCCACAGCTTTCTACATGTGTAGACATGTGGTGTACTTACAGTACAAGCAGTCACAACCCTCTACCCACAGCTTTCTACATGTGTAGACATGTGGTGTACTTACAGTACAAGCAGTCTCAATCCTCTACCCACAGCTTTCTACATGTGTAGACATGTGGTGTACTTACAGTACAAGCAGTCACAACCCTCTACCCACAGCTTTCTACATGTGTAGACATGTGGTGTACTTACAGTACAAGCAGTCACAACCCTCTACCCACAGCTTTCTACATGTGTAGACATGTGGTGTACTTACAGTACAAGCAGTCACAACCCTCTACCCACAGCTTTCTACATGTGTAGACATGTGGTGTACTTACAGTACATGCAGCCACAACCCTCTACCCACAGCTTTATATATGCGTATAAAGTGTATCAAAGTATATGCCCCACATGCTTTTACATGTGTTGAGAGGTGATGTATCTTCAATACAAGCAGCCACAGCTTTCCAAAGCTTTGCACTTAGTTAGAAATGTTTACCTACAGGATAAGCAGTCACAACCTTCTACCCTCAGTATCTAAATGTGGAGAAATGTGGTGTATATACTACAGTACATTTATAACCCTCTACCCACAGCTTCGTAGATATTTAGAAAAGTTGGTAATGTAATGTTTGCACTAAGAATATATCAAACATCTGAACATTTAACGGAAAAAAGATAGATTTGACACAGCAATGCAGGTTTTTGAAGCTTTCCAATTTAACACAAAACTACCTCAATCAAATTCTAAAAACCTTCAAACAGAAAGCGCAACAACTAAAAAACTTCAAATTAAACGCAAAGCTTTTCAAACTTGAACCTCCACAACAGGATTGTTACATAAATGCAATATGTAAAGAAGAATACATTTAAATACAATGTCGATATTTTAGGACGTCGATTGGAACGTAATTTTCACTTATTTGGTCAGCGTTGGCTTTTTCCTCCATCTACCTACTGAATACATTCTTCTTAAAATTAAAGATACTTCGGCCAGTAAATCTTTTTTCCTCGTCAGGAGCAAACAAAAATTAAAACATTTGGCAAAGCGTTAAAAATATTAGAGATAATTTTTAACGTCCTTGCCAAATGTTTTAATTTTTGTTTGCATCTGACGAAAACAAAATATTTTTGTTGAAACGTCGAGACAATAAAAAGATTTACTAGCCGAAGTATCTTTAATTTTAAGAACTATGAATGTCGGCCAGGCAGCCTCTATCTTTACGATGAATACATTCTTGTTACTCTTGACTCTGGACATTCTGATAATTCTACAAGTTTGGCCATTTGCGTTTCATAACAAAACACACAAAAACATGTTTTCAATACTAAATTTATAATACTATACATTAGCGCCCGTTGCATATGTGAGGCTACATCTCAGGTGCATTAAATTCTGAAAATTCTATCGATGTAATAAAATCAAAATGATGTCTCTAAAATGTATCTGCTGTTGATCATGCATCAGATCCCTATAAAACATAGATATACACTCATAGAGACAAAACTTAAGAAAGTTGTATCTTTTCGCATGTATATCGGGATTCAGACAATAACTCTGAAAGATATTTGATACACAGTGATCTTTGATGAAGACACACGAGATAACCAAGAGAAAACAATATTGCCTCTGTCTCCTTCAAAAAAAAAAAAAAAAAAACAGGGATCAGGCGACATCAAATATTTTCCACTTCCTCAAGTTTTGTGTCCATGATGGTATATGTGGAAGGCTTGGCTCATCAGTGGAGAACCTTATAAGAGGTTTAGTCAATTTTAATATCCCAGATCGCAGTGATAGTCATGGATGCTTCCAATATTATATTGGGCTAATCAGCTTTATACCCGACACTTTTGAATTCCGGGGTCTTGAAGATATTGCGTCACCAGTTTTTCTCTGTGGGGATGAGCGTTATCGTCCATTAACACAAAATCTGTGCCTTCTGTGTAAGCCAACGGAAGAACATATTGCTCTAGGATCTCATCACGATACCTTTGACCAGTCAGGGAACCTCCTTCAAACACATGCAGATCGGTGCGTCCATTGAGAGAGATGTCTGCCCACACCCTCACACCGCCACCAACAAAGTTGTCTTTTTCTCTTACATTTGATGGGTTATATCGTGTCCAACCTCTCTCCGTATCTTGTATCGTCAAGGATCACTCTGGAGGCTAAATCGAGATTCATCTGTGAAAAGAATTTGCTTCAGTCGTTGTCTGTCCAGTCTTTATGCTAACGACTCCAATTCAAACGTGTCCTTTTGTGTAACGGTGATAATGAGATGCATGCAACTGGGCGTCTTGCATAGAGACCGACAGAATTAATCCTTCTGGACACGGTTTGGACAGAAATATTTCTTCCAGTGATCGATTCGAGCTCAAAAACAAGCATCCTACGTGATACCTTCTATTGCATTTGGCAGCTATTGCCAAACATCTGTCATATTTTGGTGTTGCGATTATTGGACGTCCTGTAACGGGTCTCCTAGAGACATCCTATGTATCTTGAAACTGTTTCCAGAGGCGTGAGACCACCATTCTTGAAACATTTAAACGCCTTGCTGCATCAGCTTGGCTTAATCCCATTTCCATCCATCCAATAGCACGCCACTTTAAAGAATCATCTAAATCAGCCCTGACCAACCTAAATGACGCCACGGTCCGCACGGAATCGTAAACAAGGTCTAAAAACTTTAACTATATCAAATTTTTAACTTTAAAATGTATTTAAAAAAATACATAATACTTCCTTAATGCTTAATGTTTTTATTTATTATTTTTCGGCTGCTTTTTTAAAATAAAACTAATAATAACAATTTAAAATAAAAATATTTCTCTATTAATTACCATTATTTCTAACTTTTTTATTCCTTTTTATGGAATGAAATATGTATTTTAAAAAATTGTAAGACATATTTTAATACAGACGAGAAATGAAAGTTACAAAAGAAATATAAAGTTCAATGGCGAGCCGCAAAATATTTTACGGCGGGCCGCGGGTTGGCCAGGCCTGATCTAAATGATGTCTAGAAGCCATTTTTAAATGCAAAAGAATAAAAATTGATTTGAAAAGAAAATATTAAAAATGTTTAGACAACAAAAAGCAGCAGAGTCAGGCGAGAAACCTAGCCAGTGAAACAATAAATGGTTGAGTGACGTATCCAATTTTCATATCGGAAAAACTTTGCATATTTTCTTACACATCATGTCGTTTAAATACGCAACAGCTGTTTTGTGCTTTGAGTGCCTTATTTTCAAAGTTATGGAGAAGAACCCAAGTGTAAATTAACTTTTGGCCATCAGTGTATATATAAATATCCTTAAGAAATAGTCAAAATCCTCTCTCAAAGAATTAGAAAACAGGACATGATCTAAAACAAAGATGAGGACATTAAGTGAGAAACATTTCAACTACCTCAACAGTTTCAAAATACATCTTCTTATTCCAAAGATACGTACAAAATAAGTGATGAAATCACGACTTGCAAATGGCTTCCTATTATAAACTCGTGATTTACGGGTTTAGTGGAAATATTAATATTCTAAACATAGCCGAGATTTAAAAAAAAGGAAACACCTTGAAAGTTTGATTTGCCTTCATATATATCTATATTAATAAAATGCAAATTTCATAAGAGGACATCACTAAAAACTTTCGTTACAATGCATCAATTTCGACCAAATTTTCAACATTTATGTAAAACGAGATGGAGCAGGTTTTGCTTAACGTCAAAATATTGTCACGGTAGTGATAACGAGTATAACAAAAGTTTAAGTAAAAAATAATTTATTTATAAAATGCAAACTATTGCTAAGAATTTATTTACTAGTAATAATATACAAGAATGGTAAGGGGTGATGACCTTGCAAATATTAATGATGATATACCACAGAATATTTAAAATAATTATTCAGTGATATTGCCCCCCTCCTAGATGAACAGCGTCCCGCTGTAATTATCACTTGAACAGATCAGCTTGGTCCTCAGGGTCATGGTAGGGTTTCATTCTCAGTACATGGACAAGGTCTCTTGTTTGGCGTCTTCTGGTTGGTTGGTCCACAGGTTCAACTTCGAAGGTCACGTCAGAGAGTTTCCGAGTAACCCTGTATGGCCCGAAGTACCTTTTCATCAGTTTTTCTGAGAGTCCCACCTTTCTTATCGGGATGAAAATCCATACCAGGTCACCAACGTTGTAATCCATTGCCTCGTGCTTTGAGTCATATCTGGCCTTGTCCTTCTCTTGGGCTTTCAAGGTTTATAATCTTGCTAGCTGCCTAGTCTCTTCGACTCGCGAGGCAATCTTCTGACTGTAATCCTCTTGGAGATCTTCATGCGGATTTGGGAAAAGAGTGTCTACAGTTGTTTCGGCTTCGCGTCCATGAATCAGTTTGAAAGGGGTAAAACCTGTTGTATCTTGTTTTGCCGTGTTGTAGGCGAACGTGACGTAGGGCTGGATTACGTCCCAGTCCTCCTGTTCAACACTTACATACATAGCAATCATGTTGGCTAAGGTTTTGTTTAACCTCTCCGTCAGTCCATTCGTCTGGGGATGATACGCTGTAGTGAACCGATGTATCGACGAGCATTGATTGGTGAGTTCCGCAATCAATTTGGATTGGAATACTGGTCCTCGGTCCGTGATGATTTCTCTGGGGGCTCCATGCTTGAGAACAACATCTTCCATTAAGAACTTGGCTGCTTCTTTTGCTTCCCCTGTGGGTAAGGCTTTAGTAACGGCAAATCGAGTAAGATAGTCGGTACAGACTATGATCCATTTATTACCAGTATCAGACTTGGGAAATCTTCCAAGGAGGTCCAATCCAACTCTCTGAAAAGGGGAGGATGCAGGAGGTATGGCCTTAAGTAGTCCGGGTGGCTTTTGAGTTGATTGTTTCTTTCTTTGGCACTCCTTACAATGAGCGACATACTTCCGTATGTCCCGGAGAAGTCCTGGCCAGAAATATTTGTTTTTAACTCTCTCATATGTCTTCGAAAATCCAAGATGACCTGCTGTGGGAGCATCGTGTAAACTTTTCAGTAGTTCTAAGCGTAAGTGCTTGGGAATAACTAAAAGGTGTTGGTTTCCCAGGGGGTCGAAATTCTTTTTGTATAAGGTTCCTTTTAACATTTCATATCCTTTTGATTCGGCACCAAATATTTCTGTATCATCTATCAATTTATTAATTTTAGGGTCTTTTCTTTGTTCAGCTTCGAAGCACGTTAGAGCAGTTATTGAGGGTATATCATCATCCTCATCATTGTATGCTTCTTCCGATTCAAGTTGGAGAGGATTTCGAGAAAGACAGTCGGCATCTTGGTGTTTGCGTCCACTTTTATAAACAACTGTTACATTGTATTCTTGGAGTTTTAAAGCCCATCTTGCTAGTCTTCCTGTCGGGTCCTTCAGGTTAGATAACCAGCAAAGAGCGTGGTGGTCAGTGACGATGACAAACTCACGACCAAAAAGGTACGGTCGAAATTTGTTGATGGCCCATATTGCGGCCAAGCATTCTCTTTCCGTTGTTGAGTAATTCTTCTCCGCCTTAGATAAAGTTCTTGAAGCATAACCAACTGGTCGCTCTTTCCCATCGTTGATCTGTACGAGGACAGCTCCAATTCCATAACCGCTGGCGTCAGTATGAAGCTCGGTTGGCAGTTGTTCTTCGAAATAGGCAAGAACAGGTTCAGACATCAATGCTTTTTTCAAGGAATCAAAAGCATCCTGTTGGTCAGAGTTCCACGTGAATTTATTATCTTTTTGAGGACTTCGTGTAAAGGAGCAGCTTTCTCAGCAAAATTTTCGATAAATCTACGATAATATGAACATAGGCCAATGAAGCTTCTCACATCTGTTATAGATTTTGGGGTAGGAAACTTGGCGATAGCTTCAATCTTTTCTGGATCGGGATAAATACCTTTACTATCGACGAGGTGTCCAAACACTCTTATTCTTTTGGTTCCGAAAAGGCACTTTTTTGGGTTGAGGCGTAGCTCGGCTTTGTCGAGACATTGTAGTATGATTTCAAGCCGGTGTAAATGTTCGTTGAACGATTTGGAATACACCACGATGTCGTCTAAATAACAAAGGGCCATCGTCCATTTCAGGCTTTTCAATATCTTGTCCATCATGCGCTCGAATGTTGCAGGGGCATTGCACAGGCCAAAGGGCATAACTAGGAATTCGTAGAGTCCGTCAGGGGTAATAAAGGCAGTTTTTTCTCTATCTGCTTCGTCGACTTCTATTTGCCAATATCCTGAACGAAGGTCCATTGATGAATAAAATTTGGCTCCTTTCAGGGAGTCAAGTGTATCATCGATTCGGGGTAGTGGGTAAACGTCTTTTTTAGTAACTTTGTTTAGTCGTCTGTAATCCACACAGAAACGCCAGTTACCATCCTTCTTCTTCACTAAAATAACCGGCGATGACCATGGACTTTCTGAGTGACGTATAATCCCGGCGTCTAGCATTTTGTCCACTTCCGTTTGGATTGCTTGGCGTTCTGTAGGGGAGACTCGATATGGTCTATGCTTAATAGGCTGATGGTTTCCAGTTTCAATTTTATGTTTGGTTACTGAAGTTTGCTTCACAGGTTCATTATTTTTATCAAATATTTTTTTCATATCGTTTAAAATTGATAAGATTTGAGACTGCTGCTCTTCTGATAAATCATCACTAATTAAATTTTGTAAAAATTTAAAGTCACTCTTATCAGCATGACTGGCATGATTCGCATTTTTCACCTCCTTATTAAATTCAGAACATTCTGAAATAGCCGTCAAGTTATTTTCTTCAACCCTTTGAATTTTTCCTAGGCACATTCCCTTAGGGACTATTTGAGCTGTGGTGCTAGAATTTACGATCCAAAGTTTTCCTTTATTATAGGAAAGCCTGAATAATGCACAGGGAAGTGTTAACCCTTTTCCTATCAATACCTTTTTCGAAGGTTCAAAAAGTACCTGATTTTGCCCATTAAGCTCTTCACTCATAACATTTATTAGTTTGGTAGATTCGGCTGGGATTACGACGCTTCTGCTAGCCACAACCTTCCCCATGGAAGCAGGTGAATTTAGTACATCTTTGGCCTCTTCCAATCTGATTTCGGCGCGTCCACAATCAATCACGGCATTTGATGCCTCTAGGAAATCCCATCCGAGGATAATACTTGGGTTACTATTAGGGAGGACGATAAACTCAAGCGGCTGTTCCAATCCATTGATGCTCAAGCTGATTGTGCATCGGCCGATCGATGTAACATTCTTGCCATCAGCAACTTTCAGAGTCATTCCGCAATCCTTGAACATGGTCTTTTTTAATTGTCGTCTTAATCCATCAGAGATAACTGATAAAGAGGAACCTGAATCGACCAGAGCAGAAAATGCAATGTCATCAATGATGATTTCGACATAATTTTGTTGTAATTTAGCGGCTGTCGACGATGGAGGGTTTTTCACACCCGCGGCTTCCCCCTCGAAAGAAGACGCGACGCTTAGTTTTTTTCTAGATTGTAGCGGCGTGGGGATTGGCTTGTATGGCGGCCTGGGGAAATGGACTGGCGTCTTGGGGATCTTCCTCTGTTTGGATACGGCGATTGTCTGCAGTAGATTTGGCTTCTTATGGCTTGGTGGTTACCAATTTGAGGTTCTTGGGTGCTTGGTGCGTGTCCTTCGGGTCTCTGCATCCATTGTCGTCTTTCTCTACAATATCGCTTAACATGGCCTGGGCGGCCGCAATTAAAACATATTGGGATGTTGTCATGCGTCCTCCATTCATCCGTTCTTCGTTGTGGTGGCGTCTGGTTATATATGGGTGTTTGGGTAGGGTACTGACGTCGTGGAACCTGGCTGAATGTACGTGTTTGGTTGGGGTACGACTGTCGTGGCGGAGGCCTTTGAATAGGCTTCGAAATTGAAGCTACGTTTTTTTCAATCTCTTCTCGGATAATTTCTTTCAGAGAAGATGGTTCAGGGGTAGTTGACTCGGGATTTAGTGCGCGATGAACTTCTTCACGCACGATGCGTCGGATTAGGTCTTCCATTGATTCAGAGTCTGCTGAATCGATGGCGGCAACATTCGGTAGTCTGTCGAATACTACACGTTTATTTACACGTTTTTTATTTGAAGCCTCGATTTTTCGGCACCATTTGATGAACTCATCGATACTTGCAATGTCTAAAATGATGATTGACTGATATATCTCCTCCGATATTCCTTTCGTCAGGTGTGCAACTATTTCATTTTCCATCATAGCCGGATTCACTTCTCTGCACAGATGGAGAACATCTTGAATGTAAGAATCACTGGTCTCCTCCTTCCCCTGAGCTCGAGTTTTGAGGTTCTCTGCGAGTTGATCTTTTTGGGTGACATGATGTCCGAAATTCTGGGAAAACATTTTCACAAAAATATCCCATGAATTAATTTTCTCTTCAACATTTTCGTACCATCTGTGCGCTGTTCCTTGGAGGAAAAAATAAACATTTGCGAGGCACATTGAATCATCCCAGCAGTTGTAACGAGCGACGCGATGGAATTCTTTCAGCCATTTTTCTGGATTCTGGTTGCGTTCTCCAGTAAAAATAGAAGGGTTTCTAAAAGGTTGAAAATGATACTCACCCATTTTTTCTGTGTCTCTTGCTTGATCATAGCGATGTTTTCTTGAGGTTCTAGTCCTTGTAGTCTTCGGCTTCTTCTAACGGCTTGGGCGGCGAGGGAATATTCCAGCTTCTCCACCAGTTGTCACGGTAGTGATAACGAGTATAACAAAAGTTTAAGTAAAAAATAATTTATTTATAAAATGCAAACTATTGCTAAGAATTTATTTACTAGTAATAATATACAAGAATGGTAAGGGGTGATGACCTTGCAAATATTAATGATGATATACCACAGAATATTTAAAATAATTATTCAGTGATAATATTTTTCCCTAACATTAACATGCGTAACTTCGCTGTTATCGATTAAATACAAAAAAATCAACAGAGTTAATATTATTTATATATAAATACAAAATTAAATTTCAACAGAGTTAATATTTTTACATACTAGCTAATAATCTCAATCTAAAAATATAATATAAAAAGCCAACAATGAAGAGTGAATGTAAGATAAAAAGCCAACAATGAAGAGTGAATGTAAGATAAAAAGCCAACAATGAAGAGTAAATGTAATATAAAAAGCCAACAATGAAGAATGAATGTAAGATAAAAAGCCAACAATGAAGAGTGAATGTAATATAAAAAGCCAACAATGAAGAATGAATGTAAGATAAAACGCCAACAATGAAGAGTGAATGTAAGATAAAAAGCCAACAATGAATAGTAAATGTAATATAAAAAGCCAACAATGAAGAATGAATGTAAGATAAAAAGCCAACAAAGAAGAGTAAATCTACTTATATAATTGCCTTATTCTGTCTGTGTGAAGTTCACTGTGTGAAGTTCACAGATAGATTTTGGTCAGAATATAATATAAAAAGCCAACAACGAAGAGTAAATATGATATAAAAAGCCAACAATGAAGAATGAATGTAAGATAAAAAGCCAACAATAAAGAGTAAATGTAATATAAAAAGCCAACAATGAAGAATAAATTTAAGATAAAAAGCCAACAATGAAGAGTAAATATAATATAAAAAGCCAACAATGAAGAATAAAGGCAATGTGACACGGCAATGTGACACGGGAAAAAATGTTCACTAGATAAAACTATGATTTTCTAATGTAGAAAATTAGGAAAGACAAAATTCAGGATGACACGGCACACAGGGACCGGGAAAAAATGTTCACTTTATCGAGAGATTCAAATTTAAGAGTTTCAAATTATCAAAATATATCTTTTTTTTTTTTAAATAAGTTTTTAGAGAATTGTTTTAACAAATGTTCGCTAGACAAACCTTTACTCGGGTAAAACCCCGGGCGAAGCCGAGTACGTTTTATAAGTTTATAGAGAATTGTTTTAACAAATGTTCGTTAGACAAACATTCACTCGGGTGAAACCCGGGCGAAGCCGGGCACATCCGCTAGTATTATATAAAATAATGAAATTTCCTGCTGATTATGAGATTAATTGCTTGTAGAGGAATTATTGGTCATTTTCTTGATTTTGGTTATCTTGAGGATTAAGCTCTGGTGATGCAGTCGTGGTTAATAATTTTGAAAGAATAATAATAATATTTAATATTAGAGATTTATTTATTTGTGAGCTGAGGAATATATAAAAGAACATAATTTGATAAAAGTAATGCCTGGCTTAAGGCGAGTAGAATAAGGAAAACAAAAGATTATTTACATAATGTACAAAGGTTTTGAGCCGGCCAACGAGGAACAACAACAATGAGTATTTATAGGGAAAGCATGACCTCTGACGGTCGATTTAATAGAGTATTTGAATCGATGAAATATAATTTTAAATAAAATAATATTTTTATACAACATATATATATATATGAAAAAAAATAGTGAAAATGTGAAATCGTACTAGGATTCTAATATACAGGGTGATCCAAAAGTCCCGCACAACTTTAAAAATTAATAACTCCGCGAATATTTGCGCTAGAGCAATGCGGTAAACACCATTGTGTTCAGGATGCAATGGGATTTTTTATGGCAAATAATGAAAATTTCGAAATTGATTTTAGTTACAACTTTATTCGCTAGATGGCGCTCTACCAGAATCAGAGATTCAGCGGCCAAATTGTTTGATAAATTGAAAAATATAACTGAACAACACGTATTTTTCCTTTTTGAATACCAGGAAAGAACCCTAATAATATCAAATGATAAATTAATAAAACACCATTTCGCAAAAAGTTAGAAGAATTGGTTGACGATTTTTAAATACAATCTGAGATATGTAAAATAGGTATATGCAAATTAAAACATGTAGCAAAAAAAAATATATTTTAGATGGAGTTTTGTGAAATAAATTGAATGTTTGAAAATAACTACTGATATCAATACACGATTTTTGAAATGTTAATATAGTACCAAAAATTATGATGGCACTACTAATAGGATTTCGTGCTATAAGGAATGTATAGTTTCTTGACTAATTGTCGACACTTGACTAACTGGATATTTGTCATGATCCAAAAATGAAATATAGAGGGTAGTGACAAAATATATTTGTCGTACTTTATTCCAAATATCCTATGGGTTTGTCAAATGTTATCATTGTTTATTATACTGTAAATAATTTTGAAAATGTATCCCCTAAAAAAAAATAATTTTTAAATCGACCTTTTGCGTTGAAAAACGTGGTAGTAAAATCATTTTGTATTATTTTTTGCGCAAAACATCTAAAGTTGGGGGATACAGAGATTATTCCTTATGCTATTTTTTTCTAATGAGCGAAAAGCGATAAACTAAACATAAGGGGTAAAATTGTGTATACCAGTGTTATTCGAGAAGTTATAACACTTTGGCCTGCACGACATAATATAAAATGTGGGCAAATGACAAACATAAAAATAACCGTTTACAGAAAAAAAAAGAGTCAAGATGTGAGGACAGCATTTATTATTCCCATAACCCAAAAACAAAGAGCTGCAAAATATAACACAAGAGGTAACTGCCTTCTCTCTTGTATTAGGTCACAATCCTTGCTCAATGTGGCGCCCATCATTCTCAAACACCGCCTGCAGACGATAGATGACAGAATGGTCACAATTAAATAGTTGAAATTTATAAAACGTGCCATCTGATAGAAGCGTTCAACATGGCCAATGTGGTAGGCCGGCATCGATAAAAACGCGACTTAATGTACCCCCATAACCGAAATTGTAAGGCGTCAAGTCTGGTGATATTGGGGGCCACTGGTATATTAAAGTGGCGACTTATCAACGAATTCCACCGAACGTTTCCTTCAGCAATTGTTTGGCACCGCGGGAGATATGAGGAGGTCCTCCATCTTGCAAGAATGTTATTTCGCTTAGTACTTGTCTGTCCTGCAATATGGAATAACCTTTTCTCTCAAAAGTTGAACATAACGTTCACCAGTTACAAAAACGGTTTTAAAAGTTCTTCCATTGATTTTTTCAAAGAAAAATGGCCCAATAATAAAAGAAGAAGTGAACCCACACAAAACTGTAACTCTGTGCTGATGAAGTGGTATTTCTGTAAAAATCCTAGGGTTTTCTGTTGCCAAAATGAGGCAGTTTTGAATGTTAAATTCTCCCTTTAGATAAAAGTGAGCATCATCTGTTCTTAGAACATTTGACAGCCAGTTTTCATCAATATCAATTTGCCGGAAAACCCATGCAGCGAATTCTTGACGCTTCTCAAAATCGCTGACTTTCAACTCGTGGAAACTTTGAATTTTGTTAGGATATTTTCATAGAAAAATTCTAAATGTGTGTTCTCTCCAAACTGTTCCATACGAAATCCCCGTTTGTCGAGAAACTTGTCTAGCACTTACTTCTCCATACGTGGATAACGTTTCAATAGCTTCAGCATTCTGCAAAACCGTAACAGCCACTGACTTGCATGTCGATGGTCCTTCCACTCCGAGGTTTTGCTTCCAGAGATCCAGTTTCCTCAAAACTTTTAATCAATCGCTTTAGAGAGTAGCAACTCATTGGTCCTTTACCGCTTAGAATATCTTTAAAGGAACGAAACGCTCGTAAAGATTCACTGGCAGATTCTGAATCACAATTAAAACAATTCACCAAGAGTGCTTTATCCTGTAGTGACGGCATTCCAGGGGGAAGGGGAGAAGTTCGACCACACCTCCTTGCGGTCCCCCCTGGACCCTTGGAATATTTGACCAAATTCTGGTTCGTTTCCAAGATGACTAACTTTGCAACGGCACCCCATTTTCAAATGAAGAGCAAAACTGATATCTCCAGTAATGCTACCGCGTCCGGGGTAACCGCCGCGTCAGGAGCTGCAGCTCGAGCTCATGATGAGAAATCTACTACGAGGACACACAATTCAATCTACTACAACTCAATATAAATGGTACCCAGAGGAAAATAAAGAGCTGACTTGTCTTCTCTGTGACAACAATGTACATATTAATTGTCCTCAGGAGACAAAATTGAATCAGAATTGAGATTCAATATCAAAAATTATACAAAACTACGAGAGGACAGACCGGGAAAATTCGGAGGAGGACTTGCCGTTTTGATTAAAACTCTAGAAATCAAATTTAAGGAAATCGCCTATAATCAGAGTAAGCCTAGAGAAAGCACGACAGAATCTCAGGCAATAGAAATCGATCTTACAGATAAAACAATTCCAATCATAAATGTTTGTCACCACGATAATACTATCATCAATACAGGCCTGCTAGAGACATTAAGTGAAGCGTCTTCGGATATCGTAAT
>CP092866.1:19545914-19597836 GCA_030710605.1 Cordylochernes scorpioides | reverse complement strand
TGTAATCTTTACACAAGGGGATAAGAAACATCAACAACATAGTTTCTCACCTGAAAGGATTTTTTTGTATTAGTTGTTCACTAATAAAATATTTTTAATTAAGTATTTTGATTTTTGGTCTTTATTTACCTATTTTCCCCAGTGCTCTATACATTGATTCAGGATCTATGCAATGTCTCACATATGGTTATCTAGCGCTTCACATGTTTTTAGGCTAAACCCGGGGCGTTGCCGGGTCACTCGGCTAGAAATAATGGCTGTATTTGCTATATAGTTGTGTTGTATTGAATTTTCTTTTAATATTTGTTTTCTTTTTTTTTTTCAATATAATTTTTTAAAGTTTTCACCAATGCCTATAGTTTCTCACCTGAAAGCAATTTTTTGTATTATTTGTTCATTCATAAAATATTTATTATTATTTTGACTTTTGGTCGGTGGAAGGCTGGGTAAACCGTTTGGTTTTCGACCACTAGGACCCGGGTTCGATTCCCGCATTGGGCACTTTTTTCTGTTTACAAAAAAAAAAATGCTCCAATGGCCCCCCGATTCTTGCAAAAGTCCAACCCCACCAGCGAGTGCAAGTAACCGAACGGGGCTCTGGCATTTGTAAGTGCAAAGTCAAACTGCTTTTCACATGTGTAGACATGTGGTGCGCTTACAGTAAAAGCAGTCGCTAACTACCCACCATGATTATCATGGCCTGTACCACGTGTACTAGGGATAAGCAAAAAAAAAAAACCTATTTTCCCCAGTGCTCTATACATTGATTTAGGATCTTTGCAATGGCACACATATGGTTATCCTGCCCATTCACAGGCCTTTAGGGTAAACCTGGGGCTTTGCCCAGGTCACTCGGCTAGAAATGCAGTTTTTAGTGAGGTCCATTAAATGAATTTATCCCTTTTATGTTATCTTATTTTCTATATTGAAAAGTTAATAAATATGAAAAAAAATTTAAAAATGTTTAAGAATATTATTAAAAAAGAATCATAAAGATATTTTAAAGGAGTCCTTTAGGGATGTCTGTTTTTGCACTTATGATTCCAGAGTTACATGGTCCAGTGGGCCGTATGAAAATCGAGTTGTTCATATAATAACATGTTTAAAAAATGATATTTTCTTTTAATGTAATCTATATAGCTTGAAATAAATAAAAATAATGGCTGCTTGAACTCGGTCGCATGTGACATTTTACAGGTACTTTGGGACAGCTGACATTCCCCCCCCAACCCAACCCACTGATAAATAGGCAAGAAGGTATGGGAAAAGATCCCAGTAGACGCGAATTCGCGTTGGTAGCCTACAATTTTATGTTACTTTTTAGAAATCAGGGACATGAATTCGCATCCTTTAGGCTTGACACCCTATAAGTGAGGATATGAATTTGCATTATATGGGTTCAAAATGTTTCGTTGCTCGCATCTATAATACCTTTTTTTTAGTAAAGTTGTAAGTAAACATCAATCGTCGAAATTTGCATTTTAAAATGGTTGAATTATCAGAAGTGGTGAATAATTAATATTGTCGAATTACCGTTTGTTATTTGATAGGCCAGAGATTGGGAAATCAAATCAAGGTCGAATTATCGCAAGGGGTCGAATTATCGGTATTGTCGAATTACTGTTTGTAATTTCATAGGTTCTGGAAATCAAAACATGGTCGAATTAACAAATTTATACTTAGAAAGTATTTTTACTTATCCTTACTTGAAATGCTGCTTCTAGGAAATCTGCATATACCCATTGCGATTTTTAAGCCACCGTCTATACTTTTAAAGTCTCTGCAGGCCCTTTGGGTAAACCCTGGGCGTTGCCCGGGTCACTCGGCTAGTTATAGAATAAAGTAATAATAATTCAATCTACAAATAGAAAAATGTATATATTTAAATGAAAAACTAAGTTTCAATATTTTTTTTAATATACAGAAGAAATAAGACACAAAAATGGAGCTAAATTCAAATGAAAAACTATAACAAACAGTTATAAAAGATAATTATTATAGAATAAAGTAATAATTCAATCTACAAATCGAAAAATGTATATATTTAAATGAAAAACTATAACAAAGTACTTACATAATCAAATTAATCAGATATATATATTATTTCAAAACACTTTCTACGGAATTTCAAAACAAATGATTGATGATGATAAATGCAAAAAATCTACGATTGTAAAATAGATTAAATTAAAAAATAAAAATAACTGTTAACATTAGGAAAATAAAAACAGGCCTATGACACGAAGAAAAAAATAACGAAAATTTTGGTATATAGATTGTTATGTGTAGTTCAGAATCTTCGGAGGAGATAGCTCAGGACTTTACAATGGAAAACTCTGTTACGGTATTATCTATATAGATATTGATAATATATCGCCATAAGAACTGAATTTCATAGCCATATCACTCTAAGAATGCAAAGATTTCAATATTTGAATCATCACTTTAATTTAATCCAATACCATTTTACGGCAAAGAAAAAATCTTCCCAAAGTGAATTTTGTGTACTGAACTTCACTTCGAAGAATCTTTGTTCCAATGGGCGTTACGTCGAATATTATCTCCATCACAGCAGCAGCAATGTCCACGATCTTGGGTGTGTAAAGCTGCTGCTCTGGGTCCATGTCAATTTTCTGTTGTTGTCGTATCCAAAGAAGAGCCTCAGATGTCTCCATGCATCTCCATCACAGCAGCAGCAATGTCCACTATCTTGAGTGTGTAAAGCTGCTGCTCTGGGTCTATTGCTCTTCATTGGAAAATGGGTACCGTTGCCACGTTAGTCACCTTGGAAACGAACCAGAATTTGGTCAAATATTCTAAGGGTCCAGGGGGGACCGCAGGAAGGTGTGGTCGGACTTCTCCCCCCTGTACATAGTGTCCTATAACGCGTTCGTGGATGGCTTTTCTTGATTTATCAAGAAGTTGGGTTGGTTAAATATCACGAAGCAAGCTAAATAAACGTTTAGTTAATTTTTGCTTCACTAGATGGCGCTCTGCCATCTAAAAAGCACATGTGCTCGTGGTCAGGAGATGCCTTCTTTATTTTTAATATATATATATATTTTTTTAATAGTGCAGACTGTACACTTTTGCATGTATCGACAACAAGATGTCAATAAAATTATGTTAATTGTTAATTGTCATTCAATGAAAATTTTGAATAAATAAAGAAAGAGAGTCAATTGGAGTTTTATTTGCTTCCTATAAGAAATTGTATTTTCAACGTTCTCAAGACAAATTGATATTCATTTTTAATGATATTCATAACAACAACAAGCCTTTTATTAAGGATCTATGCCTTACACAGGATTCACCCAGGTGCATGATTGCTTAGAAAAGATGAGTTAGTTATTTAAAGGTGATCGTTAATTTACATATCCATTTGCATACGGCTCTCTTTCCTAAATGTTTCTTCTCTAACGCAGCTATGTAAAACTTGTACAGGGCTAATGATTTATAAATCATGTGGAATGATGGTTTACCTTATGAAATTTCGAAAGCCAGTACAAAGAATTGATACCTGCATGGAACATTTGTAATGTATATAAGAAATTAAACTATTAAGATGACAAATGTGTCTTTTTCACACACAAATAAATAAAATATCTTTACTGTGTTGAGAAATTATTGAAAGGTACTTGATCGTCAATGGGGTTAACACTCCTATTGGTCTCTCGACAGTTTGCCATTTGAGAATTCTTCTTGAATTATGACAGTACTTTGTGTCCCAACCTACGTTATTGTGAAGATGTTCGCTTGATGAAGCACAAATCTGTGTTTATATATTTAACGTACTCGATAAAATTAATTAAAATTTATTGTATCGTTTATAATGAGAATAAAAAGAACTAAATTAACACAAATTATCATTTAATTCACTTTCACATGGCCTCTAAATGCAACTAATAATGGGAACTCCCACGTAAAGAATGGAAAAGCGTGAAAATGCAAATATCCTCGCATAGATGAAAAAAGAGAGCCTGTCCTTCTATCCAATTGTACCCTATGCACTGCCAACTTTTATCTTGTGCATATTTAACTCGACTATCCCTATGCAGAGCTCTGTGATTGGTTGGATTCCATCCAATACGGAAATGGAAGTCACGATCCCTTTAAAAACCTTTAGAAAACGTTTTTATATCCAGAGGGTGGAGTTCTTTTGTTATTTTAATTTTAGAAACTACGGATTAATGGAGTGTCCATTAATTGCCTTTAACGCCACCCTTCCTCAAGTGATTAACTTTTTGTCACGATGTTAAATGCCATGTTCTTTTTAGAGCTTCTTGATTTCCCACAATGGTTTGATTATCTTAATTTTCTCTTTGTTGCTAGGGTGCTGGAAAATACGTGAAAAAATTATTTTTTTACAATTTTTCGAAGAGACCATGCTAATATTCTGTCTTTATCTGGTCCATTTCTTGTATATAGTCATGTATATATCTTTAAAACGTATCATTACCATTCTATCTTCAAATAGACCGGGCCTGCAGTCCTGGATCTTTATGGAGGGGCTCGAGGACCACGCCATCACCATCTCCTCAGCGGTGAACCACGCGATCTACGTTTTCTTCGTAGATCGCGAAATGCGTGGTGTTGCTGAAGACCCGCTGGCGATTCTCCATCAAACTCTGCAGCGGTGGCAAAGGCGCCATGTACATATTCATTGTATATATTCGTATGAAAAAACATTAGAAAAAAGTGGGTCAGGTGTTGATATTTAAAATAAAGAGTACATATCCCGACTTGATTTTTCAAGAAATTGGGTTGGCCAAATATCAGGGAACAGGTTAGGTCAACGTTTAGTTGATTTCTGTTCTAATAGATGGCGCTCTGCCATCTAAAAAGCACATGTTCTCCTAGTCAAGATAGGCTTTCTTTATTTTATATATTTGTATATATACCTAGAGAGGAATATCTCCCTTTAATTGTGCATCAGAAGGATTGCACTGTGCATCACCCTAGTAACAAACCTTTACTAGTGGTGATATAAAATGAGCCACAACAACAGGTTTGGCAAATTCAGACAAAATGCTAACAACCTATATACCATAGTTTCAGGCTATGATCCTCATCAGTACAGGGGCGGCTTCGATTTCATAACATCCTACGAGAGAGGTTATAAAATCGGTCAAATTTACCGACCAGATGTTTAAACTGGTGAAGTGGTAAGGGCCGATTTTCAGGCAAGAAAAACTTCGGCTCTGCAATATTAGGTGTCCTTTACAGGGAGGTTCTATTTTATATGCACTAGGGAGACATATGATTCCCATATAAACATAATTCAAATTTTTATTATCATTTTAGATATTAAAATGAAAGGATTTAAAAGCACGAATGTTTCTTTTATACATAATACAAACTTCTACTACCCTTACTGCAATGAAAAATATATTGGGAGGGTTTGACTCATCAGTGGTGAACCCTCCCAGCGGTTTCGCCAATTTAATCTACCACCAGTTGCGGGAGGAAGATATTCATGTACATAAAGAGACATCTCTCTCTTTAATTAGGTATCAGATCTATGTATTATGTTTATCACTCCAGTAAATACTTGTATATATCTTATATTCCGGGTGAAGAGAATAAAAAAAGTAATAAATTATTAAGTAAATGTTTAGATTGTCGAATGCACGGTGTTTACCTTACAATTCTGAACACTCGGATTTTCCTGGAAAATCTCTTAAAGATTTTTTGAAAAAAAACCATGGTCCACCTGTGCTGTGTGAGCAGAAGAGCTTTAATTGACTTGTTCCATTATATGTATGTTCCATATGTAAATACCTGTTTTTTCCTCTTTTCGCTTTCCACTTCTTCCATCCATATTTCCAATTTTTTTTTCTTTTTTTTTCTTTTTTTTCTTCCAAATCCATATTCTTATTTTCCATAGGATCATTCAAATAATAATCTGTATATATCTATCATGTGTATATAATCTTTCTCCATAGGTTTCTCCGTCTTGTAACTCCAAGGAGAATCCTCTGTAAGACCTGTGTGTCTTAATAAAAGTTTGTGTGTGTGAGATTGTCGAATGCAAATTTTACTTAAAAAAAAAAAGAATGAAATATCAATTATTAGTAAATATACTTATTTCATTTTAAACAAATTTAACTATATAATATTATATTTTTGGCAAATGAGTTTATTAGAAAAAAAAACACATTTAACCATCCCAAAAGAAAAAAAACTCTATACAACAGAACTAAAATAATAATTTAAAAAAGCTTTTTGTTTTTTTGTTCAAATTTTTGATAAAATATTTATATATTATAAAATATTAAATTGAATATAACATATATAATTATCATTTTAAAACAATAGAATGCAAACTGTGTACTTTTGCATGTATTGACAAGATGTCAGTAAAATTATGTTGATTGTCAATTGTCTATTTTCAAATGAGTATATGCTCTAAATTGATTATGTTATATAATGTACACAGAAAATTTTGACGTGACAGCGTTTAAGGTATCTGATAAGAAAACTATAGGTTTGAAACATGGCGAGCTAGTTTAAAAAAAATAGCTGCAGTGTTATTGTATTGTCTTCTTCTTCTTTCTTATCTCCACTCAATCATATTAGGGTATCAAGCTTGTAGAGCTTGTTGATGGTGTCTGCCAGGGATGAGTAGAGCTCATCAATGGATGAATCAATACAGTCAATAATGTGTTTTGGGGTTGCAGGTTGAGAATTGCACATAGTACATAGTGGGAAAACCTTGCAACCATTTATTGCCCAGCATTTAAAGATTATAGAATGAAGAATGAATTAGTTGTTTGTGAACTTAACGATTTGATTTCCGATAAAAAATCATATTTAAAGTTCAATTCATTTTGTAAATACATTCTAAACTTTCTACAAAATCTGGATCTCTAATGTTTTCATGCGTTGAATAATGTAAATAACTTATGTAAATAAACTTTTCTCCTTGTTTGGTGCAAGTATCCCTTGCGGGATATAGCGCTTATGAAATAAAATAATAATAATAACTTATTGTGTTGTAATTCATTTTAGTGGAGAATTTTCGTAACATAATTACATAGCCTTTTAGCAGATTAGTTATCACAATAGTATGTACTATATATGTTTTAGTACAGTGCATCGTCTTCATTCAGAGTGGTCTTGACCTTCTCAAAACCTTATATGCAAAATTCAACAATTAGAGGTAATGGTATACTAATGAAATAACACTATATATAGAAGACCATTTAGCAAAAAAGGTTTAAAACCATTCATAGGAAAAATAAAATATTCTCTGCATATTTTTTACCTGATCATTAAACAGGTTAAAAAAGCCAAACATTACATACTTGTGATATTTTTAGCTCAGCATCTTCGTCTGTCAAGGATAGCTTCTTCTTTTGCGGCCTTATGCAAATCAAGGACGTCCAGTCTTCTGTGATCTTTATCCATCAATCTGGTCGCGTTGTATTAATTGACAAACGACTAATTGATACGCCCATCTAATTGATCATTTAGAATGTCAATCATTGATAAGCCTAAAATTGCTTAACTTTGATGAATATATGTTTTTTTAACTAATCATGGTTTGCCATTATTTATTTACCAGGTGAATGCGTATTCGAAGAAAGGATCTAGAAAAAAAAACACCTGTTTTAAGCTTCAATAAAATGTTATCTTATTAATAATTTGTATTTTCATTCTATTAGTGTCATTAACAACACCATTATCATTTATTATGCAAAAGGCATCTCCTTATCGTGCAACTGAAAGTTGCTGATGACTTGCGCCATCTATCGGAATAAATATCAACTATTATCGTTGATTTTTTTATTTTATTTTTTATTTTATTATAAGGAGATGCCTTTTTCATAATTTATGCACCTGATCCCAGTACAATATCCATTTGTACTATTTTTTTCACCATTATCATTATTACTATCTTTATCGTTAATATAATTATTATCATTATAGTTTTTTTTTTTATTATTATTTTTGTGGTGTTAACCTAAATTAGAACACATAACTAAACTTTCTTATAAATATATTTTCAATGTTATATTTAAAACTACACCTGAATAAACGAAGTAAATATCATGAGTAGGGCTTCCAATCCCGGTGCATATTTTCAATCCCGGGATTCGGGATTGCTTTTTTCTCAATCCCGGGATCCCGGGATATCCCGGGATTGAAAAACATTTTCGTCTTTCTACGCCAAGAGGTATATCGTTTCGTTCGTTATATTTTTAATTTTTTCTTTTATATAGTGCCAATGACGTGGCACTTACTTCGATGAAAACAACCTGAAAGCCATATATTTTGCGCCTGCTTATGAACTAAATCATTGCTTTTGGGTTACAGTTTGAAATTATCTGTCAATTACTGTACACACATCTGGAAAAAAATTACTGTTCTTGGAACTCTTAGACCACATCTCTTAATGCAGTGTTGGGCAGTAATCCATTCAAAGTAATATATTACCTTGTAATTACGATTACTTTGCAATGCATTACTTTGCAAAAAAATTAATTGCATCAGAATGTAAACATAATTACTCATAATTCTATATACGAGGTGTGTTCAGAAAGTATCGCGACTTTTGTGTTTTTTCAAAAATTATTTATTTATTCATGAATACTTATTTTGTCCCCTTCAAAGTAATCCCATGAGATATTATACACTTGTGCCAACGGTTTTTCCAATCTTCGAAGCACTTCAAAAAATCATTTTTAAAAATCTTTTTCAGCTCCTCCTTCGATGCCGTCTTTATCTCGTCAAGCGTAGCGTAATGTCGTCCTTTCATGGGCCTCTTCAGTTTAGGGAACAAGAAAAAGTCACAGGGGGCCAGATCTGGGGAATACGGTGGCTGCGGCATCATTAGTGTGTTGATTTTGGCCAAAAGGTCGCGCACAAGCAACGATGTGTGAGCAGGGGCGTTATCGTGGTGCAAAAGCCAATTTTTGTTCTTCCGCAAATCCGGGCGTTTCTGGCGGATTGCTTCGCGCAAATTGCGCATAACTTGCAGGTAATATTCCTTATTGACCGTTTTACCCTGTGGCAAGAACTCATGATGCACCACGCCCCTGCAATCGAAGAAAACTGTCAGCAAAACTTTCACATTCGACCGAACTTGGCGCGCTTTTTTCGGTCTTGGTTCGTGCGGCAGCTTCCATTGAGATGATTGAGTTTGGTTTCCACGTCATAACCATAAACCCACGCTTCGTCACCAGTTATGACCCTCTGGAGCAAATTTGGGTCGTCGCGGACAGAGTCCAACATCTCATTAGCAATGTTCATGCGATGCTGTTTTTGGTCGCAATTGAGCAATTTTGGTACGAATTTCGCGGCGACCCGTCTCATGCCCAAATCATTGATAAAAATCGAATGGCACGAACCAATCGACATGTGTAGGTCCTCAGCAACTTCTCTAACGGTGATTCGACGATTGGCCAATATCATTTTCTCCACTTCATTAATTTTTTCGTCTGTTGTTGAAGTGCTCGGGCGTCCGGCACGCTCTTCGTCGTTCACATCTTCTCGGCCTTCTGAGAACATTTTGTACCACCGATAAACGTTGCTTCGGTCCAAGGTAGCTTCTCCGTATGCCACAGTCAACATTCGGAATGCATCCGCGCACTTAATTTCGTTTTTCACACAAAATTTGATACAGGTTCTTTGATCCATTTTTTTTTAATAGGTAAAAATCGAAGACGATCCAAAACACCTGCAAGCAAAGCAGCTGTCAACAATTAAGTGAACATTCAAAATGGCCGAGCTTGTCGGCATAAGTGAGAGACATGAGTACCAACATAAAGCCACAAAAAGATCGAAATTCGAATATACGTAACCCGTGAAAATTCAAAAGTCGCGATACTTATTGAACACACCTCGTATACTGATAGCAATTGTGATTAAAATTACTTGTAATTGTAATTATAGCAAATGTAATCATGATTATTTGCAATTGTGATTATAGAAAATGTAATCATTATTGCATTTTGCCCAACTATGTATTAATGTTTAGAAAGAAAACAAATCATATTTGAGTAGGATGCGGAGTCTGGTGTAGGTGTTGCAATTGAAGTTGAAGAGGCAGCCTCAATAGCTTCTTGCAATCGGCGCTCTATTGTAAGATGGTCATTCGATTGTGATGGCTCATGGCGTTCTTGTAAACTCCGAGGAAGTTGCGAATTATCAGCCTGAATTCTTACTTCGGCCTGTAACGGTTTAAGACGCAAAAGCAATTTCACTCTAAAGTCTTTGACCATCTTCTTTTTTTTCTAACTGTGCTTGCGGATTGTGCAGATATTGGAGGAATAAAGATGTTTTATTGCACCGCTCTTCTAAAATTCTCTTTTGAAAAGTTTTTGCAGATCTTTGCTGAGAGAATGAGATTGTGCTTGCAGCTCCTCTAGAATAAACTTTACTGTTGCTTTTGCAGTCAAAAGCGTAGCGTCGCGTCTACAGATAGCCGCCACAGCTGCCCGAAATGGTTTCAGTGCGGAAATTACTTGCGTCATGATATCAAAATCTTCATCAGTTAGACGGACATTTGCATTCACATCTATTAGCGCCTTCTGAATCGCTGACTTCACACTGAGAAGTCTCTCCTACATGTTCAATAAACTATCCCAGCGCGTTCTGCAGTCGAGAATGAGACACGTACTGGTGGAAATGCGATTATCTTGCCGCATGTAGTTCAGTCCAGATAAGAGGTTAGTGGCGGGTCCATGTTACACGCAGGTCCGCCACAAAAATAAAGGGATGCCGCTACTATCTAAGAAGCCACTATTTTCATGTCAACAAAAACTGGGGCCCTCTCCATGTATACTGCTGCATACTCTCATTCTAGAGGCTGCCATTTTGGAAATATCTTGCAGAATAACCCTTCGTTATTAGAGAGTGCATGAAAATAATTTCAAATCTCTCAGAAAAAAAAAAGACCTGAAATGCAGCTGTATAAACAAAACGTCAAAATTGTGCTATCCCATCATCTGTTTGATTACCAAAATGCTAGATGATAAAAATATATTTTTGCGCTGGTTTTCATGCACAAACCAGTAATCCCGGGATTTTTCGAGCAGAATCCCGGGATTTCGGGATCATTATTTGGCTCCGGGATTGGAGGCCCTAATCATGAGTCACGACTTATCATTATAATTAATCATTATTATGTACAGTAGAACCTCCCTTTAGCGGACACCCCGCTAGAGGACACCTCTCTATAAAGGATAGTTTTCATTTGCAAAATTACCATTTTTACAATTTAGCAACTCTCAGGTAAGAGGACACCTCTTCCTAAAGGACACTTTGGCTCTGCAATATTAGGTGTCCTCAACAAGGAGGTTCTACTGTATATGCAATAGGAAGGCATATGCTTCGCATATAAACATAATTTTATCTTTCTCAAACTAATCCAACGTTCAAGAATTTTTTTCGAGAGATGTACCAAGCTTCATTGCTCCTGATAAATACACTACTTTGTTCTCACAGACAAAGGACCTTTTTAAGTTTTCTCTTTGACTTGAGAGTTATAAATGATCCAACATGTGAATGCTGTCTAGATGTTGAAACACCAGAGCATCTTTTGTTGACTTGCCCTCTGCTAACCAAATTGTACTTGCTTAGTTTGACATAATGCAAAATTATCTTTCTGTATATACTCAATCTTATGAACACTTTGGCAAGTTTGGAGCAATTTGTACACAGATTTATAAATCACTACTAATTCATCGTGTAAATAATTAAAGATATATATGTAAATAATTCTAATATAGCACAATAGTCTGATAGACTTCGTGCCTCTGTAATAATAATAATAATAAAAAAAATAATAATTTAAATTTTTATTATCGTTTAAGATATTAATGGCTCAGCTTTGCTCAGGATTATCCCGAACGAGTGTTTGATGAGCCACTATTGTTTCAGATCGTTTTATTATTCTTATCATTAGAATCATCATTATTATTGTTTATCCTGGAGATTCTCATCTCTACATACACAAGCTCACAAAATTAGACATACATATATAGATGGAAAATTTTCCAGGAGGAAATTGATTTATAAAAGTCGACTCTCGCGTCAAAATAAACGCTAAACCTAAACTCTATATTTGGATGGTTGTGAAGGTTTAATTTTTTCCCATGTGGATCTCATAAAATTAAGTCCGCCCTAGACTGACGAGGGCCATTACACCGAAACAATGGCCTTCTAGGTGGACGCTTCTCAGTTTCCCAAAGATGATGTTGTGGCTTTGTCAACGACCTGACTCCGCTAGTTTTGCGAAGATGGTCAATAGATGGCGCTTAATTTTTAGCGTCTGTTTTGTCAGGAGAGGCGAGAGCTTTACACACACACACATATATATGGATGGAAAAAATTATAAATATAAATATTTTTATGATTATAAGTTTTCTTTGAATAGATAATTTAAGTAGTTATATGGATATGGAAAAATAAGGGAAAGAGATTAGCTAAGGAAAATTAGAGAAAATTTATATATTATAAATTTAAAAAAGATATTTTTTTTTGCAATTAAGAGTTCAACATGATTAATGCAATAGATTCGACAGTTACGCGTTATATATGCGGAACATAGCGGGAAAAAAGGAAGAGGAGAAAAGAGTAAGAGTAATAAAAGAACTAAAGACAGAACCATGATAATTTATATTCAAACTATAAAATTAGAAAGAACATTTAGACCTCTTTTTCAATGTATGATACTTTGTTTAAAAAATTAAGGTTTAAGTGTGTTATATATTTTAAAATCCTAGTGCGCGATTTGAAGATATATATTTTATTCGTTTTTCATATCAATGGATGCTAAACCCTAATGGTTCAACCGGGATGGAAAAAGATTGGTAACTAACCAGGTACCAATGCGGTCTTAAAGACTTCCTGTGAACAATCATGAAACTGGAATTTAAGTACTTTGAATAGAGAAAAAAATCAATGGTATACATGCAGCCCTACCAAAGCCTCAAGACCACATACACTCATGGACAAAAGAGAACGGAAGTTTTACCTTTCAGCATGTATATCGGTATTCAGACAAAAACTCTGAAAGATATTTGATAAACAGTAACCTTTATTGAAGACACACGAGGTACCAAGTTTGAACAAAATTGTCTCTTTCTCCTTAAAAAAAATGACGACTGGCGAAAAAAAAATATTTTCCATTTCCTTAAGTTTTGTCCATGAGTTAAAAGAGTTCCGAGGCGAACGCTCCCCTCCAAGAAAGAAAGGCGACCCCAGCCTTGCCCTTGAACCAGCGATGTGACCCACTTCTGGAGCGGAACAAAAACTTACTTCCTTGCTTTCCTTCCGCCTTCGTTTTTTACAGTTTCTTGGTCAAACAATTGGTTCACGTTTCCCACCAACTTTTACTTTTTTATTTTATTGACTTGAATTGCAAATACGTCAATTTCTAAGAAGAAAGAGGTAGCTTGGATATATTGTTTAATATAGCGATATCTAATCTTATGGATTGACCCATATATTTATTTTTATTCTTTTTAAATATAAATAATAAATAAAAAATACTTATCCTACGATGAGTTTCTTTGATTTATTATATATTTTTTTCTCTCTTCACATTTTCGATGAAATGTGAGGTGGTTTTCTCCAGCTCTTGCTGAAGTTAAAGATTTTCTATTAAAATAATACAATATGTTTCAGGAGAGATGGGTTTCTTTTCATTGTTTAATTTAATCTTACAATATTTCGGGAATCTCTGCCCTTCAACAGGAGTGTATAAAACTAATAATTCTAATAATTAGTTATAATTAGTGCATAATGCACTTTACTCATGTAGAAGAACAGAAATGCCCCGAAAGCTTGAGATTACATTTAAAAAATGAAAAGAAACTCATCTCCAGAAATTTGTATTTTAAAATTTATATTCAGGGGATTTTTAAATCAAGTAAAAATTAGACATAATTATAGCCACGCTCAATTGCTGTTTCAAGTAAAAATTATTATTTTTTTCTATATTTTTACATTCATATAGCTATTCATCTTATCATAAGTTGAATTAATTTTAACTTTTGTAAATTCGGAAAAGGAAAATTTTCTTTGCAATATAAATAAAATTAAATGGCTTCCGAGAATGAGTTTCTTATTTTATTATATATTCTTATTAATTCTCTTTATATCTCTTCGATTAAATATGAGGTGTTTATCATCTTTCTGAAGATTTTACCGATTTTATAGTACAACAGAACCTCTTTCCAAAGGACACCTAGTTATAGAACCAAAGTGTCTTTAAGAGAGAGGTATCCGGAGAGCAGCTAAATAGTAAAAAATGCTAATTTTGGTGATAAAAACTGTCTTTCGCAGAGAGATTTGTCTTCTACCGAGAATGTCCTCTCTACTGTACGTTGAAATAGTGTTGATTCTTTCTTGCAAAGAGCAAAAAAAAAAAAACCAAATGTAGAACGAAATATGATAAATAGTTTAAAAGTTTGACCCTTATGATTTAGAATTTTGCTTAAAAGAACCCACTTCTGAAAAATCAATTTAAAAAATGGAAATATATTATAAAATATATTTTTACATTATATTTAATATTAATGAATATGTGTATGAAATTACACTGATAGACAAAACTTAAGGAAGTTGTACCTTATAGCATATATATATATATCACTGTGCATCAAATATCTCTCAGAGTTATTGTCTGAATCCCGATATATATATGCTATAAGGTACAACTTCCTTAAGTTTTGTCTATCAGTGTTATTAAATAACCTATTAATCACATCACTTAGAAAATGAAGAAAGACAAACGTAAGTATTACAGTATGATTTATTCTTGATCAAAATATCAATTTATTATAAGTAAGAACAGAGAGGCAATGGGAGAAATATGCTGAGCAACAAATTATCTAAAAATTATAAAATATTGATTAATCTTCTAAAATTTCTGCCACAATATTCCTTCTTCTTTCCCCTGTAGATAACTAAAAATATGAATTGGAACATTAACACAACCTTATATAGAAACAAGCATCCAACAAATTTCAAAATCAAGTTTATTATCAAAATTAAGATTTTTACAACATACACGAACTGAAAAAAAAATTGTTATCCATAATTCATGTGGTAAAGGCCATGGTAATCACGGTGGGTAGTAGTTTGCAATTGCTTTCACCGTTAATGCACTTCTTGTCTACACATGTGAAGAGCAATTCGATTTTTGCACTTACAAGTGTGACATAGTCCCATTTGCACTTGCTGGTGAGGTTTGACTTTTACAAGAATCGAGGACCATTGAGGCAATTTATTTTACTCTAGAAAAAGTACCCAATGCAGGATTCAATCCCGAGTCGTTTCTGTTCTAAATCAACATTTTATACCAATCCTACAACCCCCCCCCCCCCCCCAAAACAATAGTATTAGTCCACAACATGCTCTTTGATTGTTTCACTCTTTGGGACAATCATCAAGATACCGAGGCATCACCAACATATTGAGTTGGTCTGGGATTCCATCATATTGTGTGTGTGTGTAAGGATAAGAGACAAATTAATAAAATTATAGTTTGTTTTTAATATAATCCCTTCGGTAAAGTCATAAATAAAAGAATTCGCTGAGGGAAGAATTTCTTTTAAATATAACGGCAATACAAGTTTTCGGGCTCAACAACCCTTATAGTTTCATTATAGAAAATGATATTTACAAATGTGTGCTAATAATAATAAAAAATATGAGAAATAATAGAAAAATGGATCCTTTATAGATATTTAAAATTTTTATGGCCGCAAAAAAATTGATCTAATTAGCTTTAAAACCAAATTAAAAGATTACCTAATCAAGAAGTGTTTATTGTATGAAATTACAATAGCATCATTTTCAACTCAAGTATTTTCAGGTAAAAAATGAGAGAAGAGATGAAGACCTGCAATGGGCTCGCTATAAGGGATCAGTTCTTGAACCTTTAGAAACCCTAGCTCAATTCAAATAGGAGCAGCAATGATAGACAATATATACACATGGGCAAAATTTGAAGATATTTCATATTTTGATGTCGCAGGACGTCTGTCTATTGATAGAGACAAAGGCAATTTTGTTCACACTTGGTTATCTCGTGTGGTTTCAATAAAGGTCACTGTGTGTCAAATATCTTTCAGAGTTATTGTCTGAATCCCAATTTACATACTAAAAGGTACAACTTACTTAAGTTTTGAATCCATGAATGTATAAACACTAGATTGACTATCCAGTAGAAGGTTTGGTTTACAGAGGAAGATGGTTTAAGATTAACAACGAGATAAGGCTCCGATAGTAGTGTTAACATCTCCAATAAATTTTAGCAATGAAGAACGCTAGGTTATTAATGATATTTGCCATGCTACCTTAGAGGTTTAATGATTTTACAGAAGAGCAATGCTTGATGTACGAAATGGTTAATTTAGGTATATAGTTCTACTGTCATATAGAAACCTAAGTATATAGCATGCTCACAAACTCCTATCCTGTATTCCTTAACACTTTGAGGATAGACGATTCCGCAGTTGCATGGTCTACTGGGCCATATGAAAATCTAGTTTTTTCGTTTCAAAAATGCAATTTTCATTTTAATATAATCCATACACTTTGAAATAATAAATTTTACAGGTACATTAAGTCAGCTGACATCTCCCCAACCAACTGATAGATAGACAAGAAGGGACAAGATCCTGGTGGACGTGAATTTGTGTCGGCAACCGGTGATTTTATCTTTAATTTTGAAAATCGATGACGCGAATTGCCGTCCTTCAGGCTTGATGCAAAATCGGCAGGGACGCGAATTCACGTCCCTCGGGTCGAAAGTGTTAACACAAAGGCAAACTATTTGAAAAACAGTCTAATAAAATAGTAGAGAAGTCTGGATTATGCTCTGGAGGGTTCAACATTGATGAGACATATCCTCCAATTCAAACTTTTACCATTTCAGTATAAGAAATCTATATGTATAAAATTCTTATACTAAAAAATGGTAAAAATATCTATATTATATAATCTAAAATGCAAATATATATATATTTTTTAAAACATGCATTTTTTTTTCATCATTGACTATTCTTTTATTTTTGACCATAGATTTAGAACATATCACTTTGAATATTGTAGTAAATATGCATAGATAACCTACCTATTTTTTAATTCACGAATATAGAATTCATTTTATAAATTCTATATAACTGTGATAAATATTTAATGTATAATTTGCTTCAAGTAATTCAAACTACTTGATAAGTAAATAATTATCTTTCCTATTTTCACGACTGCACCTTCAATTCTCTAACTTTTTCAACAACAAAGCAGCTAAGCAGGCGCTAAGGTGATAATGACTTCATAATTTATTATTAACTCTCCTGAACAAAGCCAAACAATTGAGGATGGCCCAATAGATGAAACCAGGAGTTTCTCAAGTGGAAGAACCAAAGTTAGACAATGGTCCAGGTTGTCGAGGACATTTGATACATCCATCACCAAGCCTCCACCTTGGAACATGTGCAAGTAAGATGGACAAGTTTTTACCACAATGTTATCAGATACAATAAACTTGATGACTAAGGTTACTTGGACAGCCTTTTATGTAAATAATGAGGTAACAAAGCCTTGTGTAAATTACCTTGGAGGTGTGTTGATAAAGGTGGAGATAAAAAAATAAAGAATTTTGGATTTGATGAAATAACTAAACGTTTGTTGATGAGAGAGGGTTGACTATTTTTCACGTAACTTGCATCTTTTTTTTTTTTGTTTATACCTAGTACACATGGTACAGGACATGATAAACATGGTAGAGCTTGATGACTGCTTTTACTATAAGTACACCACATGTCTATACATGTGAAAGGCAGTTTGACTTTGCACTTACAAATGTGCCAGAGCCCCGTTACTTTCATCTTCAAAAGCATAATCCAATCTCTCATCTCAATATCATTTCCACTACATTGTACCTTGTATAAGCGACCGTCTAAAAAACACGGATAATCCTGGGCTTTGATTGATTTCTATCTGATTAGATAGTTGCGTCAGATCATATAATTTTTGTATTGTATAAAGATGGTCAATCATTAGATTTTTTTCCCATAACAATCTTACCTTCTTATCGGCATTTTTATTTTAAATACTTCTTTAATGATTTCTATATCATTAGTATATTTCAACATCTAAATATAAATTTATTTTCCTTTTCTATATATCAGTCTATTTTATCCACTGGAGGGACAGTCTATGTAGATAGAATGTGCTGAGGGACAGTCTATGTAGATAGAATGTGCTGAGATGATCAGGTATTCTCGTAAGACATAGTTCAAGAGTTTGTAAGCTATTTGGGAATGAAATTCCTATCCATTTGGATGACGTGTGAATGAAAGGAAAGAACATGTCTCTTCATCAAATACAAGTATATATGTTATAAAAAGGTATTATTTTAAAATTATATTTCATCGATTCAAATACTCTGTTTAACTCGACCGCCAGAGGTCACGCTTTCTCTATAAATACTCATTGTTGTTGTTCCCCGTTGGTCGGCTCAAAACTTCTGTACATTATGTAAATAATCTTTTGTTTTCCTCATTCTACTCGCCTTAAGCCAGGCATTACTTTTATCAAATTATGTTCTTTTATTTATCCCTTAGCTCAAATAAATAAAAAAATCTCTAATATTCAATATTATTATTATTCTTTCAAAATTATTATTCCTACGACTGCATCACCAATACCATTTAGTCCTAAAAAAGAACCAGCAAATAACTTACATTACCATAATCCTCAACATGATCTAAATTTAAGCAGAAAATCATTTTTATTTATATAATATATATATAGATGGAAATTTTGCCGGGAGGAAAATGATCTAAAGAGACAAAGGTCGCCTCTCCCGGCAAAATAGACGTCTAAAATAGATGGCGTCTGTTTTAGACGTCTATTTTGACGGGAGAGGCGACCTTTGTCTCTTTAGATAATATATATATGTTATGATTATTTTGTTGTTGAAAAATATAGAGAATTGAATGTGCGCAGTCGTGAAAAAGGAAATATAATTATTTACCCATCAAGTAGTTTTTATTTTGAATTACATGAAGCAAATTACACATAAAATTATTTTTCACAGTAATATAGAATATATAAAATGAATTCTCTCTATATTCCTGAATTAAAAAAAAAAAGGTAGGGTTAACTATACATATTTACAACAAATATTTAAAGTGTTATGTTCTAAATCTATGGTCAAAAATAAAATAAGAGTCAATAATGAAAATAAAATAAATGTTTTTAAAGAAATAACATATTTGCATTTTAGATTATATAATATACTAGCCGAATGACCCGGGCAACGCCCGGGTTTTACCCTATTAAATGTACCCTGTTTCGCCCGTGGTCTCTGCTTTTTGGAATTTTTCCCGATATAATTTTGTATCTGATAATCAAACATGATACAGCAAAATTTTTAAAATAGCCTATCGTCTTCCCAGTATTCTTTTACCTATGTATGGAAATTTTGGTTTGAATTAGTGAACTACTGCGAATTTGTAGACGAATGACCCGGGCAACGCCCGGGTTTACACGATTAAATGTATATTACATATGGAAGATGGACGTAGTTCCCGGAGGGCACCCGCGAGGTCACTCTGCCCCCGCGCAACTGTCCAACTGGGAGCGCCCCGCGCCGTCAAAATCGTCACGCGTTCTAGAGGGCGCTGCTCGTGAGCTAAGTAGAATAATTTGAATATATAGTTTTAATAATTGATTTATATATTTTTTTAAAATAGCCTATCGTCATCCCCGTTATTTTTTACCTATGTATGGAAATTTTGGTCTGAATTAGTGAACTACTGCGAATTTGTAGACCGTGCATACAGACAGACCAACAAACATACAAACATTCATTTTTATATATATAGATATGTCGTAAATCCGGGTAAGCCAACAAGTGAGTTGGAAGCAGTCGGGGTTGAGTGGCAAGGCGTGCAGAGTGGGAAGTCCGCACGAAACAGCAAGGGCAAAGTTTGGGATCAAAAGACGCTCTACCAGTACATATCAAGTGACACCAGGACCAGGGGAAAGTTGAGGATTAACTGAAGAAAAGATCGGCGTCCAGCCTGAAGCCGCGGGGACCGTCGTGAGATGATAATGGCCTAGAACTGAGCGGGGATGTCCGAAAATATCCACTGTAACCTAACTAACTATCAACATCCAGACCAACGCCCCTTCTTTGTCCCTCTCTGGATCACCCGGGCGTCCCGTGGCAAGCTGGTGTCACTTTGAGACGACTAGAAAAGACGTCATACTTACATATCACATTGTTTAAATTACGATATATATATATACCAAACGAGACACCTCCCCCTTTAATTGTGCATCAGAACGATGCACTGTACATCACCCCAGTGAAAGCATTTACTAGTAATGATAAATAAAAAACCACAACACCAGTTTGGTATGTGAATTTAATCCTCCTGCAATTTTGTGTTATATAAATATATTTTAAGAAAGAAAAAAGGCATCTCCTTATCGTGCAACTGAAAGTTGCTGATGGCTTGCGCCATCAATCGGAATAAATATATATATTTCATAAATAGTATAGTTATGAAAATTTTAAGATTAATAAATTTTTTAAATTTAATTTAAATGTGTGAGTTTTTTTTTTTTTTGTTATATAAATAATTAGTTAGATTATATTTAAAAAAAAAGAAAAAAAAAGTAACACCAGCAAAGCATCGGCAGTTACGCGTCATAGGCTGGGTGAAAAAAGGAATAAGCGAAGAGAAAGTTTTAAAGAGAAGAGCAAAGACAGAACCATGATAATAATTTTCCAAATATAAAATAAAGCTAATTAGATACTTAAAATTAATTCAAAATCTGTAATTCTTAATAGTTTACTTTTCCTATATTTTCCAAATATAAAAAAATTACTATTAATATATTTCATAAATGTATATATAATTTATTGACCATCTTTCTTCAAACGAGAGGATTCTGATAAGTGGAAATATTTCCAGTATTTCTAAATTTGGCCAATACTGACATTGCCTCCTGTTTACCATAGTTTCGAGTTATGGTACCACCTGGACAGTTTGGTTTTAGTGTAACGAAATTTTACAAAAATGTGGAAACTTTCAAATCTTCAAAATATCGAAAATGTTCTCAATGTAATCAAAATAAAAGACACCTCTCCTGTCAAAAAGATGCAGAAACTATGCTCCATCTCTTGATCCTATCTGAAGAATGGCAAAATTCGGAGAAGTAACAAAGACACAATCTGAAGAAATGGTAACAAAATTGAAATTTCACAGATAGCTAACTTATTTGGTCCTTCATCAAATCCTATGAGGTTTGAGGTAACAACCAAGTAAATTTATATTAAAGAGTTTTCGTGAGGTTATATCCAATGCCAAAATAATATAATCTTTATTCGCATTTGTTAAAGCTATATAACACCTTCAAATATTCCATGATTTATAGAGAGATGATTATAAGAAATATCAACTATTTTTATAAACTCATGGACTTAAGAAAGTTGTGCCTTTTAGCTTGTATATCGGGATTCAGACAATAACTCCGAAAGATATTTGATACACAGTGACCATTTTTGAAGACACACAAGATAACCAAGTTTGAACAAAATTGTATATGTCTCCTTAAAAACAGACAAATGGCAACATCAAAGAATTTCAACTTCCTTAAGTTTTGTCCATGAGTGTAGGTAAAAATGTCGGAGAGATTCTTTGAGCGCTAAAGGAAGGCATGAGATTGTACAAGTTGAAATGGTTGAGAAGCTTAGGAAGTGAAGATATTCTGGACAAGCAAAAATTGTTAAATAATATATAATAGCTTATATTGGATCATAATGGTTGATTATAAACATCCGATATTTCGACAGAGCTGTTTCTTCCTTTTTTTCTCAGAAGAAGATGAGCAAACGCAGCTTCATCGAAATATCGGATATTAGAATAAACAATATTAATCCAGAACGAAGTTTGACAACTTATATGGTATTATTGACAACATTATATGGTATTGTAAAACGACATTTGAAAATTATCCCGCATATGTTTCTTTTAAACGAAAAATCGAAATTTATTTTTAAGGAGAAATAACGATTATTTCTAACCTTAGGGATGAGGTATGAAAGGATGAATTGTGAATAGTAATGATAAACGGAAAAATAAAAGTGTCCAGGGATGGAAATCGAACCCACAGTGTTCCGCTTACTGGGCAGATGCCATGTCCACTAGGCTACCCTGAATATATTTTTCCGTTCGTAAATATTATGAGGTAATTTATAAAACAATATAATGCGGCTTATGATTGGCCGCAATCATAAGCCGCATTATATTGTTTTATAATATATGGTGTTATAAAATATTAATCCACAAGATATAAAACCTTTATTATTTAATGTATTCTCAAAATAGATTGTTCTGAATAAACAAACATTATGTAAATGTTACAATGAAGGTTTTCCAACAATGTGCCATTGTGGTGGTGTTGTTTGCCATCTGGGGGTATGATCTCACGTCAGACCTGGGTGGTTCTGGGTTACGTGGACCATCGGATTGTTTGGTTGATTCTAATTTGACTTATCCTGTTGTTGTACCTTATAGAAGGTTTTATTGATCTTTATTACTCACACTTCTACTTATTTTTTTTATTATATGGGGTTATGTAGAGGATTAGAAAATAAAATTGTAATTTAGTTTGCACTTTTTTGTTTTTAAAACTTTTATAGTTTTTTATTGATCTACCCTTGTATATACAGTTAAACATGTCTATAGCGCCCCCTCTAAATAACGCCTTCCTCTCTATATCGCCCGATTTTAAACATTAAGATGTAAACATTTTACATTAAAAGTTACCTGTCTATAGCATCCCCTCTCTAGTGAGTCCCAAAAGAGGGCGCTATAGACAGGTTTAACTGTATATCCAAATTCAATATTTTGCAAGAGTTTACGAACTTTTGGGATAACCTTGTATATAGATAATGCGCTATTAACTATATGTTTCATAAACTATTATAAAAAGTATATATTTAAACGAATAAACTAATCTTTAAATGAACTGAAATTCAAATAACATATTTTAGAATTTTTATCAAAATACGACATTTATTTAGTGACCAAATCCAATCTCCAATAATTTTTTTCAAGTAAAAAAATAATCTAGGCGAAACAATAGGCAATAAAACGACACTTCGGTTTAAAAAATGTTTCCCTATTGGATGAATTGGATAAAGAATATGATAACCCATAAAATACCCACCATGGCCAAACATGGTGAAACAATAGAAACATTTGATCAGCAACTTAATTACGATCTGAGGAAAAGATTGGTCTTTTGTTTGGAATTTCTCTATATCTTTATTCTTTATATTGACTTAGAGCGCTATGTCCCCCTAGGGACACTTGCACTTCAAACATAAACAAAATTTTGAAAAGAAAGAAGGAAATATATTTTTAATATGTACAGAATTAGTATGCAAGTTAGTTAGATTTTTCTGTATAATTTCTCTATGTCGGCAGCTCTCTTTATATCCTTAGTGATTCTCATTCCATTTTTGACCATTAACTTCTACATGTCTTTCTTTTGCTTGTAGATGGGTATTGTCTGAATTATCGTGTTCATTAAATTACCTTTTTAATCCACTATCGTATATATAGCATAATTGTAGAGAGAGATTTTTTTTGAGAGATTGAAACACCCTTTATTGACATCTTGTCAATTATGCTTTACAAAATTAATGAAGAATAATGGGAATATTTACAATGATTTATGAGTGAGGAAGGCTCCACCATCTTGATAGGGTCCTCCTCCAGACCAGGAGAGGGTCCTCTTGGACCCCCCGCAACTCCAGGGCCAGGAAGTATTTGTAAATGCGGGTCTTGGCAGATGCCATGATGGCCAAGGCGTTGTAGAGAGAGAGAGATTGAGATTGAAACTTCTATATTTCATCGTTCATATAAGGTTAAATACTAAATACGAATAAAAAAATATGTTTAAATATATAAAGATAAATATATGAATGAATAAAAATGTGATTATATTAATATAATGATAAATTTTAAGGATAAATAACGATTATTTCTAACCTTAGTGATGAAGTATGAAAGGATGAATTGTGAAGAGTAATGATAAACGGAAAAATAAAACTGGACACTTTATTTTTCCGTTTATCATTACTCTTCACAATTAATCCTTTTATACTTCATCACTAAGGTTAGAAATAATCGTTATTTCTCTTTAAAATAAATTTCGATTTTTCGTTCAAAAGAAATACATGCGGGATAATTTTCAAATGCCGTTCTACAATAATGATAAATAAACATATATATAAAATATATATAGTGTCTTCATTGGTGGCGCCCACCGCGGGAAAGAAAGGTAGAGAGAATAATTTGAGTTTAACTGATGTTTCTTAAAAAACAAACAAAGATCAACCTATGGGTTTAGCTCAAGTATGCTTTATTTTGAAGAAATACACAACTATTAAGCATAATTTTTTAAAATTAAAACGAACACTCTCTACTGTCCTTACTGCGAGAGAAAATAGTGGATGGGCTTTTTCCTCAGTGATGAACCTTACCAGAGGTTTCCCTGATTTAATCCACCAGATTGCTTCTTCGAGCTCTAATACTGTATTGAACGAATCTATTTATATATGCTATACTGAAGGGTGGAAATGTAAAAATAGTATTTTCGAGTAAACTATGGACATAAGATCTTAGGACAGTATATTATATATATAGTTTCATTACAGTGTAAGGAAAGTATAAAGTGGGTTTTATTTGTAAAAAAAGACATTCGCACTTATTATTTGTATTTCTTATACATGACGGTGCGTTATTGCCTTATAGTTAATCTCTTTTATTTTGTGTCTGGTCTGAGAGAGAGCTACCAAATTCAATAGCTTACCACTGCTATTCTAAGTCTTCGAATTATTTATTACGAATAATTGCTATCCTAAAGATAAAGGTTACCTGGCCAGCATTCATATTTCTGTGAAATATAGACATTTCGGCCAGTTAGAGTTTTTTTTCTCAACGTTTCGACAATAATTGCTCACTCTTTTACTCGACTAATTGGCCATTATAGAAGTGTCGTCTAATCCTAATAAGACAATAATTGCTAATTAACTTATTTTCATCATAGAAATATGCATAAAACCATACAATAGAATTTCCTATAAGACCTTCTAAAACCCTGAATATCCATCCCTACATTCTCCTAGAAAAGTTTTCTTTATTTCGACTTAGAGCGCTAATGTCCCCCTAGGGACACTTGCACTTCTCCTAGAAGTGGCCTCTTACTGGAGTTTCGTATGAGATCAAATCATTTTTTGATATTATAAAATTGATCATTCAATGTTCCTCATCACTTTGGTCGGCCATAAAAAGGTTTCATCATTAAAACAATTTAACAATGGGAATTTAATTGTTATAATCCAATCATTACATAAGGATGGTATTAGCGATTTTTACATAACACCGATGTATCAATCCAAAGGGAATTTCCAGGAAAGGAAAAAAGAATCAAAGAAAGATTTCAACGATGGATAAAAATGTCGTTTTGATCGTCCAGGAAGTAATAATGATAATTATCCTAATTGAAGGGGATCGAGATTATCCCAAGTAGGCCAATGATTGTTTAATCTCGCTGCTGAGATAACACCCTGGGTCGAGATTAACATAAAAAGTTGATTTTCTATTTTTAACTTTCTTCCATCTCCTTTTTCAATACATTTATTTTTTTTTCTTGAATATCCATTTAATGCTCTAAATAAATATATATTAGATAATAAAAATGCATATATTGGATTTAATAAAATATTTATTTTGCCAATATTTCGGTTGACTGAACGCCAAACCTTTATCAAAGCATTACATTTTTATACAAATTTTTATAAAAGTATACAAAAATGTAATGCCTTGATAAAGGTTTGGCGTTCAGACAACCGAAATATTGGAAAAATAAATATTTTATTAAATCCAATATATGCCTTTTTATTATCTAATGAATTGAATATGGATTTCTCTATTTTAAAAATAAATATATATAAAAAACATTTATATTTTACTTATTGGTGAGAATATTTTATAGAACGACGTTTAACAAATTTTAACCGCAAATGCTTCTTTTTACACAGAATGAAAAATCGTATTTTTAATTATTTAAGGAGAAATAACGACTATTCCTATCCTTAGGGATGAAGTATGAAAGGATGAATTGTGAAGATTTCCCATCCCTGGACACTTTTATTTTTCCATTCATTATTACTCTTCACAATTCTTTCTTGCCGGTCCCAAGCCCGGATGAAAAAGGAGGAGGGGGAGCAGTAACAAGCTCACTAAAAACCTAGGCTCAGCTGGCCCGGCTGATAGTACCCTGTAAGGGCTCCTAATCCAGGGATACAGGATGAGCAGCGTTTGTACTCCATGTTAGGAGCGGCTGCACATGGCGTCTGTTCCTCATGTCAGAGGCGGCCATTTCTTTTGGAGCTAAGTCGGACTGCCACTGAGTAGTGATCCCAGTCTTAATGACAAAGGCAGACGCATTCTATTTCACCCAGTGTGGATATAAGAAAGAAGAAGAAGACAATTTATTCTTTCATACACTTCATTTCTAAGAATAGGAATAGTCGTTATTTCTTCTTAAATAATTAAAATCACGATTTTTCGTTCTGTAAAAAGAAACATTTGAGGTAAAACACTTGTTAAACGTCTTCTATAATCATAGCCGCATTATATTGCATTATAAGAATATATTATGTCTTTTTAATTTTTTGCTTTCATCTATGCCTTTTAAATCTTTTGATTACTTTTATTTTTGATTACATTTTATTATTAAAATTTTACACATATAAATTTACTGGCAATGCGCTTCTTTTAAATATCATCAAATATTTTCTCTACAGACCTTACTGCAATGATATGAGTTATTGAATGAGAGGGCTTGGCTCATCAGTAGTGAACCCTCTCAGCGGTTTCGCCAAATTAATCTCTAGACCGCTCTACTATTGTATTGGATTGGTTTGGAATATACCCTGTATTTTCTATGGAAGAAAATATTTGATGATATTTAAAAGAAGCGCATTGCCAGTAAATTTATATGTGTAAAATTTTAACGATAGATGGCAATTAAATTTAATTTACTAATATATATTTGTTATGAAAACATATTTTGCGGAAGAGCTTTGCTCGATGCAATACCTTGAAATTATATGTATTCACCTCTACAGACCTATAAGCTTATGTCCATAGTTCACTAAACACCTCTAAGCTGCCTTCCAAAGAAAATACAGGGTATATTCCAAACCAAATCCAATACAATAGTAGAGCGGTCTAGAGATTAATTTGGCGAAACCGCTGAGAGGGTTCACTACTGATGAGCCAAGCCCTCTCATTCAATAACTCATACTATTGCAGTAAGGTCTGTAGAGATAATATTTGATGATATTTAAAAGAAGCGCATTGCCAGTAAATTTATATGCGTAAAATTTTAACGATAGATGGCAATTAAATTTAATTTACATTTTATTATGTTTTCATTTATAAAATTTAATTGCCATCTATCGTTTAAATTTGTAATAATTATTTTTGGCAATGTGTGTTTTTCACATATCAAATTTTGTAATAATCATGTTATAGTTAACGATAAGTAGAAATTTAATATCTTTGTTTCTCTCTAAATTCCTTTGTAAACTGAGAATTTGAGAATTTCTGTATATCTTCTTGAACACTTTTTCTTATAGTAATGTTCTTCTTGTAATATTGGTATTTTAATATTTATGTTATCTTTTTAAAAAATCTTTATTCCTACTTTCTCTTCATACGTAAACAAATACCTTTTAAACTTCTGTTTTAGTTTATATAAAAGGGCGTACTTGGATCTGTGAAGAAAAAAAAGAGATTGTTGCCTCTTTATCATTTTATAGTACTGTAAATTTAATTTACAAATTATTGTAGATCACATGAAAACAAATTTGTCATTGGTTAAATGTGTTGTTTTCATGTGATCTACAAGAATTTGTAAATTTAATTTACAGTACAATAAATTGATAAAAAGGGAGCAATCTCTCGAAATATTTTGAAAAGAAATTTTTTTTTTCTTTACAGATACAGGTACGTCCTTTTATATAATCTTAATTAATGGATCGCCTTTTGACTCAAAAATTTCTGTTTTAGTGCTTTTTGTGAATCCTTTCATAGGTAACAAAAGCAAGATTTGTGCTATCTTTGATGTTACAATGGCATTTGATCTTTTAAATTGATTTTTTGTCTCTTAATTCTTGAAGCTATTTTGTAAATGGTATTTTACCCAAGCTATATGTATTCTTCCTATGTTTAGCTTTCCGCCAATTTTTCTTTCTTTCGTGTCTCTTCAATTTGTGTTTACATAATTTTAAAGCATCTTTTTATACTACTTTGTAATATTCATGTTATGTCCAGAAATAGGTAGATTCCCTGTCTTCAACTTCCTACCTATTTGCGTTCTTTTTAACTTGTCTTTCAACGTTCTTCTGCTTTTAAATCAATAATTTCCTATATAAATATTCATATTTATTTTCATATCATTTAAAATTTCTTTATGGTATTGCTTTTAACTATTTTTTTTTTATATTTGCCTAAAAAAATTAGATTAATCCAGACAATTAGAGAGCATATTTCTTTATATGGGCGATTTCTCTACATACTTCTTTCTGTATTCTTTCAACTTGACTATTTTTATGATTTTAACGAAAAATAACGTTTCAAAGCAGCACTTCCTACAAGCCTCCGCCCTATATACATGAGAATCCCTGGTCCCTCTTAGAGGGTTATGATAGGTTCCTATTTGTAATGCTGAAAAAATGATGCAATATTGACTTTATATCTTTATTTCCCGTGTTATCCTTTAAAATTTTGATGCCTTTTATATACATTCATGGACAAACCTTGACGAAGTTGTACCTTTTAGCATGTATATCGGGATTCAGATAATAACTCTGAAAAATATTTGATACACAGTGACCTTCATTGAAGACACACGAAATAACCAAGTGTGAACAATATTGCCTCTCTTCTTCTTCTTCTTAAAAAAAAAAAAAGACGACCCGGGACATCAAAGGATTACTACTTTCTTAAGTTTTGTCCATGAGTGTATTTACTTTTAAATATCATATATCCTAATAAGATTAGGTTATAAAATTACAAATATTTTATCACAATGAGTATCTTTTTATTGAAAAATTCTGGTGGGATAAAGTCGATATTTTAGTAAGCCCGTTGAAGAGCGATTAACGCTTGAAAGCTAGCGTTTTTTCAATAAAGGGATACTCATTGTGAGGAATATTTGTAATTTTAAAACTTTTTTCACAATTTTATCATGAATAAAGATTAGGTTATATCTGTTTGGCTTTCCCTGGCATATGGTCTTTGTCTTCAGATCTCTGTTAATAGGTCTCTGTTACTTAGGATAGTGACCATTGAGGAAGTCTTCCGTTCACCTAGAACATATCATGGTGAACCGCTATCCATAGAACAATGGAGCAAATATAACCATGGTAGATTACTTTCCATATTACAGAGATAAAGAAATTTAACTCAGTCTTTTTTTAACCAACATCTAATTACAAAGATGAAAAATGGAATACTTACTTATTGATGTAGCAGTTATACTGCTCTGTTTCATATCAAATGAACACATTAAATCGTAAATTATAAATAAATATTCAAGAAAAGGTGAAAGACTTCAGACAATACGTGTGGATGAAAAGTCCTTTACATGCTCACAGAATGTTTAACGAAGTTGGTGACAAAGTCAATTGTCGTCTGAAAGTGTCGCCTCATGTTGGAGACATTTGGACAGAGTCAAGGATAAATCTGGTAAATTGTCATTCTTTTTGGCTTTTATTCAATGGTATATATAGTTCTATAGCTTCTTATTCTACTCAGATATACCCTTGTTCTGAAGTTGATAGATTGGTGTATAGTCCTGAATTTGGATTTTGTTTATTCCGCGTGTTTTCTTTGGAACATTGATGGTTTAGATTTTTTATTGTGCAGCATTTAAGACTATTTGAACATGAATAGTAATAAATTATGTTTGTGAAATAGCTTGGCTCGATTTGAAACATACCAGTAACTTCAATGCTTTTGTACTTTGTTGAACCGAAACATTGTTTTATTTTGATCTTTAATATGCGAATCTTTGTATTTTGACGAGGTATTTCTTTCTTCATATATTCGATGAAGAAAAGGTTCCCTTCTTTAAATCTTTGAATGGCAATTCGTATATTTTTCTTTGACTAATCGAGGTACACAACTTTGCCATCTCTGTATCTTTGATTGGCGAAGCATTTCTTTCTTTGACTCATTGAAGTACAAAACGTTGACTCCTCTGGATTTTTAACTACCACTGCGTAATTTCAAGAAAGGAATTTGTTCAGACTTTTATTTTTGTTGTGTATAGAGGGATTTTAAATATATGAGAATATATAATTATTACGAATGGAGAAGGATTACATATCATCCTGGGTATTCACAAAATATATGTTTTAACTGACGATATGATATAAAGCTTTCGTAAAAGTATATCTATGCAAATTTGAGGTTTCCCTTTCTGAATTACAATTAACACCCATATACTTACAACTCCCGAGCTATCATAAATATACTCATTCACAAAACTTAAGGAAGGGGAAAGTCTTTGATATCTGGTCGTCTGTTTCTTTTTAAAGGAGTTAAAGGTATTTTTGTTCACACTTGGTTATCTCGTGTGGTTTTAATAAAGATCACGGTGTATCAAATATCTTTCAGGGTTATTATATAAATCCCGATATACATTCTAAAGGTAAAACTTCCTAGAGTTTTGTTCATGAGTGTATTATGTGACGATTATATGGATTATTAAATACTAGATTTTACTTTATGATGGAGCTTTTTTTTATTGAACGAAGAAATTGATTGTTCACAAGATATTATCTATTGATCCATATAGCTGAAATATCTCTAAAGGTGATTATCTCACTTTGAATTTAAAGAATGGAACTTTTCTACGCTATTTCTTTTTTAAAAAAAGGATGATTTTCTACTCTTCTTGAGTATAATATGACAAAAAAAAAAGAATTCGAAAGGTTGTATAATCAGAAGTGAACCATTTCAGCGATTTCGCCAATTAAATCCACCAGATCGCTGACTCTATTGTATGTTGTGATATTCTTTTATAGCCTATATTTGAAGGTTTATTTTTGATGAGATATGGGGAGTGGTGTTTGGTTATCCTTTGAATTATAATTATTATTCGCATTTGAAGATTATTTGCATAATTAAATATATACAATAAAAATGAAAAGATTTGTATAAAGTTTTTTTAAAGGGAAAGTTTTCACATTGTCTTGACCACGTAAAAGATTGCCATCTCTAACCTGTTGAACCACGACCGCGTATAAAAATAATGCCCTTTTAAATGAAAGAAACTCTCTCTTTTCAAATCTTTTTAGTTTTGTGTATTAAGCATAAATATTAAGACATATATATTCCATATATTTGTACCATTGAAAGTTTGTTACCTTATAAACACAAGGAAATATGACCAAATCCAAATAAATATATATATATTTTTTAAGGAAACAGAGGTAATTTTAGAAAGAAAGAATAGAAAGAAAAAACAGAGGTAATTTTGTTCACACTTTGTTATCTCATGTGTCTTCAATAAAGATTACTGTGTATCAACTATTTTTCTGAGTTATTGTCTGAATCCCGATACATATGCTAAAAGATATAACTTCCTAGAGTTTTGTCTATGACAGAGGTATGGTCATGTCTAGACAGAGGCAATTTTATATATAGTGCATCGTAATATAAATAAATAGTGTGTTTTTTATTTGGATTTGGTCTTATTACCTTGTGTTAATAATCTATAATCCAAATTGTGCCTTATCATTTGTTATCTTATGTTATTTCTACTCTTATTTTAGTATTTTACAAAGATGGTCACTGAGGAAGGATTTAATTGATTAGATGGGTTATTTATAAGAGGTTCCCTACTGTATGTCTTTGTATAGGTAACAATGATTTCCACAGATATGGAAGGCAGTCCTTGAAGTCAGAGTAGGAAGTATGTAGCCAGCTATTGTCTGTGCACACAAGTAGGTCACTGTCGAGGACAAAGCTTTGTCACACCGACTTTTTACTTCAAGGAGAAACTCTAAAGGAAAAAAAGAAGATATAAATTAAGAAAGTTGTTGTTTGATTTGAATAAGAAGTGTCCTGCTTCTATAGAGCTTTTTTATTGCATAGAGGGCACTTTTAATTTTCAATTACCATGTAGGTAGGTGGTTTAATTATACATAATGTACGGCACATAATGCAAGGTAATGTTACACTTGCTACAAGGTTAGCTCTATTTAAAATGCTCATGCAACTCTTGATAATGTGCAATTACTTCTTGGCCATTGTTGACTTTTCACTGGTTTGACCGCTTTTTTAAGTGTAATGTTGTATAAGATTTTGATTTAGAATACAGTATCACTTCTATATATTCAACCACAATTTTATATTAAGACCGTCTCTAAAGAGCGACCACTTCTATGGTAAGCCGCCGCCTCGAAAGAACGACCAACTCTATGGTAAGGCCGTCAGTTTTTTTTAAGGAGACAGAGGTAATTTTGTTCACACTTTTTTTTATCTCGTGTGTCTTCTATAAAGATTACTGTGTATCAAATATCTTTCAGAGTTATTGTCTAAATCTCGATACATATGCTAAATGATATAACTTCCTTAAGTTTTGTCTATGACAGAGTCAATTTTATTCCCACTTTGTTATCTCGCGTATCTTCGATAAAGATCACTGTGCATCAAATATATTTCAGAATTATTGTCTGAATCCCGATATACATGATAAAAAGTACAACTTCCTTAAATTTTGCCTATGAGTGTATATATATATTATGATAAATTTTGATATGAGATTATTTGATGATTTCGGAATACACGAGTATTTTATGCCAATGGTATGCATTTATTCGTGGAAAATATAATAAAAATAACTTTAAATTACTATTTGATTTAATTGAGAAGATAAAACATTTAAGAATGATGCACCTGACTTAAGGCGTAAAGAAGAAAATTTGAATTCATATTTACATATTTACAAAAGGTTTTAGGAGGAAACAAGGAAACAAGAACAATGAATTTATACAATATGAAACGTTGATATCTGGCTGTCAACTTCATAGAGTTATTTTCTAGAAAATATAAGTCATAATAAAATATTATTTTTATAATAATAATAATTTATAAAAAAATAGGGTAGATTTCTACATATATTATATAGGGCTATTTTTAAAATTATGTTTATTTCTATATGTCTGTAAAATGTTTATTTAATCGAATTTATGTCTATTATTTTTGGACTCTAATCACCATCATTGTAAATTTCTCATCATTTCCTACTTAAACAGTGCGGACTGTGGACATGTATTGACAAGATGTCAATAAAACTGTGTCAATTGTCATTTGTCTCTCTGAGCCCGAAGTGTCTTTTATTCGCAAGAAATATAAAGGTCATCTAGAGGCATCTTCTATATTCAAATTTAAAATCGCTGTTCATTTCTTACAACATATGCTAATGGTATACCTCTGATAATTGGGACTCTACGTTCCAGATTAGAGATAGAAAGTTAGACTTATTCAAGTGACACGCGTTATAAAACTATTGAATATTATTAATAAAAAAACGTTTCTTTTGGATCAATTATTCTTTATTGGAATTACCCAATGGTTGATCCAGGCCAACCAGTATCTTCTTATTGAGATAATACGAAGGATTTGAGAGATATATTACTTAAGGAAAATGGCGGATTGAAATACTGGAGGCTATTGATATTGAATAGTAGATATAACTGTTTCATATTCTTAATGAATATCATATATTAACACAAAGCAATAACGCGCCATCTATACATATAAAATAAAAGAATTTAAAAGCATGAATGTTTCTTTTATTTATAATAAAAACTTCTACTGCCCTTACTGCGATGAAAAAATGCGGTCTGGTGGCTTAAATTGGCGAAACCGCTGGGAGGGTTCATCACTGATGAGCCAAGCCCTCCCAATATATTTTTTGATCGCAGTAAGGACAGTAGAAGTTTTTATTATGTATATATATAAAAGAAACATTCATGCTTTTAAATTCTTTCATTTTATAAATATCATATATTTTTTATATATTTCACATTTGAGGAATATACTTATTATAATTTATACTTGAATTAAATCTCCTAAATATAAATTAAAATGTGAGCAATAGTTTACCTAGTAAATATTTGAAAAAGGAACAATAAAATTGAGGTAAATATTTTCTTTTAATTTTGGTTTTTGCAAGTTTTCGAGCAAATTTTCTACTCTTCAACGGGCAAATTTTCTCGAAAACTTGCAAAAAAACAAAATTAAAAGAAACTATTTACCTGAATTTTATTGTTCCTTTTTCAAATAGATTAAAATAATACAAAAGATTTCTCTGGAGATGTATTTCTTTTTATTAAATGTAATCTCAAGCTTTCGGGCATCCACAGGAGTACATTAAACAGCATTTTATTATTTTTATTATTATTAGTTTTATGTGCTCTATCCTGTAGAGAAGGGCAGGGATGCTGGAAAGCTTGAGATTACATTAATAAAAAGAAAATCATCTCCAGAAACCTTTTACATTATTTTAATCTATAACATAAGTTGGATAAATTAAGAAAAAGGAATCTCCTTATCGTGCAACTGAAAGTTACTGATGGCTTGCGCCATCTATCGGAATAAATATCAACTATTCTCGTTGATTTTTAATTATTCCAGAATTGGCCGAATACCCATTTTTGATTAATCAAGAAAAGCTAACCACGGACGCGTTTCGGGCTGTTGACCCTCATGTGCACCTTATCCCAGTACAATATTACATTTGTACTATTTTTTCACATAAGTTGGATAGTTAGATGGAGCAGTGTATTATCGAACGAAGAACAAATTGTGAGGTGAAATGTTTCTTGAAAGAAACTTATCGACTCACAATTTTGTTCTTTTGATAACGTATCTCTTTCAGGTTTCTTGGAGAATATTGCAAACAAAAGTTTCAACAATGACATCTAAAATTATTCTCTATATCTCATTCAAATTAATTTATTTTAAAATATTTTACTCAATATGAATTGTTTGGAAAATTAATACACCACCAGTAATCGATTTTTAAGCTAATTTAATTAATTCAAAAAGATTGGAGATGTTGAATCAAATGTGTATACAAGGTATGTCCCATAAGTTCCCGGACTGGGTCCATAAAAAAAAAAGGTAAGATTTTTTTAATTTTTTTTTATTAAAACTTTTTAAAGTAATCCCCCCTTGCTTCAACGCACCAGCGCCATCGTTTCTCCCAATTGTCGAAACAGTTTTTATAAGCCTCTTTTGGAATGCTCTTCAATGCTAACGGCGATTTTTCTATTATGTCATCCCTGGTGTCAAAATGTCTTCCTTTTAGAACTGCTTCAAGTTTGGGGAACAGGAAAAAGTCATTTGGTGCGATGTCTGGGAAATAGGGTGGTTGAAGTAGGATTTGTGTCCCGTTTTTTCGCCAAAAAGCTAGTCATCAAGTGCGCTGTGTGAGGGCGAGCATTGTCATGGTGTAGGATCCAGCCACCATTAGTCCATTTTTCTGGCCTTTTTTTCGAATCGCTTCCCTTAGACGGCGAAGAATGCCCAAATACATATCCTTGATAACTGTTTGGCCTGCAGGAAGATACTCGTGATGAAAAATGCCCTTTTTATCCAAAAAAGCGACCAGCAACACTTTGTTTCTGGATTTCAATAATCTGGATTTTTTGGGTCTAAGCTCACCCGGACATCTCCACTCGGCAGATTGATGCTTGGTTTCAGGATCATAGCCATAGACCCATGTCTCGTAGCCTGTGATTATCTTGTCTTTCCATTCCGGATCCGTTCTTGTCATTTCCAACATGTCCTCACAGGTTGCAAGCCGACACAGTTTTTGCTCATTAGTGAGGAATCTTGGGATGAATTTTGCAGGAGTCTTTTTGATTCGGTTACGATCCTTCCAATCGTTGTTTTAGAGATGCCTGTGTCGTGCTCTAGCTCCAGAAAAGTGGTTCGAGGATTTTATTTTATCAAATCGGTGATTTTTTGCACATTTTCATCAGTCCTTTGAAATTTTTGGGCGTCCTTGACGAAGATCATCTTCAATGGAAATTCTGCCAGCCTTAAATCTAGAATGCCATTCAAAAACAATTGTTCTTTTTGGGGAATGCTTTATTAAGCATTTAAAAAGTTTCGGTAGCTGATATTTGAAGTTTCACACAAAATTCTATGCAAATCCTCTGCTTCAATTTTCGTTCCATCGTAAAATCGCCGCAGCGCTATGTGTAACCTTTAAATAAATTAGAATAACTTTGGGGCGCGTGCACGTACCGCCTCGATATTGGTACCACCGTGTAGCCAGATATTTTTTCTATAATAAACAGTCAAATTTATTTACATTTTTCATTTATTTATTTTTTTATGGACCCAGTCCGGGAACTTATGGGACATACCTTGTATTACCAATGGTATATATTGGCTTTCGTTCAAATTGATCACATATCCAACTATAATGGTGAATTGCAAGATGATAAAGAAATTACGTTGAAAATGGTGAATATGAATGATCCTTCAAATAACTTTCTTGAAGAAAATGAAGAAAACCTTGTACAACAGGTACTCTTCTACCAACTCTATGATTGATGCTGCTCTTTATATATGCAAATATCTTCTTTTTTATCTCCACTCAATCATATCAGGGTATCAAACCTATAGAGCTTGTTGATGGTGTCTGTGGGTGGAGATGAGTAGAGATCATTCATAGGAGATTTGATATCCATAAAGATTGGGTGAAGTAGAATGCGTCTGCTTTTGCCATTAAAACTGGGAGCACTACTCAGTAGCAGGCCACTGACTCAGCTCCAATATGAAATGGTCGCCTCTGACATGAGGAACAGACGCCATGTGTAGCCTCTTCTAACATGGAGTACAGACTCATCCTGTATCCAAGGATCAGGAGCCCTTATAGGGTACTATATGCAAATATGATTGAGTGAGAAAATCTACTCGCAAACAGCTGAGTAATATCGTAACCACAATTCACAATATCTTTATATGTTCAAGATATATTTAATAGCGTAAGCTTCCCAAGAAAAACATGTATTAAGATTTTAAAATACAGTCGAACTGTAACTAAGCCCAAGATACAAAAAAAATCGAATTATCCAAAAAATTGAATTAAAAACTTTTTGAATAAAGGAACCAAGATAAATATTGTAATTAAAGACCTTTGAAATATCCCAAGTTCTACTGTACTTGGAATTATTAACTTCAAAAAATAATAAGCCTCTTCAGCCTTATTTGTTAAATGACCATTACAGGAAACTGTAGAAACCGTATTTAGATGACGATTGAATGACATATAAGCAAAGATAAAACAAATAAAAAGTCAACCCCCACCAACGAGTGCATGTAAACAAACGGGGCTCTAACACATTTGTAAGTGTAAAAGTCGAACTCTTCTTCTTCTTCTTTCTTATCTCCACTCAATCATATTAGGGTATCAAGCTTGTAAAGCTTGAGACTTGGCTGAGTGAAGTAGAATGTGTCTACCTTTGTCATTAAGACTGGGAGCACTACTCAGTGGCAGGCCGACTTAGCTCCAAAAAAAAATGGCCGCCTCTGACATGAGGAACAGACGCCATGTGCAGCCGTTCCTAACATGGAGTACAAACGCTGCTCATCCTGTATCCCTGGATTAGGAGCCCTTACAGGGTACTATCAGCCGGGCCACTGAACCCAGTTTTTTTAGTGAGCTTGTTACTGCTCCCCCTCCTCCTTTTTCATCCGGGCTTGGGACCGGCAAGGGCGGAGTTAAAAGTCGAAGTGCTTTACTCATGTGCAGACATGTGGTACACTTACAGTAAAAGCAGTCGCCTACTTCTACCCACCATGAGAGACCATTACAGGAAACTGTAGAACCTTATTTAGATGGCAATTGAATAACTTATATAAGCAATGATAACCCAATATAATGCGGCTTATATGATCGTAGAACGACATTTGACAATTATACCGCAAATGTTTCTTTTGAACGCCAAATCGAAATTTATTTTAAGGAGAAGTAACGATTATTTCTAACCTTAGGGATGAAGTATGAAAGGATGAATTGTGAAGAGTAATGATGAACGGAAAAATAGAAGTGTTCAGGGATGGGAATCGAACCCACAGTGTTCTGCTTACCGGGCAGATGCCATGTCCACTAAGCAATGATAAAACAAATAAAAATCAAAAGTCCACCCCCACCAACGAGTGCATGTAAACAAACGGTGCGCTGGCACATTTGTAAGTGTAAAAGTCGAATAGCTTGTCACAAGTGTAGACATGTGGTGCACTTACAGTAAAAGGAATCGCCAACATCTACCCACCATGATTATCATGGCCTATACCACGTGTAATTGGGATCATAATTTAAAATATATATAAAAATATTTGCAAAGAAAGGAAACTTTATACAAATATTTATTTGTTTCTCGTAAAGTTAGAGGCTGCCTGGTCGGCATTCATAGTTCTTCAAATTAAAGATACTTCGACCAGTAAATCTTTTTTATTATATCGACGTTTCAACAAAAATCTTTTGTTCTCGTCAGAAGCGAACAAAAATTAAAACATTTGGCAAAGCGTTAAAAATTATTCTCTTTGTGATCGAGAAAAAAATATTTATTTACAAATACATCTCAGCTAGGAAACGATGCTAAAATGGCTTAGGTTATCTAATCATAACTCTGACAAATGGATTATAGGAAGTTTATCCAACTTTATAGAATTTATATTATATCGAGAGAAATAGAAATTTCTGACATGAAAACGAAATACTTCCAAAAAACATTTTTTTTATCAGAAGAACATGAAGTTTTTTGTATCCATAAGGTATTTAGATCAGGCTAAAAAAATACGCCCCTATTTGTAAATAGGAAATCGAATATAAATGGAATAAAAATATTATACATATATACTTATTAAAAATAAAAAAAGGCATATCCTGACCACGAGCACATGTGCTTTTCAAAAGGCAGAGCGCCATCTGGTGGAACAGAAAACAACTAAACATTGATTTAGCCTGTTTTCTGATAATTGGCCAACCCAATTTCTTGATAAATCAAGAAGAGCCATCCACGAATTTAATTATTCTTAATAATGGCGTCCAGACGGCTTGGGTGACAGTAAACAAACATGCCCGGCGGCGCCAGCCGCCGACAAAGGACTAGAACACGGCTTGGTCTGATACCGACCAGTTGGGTGTTTTCCTCTGTCCTCTTAAGATGTATTAAATAAAGTTAGTTAGAAGGAGACTTTTATCCTCTCCTTTATGCTATTTAGTGATCTTATTTAAATCCTTTTAAACTTTATTATTTTTTAAAAGGGGGGAAATAAACACGCTATCTATATTCAGAATTCTAAAGTATTTATGAGAATCTTTGTTTCTTTTTCTTTAAAAATCAACATTTTCTTTCTATCCTTACTGCAATGATCTACTGACGAAACTGCTGATAGGGTCCACCACTGATGAGTCAGGCCCTCCCAATATTTTATCTTTGTTATAAGGGAAGTAAATAAGTGTTTATATGAAATATATATGCTCATGAACAAAACTTAAGGAATTGGAGATATCGCCGATCGTCTGTTTTACTTTAAGGAGACAAAGACAATTTTGTTCACACTTGGTTATCTCGTGTCTTCAATAAAGGTCATTGTAATATCTTTCAGAGTTATTGTCTGAATCCCAATATATATGCTAAAAGGTACAGCTTCCTTAAATTTTGTTTAGGAGTGTAAATTTCAAATATATATTTCCATATTAAGAATATATATAATCTTAGATTTAAAAAAAGTCATATATTGGATTTAATAAAAGATTTATTTTGCCAATATTTCGGCTGGCCGAACGCCAACCTTTATTACAAAAATGTAATGCCTCGATAAAGGTTGGCGTTCGACCAGCCGAAATATTGGCAAAATAAATATTTTATTAAATCCAATATATGCCTTTTTTAATCTAACGAATTAAATATGGATTGCTCTATTTTCAAAACAAATATATAATCTAAGTAAATTAAATTTTATTGCCATCTATCGTTAAAACTTTACACAAATAAATTTACTGGCAATGCGTTTCTTTTAAATATCATAATAAATTTACTGGCAATGCGTTTCTTTTAAATATCATAATAAATTCACTGGCAATGCGTTTCTTTTAAATATCAATATGATATTTAAAAGAAACGCATTGCCAGTAAATTTATTTGTGTAAAATATAATCTTAGGTTAGACTTTTAAAAATGGCTATTTTAAATGTAAAAGATAAAATCACACGGTTCCACATCACTATCAACCCTATGTACCCTATCCTCGTATTTACAACAAAGCAGCAGAGTAAGTTTACGTAGAATGTCGCTAGCAAAATGACCAGAATGTTTTCATCAACATGGCGTCATGATATTTTCATCCAATCATATTGCCACATTGTCTCATGTGAAGGTAACTTTTGTTCTTAAAATGGCCAGCGTCTTTCAAATCATGTGGATTTAAGACAACACAAATTCCATTCACTATCTTTCTCTCTTTTTTTTGCTTATCCCTAGTACACGTGGTACAGGCCATGATAATCATGGTGGGTAGAAGTAGGCGACTTCTTTTACTGTAAATGCACCAAATGTCTACACATGTGAAAAGCAGTTCGACTTTGCACTTACAAATGTGCCAGAGCCCAGTTTGGTTACTTGCACTCGCTGGTGGGGTTGGACTTTGCAAGAATCGGGGGTCCATTGAAGCATTTTTTTTAAGTGAAAAGAAAAAAAGTGCCCAATGCGGGAATCGAACCCGGGTCGTAGTGGTCGAGGGCCAACGGTTTAGACCAAGCATGTCAAACTCAAATCCTAACACGGGCCAAATAAAAAAGTAATAAGATTATGTGGGCCGCAAAAAATACTTATGGCGATGTACATACGTTATGTATGTAGGTATAATACTGTATTATCAAAACTTACGACTTATGTATGGCGACCAGTGGTTCGTTATTAATAAATAAATTATGTATAATTACAATTTTTAAAAATTAGGCTACAAATTTTTATTATTATTATTTTTTTAATTTATAAATTTTTTAATCAAAATATATTGTCTGGTGGGCCGCAAATTTTTTCGTTGTGGGCCGCATGAGGCCCGCGGGCCGCGAGTTTGACATGCTTGGTTTAGACCATCCTTCCACTGAACTATCTTTCTCTGATGATGAGATACAATTTGGATTATAGATAAGGATCAAAAGGTAACAAGATCAAATATCTAAATTTTCGAAATGTATGTGAAGTTTCGGTAACAGAATTGTTAAAATCATCAGATATTGTATACTAAAAATAATTTTTATTATAAAACTGATTAATCATTACTTTGATGATTGAAGCAACGCTATTACCGAAATGTCAAAAGCCTTTCAATAATTTAGATTTGGTCTTATTACTTTTTTGTGATAGTATATTTCTCTCTTTATATTTATAATAGGATAAATATACGGGAATGTATTACACCAATCTTGGTGAACAAAGCTCTGAAGATAAAATGTGGCAATATGGGAGAGAAAGATGGGTCATGGTCTGTACACACAATGCAAACACATTACATGGAAGTACAGACATCATCAGAAAGTAATAAAAGCTCCAATAATTTACTTAAACCAGCATCTGATGGGAGTATTCATTTGTTTGAATTACAGCACTTCCTGGTTTCATTGATAGCGTCTATTTTCTTTGGACATAAGGGGCATATATTTATTTTTGTATTCTATATAGAAGCTTTAGTACGATACATATATAATGGTGCCTCCTTAGGAATATATATAAAGAGACAAAGGTCGCCTCTCCCGTCAAAATAAGCGTCAAAACTAGACGCCATCTATTGACCGTCACCGCAACTAGCGGCCTCGGGTCGGTGACAAAGCCACAACACCAGCTTTGGCAAACTGAAAAGCGTCCACCTAGAGACCATGGTTTCGGGCTAATGGCCCTCGTCAGTCTAGGGCGGACTTTATTCCATGAGATCCACACGGGATCTAATGGAATCTTGACAATCTGCCAAAGAGGTGTATAGCTGGCAAAGTGGCTGGGCCAAATCTATGGCTATAATATAGATTTCAAAAATAAAACTACAACCTTTCGCAATGAGTTTCTTTTATTATATTATTTTATATATATTCATATTATATACCACAATAATATTATTTTATTATTTGATAATAAAAGAAACTCATTGCGAAAGGTTGTAGTTTTATTTTTGAAATTTGTAACGCAATTTTTCGTTTACTTCAAAAAATAATATAGATGGAAATTTTGCCGGGAGGATATTGATCTAAAGAGACAAAGGTCGCCTCTCCCGTCAAAATAGACGTCAAAAACTGACACAGGAAACTGTGGAAACCGTATTTAGATGGCAATTGAATAACTTATAGAAGCAATGATAACCCAATATAATGCGGCCTATATGATTGTTGAACGGAGTTTGACAATTTTACCGCAAATGTTTCTTTTGAACGAAAAATCGAAATTTATTTTAAGGAGAAATAACGATTATTTAACCTTAGGATGAAGTATGAAAGGATGAAATGTGAAGAGTAATGATGAACGGAAAAATAGAAGTGTTCAGGGATGGGAATCGAACCCACAGTGTTCCGCTTACCGGGCAGATGCCATGTCCACTAGGCAATGATAAAACAAATAAAAATCAAAAGTCCACCCCCACTAGCGAGTGCAAGTAACCACTTTGGCACATTTGTAAGTGTAAAAGTCGGACTTATTTTCACATATGTTATATAGACATTTGATGCATTTATAGTAAAAGGAATTGCCAACATCTACCCACCATGATTATCATGGCCTATACCACATGTACTTGGGATAATAATTCAAAAAAATATATATAAATATTTGCAAAGAAAGGAAACTTTATGCAAATATTTATTTGTTTCTCGTAAAGTTAGAGGCTGCCTGGCCGGCATTCATAGTTCTTCAAATTAAAGATACTTCGACCAGTAAATCTTTTTATTATCTCGACGTTTCGACAAAAATCTTTTGTTCTCGTCAGAAGCGAACAAAAATTAAAACATTTGGCAAAGCGTTAAAAATTATTCTCTTTGTGATCGAGAAAAAAATATTTATTTACAAATACATCTCAGCTAGCAAACGATGCTGAAATGGCTTAGGTTATCTAATCATAACTCTGACAAATGGATTATAGGAAGTTTATCCAACTTTATAGAATTTATATTATATCGAGAGAATTAGAAATTTCTGACATGAAAACGAAATACTTCCAAAAAACTTTTTTTTTTATCAGAAGAACATGAAGTTTTTTGTATCCATAAGGTATTTAGATCAGGCTAAAAAAATACGCCACTATTTGTAAATAGGAAAATAGAATATAAAATGTATAAAAATTTTATACATATATACTTATTAAAAATAAAAAAGGCATATCCTGACCACGAGCACATGTGCTTTTCAAAAGGCAGAGCGCCATCTGGTGGAACAGAAAACAACTAAACATTGATTTAGCCTGTTTCCTGATAATTGGCCAACCCAATTTCTTGATAAATCAAGAAGAGCCATCCACGAATTAAATTATTCTTAATAATGGCGTCCAGACGGCTTGGGTGACAGTAAACAAACATGCCCGGCGGCGCCAGCCGCCGACAAAGGACTAGAACACGGCTTGGTCTGATACCGACCAGTTGGGTGTTTTCCTTTGTCCTCTTAAGATGTATTAAATAAAGTTAGTTAGAAGGAGACTTTTATCCTCTCCTTTATGCTATTTAGTGATCTTATTTAAATCCTTTTAAACTTTATTATTTTTTAAAAGGGGGGAAATAAACACGCTATCTATATTCAGAATTCTAAAGTATTTATGAGAATCTTTGTTTCTTTTTCTTTAAAAATCAACATTTTCTTTCTGTCCTTACTGCAATGATCTACTGACGAAACTGCTGATAGGGTCCACCACTGATGAGTCAGGCCCTCCCAATATTTTATCTTTGTTATAAGGGAAGTAAATAAGTCTTTATATATGAAATATATATGTTCATGAACAAAACTTAAGGAATTGGAGATATTGCCAGTCGTCTGTTTTATTTTAAGGAGACAAAGACAATATTGTTCACACTTGGTTATCTCGTGTCTTCAATAAAGGTCACTGTAATATCTCTCAGAGTTATTGTCTAAATACCAATATACATGCTAAAAGGTTCAACTTTCTTTAATTTTGTTTAGGAGTGTAAATTTCAAATATATATTTCCATATTAAGAATATATATAATCTTAGATTAAAAAAGGCATATATTGGATTTAATAAAAGATTTATTTTGCCAATATTTCGGCTGGCCGAACGCCAACCTTTATTACAAAATGTAATGCCTCGATAAACGTTGGCGTTCGGCCAGCAGAAATATTGGCAAAATAAATCTTTTATTAAATCCAATATATGCCCTTTTTTAATCTAATGAATTAAATATGGATTTCTCTATTTTCAAAACAAATATATAATCTTAGGTTAGACTTTTAAAAATGGCTATTTTAAATGTAAAAGATAAAATCACACGGTTCCACATCACTATCAACACTATGTACCCTATCCTCATATTTACAACAAAGCAGCAGAGTAAGTTTTCATAGAATGTCGCTAGCAAAATGACCAGAATGTTTTCATTAACATGGCGTCATGATATTTTCATCCAAACATATTGCTACATTGTCTCATGTGAAAGTAATTCTTGTTCCTAAAACGGCTAGCGTCCTTCCAATCATGTAGATTTAAGACAACACAAATTCCATTCACTATCTTTCTCTTTTTTTTTTGCTTATCCCTATAGTACACGTGGTACAGGCCATGATAATCATGGTGGGTAGAAGTAGGCGACTGCTTTTACTCTAAGTGCCCCATATGTCTACACATGTGAAAAGCAGTTATACTTTGCACTTAAAAATGTGCCAGAGCCCCGTTTGGTTACTTGCACTCGCTGGTGGGGTTGGACTTTGCAAGAATCGGGGGCCATTGAAGCATTTTTTTTTTTATTGAAAAAAAAAAAAAACTGCCCAATGCGGGAATCGAACCCGGGTCGTAGTGGTCGAAAGCCAACGGTTTAGACCATCCTTCCACCGACCTATCTCTTTCTGATGATGAGATACAATTTCGATTATAGATAAGGATCAAAAGGTAACAAGATCAAATATCTAAATTATTGAAATGTTTGTGAAGTTTCGGTAACAGCATTGCTAAAATCATCACAATTGTATACTAAAAATAATTTTTAGTATAAAACTGATTAATCATTACTTTGATGATTCAAAATTCGAAACTATTTAAAAACGTTAGATTCTTTCTGAAATTAAGCAATTTCTACCCTCCTTACTGCAATGGAAAAATTAAAGGGAGGGCCTGGCTCATCAGTGGTGAACCTTCCCAGCGGTTTTGCCAGTTTAATCTACCATACCGCTGTTATATTGCATTTTTGGAACTTCCTTTTATAGTGTTACTGTTGCTATACTTTTGGAATGGGTATTTTAGAAGAACTATGGACATAAGATTTGGGGACAGTAGAATTAAATACAAATATAAATATATAATATGCTTCGAGCAATCGCTCTTCCGCAAATATCAAATTGTGTCTTTTATTAGATGATTGTAGCAACGCTATTACCGAAATTTCAAAAACCTTTCAATAATTTAGATTTGGTTTTATTACCTTTTTTTGATAGTATATTTGTCTCTTTATATATAATAGAATAAATATACGGGAATGTATTACACCAATCTTGGTGAACAAAGCTTTGAAGATAAAATGTGGCAATATGGGAGAGAAAGATGGGTCATGGTCTGTACACAATGCAAACACATTACATGGAAGCACAGACATCATCAGAAAGTAATAAAAGCTCCAATAATTTACTTAAACCAGCATCTGATGGTATCATTCATTTGTTTGAATTACAGCACTTCCTGGTTTCATTGATGGCGTCTATTTTCTTTGGACATATCGAGAATATATTTATTTTTGTATTCTATATAGAAGCTTTAGTACGATACATATATAATGGTGCCTCCTTAGGAATATATATATGGTACAAATAATTGTAAATATAAAATAGGGGTTATTGTTAATATTCAAAATATTCACACCTTTATTTTACAAAATTTATTTTGTCCATAATATAAATTTATATATCAATTCTTTTTTTCTCCCCGTTGAATATAAGCAAAAAAATATTTTAAAACTTAATTCTATTGACGTTATGTTGCGCTGAGTTTGTTGTTGACACACATTAAAATGTTATAATACCTTGATAAAGGTTGGCGTTCAGCCAACTGAAATATTGGTGAAATAAATGATATTTTGATCCAATATATGCCTTTTTAATTAAAGAAGTATATATATATATATTTATACACTGGCCCCCAATATTTTTCATTCATCTCAAATTTTATTGAACATTTATCAATGAAATTTTATACACAAATTTATTATTCCATTATTGATTAAAATACTCGAAATCAAAGAAATCTAAAACATATTTTATGCAAATTAGCCGGTCAAACAATGATCTTCTTGCAGTCAGTGTATAAATATCTTGGATATTGTTGTTAATATGGGGTGTGATCGCCTTCAACTGATAGACAGGCTCTACATCGGTGACCCATATTAAGAATTGGGGAGTTTATCAGCTCCTGTGGAATCAACGCCCACTCTTGTGTTAAGGCTGTTTCTAGCTCATGAGTATTTCTAGGAGGAGGTTGGAGGGATGAGATCCCCGTCCTAGATTGACCCATACATGCTCAATGGGATTTAGGTCTGGAGATCGAGCTGCCCAATTATTCCGATAAATTGCATGGTTTTATTAATTAATTAAAGCATTCTATAGATTGCCTCATTTTTACATGCAAAGTTTGAAATGATTTCTAAATTTTACATTTTGCCTATGATAAGTATAGAATACTTAGGCATTCAATGTAATTTGAAAAATTGGTTATTTTCGTAATATTATTCTGCTATCATTCTATATATACCTAAATCAATTATAACTTTACCTGAAAATAAGAGGTATTTCCAGATAAATTCCCGAACTTACATGTTGTTTAAAATATACACTCATGGATAAAACTCAAAGAAGTGAAAAGTATTTGATTTAAGGAGACAGAGACAATTTTGATCACACTAGGTTATCTCGTGTGTCTTCAATTAAAGGTCATTGTAATATACTTCAGAGGTATTGTTTGAATCCCGATATACATGCAAAAAGATACAACTTCTTTAAGTTTTGTCCATGGGTGTATATGAGATAATCTATCAATACCTATATTTCTTTCTAAACGTAATTCGAGTATCACATCCATTTATATTTCTTTCTTAGCGATCTTGAAGGAATTTATTATCATCCAGTGTCCACCGGACAAGTAAGACTGACTATTCATCGTTGTTTGGAAGTCGACAAGATGGCATCATTGAATCAAGTGACTTTAATATTTTTTGTTTATGTTTATTATTAATGAAAGATATATTTTTATATAAAAGACTTATTTTATTTATCTTAAGTGAACAACGTGCAACATACTACTAATGTAAAGTTAGATATATATTACATATTTATAAAAACAATAATGTTGGTCGATGGTCAAATATATTTAAACATATTATATAACAGTGACGATATCGAAGACCCTTATTCTTCTACAAGCCGTCTCAACAAGGATTATAAATACTAAAAAGGCTATAATCAACCAATTATTTATTTTATTCTCGAAGTTTCAGTAATTCGCTGTCATTCTCCCATCTTTTCCCTGGGGAAAGTGAGTCACTGAAAAGTCAGGAGTTGAATAAACTATTGGTTGCTGTAGCTGTATTTATTCCAAACAAACTTCCAATCAACAAATTATCTTAGAAAATACCAATAAGGTATCTCTTATAAGTACTTCTTTATTTGACGAACAAGTTTAAAATAGGAACACTATGTATTGTTGGTGACATAGACTGTTGAGATGTAAGTCCTGATCATTATATTACAGTATGAGTTGGTTTTCTTCTTTTCCATACGTTTAAATTTCTTGAAAATAAAGATACTTCGGCCAGTAAATCTTTTTATTATCTCAACGTTTCGACAAAAAATATTTTGTCCTCGTCAGGAGCAAAGAAAAATTGACGAGAATAAAAGATTTTTGTTGAAACACAGGTAATAAAAAGATTTACTGGCCGAAGTATCTTTATTTTCAAGAAATATGAATGCCGGCCAGGCAGCCTCAATATTTACGATACGTTTAAATGTTCAATCAGAGATGTCTTTCATGTCCTGATGTCATATTTGTTTAGTTGTCTTCACTAGAGAGCATTTGGCTTCATCTCGTGGCTATGAATACTCACAGGGGTCACCACTGGAAAGTGTATATCTAGACCAGGGTTCGGCAAATGCAGCTCGTGAGCCACATGCGGCTCTTTAGATGTGAAGCTGCAGCTTTTTATATAGTTCCATTCGCAAATATTATTTATGCGAGTACTATTTATTGTTGGAAAGAAAAAAATTGTGGCTCTTTAAAAACTTTGAAATTTTGTAAATTGTAATTTTTGACTCTTCCGAACCCTGCTCTAGACCTCTCAATAATGTCTTGATGGTCCACCATTGCCGCAAGGTGATCTAACATGTAATAAATTGTCTAGAAAGGGAACTTTGAAAGACAACGAATGTAGATTTCTACTTATGATTGTCCATTCTCCATTGTAGATCTACACATCCCTCAGCCATTTCCTCATTCAGCTCAACATGTTTGAAGGCGTGGCATTGTCAATAGGTAATTCCTTGAAGAAATTGTCCTTCTATCAGAAAATTTGTCATCCAGACCGGATTTCCTGAGTGCACTGATTGCTATCACAAAGAAATTGACTTTCTCACGTTTCAAGGGAATTACCAAATTATATCATACCCTGGGGTAAAACCCCTTTTTATTTTTGCCATTTAGGTATTTCAACCAATATTTCTCTTTATCAACAACTCGAATTTATAGAGGATTATCTTTTTAAAGAGGAATATCTGTTTATGTGTGTCGTACCTAATATCATATTTTTAAAATAATAATTTGCTAATATATTTTGGCCTGTCCAAAAAGGAGTTGATTATAGAAATGAGCGTGTGTCATTGAATCCGTAGTTGTGTGACAGAAGTGTCCTGTGACAATGGCGACATTGAGACTGCCAGCCTTGGTGACAACTGGAGTTGACTTCCTGACATGACCACATTTGACCCATAGCCATTTACTGAGAACAACGCTCGGTATCCAGCTTAATTAATACCTCTGTAGGAGCGTCACATACGTCTGAACTGTTCTTGTCACATCACGTGACTCAATTCTGACGTAATAACTCAGAGTTGCGTAATAATTCAGTTTGTTTGATGGTTGGGTATTCACCGATGAGCCAAACCAAATTTCATTCTTGGTGTGATTAATTATAACATACACTCATAGACAAAATTTAAGGAAGTTGTACCTTTCAGCATGTATATCGGGATTTAGACAATAAAAGAGATTTAATACACCTTCATTGAAGACATGAGATAACCAAATGTAAACAAAATTGTCTCTGTCTCCTAAAAAAAAAACAGATGACCGGGGACGTCAAGACTTTCTATTTCCTTAAGCTTTGTCCATGAGTGTATTGTCTAATGATCCATATTTCAATTAAAAGCACTTTGATAAAACATAGTACTAAGGAGAGAATTGGAAAAATATGAATTCTCTCTCTATCTCTTCAAGATGGGGAGTTTAGATCTGGGGACTTAATTTATCTATAAATAGGAGCATCGTAGTTTTTAAAAAGGTAGATACTCTTAAAATTTAAACTATTTAAATTGGCGTTTGACAAGCAAAGTAAAAGTGGAAACTTTAGATCATACCCAATAGAAATATGTGATTTTGTGCATTTTTAGTATGAAAGATGCATTACTAAGGCACAAAATTCTTCTTCCTTAGCCAATTATACCCCAATACTGGTAGATGGTTTAACGGAAAGTTGTTTTAGAGAGATCCAAACTTCGATTTCAAATAATGGTTTTGCTTAATGGCACTCATTAGTAAAACCGTTTGTTTTAGAAAAATGCTTTCTATGATTTATCTCTATAATCTTAATTGTTAAAGGCATATACAGTAGAACCTCCCTTTAGCGCCACCCCGCTAGCGGAGACCTCTCTACAAAGGACAGTTTTCATTTGCAAAATTGCCATTTTTACTATTTAGCAACTCTCCAGTAAGAGGACACCTCTCCCTAAAGGACTCTTTGGCTCTATAATTAGGTTTATATTAAAAAATAGACACTTCGGCCAGTTGGAGTTTTTTATTTTCTCAACATTTCGACAAAAATCTTTTGTCTTCGTCAGGAGAAGTAAATAAAAATAAAGCATTTGGCAAGGCGTTAAAAATTAGGTGTTATCCTTTACAGGGAGGTAGTTCTACTGTATAAAAATACAAGTTACATCTCAACAAACTTTCAAGTTTAAACTATCATTTTGTACTATGATTCTCCTATTTAGGTAATCTCGTAAAGTCTGGTGAAGTATATATCAAAGATAATCAAGGCCATATGTGGACTTTATTAAAAGAAGAAACAAAGACCTGTAAACGAAAGGAGAAACCATCCTAATTTTTAGATACTTTTCTTTTTTATAAATAGATATTTGTATCTTATGAAACATACAGATATTTCTCCTTGTTTTCTATTTATGCTTAAAATAAAATAATACAGAAAGATCAATGAAAAAATACTATATTAATATTTACTTTGTGTGTGATTTCCATCAGTGCAGAAATATATGATTTTACGAAATACCAAAAATTTTTCAATTTAGAGTTTATATATAACAAACTCTTTAATTAAAAAGGCATATATTGGATCAAAAAATAATTTATTTTACCAATATTTCAGTTGGCTGAACGCCAACCTTTATGTTATAACACTTTGATAAAGCTTAATGTCCATAGTTAATCTAAAATACCCATTCGAAGAGTCAAGAATCAGTATCACTATAAAAGGAAGTTCCAAAAATGCAATATAACAGCGGTATGGTAGATTAAACTGGCGAAACCGCTGGGAGGGTTCACCACTGATGAGCCAGGCCCTCCCTTTAATTTTTCCATTGCAGTAAGGGCAGTAGAAATTGTTTTATTTTAAAAAGAATATTACGCGTCTAGAATAGTTTTGTAATTTGACTTTGATAAAGGTTGGCGTTCAGCCAACTGAAAATTTGGTAAAATAAATTATTTTTTGATCTAATATATGCCTATTTAATTAAAGATTTATTTATGGATTGCTCTATTTTCAAAATAACAAACTCTGTAAAGGTTCTTTTTAATTAATTCTAAAAAAATGTATTTTAAGTATCATTAATTTTTTTTAGAATCTATCGCTTTGTTTTATAGGGCCATCTATACTCTTTTGATTGAAAGAGCTTGCCATTTTTTTCACACTGAAGAAACACATCACTTATAAAATCTGTTAGGATATTTAGTATTGATTTGCGTGTCGTAACTTTCATCATTTCACTGTGCTCTGATTACTTGATATTCTTTCAAAATACTTACGCAAAATTTAGAACTATTAATTTATAAATTCAAGTTTTAGAATCATCTATGAATCATAAAAAAATATATATTTTTCTGACGTATCAGCGAGACCTATTGTCGTTCTATTCAAGATGTAAAAACATTTTGTCGAATTTTGTTACTTGTGACTTTTCCACCTTTGGAAAAGTCGACAGTGTGTTGGCCAAAATATCAGTCAAAAACCTTTTGAATGTTAATTAGTTTACAATCAGATTTGATTATAATCTAAACTACTTTGGTGT
>CP092866.1:19466938-19545814 GCA_030710605.1 Cordylochernes scorpioides | reverse complement strand
CAAAAATGTTTATAATTTCTTCCACAACACAAAACCTATTCTCAATTGTTACTATAGAAACAATTTAGCTTATTAAGAAGTAAAATGTGAACTATAGAATGATCGTAAATGCAGAAGAGGACGTCCATACGGAGAAGGCACTTCAGTTGGCCGGTATTGTGATCAGGGTACACGGACCGATCTGATCTGCTCCATGGACAAAACACTACCACCACCTCAGTTGGCCGGTATTATAATTAGGGTGCACGGACCGATCTGATCTGCTCCATGGACAAGACACCACCACCACCTCAGTTGGCCGGTATTGTGATCAGGGTGCACGTACCGATCTGATCTGCTCCATGGACAAGACACCACCACCACCTCAGTTGGGCGGTATTGTGATCAGGGTGAACGGACCGATCTGATCTGTTCCATGGACAATACACCACCACCACCTCAGTTGGCCGGTATTGTAATCAGGGTACACGGACCGATATGATCTGCTCCATGGACAAGACACCACCATCAACTCAGTTGGCCGGTATTGTAATCAGGGTGCACGGACCGATTTGATATGCTCCATGGACAAGACACCACCACCATAATAATCGTAGAGGTCTCTGGTTGATCAAATCGGATAACCACTGGGATGATTCACCACTGATAAGCCTAGCCCCCCACAATATACATTTTACATCCTTCCTGTCAATGGTTGTAGAAAACTATAGAATAGGCGAATTTTAACGAGTTTAATATACGTATTTGTTTTTGACTCGCGCTTTAGATGTTGTACTAAATTCGAAAAATCACCTGAGAACGCCCTTGCAACCTTAGAACAATTTTCAACGCCTTTCCAAATGCTCTATTTTTATTTACTTCTCCTGACGAAGACAAAAGATTTTTGTCGAAACGTTGAGAAAATAAAAACCTCTAACTGGCCGAAGTGTCTATTTTTTATATAAATATGAATGCCGGCCAGGTAGCCTCTAACTTTACGATATAGAAGAGGCATTATAGAACACCAAAATTGTTGGTTTAGATTCTAATCAAATTTGATTATAAACTAATTAGCCTTCAAAGAACCTTTTGTCTGATATTTTGGCCAACACACTGTCGACTTTTCCAAAGATGGAAAGCTCTTGTTTTTTAACGAAAAGATTTTACACCTTCAAAAGAACGACAATAGGTCTCACTGAAATGTCAGAAAATATTTTTTTAGGATTGAGATGAGTCTAAACTTTGAATTTATAAATTAATAGTTCTAAATTTTGCATAAATATTTTGATAGAATATCAAGTAATCAGAGCACAGTAAAATAATAAAGGTTATGACACATAAATCCATACTAAATATCCTAACAGGTTTTATAAGTGATGTGTTTCTTCAGTGTAAAAAAGAATTTCAAGCTCTTTTTTCAATCAAAAGAGTATAGATGGCCTTATAAAACAAAGTGATAGATTCTAAAAATATTAATGATACTTAAAGTACCTTTTTTTTAGAATTTTAATTAAAGAGGACCTTTACAGAGTTTGTTATTTTGAAAATAGAGCAATCCATTGATAAATATTTAATTAAAAAGACATATATTGGATCAACATATCATTTATTTTACCAAAATATCAGTTGGCTGAACGCCAACCTTTATCAAGGTGTTATAACATAAAGGTTGGCGTTCAGCCAACTGAAATATTGGTAAAATAATTAGTTTTTTGATCCAATATATGCCTTTTTAATTAAAGAGTTTGTTATATATAAACGCTAAATTGAAAGATTTTTGGTATTTCGTAAAATCATATATTTTTGCACTAATGGAAATCACACACACACAAAGTAAATATTAACATAATATTTTATTCATTGATCTTCCTATATTATTTTATTTTAATAACAAATAGAAAACAAGGAGAGATATCTGCATGATGTATAAGATACAAATATCTATTTATAAAAGAAAAGTATCAAAAAATTAGGATGGTTTCTCCTTTTGATTACAGGTCTTTGTTTCTTCTTTTAATAAAGTAGAATCCATATATGGCGTTGATTATCCATGATATATACTTCACCAAAGATCACTTGACGAAATTACCTAAATGGGGAAATAATTGTACAAAATAATAGTTTAAACTTGAAAGTTTGTTTCGATTTAACTTGTTTTTTCCCCTTATCTCTAGTACACGTGATACAGGCCATGATAATCATGGTGGGTAGTTAGCGACTGCTTTTTACTGTAAGCGCACCACATGTCTACACATGTGAAAAGCAGTTCGACTTTGCACTTACAAATGTGCCAGAGCCCCGTTTGGTTACTTGCCCTCGCTGGTGGGGTTGGACTTTTGCAAGAATCGGGGGCCATTGGAGCATTTTTTTTTTTTTTTTAAATTTTTAACAGAAAAAATTGTCCAATGCGGGAATCGAACCCGGGTCGTAGTGGTCGAAACCCAAACGGTTTTAAACCGTGTTTTTAACGGATTCAACTTGTATTTTTATACAGTAGAACTACCTCCATATAGAGGATAACACCTAATTGCAGAGCCAAAGAGTCCTTTAGGGAGAGATATCCTCTTACCGGAGAGTTGCTAAATAGTAAAAATTGTAATTTTCCAAATGAAAACTGTCCTTTGTGAGAGGTGTCCGCTAAAGGGAGGTTCTACTGTATAACAATTAAGATTATAGAGGTAAATCATAGAAAGCATTTTTCTAAAACAAACGGTTTTCCAAATAAGTGTCATTAAGCAATCCATTATTTGAAATCGAAGTTTGGATCTCTCTGAAACAACTTTCCGTTGAACCATCTACCAGTACTAGGGTATAATGGGCTAAGGAAGAAGAATTTTGTGCCTTATTATGCATCCTTCATACTAAAAATGCACAAAAATCACATATTTCTATTGGGTATGGTCTAAAATTTTCACTTTTACTTTGCTAGTCAAATGCCGATTTAAATAGTTTAAATTTTAAGAGTATCTACCTTTTAAAAACTACGATGCTCCTATTTATAAATAAATTAAGTCCCAGATCTAAACTCCCATCTTAAAGAGATAGAGAGAGAATTCATATTTTAACAAATTTTCTCTTAGTACTATGTTTTATCAAATTGCTTTTAATTGAAATATGGATCAATAGACAATACACTCATGGACAAAGCTTAAGGAAGTAGAAGGTCTTGACGTCGCCGGTTATCTGTTTTTTTTAAGAAGACAGAGACAATTTTGTTTACATTTGGTTATCTCATGTCTTCAATGAAGGTGTATCAAATCTCTTTCAGAGTTATTGTTTGAATTCCGATATACATGCTGAAAGGTACAACTTCCTTAAATTTTGTCCATGAGTGTATGATATAATTAAACACACTAAGAATGAAATTTGGTTTGGCTCATCGGTGAATACCCAACCATCAAACTAACTGAAGTATTACGCAACTCTGAATTATTACGTCAGAATTGAGTCACGTGATGTGACAAGAACAGTTCAGACGTATGTGACGTTCCTACAGAGGTATTAATTAAGCTGGATACCGAGCGTTGTTCTCAGTAAATGGCTATGGGTCAAATGTGGTCATGTCAGGAAGTCAACTCCAGTTGTCACCAAGGCTGGCAGTCTCAATGTCGCCATTGTCACAGGCACACTTCTGTCTCACAGCTACGGATTCAATGACACATGCTCATTTCTATAATAATCAGCTCCTTTTTGGATCGGCCAAAATATATTAGCAAATTATTATTTTGAAAATATGATATTAGGTACGACACACATAAACAGATATTCCTCTTAAAAAGATAATCCTCTATAAATTCGAGTTGTTGATAAAGAGAAATATTTGTATAACGACCTAAATGGCAAAAAATAAAAAGGGGTTTTACCCCAGGGTATGATATAATTTGGTAATTCCCGTTTGACACGTGAGAAAGTCAATTTCTTTATGATAGCAATCAGTGCACTCAGGAAATCCGGTCTGGATGACAAATTTTCTGATAGAAGGACAATTTCTTCAAGGAATTACCTATTGACAATGCCACGCCTTCAAACATGTTGAGCTGAATGAGGAAATGGCTGAGGGATGTGTAGATCTACAATGGAGAATGGACAATCATAAGTAGAAATCTATATTCGTTGTCTTTCAAAGTTTCCTTTCTAGACAATCCATTACACATCACCTTGCGGCAATGGTGGACCATCAAGACAGTATTGAGAGGTCTAAACCAGGAGTTGGCAAACCTTTGAGTTGGAAGAGTCAAAAATTACTATTTACAAAATTTCAAAGTTTTTAAAGAGCCACAAAATTTTTTCTTGCCAACAATAAATAGTACACAGCATAAATAATATTTACGTATGGAACTATATAAAGAGCCGCAGCTTCACATCCAAAGAGCCACAGTTACTGACCCCTGGTCTAGACAGTGAGTAATCATAGCCACGAGATGAAGCCAAATGCTCTCTGGTGAAGACAGCAAGACAAATATGACATCAGGACATGAAAGACATCTCATATTGAACATTTAAACGAATGTAAAAGAAGAAAACCAACTCATACTGTAATATAATGATCAGGACTTACATCTCAACAGTCTATGTCACCAACAATACATAGTGTTAAAATTTTACACAAATAAATTTACTGGCAATGCGCTTCTTTTAAATATCATCAAATATTATCTATACGATAACTAATATCATTGCAGTAAGGTCTGTAGAGATAATATACAACAACAACAACAAAAAGCCTTTATTTAGGGTCACTGACCCTATACAGGATTCACCAGAGGTATGCATAAGAACAAAGCAGTGAGACAAAGGAAACAACGATATAGACAGAAGAAAAAGAAGAAAAAAAAAGAAAAAAAAACAAGAAAGAGAAAGAGGGAAGCAAGAAAAACAACACAAAAAGAGTAGCAGTAAGAAACTGTAGAGATAATATTTGATGATAATTAAAAGAAGCGCATTGCCAGTAAATTTATTTGTGTAAATTTTTAACGATAGATGACAATTAAATTTAATTTACTAATACATAGTGTTCCAATTTTAAAACTTTTTCGTCAAATAAAGAAGGACTTATAAGAGATACCTTTTTGGTATTTTCTAAGATAATTTGTTGATTGGAAGTTTGTTTGGAATAAATACAGCTACAGCAAACAATAGTTTATTCAACTCCTGACTTTTCAGTGACTCACTTTCCCCAGGGAAAAGATGGGAGAATGACAGCGAATTACTGAAACGTCAAGAATGAAATAAAAAATCGGTTGATTATAGCCTTTTTATTATTTATAATCCTTGTTGAGACGGCTTGTAGAAGAATAAGGGTCTTCGATATCGTCACTGTAATATAATATGTTTAAATATATTTGACCATTGACCAACATTATTGTTTTTATAAATGTGTAATATATATTTAACTTTACATTATTAGTATGTTGCACGTTGTTCACTTAAGATAAATAAAATAAGTCTTTTATATAAAAATATATCTTTCATTAATAATAAACATAAACAAAACATATTACAGTCACTTGAATCAATGATGCCATCTTGTCGACTTCCAAACAACGATTGAATAGTCAGTCTTACTTGTCAGGTGGACACTGGATGATAATAAATTCCTTCAAGATCGCAAAGAAATAAATATAAATGGATGTGACACTCGAATTATGTTTAGAAAGAAATATAGGTATTGATAGATTATCTCATATACACCAATGGACAAAAATTAAAGAAGTTGTATCTTTTAGCATGTATATCGGGATTCAAACAATACCTCTGAAGTATATTACAATGACCTTTAATTGAAGACACACGAGATAACCTAGTGTGATCAAAATTGTCTCTGTCTCCTTTAATCAAATACTTTTCACTTCTTTGAGTTTTATCCATGAGTGTATATTTTAAACAACATGTAAGTTCGGGAATTTATCTGGAAATACCTCTTCTTTTCAGGTAAAGTTATAATTGATTTAGGTATATATAGAATGATATCAGAATAATATTACGAAAATAACCAATTTTTCAAATTACATTGAATGCCTAAGTATTCTATACTTATCATAGGCAAAATGTAAAATTTAGAAATCATTTCAAACTTTGCATGTAAAAATGAGGCAATCTATAGAATGCTTTAATTAATTAATAAAACCATGCAATTTATCGGAATAATTGGGCAGCTCGATCTCCAGACCTAAATCCCATTGAGCATGTATGGGACAATCTAGGACGGGGATCTCATCCCTCCAACCTCCTCCTAGAAATACTCATGAGCTAGAAACAGCCTTAACACAAGAGTGGGCGTTGATTCCACAGGAGCTGATAAACTCCCTAATTCTTAAGTATGGGTCACCGATGTAGAGCCTGTCTATCAGTTGAAGGCGATCACACCCCATATTAACAACAATATCCAAGATATTTATACACTGACTGCAAGAAGATCATTGTTTGACCGGCTAATTTGCATAAAATATGTTTTAGATTTCTTTGATTTCGGGTATTTTAATCAATAATGGAATAATAAATTTGTGTATAAAATTTCATTGATAAATGTTCAATAAAATTTGAGATGAATGAAAAATATTGCGGGCCAGTATATAAATATATATATTTCTTTAATTAAAAAGGCATATATTGGATCAAAATATCATTTATTTTACCAATATTTCAGTTGGCTGAACGCCAACCTTTATCAAGGTATTATAACATTTTAATGTGTGTCAACAACAAACTCAGCGCAACATAACGTCAATAGAATTAAGTTTTAAAATATTTTTTTGCTTATATTCAACGGGGAGAAAAAGAATTGATATATAAATTTATATTATGGACAAAATAAATTTTGTAAAATAAAGGTGTGAATATTTTGAATATTAACAATAACCCCTATTTTATATTTACAATTATTTGTACCATATATATATATATTCCTAAGGAGGCACCATTATATATGTATCGTACTAAAGCTTCTATATAGAATACAAAAATAAATATATTCTCGATATGTCCAAAGAAAATAGACGCCATCAATGAAACCAGGAAGTGCTGTAATTCAAACAAATGAATGATACCATCAGATGCTGGTTTAAGTAAATTATTGGAGCTTTTATTACTTTCTGATGATGTCTGTGCTTCCATGTAATGTGTTTGCATTGTGTACAGACCATGACCCATCTTTCTCTCCCATATTGCCACATTTTATCTTTAAAGCTTTGTTCACTAAGATTGGTGTAATACATTCCCGTACAGTCTCATGCTATTATATGTAAAGAGATAAAGATACTATCACAAAAAAAGTAATAAGACCAAATATAAATTATTTAAAAGTTTGTGACGACTCGGTGACAGCGTTACTGCAATTATCAAACAAAAAGAGCATTGATAAATCATCTTTATAATGAAAAAATGTGTTAACTACTTTGTCTGATGATTGTAACAATGCTGTTACTGAGACGTCACAAACATTTCAATAATTTAGAGATTTGATCTTGTTACCTTTTCATCTTTATCTATAATTCAAATTGTATCTCATCATCAGAGAAAGATAAGTCAGTGGAAGGATGGTCTAAACCGTTGGCTTTCGACCACTACGACCCGGGTTCGATTCCCGCATTGGGCACTTTTTTTCTTTTCACTTAAAAAAAAATGCCTCAATGGCCCCCGATTCTTGCAAAGCCCAACCCCACCAGCGAGTGCAAGTAACCAAACGGGGCTCTGGCATATTTGTAAGTTCAAAGTCAAACTGCTTTTCACATGTGTAGACATATGGGGCACTTAGAGTAAAAGCAGTCACCTACTTCTACCCATTATGATTATCATGGCCTGTTCCACGTGTACTATTAGTATAAGCAAAAATATATATATATAGAAGAAAGGGAATGGAATTTATGTTGTCTTAAATCTACATGATTGGAAGGACGCTAGCCGTTTTAGGAACAAGAATTACTTTCACATGAGACAATGTAGCAATATGTTTGGATGAAAATATCATGACGCCATGTTAATGAAAACATTCTGGTCATTTTGCTAGCGACATTCTATGTAAACTTACTCTGCTGCTTTGTTGTAAATATGAGGATAAGGTACATAGTGTTGATAGTGATGAGGAACCGTGTGATTTTATCTTTTACATTTAAAATAGCCATTTTTAAAAGTCTAACCTAAGATTATATATTTGTTTTGAAAATAGAGCAATCCATATTTAATTCGTTAGATTAAAAATAGGCATATATTGGATTTAATAAAAGATTTATTTTGCCAATATTTCTGCTGGCCGAACGCCAACCTTTATCGAGGCATTACATTTTTGTAATAAAGGTTGGCGTTCGGCTAGCCGAAATATTGGCAAAATAAATATTTTACTAAATCCAATATATGCCTTTTTTAAATCTAAGATTATATATATTCTTAATATATGGAAATTCATATTCAAAATTTACACTCCTAAACAAAATTTAAGGAAGTTGTACCTTTTAGCTTGTATATTGGGATTCAGACAATAACTCTGAAAGATATTACAGTGACCTTTATTAAAGACATACGAGATAACCAAATGTGAACAAAATTGTCTTTGTCTTCTTAAAGTAAAAAAGACGACCGGCGATATCTCCACTTCCTTTAAGTTTTGTTCATGAGCATATATATTTCATATAAAGACTTATTTACTTCCCTTATAACAAAGATAAAATATTGGGAGGGCCTGACTCCTCAGTGGTGAACCCTATCAGAAATTTAGCCAGTAGATCATTGCAGTAAGGATAGAAAGAAAATGTTGATTTTTAAAGAAAAAGAAACAAAGATTCTCATAAATACTTTAGAATTCTGAATATAGATAGCGTGTTTATTTCCCCCTTTTAAAAAAATAATATAGTTTAAGAATAATTAAATTCGTGGATGGCTTTTCTTGATTTATTAAGAATTTTTTTTTTTAGATCAGAATTAGCTTTAATTGAGCTTAAGGAATATATATAAAAAAAAACAGAATTTGATAAAGTACTGCCTGACTTAAGGCGAGTAGATAAAGGAAAACAAAATATTATATTCACATAATTACAAAAGATTTGAGCCGGCCAACGGGAAACAACAACAATGAGTTTTATTAAGAAATTGGGTTGGCTAAATATCAGGGAACAGGCTAAATCAATGTTCAGTTGATTTTTGTTCCACCAGATGGCGCTCTGTCTTCTGAAAACACATGTGCTCCTGGTCAGGATATGCCTTTTTTATTTTTAATAAGTATGTATGTATAATATTTTTATACATTTTATATTCGGTTTTCCTATTTACAAATATGAGCGTATTTTTTCAGCCTGATCTAAATACCTTATGTATACAAAAAACCTCATGTTCTTCTGATAAAAAAATGTTTTTTGGAAGTATTTCTTTTCGCATGTCTGAAATTTCTATTTCTCTCGATATATTATATGTATAAATTGTATAAAGTTGGATTTACTTCCTATAATTCATTTGTCAGAGTTATGAATAGCTAAGCTAAGCCATTTCAGCATTGTTTGCTAGCTGAGATGTATTTGTAAATAAATATTTTCTTCTCGATCACAAAGAGAATAATTTTTAACGCTTTGCCAAATGTTTTAATTTTTGTTCGCTTCTGATGAGAACAAAATACTTTTGTTGAAACGTCGAGATAATAAAAAGATTTACTGGCTGAAGTATCTCTAATTTTAAGAACTATGAATGCCGGCCAGGCAGCCTCTAACTTTACGAGAAACAAATAAATATTTGCATAAAGTTTCCTTTCTTTGCAAATATTTTTATATATTTTTAAAATTATTATCCCAAGTACACATGGTATAGGCCATGATAATCATGGTGGGTAGATGTTGGCGATTCCTTTTACTGTAAGTGCACCACATGTCTACACTTGTGACAAGCAATTCGACTTTTACACTTACAAATGTGCCAGCGCACCGTTTGTTTACATGCACTCGTTGGTGGGGGTGGACTTTTGATTTTTTATTTGTTTTATCATTGCTTGGTGGACATGGCATTTGCCCGGTAAGCAGAACACTGTGGGTTCGATTCCCATCTCTGGACACTTTTATTTTTCCGTTCATCATTACTCTTCACATTTCATCCTTTCATACTTCATCCCTAAGGTTAGAAATAATCGTTATTTCTCCTTAAAATAAATTTCGATTTTGCGTTCAAAAGAAACATTAGCGGTATAATTGTCAAACTTCGTTCAACAATCATATAGGCCGCATTATATTGGGTTATAATTGCTTCTATAAGTTATTCAATTGCCATCTAAATACGGTTTCCACAGTTTCCTGTGTCAGTTTTTGACGTTTATTTTGACGGGAGAAGTGACCTTTGTCTCTTTAGATCAATATCCTCCCGGCAAAATTTCCATCTATATTATTTTTTGAAGTAAACGAAAAATTGCGTTACAAATTTCAAAAATAAAACTACAACCTTTCGCAATGAGTTTCTTTTATTATCAAATAATAAAATAATATTATTGTGGTATATAATATGAATATATATAAAATAATATAATAAAAGAAACTCATTGCGAAAGGTTGTAGTTTTATTTTTGAAATCTATATTATAGCCATAGATTTGGCCCAGCCACTTTGCCAGCTATACACCTCTTTGGCAGATTGTCAAGATTCCATTAGATCCCGTGTGGATCTCATGGAATAAAGTCCGCCCTAGACTGACGAGGGCCATTAGCCCGAAACCATGGTCTCTAGGTGGACGCTTTTCAGTTTGCCAAAGCTGGTGTTGTGGCTTTGTCACCGACCCGAGGCCGCTAGTTGCGGTGACGGTCAATAGATGGCGTCTAGTTTTGACGCTTATTTTGACGGGAGAGGCGACCTTTGTCTCTTTATATATATTCCTAAGGAGGCACCATTATATATGTATCGTACTAAAGCTTCTATATAGAATACAAAAATAAATATATGCCCCTTATGTCCAAAGAAAATAGACGCTATCAATGAAACCAGGAAGTGCTGTAATTCAAACAAATGAATACTCCCATCAGATGCTGGTTTAAGTAAATTATTGGAGCTTTTATCACTTTCTGATGATGTCTGTACTTCCATGTAATGTGTTTGCATTGTGTACAGACCATGACCCATCTTTCTCTCCCATATTGCCACATTTTATCTTCAGAGCTTTGTTCACCAAGATTGGTGTAATACATTCCCGTATATTTATCCTATTATAAATATAAAGAGAGAAATATACTATCACAAAAAAAGTAATAAGACCAAATCTAAATTATTGAAAGGCTTTTGACATTTCGGTAATAGCGTTGCTTCAATCATCAAAGTAATGATTAATCAGTTTTATAATAAAATTATTTTTAGTATACAATATCTGATGATTTTAACAATTCTGTTACCGAAACTTCACATACATTTCAATAATTTAGATATTTGATCTTGTTACCTTTTGATCCTTATCTATAATCCAAATTGTATCTCATCATCAGAGAAAGATAGTTCAGTGGAAGGATGGTCTAAACCAAGCATGTCAAACTCGCGGCCCGCGGGCCTCATGCGGCCCACAACGAAAAAATTTGCGGCCCACCAGACAATATATTTTGATAAAAAAATATTTATAAATTAAAAAATAATAATAATAAAAATTTGTAGCCTAATTTTTAAAAATTGTAATTATACATAATTTATTTATTAATAATGAACCACTGGTCGCCATACATAAGTCGTAAGTTTTGATAATACAGTATTATACCTACATACATAACGTATGTACATCGCCATAAGTATTTTTTGCGGCCCACATAATCTTATTACTTTTTTATTTGGCCCGTGTTAGGATTTGAGTTTGACATGCTTGGTCTAAACCGTTGGCCCTCGACCACTACGACCCGGGTTCGATTCCCGCATTGGGCACTTTTTTTCTTTTCACTTAAAAAAAATGCTTCAATGGACCCCCGATTCTTGCAAAGTCCAACCCCACCAGCGAGTGCAAGTAACCAAACTGGGCTCTGGCACATTTGTAAGTGCAAAGTCGAACTGCTTTTCACATGTGTAGACATTTGGTGCATTTACAGTAAAAGAAGTCGCCTACTTCTACCCACCATGATTATCATGGCCTGTACCACGTGTACTAGGGATAAGCAAAAAAAAAAAGAGAGAAAGATAGTGAATGGAATTTGTGTTGTCTTAAATCCACATGATTTGAAAGACGCTGGCCATTTTAAGAACAAAAGTTACCTTCACATGAGACAATGTGGCAATATGATTGGATGAAAATATCATGACGCCATGTTGATGAAAACATTCTGGTCATTTTTCTAGCGACATTCTATGTAAACATACTCTGCTGCTTTGTTGTAAATATGAGGATAGGGTACATAGGGTTGATAGTGATGTGGAACCGTGTGATTTTATCTTTTACATTTAAAATAGCCATTTTTAAAAGTCTAACCTAAGATTATATTTTACACAAATAAATTTACTGGCAATGCGTTTCTTTTAAATATCATATTGATATTTAAAAGAAACGCATTGCCAGTAAATTTATTATGATATTTAAAAGAAACGCATTGCCAGTAAATTTATTATGATATTTAAAAGAAACGCATTGCCAGTAAATTTATTATGATATTTAAAAGAAACGCATTGCCAGTAAATTTATTTGTGTAAAGTTTTAACGATAGATGGCAATAAAATTTAATTTACTTAGATTATATATTTGTTTTGAAAATAGAGCAATCCATATTTAATTCATTAGATTAAAAAAGGGCATATATTGGATTTAATAAAAGATTTATTTTGCCAATATTTCGGCTGGTCGAACTCCAACCTTTATCGAGGCATTACATTTTTGTAATAAAGGTTGGCGTTCGGCCAGCCGAAATATTGGCAAAATAAATCTTTTATTAAATCCAATATATGCCTTTTTTAATCTAAGATTATATATATTCTTAATATGGAAATATATATTTGAAATTTACACTCCTAAACAAAATTTAAGGAAGCTGTACCTTTTAGCATGTATATTGGTATTCAGACAATAACTCTGAAAGATATTACAGTAATATTTATTGAAGACATACGAGATAACCAAATGTGAACAAAATTGTCTTTGTCTTCTTAAAATAAAACAGACGATCGGCGAAATCTCCACTTCATTAAGTTTTGTTCATGAGCATATATATTTCATATAAAGACTTATTTACTTCCCTTATAACAAAGATAAAATATTGGGAGGGCCTGGCTCATCAGTGGTGGACCCTATCAGCAGTTTCGTCAGTAGATCATTGCAGTAAGGATAGAAAGAAAATGTTGATTTTTAAAGAAAAAGAAACAAAGATTCTCATAAATACTTTAGAATTCTGAATATAGATAGCGTGTTTATTTCCCCCCTTTTAAAAAATAATATAGTTTAAAAGGATTTAAATAAGATCACTAAATAGCATAAAGGAGAGGATAAAAGTCTCCTTCTAACTAACTTTATTTAATACATCTTAAGAGGACAGAGGAAAACACCCAACTGGTCGGTTTCAGACCAAGCCGTGTTCTAGTCCTTTGTAGGCGGCTGGCGCCGCCGGGCATGTTTGTTTACTGTCACCCAAGCCGTCTGGACGCCATTATTAAGAATAATTAAATTCGTGGATGGCTTTTCTTGATTTATCAAGAAATTGGGTTGGCCAATTATCAAGAAACAGGCTAAATCAATGTTTAGTTGTTTTCTGTTCCACCAGATGGCGCTCTGCCTTTTGAAAAGCACATGTGCTCGTGGTCAGGATATGCCTTTTTTTATTTTTAATAAGTATATATGTATAATATTTTTATACATTTTATATTCTATTTTCCTATTTACAAATAGTGGCGTATTTTTTTAGCCTGATCTAAATACCTTATGGATACAAAAAACTTCATGTTCTTCTGATAAAAAAAAATGTTTTTTGGAAGTATTTCGTTTTCCTGTCAGAAATTTCTATTTCTCTCGATATAATATATGTATAAATTGTATCAAGTTGGATTTACTTCCTATAATTCATTTGTCAGCGTTATGATTAGCTAAGCCATTTCAGCATTGTTTGCTAGCTGAGATGTATTTGTAAATAAATATTTTTTTCTCGATCACAAAGAGAATAATTTTTAACGCTTTGCCAAATGTTTTAATTTTTGTTCGCTTCTGACGAGAACAAAAGATTTTTGTCGAAATGTCGAGACAATAAAAAGATTTACTGGCCGAAGTATCTTTAATTTGAAGAACTATGAATGCCGGCCAGGCAGCCTCTAACTTTACGAGAAACAAATAAATATTTGCATAAAGTTTCCTTTTTTTGCAAATATTTATATATATTTTTTTGAATTATGATCCCAATTACACGTGGTATAGGCCATGATAATCATGGTGGGTAGATGTTGGCGATTCCTTTTACTGTAAGTGCACCACATGTCTACACTTGTGACAAGCTATTCGACTTTTACACTTACAAATGTGCCAGCGCCCCGTTTGTTCACATGCACTTGTTGGTGGGGGTGGACTTTTGACTTTTTTATTTGTTTTATCATTGCCTAGTGGACATGGCATTTGCCCGGTAAGCAGAACACTGTGGGTTCGATTCCCATCCCTGAACACTTCTATTTTTCCGTTCATCATTACTCTTCACAATTCATCCTTTCATACTTATTTATTTATTTATTTATGCTTATGAGGTGATACAGCAGCGTATTTACAATTAGAGAGGAGACAAAATGAATTAAATCTAGAAAAAAGAAGTGAGGACATATCGGTCATTAAAGTCTGAGAGGCAAGGCCTTCAGCCAGTTCAGGGCTTCCGGGGTGACAGAATGGAGATTGGAGATTCCTCCATTGAATTTGTACAGCGGGCAGTCATCTAGTATATGGGACATTGATTGTGGGACGTTGCAGGCACAATTTGGATCTTTGGTGTAGCATACTTCATACTTATTTCATACTTCATCCCTAAGGTTAGAAATAGTCTTTATTTATCCTTAAAATAAATTTCGATTTGGCGTTCAAAAGAAACATTTGCGGTATAATTGTTAAACTTCGTTCTACGATCATATAAGCCGCATTATATTGTGTTATCATTGCTTATATAAGTTATTCAATTGCCATCTAAATAAGGTTCTACAGTTTCCTGTAATGGTCTCTCATGATGGGTAGAAGTAGGCGACTGCTTTTACTGTAAGTGCACCACATGTCTGCACATGAGTAAAGCAATTCGACTTTTAACTCCGCCCTTGCCGGTCCCAAGCCCGGATGAAAAAGGAGGAGGGGGAGCAGTAACAAGCTCACTAATAAACCTGGGCTCAGCTGGCCCGGCTGATAGTACCCTGTAAGGGCTCCTAATCCAGGAATACAGGATGAGCAGTGTTTGTACTCCATGTTAGGAGTAGCTGCACATGGCGTCTGTTCCTCATGTCAGAGGCGGCCATTTCTTTTGGAGCTAAGTCGGCCTGCCACTGAGTAGTGCTCCCAGTCTTAATGACAAAAGCAGACGCATTCTACTTCACCCAGTCATGATGGTTGTCAAGCTTTACAAGCTTGATACCTTAATATGATTGAGTAGGGATAAGAAAGCTGAGTCAGTGGCCTGCTACTGAGTAGTGCTCCCAGTTTTAATGACAAAAGCAGACGCATTCTACTTCACCCAATTATAATGGATATCAAATCTCCTATGAATGAGCTCAACTCATCCCCACCCACAGACACCATCAACAAGCTCTATAGGCTTGATACCCTAATATGATTGAGTGGAGATAAAAAAAGAAGAAGAAAATATTTGCATATGTAAAGAGAGAGCAACATAGAATTATCAATCAAAGAGTTATGAGAAGAGTACCTGTTGTACGAGTTTTTCTTCATTTACTTCAAAAAAGGTATTTGAAGGATCATTTATATTCGTCAATTTCAACGTAATTTCTTTATCATCTTGCAATTCACCATTAGAGTTGGATATGTGATCAATTTGAACGAAAGCCAATATATACCATTGGTGGTATAAACATTTGAATCAATATCTTCAATCCTTTTGAATTGATTAATTTGGTTTTTTAAATATCTCGATTACTGAAGGTTTATTAGTTTTCCAAAAATATCATATTGAGTAAAATATTTTAAAATAAATTAATATGAAAGAGATATAGAGAATACTTTTAGGAGCCATTGTTGAAACTTTTGTTTCCAATATTCTCCGAGATATCTGAAAGAGATATGTTATCAAAAGAACAAAATTGTGAGTCGATAAGTTTCTTTCAAGAAACATTTCACCTCACAATTTGTTCTTCGTTTGATAATATTGCAGCGAAGTGTTTTTTTAAATTTTATTACAAGAGTTTTGCTACTCTTAATCTTCCCACATTGCTTATCTTTTGTTTACCATTCATAGTTTGTTCTTGCCTGAAATAACCTTTGCCTCTCCACCCTGGTCATAGTGGTTTTATATATTCAGCTTTACGCGGCCATTGGGGCTCAAAAATCATTTATTTTGGTTAGCAGCCCCGTAAATAAAGATATTTTCTCTTTGCCTGAAATAAATTGCTGTCTCATCCCGAAGTTGGTCTTCCCTAATTTTCCACGCGTAGAGTCCCAATTATCAGAGGTATACCATTAGCATATGTTGTAAGAAATAAACAGCGATTTTAAATTTGAATATAGAGGATGCCTCTAGATGACCTTTATATTTCTTTCGAATAAAAGACACTTCGGGCTCAGAGAGACAAATGACAATTGACACAGTTTTATTGAGATATTATCAATACAAGTGTGCAGTCCCCACTATGTAAGTAGCGATAATGAGAAATTTACAATCATGGTGAATACTGCTCCAGCTGACTATCCAACTTATGTTATAGAATAAAGTAATAAAACAGGTTTCTGGAGGAGTGAGTTTCTTTTTATTAATTTAATCTCAAACTTTCCATCATCTCTGTGCCCTTCTCTACAGTAGAGTACATAAAACGAATAATAAAAATACTAAAACTCCGTTTAATGTACTCCTATAGAAGGGAAAGATACCCGAAATATTAAGATTAAATTAATAAAAAGAAACACATCTCCAGAGAAATCTGTTGTATTATTTTAATCTATTTGAAAAAGGAACAATAAAATTCAGGTAAATATTTTCTTTTAATTTAGGTTTTTTGCTAGTTTTCGAGCAAATTTGCCCGTTGAAGAGCAGAAAATTTGCTTGAAAGCTTGCAAAAACCAAAATTAAAGAAATATTTACCTGAATTTTATTGTTCCTTTTTCAAATATTTTATAGGTAACTATTACTAACATTTTAATATATATTTAGGAGATTTGAATCAAGTATAAATTATAATATATATTCCTTATATGTGAAATATATAAAACAATATTTTTGAAAATAGAGAAATTCATATTTAATTCATTAGATAATAAAAAAGGTATATATTGGATTTAATAAAAGATTTATTTTGCCAATATTTCGGTTGGCTGAACGCCAAACCTTTATCAAGGCATTACATTTTTGTATCTTGTACAAAAATTCTTGTATTTTGCACAAAAATGTAATGCCTTGATAAAGGTTTGGCGTTCAGCCAACCGAAATATTGGCAACATAAATATTTTATTAAATCCAATATATGCCTTTTTATTATCTAATAAAACAACCTATGATATTCATTACGTCAAGAGACCGGCTATAATAGCAATTCGCCTTATGTTTTAATGGCAAAAGTCGTAAAATCCAGACCCTTTGCATTCGCTTTTTATAAATACTGGAAATCAGCTCAATCAAAATGTTTAGCACAGATACTGGATCCAACTCTATAATTGTTCGAGGTCAATACCCAATATTTGTATATAACTATGATGCTAATCTGTTATTTATTCATTTTGTCCTACCGGGAGAATCCTGTATGGCACGTGTGCCCAATAAAGGCTATTGTTGTTGTTGTTGTTATTGTTGTTGTTCATATTCATTAAGAATATGAAACGCTTATATCTACTATTCTATATCAATATCCTCCAGTATTTCAATCAGGCCGTTTTCCTCAAGTAATATATCTCTCAAATCCTTCGTATTATTTGAATAAGAAGATACTGGTTGGCCTGGATCAACCATTGGATAATTCCAATATAGAATAATTGATCCAAAAGAAACGTTTTATTATTAATAATATTCAATAGTTTTATAACTCGTATCACTTGAATAAGTCTAACTTTCTCATTCTATTCTGGGACGTAGAGTCCTAATTTTCAGAGGTTATCATATATTGTAATAAATGAACAGCGATTTTAAATTTGAATATAGAGGATGCCTCTAGATGACCTTTATATTTCTTTCGAATAAAAGACACTTCGGGCTCAGAGAGACAAATGACAATTGACACAGTTTTATTGACATCTTGTCAATACATGTCCACAGTCCGCACTGTTTAAGTAGGAAATGATAAGAAATTTACAATGATGGAGATTAGAGTCCAAAAATAATAAACATAAATGCGATTAAATAAACATTTTACAGACATATAGAAATAAACATAATTTTAAAAATAGCCCTATATAATACATGTAGAACTCAACCCTATATTTCTTTTTTTTTTACTACGTGTTATATTAACAATATTATTTTATTTTGACTTATATTTTCTAGAAAATAACTCTATGAAGTCGACAGCCAGAGAGAGAGAGATATCGCCGTTTCATATTGTATAAATTCATTGTTGTTGTTTCCTCTTTTCTTCCAAAAACCCTTTTGTAAATATGTAAATATGAATTTAAATTTTTATTTTCTTCTTTACGCCTTAAGTCAGGTGCTTCATTCTTGAATGTTTTACCTTCTCAATTAAATCAAATAGTAATTTAAAGTTGTTTTTATTATATTTTACACGAATGCGTGCCATTGGCAAATACTCATATATTCCGAAATCATCAAATAATCTCATACCAAAATATATCATTATATATATACACTCATAGACAAAATTTAAGGAAGTTGTACCTTTTATCGTGTATATCGGGATTCAGACAATAATTCTGAAATATATTTGATACACAGTGACCTTTATTGAAGACACATGAGATAACAAAGTGGGAATAAAATTGACTCTGTCATAGACAAAACCATAGGAAGTTATATCATTTATCATATGTATCGAGATTCAGACAATAACTCTGAAAGATATTTGATCCACAGTAATCTTTATAGAAGACACACGAGATAACAAAGTGTGAACAAAGTTACCTCTGTCTCCTTAAAAAAAAACTGACGGCCTTACCACTAGAGTTGGTCGTTCTTTCGAGGCGGCGGCTTACCATAGAAGTGGTCGCTCTTTAGAGACGGTCTTAATATAGAATTGTGGTTGAATATATAGAAGTGATACTGTACTCTAAATCAAAACCTTATACAACATTACACTTAAAAAAGCGGTCAAACCAGTGAAAAGTCAACAATGGGCAAGAAGTAATTGCACATTATCAAGAGTTGCATGAGCATATTAAATAGAGCTAACCTTGTAGCAAGTGTAACATTACCTTGCATTATGTGCCGTACATTATGTATAATTAAACCACCTACCTACATGGTAATTGAAAATTAAAAGTGCCCTCTATGCAATAAAAAAGCTCTATAGAAGCAGGACACTTCTTATTCAAATCAAACAACAACTTTCTTAATTTATATCTTCTTTTTTTCCTTTAGAGTTTCTCCTTGAAGTAAAAAGTCGGTGTGACAAAGCTTTGTCCTCGACAGTGACCTACTTGTGGGCACAGACAATAGCTGGCTACATACTTCCTACTCTGACTTCAAGGACTGCCTTCCATATCTGTGGAAATCATTGTTACCTATACAAAGACATACAGTAGGGAACCTCTTATAAATAACCCATCTAATCAACTAAATCCTTCCTGAGGGACCATCTTTGTAAAATACTTTTTTATGCTTATCCCCAGTACACGTGGTACAGGCCATGATAATAATGGTGGGTAGAGGTAGGCGACTCCTTTCACTGTAAGTGTACCACATGTCTACACATGTGAAAAGCAGTTCGACTTTGCACTTACAAATGTGCTAGAGCCCCGTTTGGTTACTTTCACTCGCTGGTGGGGTTGGATTTTTGCAAGAATCAGGGGCCATTGAAGCATTTTTTTTTTTAGCAGAAAAAATTGTCCAATGCGGGAATCGAACCCGGGTCGTAGCGGTCGAAAACCAACGGTTTAGACCATCCATCCACCGACCCCTTTTGTAAAATACTAAAAAATGAGTAGAAATAACATAAGATAACAAATGATAAGGCAAAATTTGGACAGGCAAAGATTATAAACACAAGGTAATAAGACCAAATCCAAATAAAAAAACACAATATTTATTTGGATTTGATCTTATTGTCTTGTGTTTATAAGGTAACAAACTTTCAATGGTATAAGTATATGGAATAGAGGTCTTAATATTTATGCTTAATACACAAAACTGAAAAGATTTGGAAAGAGAAAGTTTCTTTCATTTAAAAGGGCAAGTTTTTTTTCTACGTGGTCGTGTTTCAAAAGATTATAAATGGCAAGATTTCACGTGGTCATGACAATGTGAAAACATGAAAAAATTAAGCTATATCCAAATATTTTCATTTGCTTATTGGATATATTTAATATTGCAAATAATATTTAAATGTAAATAATATTTATAATTCAAAGTATTGCTAAACACCACACCATCTCTCTCAACATGAGTAAACCTTCAAATATAAATTATATAAGTCGAATATCAGCATGAAATAGCGTCAGCAATCTGACGGATTAAATTGGTGAAATCCCTGGGAAGCTTCATCACTGATTATCCAACCTTCCCAATTATACATTTCATCATATTCTGCTTAATAAGAATGGAAAATCTGCTAAAAAGAGTAGAAAATTATATATTACAAAAAAAGGAAATAGAGTGAATTGGTTCCATCCTTCAAATTCAAAGTGAGATAGATATTCACAGATAATATCTTGTGGACAATCAATTTCTTTGTTCAATAAAAAAAAGGCTTCATCATAAAGTAAAATCTAGTATTTAATAATCCATATAATCATCATAATGCACTCATGGATAAAATTTAAGTGAGTTATACCTTTCAGCATATATATCGGGATTTATACAATAACTCTGAAATATATTTGATACACCGTGCTCTTTATTGAAACCACACGAGATAACCAAGTGTGAACAAAATTACCTTTAACTCCTTTAAAAAGAAACAGACAACCAGATATCAAAGACTTTCATCTCCCTTAAGTTTTGTCAATGAGTATATTTATGATAGCTCGAGAGTTGTAAGTATGTAAGTGTGTTAATTGTAATTCAGAAAGGGAAACCTCAAATTTGCATAGATATACTTTTACGAAAGCTTTATATCATATCGTCAGTTAAAACATATATTTTGTGAATACCCAGGATGATATGTAATCCTTCTCCATTCGTAATAATTATATATTCTCATATATTTAAAATCCCTCTATACACAACAAAAATAAAAGTCTGAACAAATTCCTTTCTTGAAATTACGCAGTGGTAGTTAAAAATCCAGAGGAGTCAACGTTTGGTACTTCGATGAGTCAAAGAAAGAAATGCTTCACCAATCAAAGATACAGAGATGGCAAAGTTGTGTACCTCGATTAGTCAAAGAAAAATATACGAATTTCAAATTAAAGATTTAAAGAAGGGAACCTTTTCTTCATCGAATATATGAAGAAAGAAATACCTCGTCAAAATACAAAGATTCGTATATTAAAGATCAAAATAAAACAATGTTTCGGTGCAACAAAGTACAAAGGCCTTGAAGTTACTGGCATGTTTCACATCGAGCCAAGCTCTTTTACAAACATAATTAATTACTATTCATGTTCAAATAGTCTTCAATGCTGCACAATAAAAAATCTAACCATCAATGTTCCAAAGAAAACACGCGGAATAAACAAAATCCAAATTCAGGACTTCACAGCAATTTATCAACTTCAGAACAAGGGTATATCTGAGTGGAATAAGAAGCTATATATATATATCATTGACTAAAAGCCAAAAAGAATGACAATTTACCAGATTTATCCTTGACTCTGTCCAAATGTTTCCAACATGAGGCGACACTTTTAGACGACAATTGACTTTGTCACCAACTTCGTTAAAGATTCTGTGAGCATGTACAGGACTTTTCATTCACACGTATTGTCTGAAGTCTTTCGACCTTTTCTTGAATATTCATTTATAATTTGCAAATTAATGTGTTCATTTGATATGAAACAGGGCGGTATAACTGCTACATTAATAAGTAAGTATTCCATTTTTGCCGAATTATATTTAACTTCGTTAAACATTCTGTGAACATTTACAGGACTTTTCCTTCACACGTATTGTCTGAAGTCTTTCGACCTTTTCTTGATTATTTATTTATAATTTACTATTTAATGTGTTCATTTGATATGAAACAGAGCAGTATAACTGCTACATCAATAAGAAAATATTCCATTTTGCCGAACTATATATTTGTAATTAGATGTTGGTTAAACAAGCTTGAGTTAACTTTCTTTATCTCTGTAATATGGAAAGAGATCTCTACCATGGTTATATTTGTTCCATTGTTCTATGGATAGCGGTTTACCATGATATGATCTAGGTGAACGGAAGACTTCCTCAATGGTCACTATCCTAAGTAACAGAGACCTATTAACAGAGATCTGAAGACAAAGACCATATACCAAAGAAAGTCAAACAGATATAACCTAATCTTTATTCATGATAAAATTGTGGAAAAAGTTTTAAAATTACAAATATTTTTATCACACTGAGTATCTTTTTATTGAAAAAACGCTAGCTTTCAAGCGTTAATCGCTTTTCAACGGGCTTACTAAAATAGCGACTTTATCCCACCAGATGTTTTTCAATAAAAGGATACTCATTGTGATAAAATATTTGTAAATTTATAACCTAATCTTATTAGGTTATACGATATTCAAAAGTAAATACACTCATGGACAAAACTTAAGGAAGTAGTAATCCTTTGATGCCACGGGTAGTCTTTTTTTTTTTTTAAGAAGAAGAAGAAGAGAGTCAATTTTGTTTACCCCCTTGGTTATCTCGTGTGTCTTCAATGAAGGTCACTGTGTATCAAATATTTTTCAGAATTATTATCTGAATCCCGATATACATGCTAAAAGATACAACTTCGTCAAGTTTTGTTCATGAATGTATTTAAAATGCCTCAAAAAGTTAACGAATAAAACGGGAAAATAAAGATCTGAAGTCAATATCGCATCATTTTTTCAACATTACAAATAACAACCTATCATAACCCTCTGAAGAGACCAGGGGTTCTCATGTATATAGGGCGGAGGCTCGTAGGAAATTCTGCTTTATAACGTGATTTTTCCTTAAATTCATAAAAATTGTCAAGTTGAAAGGATACAGGAAGAAGTATGTAGATAAATCGCACAAATAAAGAAATATACTCTCTAATTTTCTGATTAATCTAACTTTTTTAGGCAAATATTAAAAAATAAAATAGTTAAAAGCAATACCATAAAGAAATTTTAAATGATATGAAAATAAACATGAATATTTATATAGGAAATTATTGATTTAAAAGCAGAAGAACGTTGAAAGACAAGTTAAAAAGAACGCAAATATGTAGGAAGTTGGAGATAGGGAATCTACCTATTGCTGGACATAACATGAATATTAAAAAGTAGCATAAAAATATTCTTGAAAATTATGTAAACACAAATTGAAGAGACACGAAAGAAAGAAAAATTGGCGGAAAGCTAAACATAGGAAGAATACATATATAGCTATCGGTAAAATACTATTTACGAAAATAGTTTCAAGAACAAAAGACAAAAAATTCAATTTAAAAGTTCAAATGCAAATGTAACATCAAAGATAGCACAAATCTTTCTATTGTTACCTATAATCTGACTATATGAAAAAGTGAAAAAATCACTAAAACAGAAGTTTAAAAGGTATTTGTTTACGTGTGAAGAAAGTAGGAATAAAGTTTTTTTTAAAGATAGCATAAATATTAATTGACCAATAATACAAAACACATGACTATAATAAAAAGTGACCAAGAAGATATACAGAAATTCTCAGTTTACAAAGGCTTTAAAGAATTTATAAACAAAGATATTAAAATTCTACTCATTGTTAACTATAACATCATTATAATAAAATTTGATATGTAAAAAAACACACATTGCCAAAATAATTATTAAAAATTTAAACGATAGATGGCAATTTCATTTTATGAATTTAAATATAATATAATGTAATCAAAATTAAAAGTAATCAAAAAAATTAAAAGGCATTGAAGAAAGCAAAATATTAAAAATACATATCTCTCATATATTCTTATCAATAAGTAAAATATAAATGTTATGTATATATAAAGAGCATTAAAAGAATATTCAAGAAAAAATGCAGGAGATGGAAGAAAGTTAAAAATAGAAAATCAACTTTTTATGTTAATCTCGACCCAGGGTGTTATCTCAGCAGCGAGATTAAACAATCATTGGCCTACTTGGGATAATCTCGATCCCCTTCAATTAGGACAATTATCATCATTACTTCCTGGACGATCAAAACGACATTTTTCTCCATCGTTGAAATCTTTCTTTGATTCTTTTTTTCCTTTCCTGGAAATCCCCTTTGGATTGATACATCGGTGTTATGTAAAAATCGCTAATACCATCCTTATGTAATGATTGGATTATAACAATTAAATTCCCATTGTTAAATTGTTTTAATGGTGAAACTTTTTTTTATGGCCAACCAAAGTGATGAGGAACATTGAATGATCATTTTTGTAATGTCAAAAAATGATTTGATCTCATACGATTGAAACTCCAGTAAGAGGCCACTTCTAGGAGAATGTAAGGATGGATATCCAGGGTTTTAGGAGGTCTTATAGGAAATTCTATTGTATAGTTGTATGCATATTTCTTTGATGAAAATAAGTTAACTATCAATTGTTGTCTTATTAGGATTAGATTCTATAATGGCCAATTAGTCGAGTAAAAGAGTGAGCAATTATTGTCGAAACGTTGATAAAATAAAACTCTAACTGGCCGAAGTGTCTATTTTTCACAGAAATATGAATGCCGGCCAGGTAACTTCTATCTTTAGGATAACAATTATTCGTAATAAAGAATTCGAAGACTTCCTTATTTAGAATAGCAGTGGTAAGCTATTGAATTTGGTAGCTCTCTCTCAGACCAAACACAATATAAAATAGATTAACTATAAAGCAATAACGCACCGTCATGTATAAGAAATACAAATAATAAGTGCGAATGTCTTTTTTTACAAATAAAACCCACTTTATACTTTCCTTATACTACGAGGAAATTATATATGTAATATACTTTCCTAAGAGCTTATGTCCATAGTTTACTCTGAAATACCATAACTATGATTCCACCCTTTAGTATAGCATATATAAATAGAATCGTTCAATACAGTTTTAGAGCTCTAAGAAGCGATCTGGTGATTTAAAATCAGGGAAACCTCTGGTAAGGTTCATCACTGAGGAAAAAGCCCATCCACTATTTTCCCTCGCAATAAGGATAGTAGTAAGTGTTCGTTTTATTTTTAAAAAGAAAACTTATGCTTAATATGAAAAAATAGTACAAATCTAACATTGTACTGGGATAAGGTGCATAAATTAAGAAAAAGGCATCTCCTTATCGTGCAACTGAAAGTTGCTGATGGCTTGCGCCATCTATCGGAATAAATATCAACTATTCTCGTTGATTTTTAATTATTCCAGAATTGGCCAAATCTGGAATAATTAAAAATCAACGAGAATAGTTGATATTTATTCCGATAGATGGCGCAAGCCATCAGCAACTTTCAGTTGCACGATAAGGAGATGCCTTTTTCTTAATTTATGCTTAATAGTTGTGTATTTCTTCAAAATAAAGTATACTTGAGCTAAAAACATAGGTTGATCTTTGTTTGTTTTCAATAAACACCAGTTTAACTCAAATTATTCTCTCTCTCTCTCTCTCTCTTTCCCGCGGTGAGCGCCACCAATGTAGACAATATATATATTTTATATATATGTTTATTTATCATTATTGTAGAACGGCATTTGAAAATTATCCCGCATGTATTTCTTTTGAACGAAAAATCGAAATTTATTTTAAAGAGAAATAACGATTATTTCTAACCTTAGTGATGAAGTATAAAAGGATGAATTGTGAAGAGTAATGATAAACGGAAAAATAAAACTGGACACTTTATTTTTCCGTTTATCATTACTTTTCACAATTCATCCTTTCATAAGGTTAGTAATAATCGTTATTTCTACTTAAAATTTATCATTATATTTATATATTCATATTTTTATTCATTCATATATTTATCTTTATATATTTAAACTTATTTTTGATTCGTATTTATATTTAACCTTATATCATCTTTTATGAACGATGAAATAAAGAAGTTTCAATCTCAATCTTTCTCTCTCTCTCTACAACGCCTTGGCCATCATGGCATCTGCCAAGACCCGCATTTACAAATACTTCCTGGCCATGGAGTTGCGGGGGGTCCAAGAGGACCCTCTCCTGGTATAGAGGAGGACCCTATCAAGATGGTGGAGCCTTCCTCACTCATAAATCATTGTAAATATTCCCATTATTCTTCATTAATTTTGTAAAACATAATTGACAAGATGTCAATAAAGGGTGTTTCAATCTCTCAAAAAAATATCTCTCTCTACAATTATGCTATATATGCGATAGTGGGTTAAAAAGGTAATTCAATGAACAAGATAATTCAGACAATACCCTTCTACATGCAAAAGAAAGACATGTAGAAGTTAATGGTCAAAAATGGAATGAGAATCACTAAGGATAAAAAGAGAGCTGCCGACATAGATAAAATTATATAGAAAAATCTAACTAACTTGCATACTAATTCTGTACATATTTAAAATATCTTTCTTTTCTTTCAAAATTTTGTTTATCTTTAAATTTCAAGTGTTTTTAGGGGTACATAGCGCTCTAAGTCGAAATAAAGAATAAAGACATAGAGAAATTATATAGAAAAATCTAACTAACTTGCATACTAATTCTGTACACATATTTAAAATATCTTTCTTTCTTTTCTTTCAAAATTTTGTTTATCTTTAAAGTGCAAGTGTCCCTAGGGGGACATAGCGCTCTAAGTCAATATAAAGAATAAAGATATAGAGAAATTCCAAACAAAAGTCCAATCTTTTCCTCAGATCGTAATTAAGTTGCTGATCAAATGTTTCTATTGTTTCACCATGTTTGGCCATGGTGGGTATTTTATGGGTTATCTTTATCCAATTCATCCAATAGGGAAACATTTTTTAAACCGAAGTGTCGTTTTATTGCCTATTGTTTCGCCTAGATTATTTTTTTACTTGAAAAAAATTATTGGAGATTGGATTTGGTCACTAAATAAATGTCGTATTTTGATAAAAATTCTAAAATATGTTATTTGAATTTCAGTTCATTTAAAGATTAGTTTATTCGTTTAAATATATACTTTTTATAATAGTTTATGAAACATATAGTTAATAGCGCATTATCTATATACAAGGTTATCCCAAAAGTTCGTAAACACTTGAAAAAAATTGAATTTGGATATACAGTTATATACCTGTCTATAGCGCCCTCTCTTGGTACTCACTAAAATAGGGTGCTATAGAGAGGGGGTGCTATAGACAGGTCACTTTTAATGTAAAATGTTTACATTTTAATGTTTAAAATCGGCCGCTAAGAGAGGAAGGCGTTATTTAGAGGGGGCGCTATAGACATGTTTAACTGTATATACAAGGGTAGATCAATAAAAAACTAAAAAAGTTTTAAAAACAAAAAAGTGCAAACTAAAATACAATTTTATTTTCTAATACTCTACATAACCCCATATAATAAAAAAAATAAGTAGAAGTGTGAGTAATAAAGATCAATAAAGCCTTCTATAAGGTACAGCAGCAACAACAGGATACGTCAAATTGGAATCGACCAAACAATCCGATGGTCCACGTAACCCAGAACCACCCAGGTCTGACGTGAGATCATACCCCCAGATGGCAAACAACACCACCACAATGGCACATTGTTGGAAAACCTTCATTGTAACATTTACATAATGTTTGTTTATTCAGAACAATCTATTTTGAGAATACATTAAATAATAAAGACTTTTTTTTATCTTGGATTAATATTTTTATAATATCATTTATTGTTGTCAATAACATCATATTTATTTATAATACCATATACAATACCATATATTGTTGTCAATAATACCATATAAGTTGTAAAACTTCGTTCTGGATTAATATTGTTTATTCTAATATCCGATATTTCGATTAAGCTGCGTTTGCTCATCTTCTTCTGAGAAAAAAAAAAGAAGAAAAAGCTCTGTCGAAATATCGGATGTTTATAATCAACCATTATGATCCAATATAAGCTATTATATATTATTTAACAATGTTTGCTTGTTCAGAATATTTTCACTTCCTAAGCTTCTCAACCATTTCAACTTGTACAATCTCATGCCTTCCTTTAGCGCTCAAAGAATCTCTCCGACATTTTTACCTACACTCATGGACAAAACTTAAGGAAGTTGAAATTCTTTGATGTTGCCATTTGTCTGTTTTTGAAGGAGACAGAGGCAATGTGGGTCTTCAATAAAGGTCACTGTAATATCTTTCAGAGTTATTGTTTGAATCCCGATATACATACTGAAAGGTACAACTTCTTTAAGTCTATGAATTTATTTTTAAAAAATAGTTGATATTTCTTATAATCATCTCTCTATAAATCGTACAATCATTGTAGGTGCCATATCAGCTTTAACAAATTCGAACAAAGATTATATTATTTTGGTATTTTGATATCATCTTGGGTAGAAATTTTATAATATAAATTACTTAGTTGTTGCCTCAAACCTCAAATTCATTTGATGAAGGACAAAATAAGTTAGCTGTGAAATTTCAATTTTATTACCATCTTCTTCATATTGCGGCTTTGTACTTCTCCGATTCTGCTAGCTTACAGATAGGTTCAATAGATGGAGCATTGTTTCTGCATCCTTTTGACAGGTGAGCTGTCTTTTATTTTGATTGCATTGAGAACATTTTAGATATTTAGAAGATTTGAAAGTTTACACATTTTTGTAAAATTTCGTTACACTAAAACCAAACTGTCCAGGTGGTACCATAACTCGAAACTATGGTAAACAGGAGGCAATGTCAGCATTGGCCAAATTTAGAAATACTGGAAATATTTCCACTTATCAGAATCCTCTCGTTTGAAGAAAGACGGTCAATAAATTATATATATATTTATGAAATATATTAATAGTATTTTTTTTATATTTGGAAAATATAGGAAAAGTAAACTATTAAGAATTACAGATTTTGAATTAATTTTGAGTATCTAATTAGCTTTATTTTATATTTGGAAAATTATTATCATGGTTCTGTCTTTGCTCTTCTCTTTAAAACTTTCTCTCCGCTTATTCCTTTTTTCACCCAGCCTATGACGCGTAACTGCCGATGCTTTGCTGGTGTTACTTTTTTTTAATATAATCTAACTAATTATTTATTACAAAAAATAAAAAAACCTCACACATTCAAATTAAATAAAAAAAATGTATTCATCTTAAAATTTTCATAACTATACTACTTATGAAATATATATATTTATTCCGATAGATGGCGCAAGACATCAGAAAATTTCAGTTTCACGATAAGGAGATGCCTTTTTTCTTTCTTAAAATATATTTATATAACACAAAATTGCAGGAGGATGAAATTCACATACCAAACTGGTGTTGTGGCTTTTTATTTATCATTACGAGTAAATGCTTTCACTAGGGTGATGTACAGTGCATCGTTCTGATGCACAATTAAAGGGAGAGGTGTCTCGTTTGGTATATATATATATATATCGTAATTAATTTAAACAATGTGATATGTAAGTATGACGTCTTTTCTAGTCGTCTCAAAGTGACACCAGCTTGCCACGGGACACCCGGGGGATCCAGAGAGGGACAAAAAGGGGCGTTGGTCTGGATATTGACAGTTAGTTAGGTTACAGTGGATATTTTCGGACAGCCCCGCTCAGTTCTAGGCCATTATCATCTCACGACGGTCCCCGCGGCTTCAGACTGGACGCCGATCTTTTCTTCAGTTAATCCTCAACTTTCCCCTGGTCCTGGTGTCACTTGAGACGTACTAGGAGAGCGTCTTTTGATCCCAAACTTTGTCCTTACTGTCCCGTGCGGACTTCCCACTCTGACGCCTTGCCACTCAACCCCGACTGCTTCCAACTCACTTGTTGGCTTACCCGGGTTTACGACATATATATTGGTCCAAAAACTAAAATAGAATTATCCGTTTTCTCTTCATCACACCACTTAACAATTTTGCATATATTAATATCAACCAATTGACTAATTTACATAGCAATAATTTTCTTAAATAATAAAATATAAAACTTCATAAATAATCCTAGATATGCAAAAATAGCTTATATATATATATGTATAAATAAATATAGGGCATATACTGGATATAAATTGTTAATCAGCTAGTATTTCTAGGGGCAACAAGCCTCTCTTTATCAAGGCTTTTCTTTGATTTAAACTAAATCACGTGGGTATGCGATCCACTCACGCTATACAAGACCAAAGCGAGAAACCATTTAAAGAAAATATATATATCTGTACATACATGACTACTTGAAATTGTATCCATTATTCCTGTAGAAGGGCAGCTTGCGCCCGAAAGCTCGAATTGATTTTTCAAATAAAGAAACTTATCCTTTTTGAATCTATTCGTTATTATAAATATGTTATTTCTTAAAAAACATTTATTTTATTTTCATTATTGACTATTATTTTATTTTTGACCATAGATTTAGAACATAACACTTTAAATATTTGTTGTAAATATGTATAGTTAACCTACCTTTTTTTTTATTCACGAATATAGAGAGAATCCATTTTATATATTCTATATTACTGTGAAATAATTTTATGTGTAATTTTCTTCAAGTAATTCAAAATAAAAACAACTTGATGGGTAAATAATTATATTTCCTTTTTCACGACTGCACATTCAATTCTCTATCTTTTTCAACAACAAAATAATCATAACGTATATACGAGGTGTGTACAAAAAGTATCGCGACTTTTGCGTTTTTTCAAAAATTATTTATTTATTCATGAATACCTATTTTGTCCCCTTCAAAGTAATCCCCATGAGATATTATACACTTGTGCCAACGGTTTTTCCAATCTTCGAAGCACTTCAAAAAATCTTTTTTTTTTTAATCTTTCTTAGCTCCTCCTTCGATGCCGTCTTTATCTCGTCAAGCGTAGCGTAACGTGGTCCTTTCATGGGCCTCTTCAGTTTAGGGAACAAGAAAAATTCGCAGGGGGCCAGATCTGGGGAATACGGTGGCTGCGGCATCATTAGTGTGTTGTTTTTGGCCAAAAAGTCGCGCACAAGCAACGATGTGTGAGCAGGGGCGTTATCGTGGTGCAAAAGCCAAATTTTGTTCTTCCACAAATCCGGGCGTTTCTGGCGGATTGCTTCGCGCAAATTGCGCATAACTTGCAGGTAATATTCCTTATTGACCGTTCTACCCTGTGGCAAGAACTCATGATGCACCACGCCCCTGCAATCGTAGAAAACTGTCAGCAAAACTTTCACATTCGGCCGAACTTGGCGCGCTTTTTTCGGTCTTGGTTCGTGCGGCAGCTTCCATTGAGATGATTGAGCTTTGGTTTCCACGTCATAACCATAAAACCACGCTTCGTCACCAGTTATGACCCTCTGGAGCAAATTCGGGTCGTCGCGGACAGAGTCCAACATCTCATTAGCAATGTTCATGCGATGCTGTTTTTGGTAGCAATTGAGCAATTTTGGTACGAATTTCGCGGCGACCCGTCTCATGCCCAAATCATTGATAAAAATCGAATGGCACGAGCCAATCGATATGTTTAGGTCCTCAGCAACTTCTCTAACGGTGATTCGACGATTGGCCAATATCATTTTCTCCACTTCATTAATTTTTTTGGTCTGTTGTTGAAGTGCTCGGGCGTCCGGCACGCTCTTCGTCGTTCACATCTTCTCGGCCTTCCGAGAACATTTTGTACCACCGATAAACGTTGCTTCGGTCCGAGGTAGCTTCTCCGTATGCCACAGTCAACATTCGGAATGCATCCGCGCACTTAATTTCGTTTTTCACACAAAATTTGATACAAGTTCTTTGATCCATTTTTTTAATAGGTAAAAATCGAAGACGATCCAAAACACCTGCAAGCAAAGCAGCTGTCAACAATTAAATGAACATTCAAAATGGCCGAGCTTGTCGGCATAAGTGAGAGACATGAGTACCAACATAAAGCTACAAAAAGATCGAAATTCGAATATACGTAACCCGCGAAAATTCAAAAGTCGCGATACTTTTTGAACACACCTCGTATACTTGTATTTGATGAAGAGACATGTTCTTTACTTTCATTCACACGCCACCCAAATGGATAGGAATTTCATTCCCAAATAGCTTACAAACTCTTGAACTATGTCTTACGGGAATACCTGATCATCTCAGCACATTCTATCTACGAGGGCCATCCAATAAATAAGTTTCCCTATTTTTTTTCTGCGAACGAAACGTTGTAAAAATTAGTTAGTATGGAATAAATGGTCACTAGGATGCGTTGGAGGCTGGTGACTTTCGAAATCACGCTACTCGTACGCGCAAGTCCGTAGCGCTTCAGTTTCCATGGAGCTACCACTGGTGAACGTGTCCACTTGCGAACTCCGTTCTGTAATTCGTTTTTTCACGGCGAAAAATGAAACTGCGGTCAATATTCATCGCAATTTAGTGTCAGTGTATGGTGAAGAATGTATGAGCATCCAAATGGTTCGTCGATGGCGTTCATGGTTCTTAGAAGGACGGCAAAACGTGCATGATGACGAGCGAAGCGGCAGGCCCGTTACTGCTACGGACAATGCAGCCGTTGCTGCTGTTCGGAATGTGGTGGAAGCAGATCGCCGCGTCACCATTGACGAAATAATGATTCGACTGCCTCCTGGAATCGAAATTGGACGCTCTTCGATTGGAAAAATCATGTCAGATATTTTGAATTTTCGCAAAGTCTGCGCAAGATGGGTCCCGCGTTTGCTCTTGGAAAATCACAAGCAACAACGGATGGAGGCAGCCTGAGCTTTCCTAGAAATGCATCAAAGAGATGGAGATCAACTGTTTTCCCGTATTGTCACTGGAGATGAAAGCTGGGTGCATCATTCAACTCCAGAAACAAAACGACAAAGCATGGTGTGGAAGAAGCCTGAGGAAAGTGCACCAAAAAAAAAGGTGAAGGTCACAATCTCTGCAGGCAAAGTTATGGCTATGGAAAACTTCAAATGGGAAATTTTCACACATCCACCTTATTCTCCGGAACTTGCCCCAAGTGACTTCCATCTTTTTCCAGCACTCAAGTGGCACCTTGGAGGCAAGCACTTTGCGAATGATGACGAAGTGCAGGCGGAGGAGAACCACTGGCTACGAAGACAGGACACGGCTTGGTACAACAGTGATATCAAAAAATTGCTACAACGGTACCAAATATGTTTGGACAGAAATGGTGATTATTTAGAGAAGTAGTCTATGAGTTGTATAATGAAAATAAAATAACTGCATAATTGAAAATAATGTGGTTTATTTGTTAAAAAATAGGGAAACTTATTTATTGGATGGCCCTCGTACATAGACTGTCCCTCCAGTGGATAAAATAGGCTGATATATAGAAAAGGAAAATAAATTTATATTTAGATGTTGAAATGTACTAATGATATTGAAATCATTAAAGAAGTATTTAAAATAAAAATGCCGATAAGAATGTAAGATTGTTATGTGGAAAAAATCTAATGATTGACCATCTTTACAAAATGAAAAACTAAATGACCTGACGCAACTATCTAATCAGATAGAAATCAATCAAAGCCCAGGATTATCCGTGTTTTTTAGACGGTCGCTCATAGAAGATACAATGTAGTGGAAAGGATATTGAGATGAGATTGGATTATACTTTTAAAGATGCAAGTAACGGGGCTCTGGCACATTTGTAAGTGCAAAGTCAAACTGTTTTTCACATGTATACACATGTGGTGTACTTACAGTAAAAGCAGTCGTCAACCTCTACCCACCAGGATTATCATGGCCTGTACCATGTGTACTAGGGATAAAAAGATGCAAGTTACGTGAAAAATAGTCAACCCTCTCTCAACAACAAACTTTTAGTTATTTCATCAAATCCAAAATTCTTTTTTTTTTATCTTCACCTTTATCAACACACCTCCAAGGTAATTTACACAAGGCTTTGTTACCTCATTATTTACATAAAAGGCTGTCCAAGTAACCTTAGTCATCAAGTTTATTGTATCTGATAACATTGTCGTAAAAACTTGTCCATCTTACTTGCACATGTTCCAAGGTGGAGGCTTGGTGATGGATGTATCAAATGTCCTCGACAACCTGGACCATTGTCTAACTTTGGTTCCTCCACTTGAGAAACTCCTGGTTTCATCTATTGGGCCATCCTCAATTGTTTGGCTTTGTTCAGGAGAGTTAATAATAAATTATGAAGTCATTATCACCTTAGCGCCTGCTCAGCTGCCATTGTTGGAAAAATTTAACGCCATTTTTCGATATTTAAAAACTTTTTCTATACATATAGATATTTTTACCATTTTAGTATAAGAATTCTGTACATATAGATTTCTTATACTGAAATGGTAAAATTTTCAAATTGGAGGATATGGCTCATCAATGTTGAACCCTCCTGCGCATAATCCAGACCCCTCTACTATTGTATTAGGCTGTTTTTCAAATAGTTTGCCTTTGTTAACACTTTCGACCCGAGGGACGCGAATTCGCGTCCCTGCCGATTTTGCACCAAGCCTGAAGGACGGCAATTCGCGTCATCGATTTTCAAAATTAAAGATAAAATCACCAGCGGCCGACACAAATCCACGTCCACCTTGATCTTGTCCCAAACCTTCTTGTCTATCTATCAGTGGGTTGGGGGGATGTCAGCTGACCTAATGTACCTGTAAAATTTATTATTTCAAAGTGTATGGATTATTTTTAAATGAAAATCGCATTTTTGAAACGAATTTTTATTTATTAATTAAAAAAAACTCGATTTTCATACGGCCCAGTGGATCATGCAAATGCGGAATCGTCTATCCTCAAAGTGTTAAGGAATACAGGATAGGAGTTTGTGAGCATGCTATATACTTAGGTTTCTAAGACAGTAGAACTATATACCTACTAAGTTAGCCATTCCGTAAATCAAGTATTGCTCTTCTGTAAAATCCCTAAACAGGCCTCTAAGGTAGCATGGCAAATATCATCAACAAACTAGCGTATTTTATTGCTGAAATTTATTGGAAATCTTAACACTACTATCGGAGCCTTATCTCGTTGTTAATCTTAAACCATCTTCCTCTGTAAACCAAACCTTCTACTGGATAGTCAATCTAGTGTTTATACATTCATGGATTCAAAACTTAAGTAAGTTGTACCTTTTAGCATGTATATTGGGATTCAGACAATAACTCTGAAAGATATTTGACACACAGGTGACCTTTATTGAAACCACACGATTGATAACCAAGTGTGAACAAAATTGCCTTTGTCTCTATCAATAGACAGACGTCCTGCGACATCAAAATATGAAATGTCTTCAAGTTTTGTCCATGAGTGTATATTGTCTATCATTGCTGCTCATATTTGAATTGAGCTAGTGTCTCTAAAAGTTCAAGAACCTGATCCCCTATAGCGAGCCCATTGCAGGTCTTCATCTCTTCTCTCATTTTTTACCTGGAAATACTTGAATTGAAAATAATGCTATTGTAATTTCATACAATAAACACTTCTTGATTAGGTAATCTTTTAATTTGGTTTTATAGCTAATTAGATCAAATTTTGTGCGGCCATAAAAATATTTAAACATCTATAAAGGATTCATTTTTCGATTATTTCTCATCTTTTTTATTATTATTAGCACACAATTGTAAATATCATTTTCGTAATGAAACTATAAGGGTTGTTGAGCCCTAAAACTTATATTGCCGTTATATATAAAAGAAACTCTTCTCTCAGTGAATTGTCGTTTATTTATAACTTTATACCGAAGGGATTATAATAATAACAAACTATAATTTTATTAATTTGTCTCTTATCCCTACACACACACACAATATGATGGAATCCCAGACCAACTCAATATGTTGGTGATGCCTCGGTATCTTGATGATTGTCCCAGAGAGTGAAACAATCAAAGGGCATGTTGTGGACTAATACTATTGTTTTGGGGGGGGGGGGGGTTGGAGAATTGGTATAAAATGTTGATTTAGAACAGAAACGACCCGGGATTGAATCCCGCATTGGGTACTTTTTCTAAGAAAAATAAAAAGCCTCAATGGTCCCCGATTCTTGTAAAAGTCAAACCTCACCAGCAAGTGCAAATAACCAAATGGGACTATGTCACACTTGTAAGTGCAAAAATTCGAATTGCTCTCCACATGTTTAGACAAGAGATGCACTTGCAGTAAAAGCAATTGCAAACTACTACCCACCGTGATTACCATGGCCTTTACCACATGAATTATGGATAATTTTTTTTTTCAGTTCGTGTATGTTGTAAAAATCTTAATTTTGATAATAAACTTGATTTTGAAATTTGTTGGATGCTTGTCTATATATAAGGTTGTGTTAATGTTCCAATTCATATTTTTGGTTATCTAGAGGGAAAAGAAGAGGGAATATTGTGGCAGAAATTTTAAAAGTTTAATCAATATTTTATAATTTTTAGATAATTTGTTGCTCAGCATATTTCTCCCATTGCCTCTCTGTTTTTACTTATAATAAATTGATATTTTGATCAAGAATAAATCATACTGTAATACTTACGTTTGTCTTTCCTCATTTTCTAAGTGATGTGATTAATATGTTATTTAATAATTTCACACACATATTCATTAATATTAAATATAATGTAAAAATATATTTTATAATATATTTCCATTTTTTAAATTGATTTTTCAGAAGTGGGTTCTTTTAAACAAAATTCTAAATCATAAGGATCAAAATTTTTAACTATTTATCATATTTCGTTCTACATTTGGTTCTTTTTATTTGCTCTTTGCAAGAAAGAATCAACACTATTTCAACGTACAGTAGAGAGGACATTCTCGGTAGAAGACAAATCTCTCTGCGAAAGACAGTTTTTATCACCAAAATTAGCATTTTTTACTATTTAGCTGCTCTCCGGATACCTCTCTCTTAAAGACAATTTGGTTCTATAACTAGGTGTCCTTTAGAGAGAGGTTCTGTTGTACTATAAAATCGATAAAATCTTTAACTTCAGAAAGATGATAAACACCTCATATTTAATCGAAGAGATATAAAGAGAATTAATAAGAATATATAATAAAACATGAAACTCATTCTCGAAAACCATTTTATTTTATTTATATTGCAAAGAAAATTTTACTTTTCCGAATTTACAAAAGTTAAAATTAACTCAACTCATGATAAGATGGATAGCTATATGAATGCTAAATATAGAAAAAAAAATTTTTACTTGATTTAAATCCTCTGAATATAAATTTTAAAATACAAGTTTCTGGAGATGAGTTTCTTTTCATTTTTTAAATGTAATCTCAAACTTTCGGGGCATTTCTGTTCTTCTACATGAGTAAGTGCATTATGCACTAATTATAACTAATAATAATTATTAGAATTATTAGTTTTATACACTCCTGTTGAAGGGCAGAGATTCCCGAAATCTTGTAAGATTACATTAAACAATGAAAAGAAACTCATCTCTCCTGAAACAGGTTGTATTATTTTAAAAGAACATTTTGAACTTTAGCACAAGATGGAGAAAACACCTCACATTTCATCGAAAATGTGAAGAGAGAGAATAATGTTTAATAAAGAAAAAAAAAACGCATCCTCGGAAGCCTTTTTATTTATTATTTTCATTTAAAAAAAAGATAAAAATAAATCTATGGATATATCAATCCATAAGATTAGATATCACTATATTAAACAATATATCCAAGCTACCTCTTTCTTCTAAGAAATTGACGTATTCACAATTCAAGTCAATAAAATAAAAAAGTAAAAGTTGGTGGGAAACGTGAACCAATTGTTTGACCAAGAAACTGTAAAAAACGAAGGCGGAAGGAAAGCAAGGAAGTAAGTTTTTGTTCCGCTCCAGAAGTGGGTCACATCGCTGGTTCAAGGGCAAGGCTGGGGTCGCCTTTCTTTCTTGGAGGGGAGCGTTCGCCTCGAAACTCTTTTAACTCATGGACAAAACTTAAGGAAGTAGAAAATATTTTTTGTCGCCAATCCGTCTTTTTTTTTTTTTTAAGGAGAAAGAGACAATTTTGTTCAAACTTGGTACCTCGTGTATCTTCAATAAAGGTTACTGTTCATCAAATATCTTTCAGAGTTATTGTCTGAATACCGATATACATGCTGAAAGGTAAAACTTCCGTTCTCTTTTGTCCATGAGTGTATGTGGTCTTGAAGCTTTGGTAGGGCTGCATGTATACCATTGATTTTTTTCTCTATTCAAAGTACTTAAATTCCAGTTTCATGATTGTTCACAGGAAGTCTTTAAGACCGCATTGGTACCGGGTTAGTTACCAATCTTTTTCCATCCCGGTTGAACCATTAGGGTTTAGCATCCATTGATATGAAAAACGAATAAAATATATATCTTCAAATCGCGCACTAGGATTTTAAAATATATAACACACTTAAACCTTAATTTTTTAAACAAAGTATCATACATTTAAAAAGAGGTCTAAATGTTCTTTCTAATTTTATAGTTTGAATATACATTATCTCATGGTTCTCTGTCTTTAGTTCTTTTATTACTCGAACTCTCTTCTCCTTTTCCTTTTTTTTTTCCTCGCTATGTTCCGCATATATGACGCGTGTAACTGTCGAATCTATTGCATTAATCATGTTAAACTCTTAATTGCAAAAAAAATCTCTTTTTAAAATTTATAGTATATAAATATTCTCTAATTTTCTTAGCTAATCACTTTCCCCTATTTTTCCATATCCAAATAACTACTTAAATTATCTATTCAAAGAAAACTTATAATCATAAAAATATTTATATTTATAAATTTTTCCATCCATATATATGTGTGTGTGTAAAGCTCTCGCCTCTCCTGACAAAACAGACGCTAAAAATTAAGCGCCATCTATTGACCGTCTTCGCAAAACTAGCGGAGTCAGGTCGTTGACAAAGCCACAACATCATCTTTGGGAAACTGAGAAGCGTCCACCTCGAGACCATTGTTTCGGAGTAATGGCCCTCGTCAGTCTAGGGCGGACTTTATTTTATGAGTCCCACTTGGGAAAAAAATTAAATCTTTACAAACTTCCAAATATAGAGTCTATGTTTAGCGTTCATTTTGACGGGAGAGTCGACTTTTATGAATCAATTTTCTCCTGGAAAATTTTCCATCTATATATGTATGTCGAATTTTATGAGCTTATTTATACAGAGGTAAAATTATCCAAGATAAACAATAATAATTATGATTCTAATGATAATAATAATAAAATGATCTGAAGAATAGTAGTGTCTCATAAAACACTCGTTCGGGATAATCCTGAGCGAAGCTGAGCCATTAATATCTTAAACGAAAATAAAAATTTGAATTATTTATTTTTTATTTATTTATTTTGATTATTACAAAAGCACGAAGTCTATCAGACTATTGTGCTATATTAGAATTATTTACATATATATTTTTAATTATTTACACGATGAATTAGTAGTGATTTATAAATTTGTGTACAAATTGCTCTAAACTTGCCAAAGTGTTCATAAGATTGAGTATATACAGAAAGATGGCATTATGTCAAAGTAAGCAAGTACAATTAGGTTAGTCAGAGGGCAAGCCAACAAAAGATGCTCTGGTGTTTCAACATCTAGACAGCATTCGCATGTTGGATCATTTATAACTCTCAAGTCAAAGAGAAAACTTAAAAAGGGTCCTTTGCCTGTGAAGAACAAAGTAGTGTATTTATCAGGAGTAATGAAGCTTGGTACATCTCTCGGAAAAAAATTATTGAACGTTGGATTAGTTTGAGAAAGATAAAATTATGTTTATATGCGAAGCATATGTCTTCCTAGTGCATATACAGTAGAACCTTCCTGTAAAGGACACCTAATATTGCAGAGCCAAAGTTTCCTTTAGGGAGAAGTGTCCTCTTACCGGAGAGTTGCTAAATTGTAAAAATGGTAATTTTGTAAATGAAAACTGTCCTTTGTGGAGAGGTGTCTGCTAGCGGGGTGTCCGCTAAAGGGAGGTTCTACTGTATATAATAATGATTAATTATAATGATAAGAAGTAACTCAAGATATTGCCACGTGGAAAATTAGGGAAGACAAAAACTTCAGGATGGTGCAGCAATTTATTTAAGGCAAAGACAAATTATGAAGGCTAAACCAAAGATAGGCAAAAGAGGGAAGTGTACAGAGTAGCAAAATATGAACATAAAAAAATAATACTCTGCTAATAAAATAATAAATACTTTGTTACATAGCTCCATCCCTATAGGAGCTGTGACCCACAGCTTGCAATTATTGTAGATGCTGACATGGATCTAACGTGCTTCTGCCAAGGATTCCATCGAAGTCTTGGAACTTTGTTCTTAGTACCTTTGCGTCCTTTTTCTTGCGGCGTGAAGAGCGGCTTTGTCGTCGTGTCGTCTATAGGAACATCGTCATCTTGGAGGGAAGTCTTGGCTTTGACACGGCGGTGGAATCCTGGAGCCAGTCTCCGAAAATGTCGATCACAGCACCCATGGCCTCTAGATCTTTTCGGCGAAATTCAGTTTGTCTTCTCTAATTTACCCAGTATCTCCACCAAAATGGCACGTGGAAAATTAGGGAAGACAAAAACTTCAGGATGGTGCAGCAATTTATTTAAGGCAAGGGCAAACTATGATGGATAAACCAAAGATAAGCAAAAGAGGGAAGTGTACAGAGTAGCGAAATATAAACATAAAAAATAATACTCTGCTAATAAAATAATAAATACTTTGTTACAATATTTATGCCTCATCTATTCAGGTGAAGTTTTAAATATAACATTGTAAATATGTTTATAAGAAAGTTTAGTTATGTGTTACAATTTAGGTTAACACCACAAAAATAATAAAAAATAAACTAAAATCATGATAATTATGTTAATGATATAGTTAAAGATAGTAATAATGATAATGGTGTTGTTAATGCCACTAATAGAATTATAATACAAATTATTATTAACATTTTACGAAGCTTAAAACAGGTAGTTTTTCTAGATCCTTTCTTCGAATACGCATTCACCTGGTAAATAAATATTGGCAAAACATGATTAGTTAAAAAAACATATATTCATCAAAGTTAAGCAATTTTAGGCTTATCAATGATTGACATTCTAAATGATCAATTAGATGGGCGTATCAATTAGTCGTTTGTCAATTAATACAACGCGACCAGATTGATGGATAAAGATCACAGAAGACTGGACGTCCTTGATTTGCATAAGGCCACAAAAGAAGAAGCTATCCTTGACAGATGAAGATGCTGAGCTAAAAATATCACAAGTATGCAATGTTTGGCTTTTTTAACCTGTTTAATGATCAGGTAAAAAAATATGCGGAGAATATTTTATTTTTCCTATGAATGGTTCAAATCTTTTTTGCTAAATGGTCTTCTATATATAGTGTTATTTCATTAGTCTACCATTACTTATAAGTGTTGAATTTTGCATATAAGGTTTTGAGAAGGTCAAGACCACTCTGAATGAAGACGATGTACTGTACTAAAACATATATAGTACATACTATAGTGATAACTAATCTGCTAAAAGGATATGTAATTATGTTACGAAAATTCTCCACTAAAATGAATTACAATACAATAAGTTATTATTATTATTTTATTTCATAAGCGCTATATCCCGCAAGGGATACTTGCACCAAACAAGTAGAAAAGTTTATTTACATAAGTTATTTACATTATTCAACGCATGAAAACATTAGAGATCCAGATTTTGTAGAAAGTTTAGAATGTATTTACAAAATAAATTGAACTTTAAATATGATTTTTTATCGGAAATCGTTAAGTTCACAAACAACTAGTTCATTCTTCATTCTATAATCTTGAACTGCTGGGCAATAAATGGTTGCAAGGTTTTCCTACTATGTACTAAGTGCAATTCTCAACTTGCAATCCCAAAACATATTATTGACTGCATTGACTCATCCATTGATGAGCCCTACTCATCCCCAGCAGACACCATCAAAAGTCTAAACTCTACAAGCTTGATACTCTAATATGATTGAGTGGAGATAAGAAAGAAGAAGAAGACAATACAATATCCCTGCACAGCTATTTTTTAAACTAACTCGCCATGTTGCAAACCTAGAGTTTTCTTATCAGATACCTTAACTGCTGTGTCACGTCAAAATTTTCTATGTACTTTATATAACATAATCAATTTAAAGCACATACTCATTTGAGAATAGACAATTTGAAATTAGCATTATTTTATTGTCAATACATGTAAAGTGCACAGTCTGCACTCTATTGTTTTAAAATGATAATTATATATATATAACTATTTACTAGGGTTTTGCACAGTGAAATCGTTCTGATAAATAATTAAAGGAAGAGATTCCTCTCTAGGTTCATGAATATTATCCTCCCGTAACTTTATGTTGAATTCTAGCCTGAATTTCGGCTCTTCAATTCACAAGCGGCTCGTCAATTCACAAGCCAAAACACCTGTTTAGTAAATTGGACCGATTTTATAAACCCTCTCGTAGGATGTTATTAAATCGAAGCTGCCCCTGTACTGATGAGAGCCAAAGTCTGAAACTATGGTATACAGGTTGTTGGTTTTTTTTGTCTGAATTTGTCATACATGGTGTTGGGGCTCATTTTATATCACCACTAGTAAAGGTTTGTTACTAGGGTGATGAACAGTGCAATCCTTCTGATGCACAATTAAAGAGAGAGATTCCTCTCTAGGTATATATATAAATATATAAAACAAAGAAAGCATATCTTGACTAGGAGAACATGTGCTTTTTAGATGGCAGAGCGCCATCTATTAGAACAGAAATCAACTAAACGTTGATTTAACCTGTTCCCTGATATTTGGCCAACCCAATTTCTTGAAAAATCAAGTCGGGATATGTACTCTTTATTTTAAATATCAACACCTGACCCACTTTTTTCTAATGTTTTTTCATACGAATATATACAATGAATATGTACATGGCGCCTTTGCCACCGCTGCAGAGTTTGATGGAGAATCGCCAGCGGGTCTTCAGCGACACCACGCATTTCGCGATCTACGAAGAAAACGTAGATCGCGTGGTTCACCGCTTAGGAGATGGTGATGGCGTGGTCCTCGAGCCCCTCCATAAAGATCCAGGACTGCAGGCCCGGTCTATTTGAAGATAGAATTGTAATGATACGTTTTAAAGATATATACATGACTATATACAAGAAATGGACCAGATAAAGACAGAATATTAGCATGGTCTCTTCGAAAAATTGTAAAAAAATAATTTTTTCACGTATTTTCCAGCACCCTAGCAACAAAGAGAAAATTAAGATAATCAAACCATTGTAGGAAATCAAGAAGCTCTAAAAAGAACATGGCATTTAACATCGTGACAAAAAGTTAATCACTTGAGGAAGGGTGGCGTTGAAGGCAATTAATGGACACTCCATTAATCCGTAGTTTCTAAAATTAAAATAACAAAAGAACTCCACCCTCTGGATATAAAAACGTTTTCTAAAGGTTTTTAAAGGGATCGTGACTTCCATTTCCGTATTGGATGGAATCCAACCAATCACAGAGCTCTGCATAGGGATAGTCGAGTTAAATATGCACAAGATAAAAGTTGGCAGTGCATAGGGTACAATTGGATAGAAGGACAGGCTCCCTTTTTTATCTATGCGAGGATATTTGCATTTTCACGCTTTTCCATTCTTTACGTGGGAGTTCCCATTTTTAGTTGCATTTAGAGGCCATGTGAAAGTGAATTAAATGATAATTTGTGTTAATTTAGTTCTTTTTATTCTCATTATAAACGATACAATAAATTTTAATTAATTTTATCGAGTACGTTAAATATATAAACACAGATTTGTGCTTCATCAAGCGAACATCTTCACAATAACTTAGGTTGGGACACAAAGTACTGTCATAATTCAAGAAGAATTCTCAAATGGCAAACTGTCGAGAGACCAATAGGAGTGTTAACCCCATTGACGATCAAGTACCTTTCAATAATTTCTCAACACAGAAAATATATTTTATTTATTTGTGTGTGAAAAAGACACATTTGTCATCTTAATAGTTTAATTTCTTATATACATTACAAATGTTCCATGCAGGTATCAATTCTTTGTACTGGCTTTCGAAATTTCATAAGGTAAACCATCATTCCACATGATTTATAAATCATTAGCCCTGTACAAGTTTTACATAGCTGCGTTAGAGAAGAAACATTTAGAAAAGAGAGCCGTATGCAAATGGATATGTAAATTAACGATCACCTTTAAATAACTAACTCATCTTTTCTAAGCAATCATGCACCTGGGTGAATCCTGTGTAAGGCATAGATCCTTAATAAAAGGCTTGTTGTTGTTATGAATATCATTAAAAATGAATATCAATTTGTCTTGAGAACGTTGAAAATACAATTTCTTATAGGAAGCAAATAAAACTCCAATTGACTCTCTTTCTTTATTTATTCAAAATGTTCATTGAATGACAATTAACAATTAACATAATTTTATTGACATCTTGTTGTCGATACATGCAAAAGTGTACAGTCTGCACTATTAAAAAAATATATATATATATTAAAAATAAAGAAGGCATCTCCTGACCACGAGCACATGTGCTTTTTAGATGGCAGAGCGCCATCTAGTGAAGCAAAAATTAACTAAACGTTTATTTAGCTTGCTTCGTGATATTTGACCAACCCAACTTCTTGATAAATCAAGAAAAGCCATCCACGAACGCGTTATAGGACACTATGTACAGGGGGGAGAAGTCCGACCACACCTTCCTGCAGTCCCCCCTGGACCCTTAGAATATTTGACCAAATTCTGGTTCGTTTCCAAGGTGACTAAAGTGGCAACGGTACCCATTTTCCAATGAAGAGCAATAGACCCAGAGCAGCAGCTTTACACACTCAAGATAGTGGACATTGCTGCTGCTGTGATGGAGATGCATGGAGACATCTGAGGCTCTTCTTTGGACACGACAACAACAGAAAATTGACATGGACCCAGAGCAGCAGCTTTACACACCCAAGATCGTGGACATTGCTGCTGCTGTGATGGAGATAATATTCGACGTAACGCCCATTGGAACAAAGATTCTTCGAAGTGAAGTTCAGTACACAAAATTCACTTTGGGAAGATTTTTTCTTTGCCGTAAAATGGTATTGGATTAAATTAAAGTGATGATTCAAATATTGAAATCTTTGCATTCTTAGAGTGATATGGCTATGAAATTCAGTTCTTATGGCGATATATTATCAATATTTAATATTAAGTTCACAAAGTACATTGAAGAATATTCAGAAATTTCCAAATTCACATAAAACCTGATAAAACATTGTCTGTATAATTAAGTTCTTTATATCTTGCATTCATAGTAATTCTTAATTCCAAAAATACGGATGAACTTCGGATTGGAGGCCATGAAGAACATCCTTTAGAATTTTATTCACACTGCTTAGGGAATCTTTCTGTTGTATCGCCTCCCAGTATTAGTCACAACACGCAGCCAATATCTACTGGTCAATTTCTCTTTAATTGCACCGTTAATGTCATATATATACAAATATATATTTACATATTAATAATAAAAAAACATGCAAAATACATACAGATATTTAACAATTTACATACACAACACATCTCCCCTCTTAATAGTAGTGCAGCCGGTCTGGCGGTCTTCTGGATCGCTGCGGTCTTGGACTGCGCACAGGGACAGAGACAGACGCAGCAGCAGGGCCCGGTTCTGGTTCTGGAGTGTCCTCTTGTGCTGAAGACTCCGTTCCTTTCAATTCTTCGTCCACCTCCGGGGCTTCTTTCATTTTCTTCTCCTGTCCTCCAAGCCTAAGGTGATCTCTAGAAGTGCCAGGAAGTATAAAGTCTCTTGATGTACCCGGCAATACCAAATCTCTCACTTCAGGAACTTCTTTCTTGATAACTGGCCTTAGTTGATTTATGTGTCTTTTCACATAACGGCCTTCGTCTTCTATAAGGTAATGTCGGCTGCTCAGTAGTTCCATGATCCTGCCCCTTTTCCATTTTAGTCCGTTAGCAAAACTCCGGAAATACACATCAGAGCCGACCGAAAAATGCTCTTGCTTCCTCACGGCATCATGGTACACCTCTCCCACTTTCGCCATTTTCGGAATCAAATTTGAAAATCTGGATCTTAAACTTCTTTTCATTAAAAGTTCCGCGAGAGACTCTTTTAATACCGTTTGAGGAAAAGCTCTATGGGTGAATAAAAATCGCTGTAGATTAATTTCTATACTGTCCTTTCCTTGGTTCTTTCGTAAAGAGTTTTTGAACTCACGTACATAACGCTCAGCCAAGCCATTAGTACTGGGATTGTACGGACTCGTTTTTGTGTGTCTTATTCCATTTATTGTTGTAAATTCTTCAAATTCACTTGAGACAAATTGTCTGCCATTATCGGTTACCACAATTTCAGGTAATCCAAATCTGGCAAAGATCTCCCTAAGATGTCCTATGATAGTCCTGCTCGTAATGTCCTTTATGATGACAATCTCCAGCCATTTGGTGTACGCGTCTACAAGGACCATGAACATTCGTCCCATAAAGGGACCTGCTAGATCTAAGTGTAGACGGTGCCACGGCTTCTCAGGCCAAGTCCACTCTGAAATGGTAGACGGCGGCATACTTGCAGATTCTTGGCATATTCTGCTATCTCTAGCCAACTCTTCTATGTTTTTATCTATGCCTGGCCACCAAAAATACCGTTTTGCAATCATTTTCATTTTCACCATCCCTAGGTGCATCTCATGTAGATCGTCCAAAATTAAGGATCTTAATTTCCGGGGAATTACCACTCTTTCACGCCATTGAAGACACCCAAACTCACAACTTAATTCGTCTTTTATCCTATAATAGGAATAAAGTGGATTTTCCTGCGATACCTTTGGAAATTACCAATTATTTTCCCTAACATTTCTCAACACAATTGATAGTAATTTATCCCGGCGTGTCTCAACTGCCACATCCGGGAATGAGAAGGGGACCTCACTCATTTTCCGAAGGAGAAGCACCTGATCCTCATCCAAAGATTCCGTGGTCTTTGAGCCCAAAGGTAAACGTAATAAGGCGTCTGCATTGCCATTATCATCAGTTTTTCGAAACTCCACAGTGTATTTAAATGCAGCTAATTTTAAAGACCGCCTCTTAATTCTTGATGCAGCACATATGGGGATCGGTTTCTGGGGTGAAAAAATGTGCATTAAAGGTCGGTTGTCTGTGACCAACACAAATTCACGTCCCAATAGATATTGTCGGAATTTCTCACAACCAAAATTGATGCTTAAGGCCTCTTTTTCTAATTGAGAATACCGCCTTTCCGCTTCAGTTAGCGTTCTTGAAGCAAAAGCTATAGGAGTTTCTTCCTTTCTATCGTTCCTGTGACTCAGAACCACTCCTAATCCATAGCTAGAGGCGTCACATGCAAGGACTAGTTCCCTAGTTGCATCATAATGGGCCAGCACCGACTCGTTAGTTAGCAATGCTTTGCATTTTGCAAATAATATACGGTGTTCGCTAGTCCAATTCCATTTGGAATTCTTTTTTAAGAGGTGATAGAAGGGCGCTAAAATATCTGCAATATTTCTTATAAACCTAGAGTAATACATAAGGAGACCTATAAAAGATCTCAATTGAGAAACGTTTGTAGGTTCAGGCGCCTCTACCACCGCTTCTATTTTACTACTTATGGGATGCAGTCCCTTTTTATCTATTTTAAAACCTAAATATTCAACAGCATTTACTGCGAATTTGCATTTATCCTTGTTTAATCTTAAACCTTTTTCTTGCAGCCTTTTAAAGACCAATTCCAGTTTTTGCTCGTGATCCCTATGATCCTTTCCGGCTACCAGGATGTCGTCGATGTAGCAAGCCACTCCTGACATATCTGCAAATAGATTGTCCATTACTCTTTGGAACTTATTTGGTGCTACAGCTACTCCATAGGGTAACCTTTTAAAGGCAAATAACCCCTTCGTAGTATTAATGTTCACCACTCTTTTGGCCTCTTCAGATAACCTGACCTGCAAATAAGCTCTGGATAAGTCCAATGACGAAAACACTGTATTTCCAGACAATTTTGAAAAAATTTCGTCTATTGATGGCAGCGGGTACTTATCCAATTTTATGGCCTTATTTGCGGTGCATCTGAAATCGCCGCAAATTCTAAGGCTTCCATCTTTCTTCAGTACTGGTACTATAGGTGCGGCCCAGTTTGCATACTCAATAGGTTGTAAAATTCCCTCGTTAACCATACCATCGATTTCAGTTTCTACTTTTTTCTTCAAAGAAAAAGGCAAACTTCTCGCCTTACAAAATACAGGAGTCGTATTTTTTAAAAATAAAAATCAATATGGACGTTTGTTAAGCAACCTAATTCTTTGCTGAATAAATTTTGATTTGCTTCCTTCACAAAAACTCTTCTCTCACCAATAATTTTTATTGGTTTTCCGCAAAAGGACCTCAATCTTAAATAAGATGGAGATAATTTATTATCTTTCCAGTATTTTTTTCATAAATTGTTTTCGGTATCAGTGTGACGGGACTTCCCGTGTCCACCACAAAACACAACTGATACTCGTCAACATGTAGATTTATTTTTGCATCAGTATCACCTTGTACTGAATAAATAAATTCGTCCTGCACATATCTGCAGTCTGGCAATGATTTACCCGTTTTGCACACCCTGCTAAAATGTCCCATTCTTTTGCATTTAAAACAGGATTTTGTTTTATGTGGACATGCAGGTGCCAGATGAGAGTTTTTTTCGCCGCATCGGAGACAAATTGTCTCCCTTCTTTGCATACCGGGCCCATGCTGCCATCCTCTAAGAGCTTCACTCTTTCCATTTCCTCCTGGAGCAATATCCATCTTAGCCACTAGTCCATCCTGCAACTCCTTAGCATTTTGTTCAGCTAGCTCAAACGAGACTGCTATAGAAATTACCCTGTCCAAGGTGACATCGTCATCCTCTTGTAGCAATTTCTTCTGAAGGCCTTCCGACTTTATACCAGCCACAAAACGGTCTCGTAACACGACCTCCAACATTTCACCAAAGGTGCAATCCATAGCCAAATGCCTGAGCTCACGCAGGTATTCTGAAACGGATTCATTCCCTAGTTGTATTCTCTTTAAGAACCTGCATCGTTGAGGAATCACCTTCTTTCTTGGAGCTAGATGTAGTTTTATTCTTTGTACTAACAATTCATACGGCTGTTCTCTCATTGTACTCGGAAAGAATAAATCATTGCCCAGTTTCAACATTTCTGAATCCAGCAGAGAAACAAAGATGGATATTCTTTTTTTTCTTCTAATGCATTTGCCTCAAAGGCTGCTTCAAACCTCTGAACGAAAATCTCAAAGGATTCTTCTCCTGGCCTGAAGGAACCGAGCGGTACAATCATTGAACTCCCAGACATCCTGTTGGCTTCTCGTTCGCTTTAGATTTTCTCTCCCTCCACCTGCGAAAGTGCACTTGAACTGGTTCCCACAGGTCCTCGTCGCCAGTTGTTGTATCGCCTCCCAGTATTAGTCACAACACGCAGCCAATATCTACTGGTCAATTCTCTTTAATTGCACCGTTAATGTCATATATATACAAATATATATTTACATATTAATAATAAAAAAACATGCAAAATACATACAGATATTTAACAATTTACATACACAACACTTTCCAAATATCCAATCGAGGGCATATCTCGAGCTCAGCATACACGCTAAGAATATTATAAAAGAGACCAATGGCGTCCAAAACATCAGACATAGCTCTACATCATCACGAAGACTAAAGCAAGGTTCTTCCATTTTCGAAATTGGCTAAAAACTACCTTTAAAACTATTAATTAAAAAAATATATTTTATAGACAACATTCATTAGCATACAATTAAGAATTTAAACATATTTGCATATCAAAATTCGAAATTATTATAGACGCGTATGATTCTTTTTGAAAATAAACCATTTCTACTGTCTTTACTGCAATGGAAAAATTAATGAAAGGGTCTGTAAGGACAGTAGAAATTGTTTATTTTTAAAAAGAACCATACGCGTCTATAATAGTTTCGAATTTTGATAACAGATATCGCGCTAATGCAACATAATATTTGCATATAGTAAAACGCAACTTCAATTTTATTAGGTGAAGAATTTACATATGTTCATATTCAAAATATATCTGAATTTACATTTTTAGACATTGCACATTTAATAAAAAAATCTCTGAACTATGCTTTGTATAAAATTTTGAAACGCTTTGATGTATACATTTATTTTCAATTTTATATTAGGTATATGTTATATTCAATTTAATTTTTTTATGGGAAAAATATATAAATATTTTTTTTTATTTTACCAAAAAACAAAAATCTTTTTTTAATTATTATTTTGTTCGTTTGTATATACAGGGTGATCCAAAAGTCCCGCACAACTTTAAAAATTAATAACTCCGCGAATATTTGCGCTAGAGCAATGAGGTAAACACCATTGTGTTCAGGATGCAATGGGATTTTTTATGGCAAATAATGAAAAATTCGAAATTGATTTTAGTTACAACTTTATTCACTAGATGGCGCTCTACCAGAATCAGAGATTCAGCGGCCAAATTGCTTGATAAATTGAAAAATATAACTGAACGACACGTATTTTTCCTTTTTGAATACCAGGAAAGAACCCTAAGAATATCAAATGATAAATTTATAAAACACCATTTCGCCAAAGGATAGAAGAATTGGTTAACGATTTTTAAAAACAATCTGAGATATGTAAAATAGGTATATGCAAATTAAAACATGTAGCAAAAAATAATTATATTTTAGATAGAGTTTTGTGAAATAGATTGAATGTTTGAAAATAAATACTGATATCAATACACGGTTTTTGAAATGTTAATATAGTACCAAAAATTATGATGGCACTACTAATAGGATTTCGTGCTATAAGGAATGTATAGTTTCTTGACTATTTGGCGACACTTGACTATTTAACTGGATATTTGTCATGATCCAAAAATGAAATATAGAGGGGAGTGACAAAATATATTTATCGTACTTCATTCCAAATATCCTATGGGTTTGTCAAATGTTATCATTGTTTATTATACTGTACATAATTTTGAAAATGTATCCCCTAAAAAAATAATTTTTAAAGCGACCTTTTGCGTTGAAAAACGTGGTAGTAAAATCATTTTGTATTATTTTTTGCGCAAAATTTCTAAAGTTGGGGGGAAAAGAGAATATTCCTTATGCTATTTCTTCTAATGAGCGAAAAGCGATAAACTAAACATAAGGGGTAAAATTGTGTATACCAGTGTTATTCGAGAAGTTATAACACTTTGGCCTGCACGACATAATATAAGATGTGGGCAAATGATAAACAAAAAATTACTGTTCACAGAAAAAAAAAAAGAGTCAAGATGTGAGGACAGCATTTATTATTCCCATAACCCAAAACAAAGAGCTGCATTAGGTCTCTCTTGTATTAGGTCACAATCCTTGCTCAATGTGGCGCCCTTCATTCTCAAACACCGCCTGCAGACGATAGATGACAGAATGGTCACAATTAAATAGTTGAAATTTATAAAACGTGCCATCTGATAGAAGCCTTCAACATGGCCAATGTGATAGGCCGGCATCGATGAAAACGCGACTTAATGTACCCACAACCGAAATTGTAAGGCGTCAAGTCTGGTGATATTGGAGGCCACTGGTATATAAAGTGGCGACTTATCAACGAATTTTACCGAACGTATCCTTCAGCAATTGTTTGGCACCGCGGGAGATAAGAGGAGGTCCTCCATCTTGCAAGAATGTTATTTCGCTTAGTACTTGTCTGTCCTGCAATATGGGAATAACCTTTTCTCTCAAAAGTTGAACATAACGTTCACCAGTTACAAAAACGGTTTTAAAAATTCTTCCATTGATTTTTTCAAAGAAAAATGGCCCAATAATAAATGAAGAAGTGAACCCACACAAAACTGTAACTCTGGGCTGATGAAGTTGCATTTCTGTAAAAATCCTAGGATTTTCTGTTGCCAAAATGAGGCAGTTTTGAATGTTAAATTCTCCCTTTAGATAAAAGTGAGCATCATCTGTTCTTAGAACATTTGACAGCCAGTTTTCATTAATATCAATTTGCCGGAAAACCCATGCAGCGAATTCTTGACGCTTCTCAAAATCGCTGACTTTCAACTCGTGAAAACTTTGAATTTTGTTAGGGTATTTTTATAGAAAAATTCTAAATGTGTGTTCTCTCCAAACTGTTCCATACGAAATCCCCGTTTTTCGAGAAACTCGTCTAGCACTTACTTCTCCATACGTGGATAACGTTTCAATAGCTTCAGCATTCTGCAAAACCGTAACAGCCAATGACCTGCATGTCGATGGTCGTCCACTCCTTGGTTTTGCTTCCAGAGATCCAGTTTCCTCAAAACTTTTAATCAATCGCTTTAGAGAGTAGCAACTCATTGGTCCTTTACCGCTTCGAATATCTTTAAAGGAACGAAACGCTCGTAAAGCTTCAGTGGCAGATTCTGAATCACAATTAAAAAGATTCACCAAGAGTGCTTTATCCTGTAGTGACTGCATTCCAGGGGGAAGGGGAGAAGTCCGACCACACCTCCTTGCGGTCCCCCATGGACCCTTGGAATATTTGACCAAATTCTGGTTCGTTTCCAAGATGACTAACGTTGCAACGGCACTCATTTTCAAATGAATAGCAAAACTGATATCTCCAGTAATGCTACCGCGTCCGGGGTAACCGCCGCGTCAGGAGCTGCAGCCCTAGATCCTGATGAGAATCTACTACGAGGACACAATTCAATCTACTACAACTCAATATAAATGGTACACAGAGGAAAATAAAGAGCTGACTTGTCTTCTCTGTGACAACAATGTACATATTACTTGTCCTCTGGAGACGAAATTGAATCAGAATCTGAGATTCAATATCAAAGATTATACAACACTACGAAAGGACAGACCGGGAAAATTCGGAGGAGGACTTGCCGTTTTGATTAAAACTCTAGAAATCAAATTTAAGGAAATCGCCTATAATCAGAGTAAGCCTAGAGAAAGCACGACAGAAGTTCAGGCAATAGAAATCTATCTTACAGATAAAACAATTCCAATCACATAAATTGTATCACCACGATAATACTAGCATCAATACAGGCCTGATAGAGACATTAAGTGAAGCGTCTCCGGATATCGCAATCATGCTTGGTGATTTTAACGCCGAAAGACCAACTTGGGGATCACCTGTCCAGGATAACAAAGGTCAGCAGGTTGAGGACATGCTAACCGACCTCGACCTTACACCGTTAAATAACGAAAAGAACACCTATCTACCCAAGTCCACAGGCACAGAATCCGCAATAGACATCACAGCGATAAATTACAACATCGCACCCACAACACAATGGAAAATTCTGAAAAGTGCAATCAGTGACCACAGACCAATTTTAACAACCCTAAAATTCAAAATTGAGAATTTCCAACAGAATAAAAGAACACTGGAAAAATATTCACAGAAAAGCTTGAAGAACTGTGCAACGAAGAATTAAATCACAGAACGATTGAAAAAAAAAATGGAAAATTTATCTTCGAACATATCCAAAGCTGCAAAAGTATCGATACCTAGAGGTAGACGTAAAGACCTGGGAATACTTTACTAGAAGGACCACAATATCAAGGCAATGATTGCAGAGAGAGATAATATCAATGAACTTCATAAAACAAATAAAACAGAAGAAATCATAAAGGAACTCATTGAAATTAGTCACAAAATAGAACAAGAAATTTGGATATTCAAACAAGAAAAATGGGCAGAATTCTGCGAAAAAAATGGATACAAAAAAGGAAAGCCATCACTGGAATATAATTAGTGTTATAAAACAATGAAAACCAACACTAATCCTCCAATACTCTAGCCGATATGAATAGCGAGAACGAGCAAACAGATGGCTGAAATAATTGCTGAATATATTTCAAGCACTTCCAGACTCAGCTATACGAATGAAGGCAGGACTCTAAAAAAAATGTAAACAGGTTAGTTAAACAAGCAAGAAATTACCATCAACAAGATATTTACTCGTGAGACTTCACACTGAATGAGATAAACTCATCAAAATAGGAAAGTTAAATACAAGATGTTCCCTGGAGATGCTCTAATCTTTGGTCAAATGATTAAATACTTTGGAGACGAAGCTAAAAACCAACTCCTACGAATGCTGAAGATTTCATGGCAAACTGGTAAATTACCAAAGAATTGGAAGATATCAAATATAGTGCCAATACTGAAACAAAACAAAGATGCCAAGGAATGCAAGAACTATCGGCCAATTGCTTTTACCAGCATACTTTGTAAAATAACAGAATGAATTATCCACTCTAGGATCATAGTCTGGCTCACTAACAATAATAAAACAAACTTCTACCAAACTGCCTAAAGATCCAGACCCTGTAAAACTGATAAACTGTTCTACTTCTGTCAATCAATAATAGATTTCTAGGAAAAACCGCCAAAGAAGACAACGGCCGTATTCCTGGATTTGACCTCAGCTTTTGATCGAGTGTAGAAATTATTTGAAAGGCTGCACAACATCGGAGTAAGAGGAAAAACCTTAATCTGAATTGCAGACTTCTTAAGGGGAAGAAGGATAAAGGTTCGGGTCAATGGAACATTTTCCAAGGACCGAAGAACATGGGCTGGTGTACCTCAGGGATCTGTGCTCAGTCCTCTACTCTTCTCGCTATATATTAACTGTTGTTTATGTAAATAGATAAATATTATTTGTATTATTTAAAGCCTCATTACGTAAAATATATGTATATATAAATTGGACATTTGTTGTTGGCCATGTTCAAGTTTGAGCTCTTGTACGTCTAATTATGACACAACAAAAGTGGCGACGAGGAAGCGCGATCTACAGAGCCAGTAAAAAGCTGAGGAAAACGGTGTCTATGCAAGTATAACAACTACACCTTTTAAATTATCTGGATAAAGAAAACAAAGGAGTAGAAAAGATCAGCATGACAAGTTCAAAGTTAATAGTACCTTTTAGATGCTATAGCCCAGTGGAGGACACTTCGATCTTTTTGTACAAAATTTGAGGCTTTCTTTTTGGCATCTGAAGGAGGAGATTAAAGTGCTGATTTTTACCTCGCTACCAGATTCTGAAACTTTGAAGCAGGGAAACGACATTTTCTTCCTGGTGTCTAATGAAAGATCAACCCTATGATACTATCATTCAAAGAATTAAGCTGCATTTGGATCCAAAGAAGAAAGTGATACCACAGCGATGCAGATTATTAAAGAGAATTCAACAGGAAGGAGAATCAAATTCGGAATATCTTAGAGAATTGAAACATTTAGCAATAAATTGTAATTTCGGCGATATGCTGGGAACCATGATGCGAGACCGTTTTGTGGCTGGAATCAAGTTGGAAAGCCTGCAAAAGAAGCTACTACAAGAAAGCGACGATGTAACCCTGGATAAAATTTTGCAGTGGCGATCTCGTTCGAACTGGCGGAGATAAATACAAGAGAATTACAAGATAAATTAGTGGCCAAGATATCCCCTGTGAATGGAAAAGATTAAAAGGGTGAGTACAATAATAGTATGGTGCAGCATAGGCCTTTCAGGTAAAGAGGAGAAATAATGTGTTATAGATGTGGTGAAAGACATTCACACGTGGCCTCTGTTTGCCCTCATAGAACAAAGACTTGTTTTAAAATGTAAAAAACTGGGTCATTTAAGTAGGGTCTGCAAAGCTAGTAAAAAATGTGGGGATGTAAATTTGTTCAAGAGGACTCTATATATTCTGTACAGGGCGAAACTGATGCCACAATGAATTTAACAGTAGATGATTATTCTTTGTGCTTTACAATAGATACAGGAAGTCCAGTTACGTTAGTACCTAAAGATATTTATAAGAATTATTGGCAAGGTGAAATATTATTTCCAACAAATTTAAGATTAAAATCCTTTTGTGGTAATTCAATAGAGATTATATGGCAAAGAAATGTTTTTGTAAAAGAAGCCAACCAATATTTACGATTAATAGTTGTAAATGAAAAATCCAGGTGATTTTGTTAGAAAGAGAATGGCTTAAACAGTTAAAACTTGATTATTCTAGATTGTTTAGCATTAAAAATTTAAATAATGAATCTAATAGAAATAGTTTGATTGATAGATATGCAGATTTGTTTAACAAAGATTTGGGCTGTCTAAAGGATGTTAAAATAAATTTTAATTTAAAAAAGGATGTGACTCCTGTGTTTTGTAAGGCCAGAAGTTTACCTTTCTCTCTAAAAAACAAAGTAGAGAATGAAATTGATCGTTTAGTGGATTCTTGCATTTTATAACCTATAGTTCATGCATATTGTTACATCAATTTTAATGCGCCTTACATTTATTCAAAATATTCTATGATATTTAATATTTATTTAAAACAGAATATTTAGATTAGCATCATTCCTTTTTATAGTTTCACTCCTTCTTAAATATTTATTGTACATATATCTTTATTGCTGATTGGAGGGGGAGAGGACCTAGACGAAGACTGCGGATCGCAACCTACGAGGAAGACAAGAATAAATAAACACAATAACTTCAAAAGCTAATTTATTTTTATTTAATTTTATTTATTTACTTTTAATATGGAAACCCGCTCGGGAAACGTGTATAACACCAAGAAGGAAGAAACCAAGGTGGACGACCCTGCAAAGCTTCAACTTGGTGCAACAATATTGGGCCGCTCCAATAGAGTACCGGTATTAAAAAAGGATGGTAGTGTAAGTATATGTGGTGATTTTAGATGTACAGCTAATAAAGCAATAGAATTAGATAGGTATCCCATTCCATCGATCGATGAGATCTTTTCAAAATTATCTACAAGCACCGTACTTTCGACTCTAGACCTATCACAGGCTCACTTACAAGTAATGTTAGCGAAAGAAGTCAAAGCTGTTGTTGATATAAACACAACAAAGAGGTTGTTTTCTTATAAAAGACTACCATATGACGTAGCGGTAGCACCAAATAAATTTCAGAGGATTATGGAAGGTCTATTTGCTGATTTGCCAGGTGTGGCCTGCTACATAGATGGTATTTTGGTTGCAGGAAAAGACTTTGAAGATCATGAACAAAAGTTGGATCTAGTGTTTAGATGATTGCTAGAAAAAGGTTTAAAGTTAAACAGATATAAATGTAAATTTAAAAAGAAATAGGTGGAATATTTAGGGTTTCAAATGGATAAATATGGACTGCATCCCTTAGAAAATAAAATTAAAGCAGTGATAGAGGCGCCTGAACCTAAAGAATGTTTCTCAATTAAGATCTTTCATAGGACTCTTAATTTATTATTATAGATTCATAAAGAATATAGCAAACATTTTAGCGCTATTCTATCAACTTTTGAATAAAAATTGTAGATGGAATTGGACGAAAGAATATCGGATGTTATTTTAAAAATGTAAATCATTATTAATGGACTATGGACTAGGCGTAATTCTGAGTTATAGAAATGATAGAAAGGAAGAATGCCCTATAGCCTTTGCTTCTAGAACATTAACTGAAGCGGAAAAACGTTTCTCTCAACTAGAAAAGAAAGCGATGAGCATAACTTTTGGCGTTAAGAAATTCAGACAATACTTACTGGGACGAAAATTTGTATTGGTCACAGACAACCGACCCTTAATTAATATATTTTCACCTCATAAACCAATTCCCATATGTGCATCATCCAGAATTAAAAGATGGTCCTTAAAATTAGCTGCATTTAATTATACTGTGGAATTTCGAAAAACTAGTGATAATTCCAATGTTAACGCATTGTAACGTCTTCCTTTAGAATCGAGTGTCAGGGAGGTACTTCTTCTCAGGAAGTTGAATGAGGTACCGTTCTCTTTTATGGAGGTGGCATATGAGAGACGCCTCAAGATAAAATACTGTCTATAGTATTAAGGGATGTTAGAGAAGGCAACTGGAAATTCACAAGGATATACCGAGGGAACATCCACTAGCTCCTCATTATAAGATCAATGAGGAATTGAGTTTGGAGTTTGGTTGTCTTCAATGGCGTGAAAGAATGGTAATTCCCCAAAAATTAATATCTTTAATTTTAAATGACTTGCATGAAATGGAAATGGGGATTGTTAAAATGAAGATGATTGCCAGACGGTATTTTCTGGTGGCCAGGCATAGACAGTAACATCGAGGAGTTAACTAGAGAATGTAGAGTATGCCAAGAATCGGCAAGCATGCCCCCGGCTACCATCTCGGAATGGACTTGGCCCGAAAAACCGTGGCATCGACTTCATCTTGATCTAGCAGGTCCGTTCATGGGAAGAATGTTTTTGGTTCTCGTGGACGCATACTCAAAGTGATAGAAATTTTTATCATCAAAGATATTACCAGCAAAACGATTATAAATCATCTTAGAGAAATCTTTCCAGATTTGGATTGCCCTAATTTTTGGTTACAGATAACGGAATACAGTTTGTCTCCGGTGAATTCGAGCAATTTACCAAAATGAATGGTATACGGTACACTAAGACCAGTCCGTATAATCCTAGTACAAATGGTTTAGCTGAGAGATATGTAAGAGAGTTTAAAAACCTTTTGAGAAAGAATAATGGGAAGGATGATTTAGAGACGAATCTACAAAGATTCCTATTTGCTCATAGAGCATTCCCCCAAACTGTAATAAAGGAATTCCCCCGCGGAACTGCTAATGAAGAGAAGTTTAAGATCAAGATTCTCGAATTTAATACCAAGATGGGAAATCCGCGAGAGGTATTTCATGAGGCCGTTAGAAGGCAGGAGCAATTTACTACAGGTTGCGAGGTTTATTTCCGCAACTATGCGACTGGACCTAAACGGTAAAAAGGTACCATTTTGAAATTATTGAGCTGCCGTCACTACCTTATAAGTTGCGAGGGCGTCGTGTATAAGAGGCATATCAATCAATTGCGACCTGTGAGGAAGAAACAAGTGGAGACAAGAAATTTGATACTTCCTCGAACATCAGGAGAGAAGCCTGTAGGTGGAAGTCAGAAATAAAGTGAAGAGGAGGTTCCAGAGGTTACATCAGGAAACAAGGAGGAGACTGCTTCTGTGCACGTACCCTCTTGCACTCCTAGACCAGGGCCTGTTGCTGTGCACCTGCAATCTTGCACTCCTAAACCGGAGCCTGCCGCTGTGCAAGTGTCTGTCCGCAGTCCTAGACCTCAGAGAGCCAGGAAACCCCCAGACCGACTGGAGTATTATTAAGGGGGAGATGTGTTGTGTATGTAAATAGATGAAGATTATTTGCATTCTCTAAAGTTTCATTATGTAAGAATATATGTGTATATAAATTGGACATTTTTTGTTGGCCAAACGAAAAGAATAAGAGCTAAATAAAGAGTCATGGTCAAGTTTGAGTTGTTGTACATCTAATTACGACACAACCTTAACAACATCCATCCTCACTGAAGACACAAAGTTTGCCTGTTATGCTGATTATATAGCCATATGGCACACAAGTAGCAGTATAGAAATATCAGAAAAATACTGAAAACATCAATGAGAGGACTGGATAAGTGGGCAATGAAACTCAAAATGACAATAAACCCAATAAACACAAACCTATAGGTCTCCTTCACTAACAGGAAAAAAAGGCATGAATTTAACTCCAAAATAAGCATAAACAACCATATAATTGATAAAATTAGATCTCCAAATTACCTAGGTGTGATACTTGATGTGGAATTGCGATTTACAGAACACATAATTAGCACCTCAAATAGAGCTACCAGAAACCTAAACATTCTGAAAAGGATATGTGGAACAAATTGGGGAGCAAAACCCAAAATTCTCAGAACAACATATATTACCTCTTATTAAGGCCACCTGTTTAGTCTCCCTCAAGTTCATCACTAAAAAGAAGACTAGACAGTGTTCAAGCAAAAGCGGCCAAATTAATCACTGGTTCTGTTTCAAATACCAACAATTAGAAAATTCAGAGAGAATGTGGTCTAGACCTACTTGAAAGCAGAATACAATTAAAAACAATAAAATTCACCATTAGCTTAAAAACTAAAGAAACCGAACACATATCCCATAGAACCTATTTAAACTGGACACAAAAAGAAAGGCTCAAAAGATCTTCAACACTTCAGTACGACAACAATATTAGAAAGAGCATAAATATGAAACATAATGAATTTCAAATTCGAGATTAACCAATATTTCCTACCCCATTGCCATCAAATGTAACCATCAATCTTAACCTGAATGAACCCTGCAATAAAAAAAGAGAACAAAAACATACTTAAAAAGAAAGGACTTGACACAATTGGTTTATGCGATCAGATAAATTATTTAGCAGCATATACAGATGGATCATCAGACCTTACCATAAGTAATGGAGGGCCTGGAATTAACATAATACTGCAAGATGGAACATACATCAAAATCAAAGAAGGAGCTAGAAAGATTTCGTCAAACTTCACTTGTGAACTGACAGCTATCTGGAAAGCTCTTGATATATGCCTTAACCAACCATCCCTGCATCAAGCAGAAGGAATTATACCGTACATCGACTTCATATCCAATCTAGAAGCAATTCAGAAGGGCAATACTATAATCACACAGAAAATACATTCGTTACTTACTCAACTGATATCATTGGAGAATAACTGCATTCTACAATGGATTCCTGCCAGTGTTTGGATCGGGGGTAATGAAATGGCAGTTGAATTTGCAAAAGAAGCCAGAAGGTTGAGCCAAAGGAAAGAACAAATGTCATTATTTGACGATAATGCTTTTGCAAAATACAAGATAATTAAACAAAAAAAAAAGATTAAAATGTGATAAAACCGAGAGAAAAATGACAAAACTATAACCAGATTTAGAACAAAACCTTATAAAGGATGACAATACATCCAGATGGCACAATAACCTATAGAACATGCAACAACTGTCCTGGTGTGGAACTAACACCTACCCACATATTCTCATGCCCGCAGTCTTGCAGAAAATTGACATAGATCCAGAGCAGCTGCTTTGCACATCCAAGATAGTGGACAATGCTGCTGCTGCTGTGATAGAGAGATGCATGGAGACATCTGAGGCTCTTTATTGGACACGACAAAACAACAACGGCATTCCAGAGTAAAATAAATCATCAGAGATAGATAAATATTTTTCAAATGAATTAAAATAAATATAATCGATACTGAGAGAGAGTTGAATTAAAAAAAATAGAAAATTATTATTTACGAAATTTAAATAGCTGAGAGGATTCCAGCAAACCACATCTAAAATATCAGTTTATTTTTTTTTGCTACATGTTTTAATTTGCATATACCTATTTTACATATCTCAGATTGTATTTAAAAATCGTTAACCATTTCTTCTAACTTTCGGCAAAATGGTGTTTTATTAATTTATCATTTGATATTATTAGGCTTTTTTCCTGGTATTCAAAAAGGAAAAATCCGTGTCGTTCAGTTATATTTTTCAATTTATCAAACAATTCGGCCGCTGAATCGCTGATTCTGGTAGAGCGCCATCTTGCGAATAAAGTTGTAACTAAAATCAATTTCGAATTTTTCATTATTAGCCATAAAAAAAATCCCATTGCATCCTGAACACAATGGTGTTTACCGCATTGCTCTAGCGCAAATATTCGCGGAGTTATTAATTTTTAAAGTTGTGCGGGACTTTTGGATCACCCTGTAGATTTGTTTTTTCTTTTGTGTTGGTTAAATGTATTTTTTTTTAATAAACCCATTTTCCAAAAATATAATATTATATAGAAAAACTGGCGGATTAAACTGGCGAAACCGCTGGGAGGGTTCACCACTGATGAGCCAGGCCCTCCCTTTAATTTTTCCATCGCAGTAAGGACAGTAGAAATTGTTTTATTTTAAAAAGAATATTACGCCTCTAAAATAGTTTTATAATAGAAAAATTTGTTTAAAATAAAATAAGCATATTTGCTAACAATTAATATTTCAAGAAAAAGGCATCTCCTTATCGTGCAACTGAAAGTTGCTGATGGCTGGCGCCATCTATCGGAATAAATATCAACTATTCTCGTTGATTTTTAATTATTCCAGAATTGGCCAAATACCCATTCTTGATTAATCAAGAAAAGCTAACCACGGACGCGTTTCGGGCTGTTGGCCCTCATCAACGTGGTGCAAACTGTACCTCAACAATACAATTTAGTTGAGAATCCGGGCTAATTGGCCTACAAAAAAGGGTCTTCTAGCCCTACTATGGCTGCAGAACGCGAGCTGGTGGCAAGGGATCCTAGGATCTGGCTGTGGAGGAGTCATCGCAGGGGGGGGGGGGGGGGGAGGAAGCTGGAGAGGTCAGGGAAACAGCGCCTTGATGGGTGAGAAGCAAGGATGAAGGCCAGTTGAGGCGGCAGGAGGTCCTGGAAGCCTAGAACTTGAGGGCTCTAAGCTTCAAGGTGGGGCATCTAGAGACTCTCGCCTCGTGCTTGTCTGAGAGGCCCTTGGCACAGCAATTGGCGCACTTGGAGGTGCGCCGGTCGGCAGCGGAGGGGCAGGTACGGCCTTCATGGCCGCCTTCACCGCAGTGGAAGCACTTGGGATCTCTGGTGCATTGGGCAGAGTTGTGGCCGAAGCCACAACAGCGGAAGCAGATTCGTGCGCGGATGGATTCCTCGAAGTTGAGGATCACTCCATCCACCACGATCCTTCCGCGGATGCCCAGAGCTCTGAAGGTTGTGAGGTCCACCTCGATGAAGGCGGTGCATGTTCCGTTTCTGGGTGCAGAACGATGCGCCACGCGCACCACCTTGTCCCCAGGGAGTTGGCTGACAGCAGGGGTTGCCAGCAGCGTCTCTTCAATGGTGGACAAAGGCAGCCAGGTATTCGTGTGACAAACAAATTCGATGGATATTTATTCCTCCTTCTGCACCATGGTGGGGAGGATGGTGGGAACGGTTAGTACGACTGGTGAAAGATCTTTTGAGAAGAACATATTATTAGGCACTAATAGAGTAAATTATGTCCAGTTAGAAACTTTGATTTGTCATGTGGAGGCGATTATAAATACAAGACCTCTCACCTACATTTCTGAAACAGAAGATGATTTGATACCTATCACTCCACAAATGTTTATCCAAAATAATTTTGGCTCATTTGATGAAAGTCATGAACTAAGTCCTGATAATACCAGACAACACTTTCGAAAGTTACAACAGATTAAGAAAGAACTGAAGGAAAGATTCCACAAGGAATACCTCGCCATGCTCGTACAAAAGGGGAATGAAACAGAGGGTAGAAGGTTTCTTCCAGGCGAAGTTGTGCTGATTGGTCGAGATGATCAAAAAAGAATATTCTGGCCACTAGGCAGAATCTTGGAACTGTACCCCGGGAAGGATGGCAGAGAACGTGTAGCTAGAGTTAGGACTGCTACGGGTGAATTTGTAAGACCGTTAAAGAGACTTTTCTCTTTAGAACTTGGTTCTGATATTTCCAGGGAGGTGAGATTACCTAAGACAGAAGGGATCAAAGCCCAGGAGATTCCAACAGATGGAGAACAGTCAATTTTTGCTAGGTCTGGAAGAGAAGTGAAAAAACCTACGAGATTGGGGGTGTACACCAATAATCTTTCCTAATTAAGATTTTTTTTTTGTATTCCCATACAAAAAGGTGGGAGTATGTTAAAAATAGATAATTTATAATTGTATGCTTTATAGATTTTCCCCTATTATTATTATGTATATATATTTTTATTTTATTTTTGTTGCCGCTTTCTCTTAATGGGTGGAAAGGAATAAAGAATGGAAGGAGCAAAATTTGTAAACAAACAAGACATCGCCCCCCATCCCATGCGCGAGCACCTATGCGCGGTGACGGGGAGAAAAAAGAAGAAAGGACAAACAGGCAGCACTGGTGAAATATGAGCTCGGGGAAATATGAGCTCCCTGCCTCAGAAGGAATGAGTAACCACGTGTGAATGAAACAAAGAAGAGAACGCGAAGAGCGTCGTTATAGAATTGCGCACCAATTAAGTGGGTTGCGATATAGTTTCCTGTTAAGGAACAGAAGAATTAATCTGGAAAATTATCTCAAGTGAAGAATTATTTCAAGTGAACTCTTGATCAAATTTATCGACAGAATTGAAAACAAGATTTGTTTTTTATAAAACGGAAGCTTAGATAAGTTTTGCAAACTTTGTTTGAAAAAGATTTTGCCTTTCCACCCCTAGTTATTTTGCTCTCTACATTATTTGTTTGTATGTATATTTAACTTGTATCACTTGTTTTGTTTATTCTAATTTTAAATATATCTAACCTTTTGGCCAATTTGATTATCACCCTTTTTATCTGTTTATTTATTTTTATTGCCCAGTCATTTTTGATAAGCAAAATAAAATATATATTTAGGCCATTTTTGTTAAATTGTATTTCTACAACTTGTGCAAACACAACTGGTGAATCTCTATTTTCAATCTGGGTAAGATTGACCTTCCCCACAATTTTTTTTTTCAAATTCAACACCCCCCCTCCCTCGGCAAAGATATAAAACATCTGCCCTAGCCGAAATGTTACTTAGTCACTTCACCATCGGCGTCTGCCCTTGTCGGTTGTACCCAGGACCACCTCATCGACCATGTAAAACAGTAAGACTCTTCTAACTCCATTTAACTCTTAGCTCGACTCCTATCTGTTTACGGAACTTTCCTACTACAACTGTGTCTCTTCGTTTTTTGTGTGTGGACATTCCCAAGCTTTCCACTCTGCCTCGACCACGACTGCTTGTACTCTGTGAGAACTGTTAAAGGTCCTCCAAGGTGCAGAGAGGTACTGGAAAACTCTCGACCCCCTGACTGTCCCTCTCGGTTACTACAGGTTTGACCCTCGGTTACCACAGCTATAGCGAGAGTCGACAGGATACCTCATCACAGATAAGTCGACAGGACCTTATCACATAATAATATTTAGAATACCCACAATCCTTCCTTATATCTATAAAAATAAAATCCAAAATCGATGTTTGTTATCGCGTTGCGCAAAATCTACATAATCAATCATTATGAAATTTCGCATATAGGTAGCTGAAGATTTCGTTTAACATATAGGCTATTCAAAAAACTAAAAAGCTTAATGTGCTTCTTTTAAAATGTAAAACCAAAAAACGTTAGTTCCCGCCTTTTACCGCTTGGCGCCGCACTGGTCGCAGCGATAAATGAATTTGATTGGTTAATAATTTTACACGTAGTTTGTTTACACGATGGATGTTTTTAAAAGGTAAGATTATCCAATCGCCGTGAAACTTTAGGAAGTTATTTACTATACTACTGGAAAGGTTTCTGGTTTGAATTTGATTTTAAATAAATATTCGTTGAAATTTTATTTGCAAATTTTTAACTTTCACTCGCAAGCAGTGCCTCTCGCGGCATCTGGTGAAATTACATTTATAAATTGTAAAAATGCTAAAAAATGTGTTCCAAGTATAATAAAATTAATTTGAGAATTTAGTAATATAATATTCCAATGACGTTGTAAAAAAAAACTTGGCATTTCAATCCTTATCTATATATATATAAATGAATGCATGTATGTGTGTGCGTCTGTCCTTTATGCCTGACCAAACCACTCATTTGAACGCCATGAAACTTCGGGAAGTTATTTAGTATAGTACTGGGAAGGTTTCTAGCAAATACAATTTTTAAATTACTTTTCGCCTAAAAATAATCAAGATAAATATTCTAATTTATCTGTTATAATTCAACAATCTGCTCTAAATATTATCATGCTTATAGAAAAAATGATTATATGCCTCTTCTTTATGCCGGACCAAACTACTCATTTCATCGACATTTTTGAAAGTAAAGCAGTGTAAACGGCATTAAATATGTATAATGGAACAATGGCTTAAAATATAATAGAAAGTAAGCTGAATGAAAATAAAAAAAAATGTTAAGAATTCCCTATGAATTGAAATGAAGTGATTTTGCCTATAAAATATAAATAAATAGACTGGATTGATACACATTTAAAATGGCATTTATTAAGCCAAACATTGTGAAAAAGTAGATACAGTAGAGCTTCCATTGAGAGGAAGCCTAAAATCGTAGCTTAACCCGTCTCTCCGAGAGGCAGTCTCTTATTAAAGGTCTATTAGAGATTCTTTAATATCAATTAGAATCTCCAATGAGAGACCACCTACAGGAGAAACAAGTTGAGTCATGTTTTTAGGTGGTCTTTCTTAAGAGACTCTATTTACATATATTAAAATCAACATTTTCTTACTGTTACGTTTAATTACTGCTAATCTATATATATATAAAATTGAATGTCTGTCTGTACTCTATAGATTCAAAAACCATACATCCAATCGCGTTGAAATTTTGGGATATTATTAGGTATAACCCCGGGAAGGTTTTTGAAAAATAATATCTTGAATATCTTGAATATCCTTAGAGTTATTTGCAGATTTGTAGATTTAACTCGAAAGCAGCGCCCCCATTGCGACGATGATAAGTTTTTTTATCTATATGTTTTATTATCACTAAGTTTATTATCTTAAAGATTATTTATCAAACGTAAGATATCCTACCTATTAATTGCGCACAAGTCAAAGTTAGTTTTATCATTTATCTACAACATATATATTGGGAGAATAGATAAAATGATGATTTTGTAATGTAGAAAATTAGGAAAGACAAAATTCAGGATGACACGGCAATTTATTTGAGACAAGAATTATGATACAATTCCAAGGCAAAGATACTATTGCTTTAACTTCCAATTACCGAGGGAACCAATTAATGTTGATTTTATTCAACTTATCGAGTATTTTTCAAGGGACCGGGAAAAATATTCACTAGATAAAACGATGATTTTGTAATGTAGAAAATTAGGAAAGACAAAATTCAGGATGGCACGGCAATTTATTTGAGACAAGAATAATGATACAATTCCAAGGCAAGATACTATTCATTTATCTTCCAATTACCGAGGGAATCAATTAATATTGATTTAATCAACTTATCGAGTATTTTTCAAGGGACCGGGAAAAAATGTTCACTTTATCGAGAGATTCAAATTTACGAGTTTCAAATTATCAAAATATATCTATTATATTTTTTATAAGTGTATAGAGAATTGTTTTAACAAATGTTCGTTAGACAAACCTTTACTCGGGAGAAGCCAGGTACATCCGCTATATATAGTATGTTTACGCGGATGTTTTTAAAAGGTAAGATTATCCAATCGCCCTGAAACTTTAGGAAGTTATTTACTATACTACTGGGAAGGTTTCTGATTTCAATTTGATTTGAAATAAATATTCTTTGCAATTTTATTTTCAAATTTACTACTTTCACTCGCAAGCAGCGCCTCTCGCGGCTTCTGGTGAAATTATATTTATAAATTGTAACAATGCTTAAAATGTGTTCCAAGTATAATAAATTTAATTTGAGAATTTAGTAATATAATATTCCAATGACGTAAAAAAACTTGGCATTTTAATATTAATATATATTTAAAGAAAATATTGTAACGTTTTTGCGTTAAATGTTAAAATGTAATGTTAAAATATATTTTTATATTGTTAATTTAATTTGTTGTTGTTTTATAATAATGAAGATGCAAAATACATTGTTGTTTTTTTTTTAATTTTTTTTTTATTTCGTCTCAATTTACAGGTGTTACATTCGAGCATAGCTCGCGAGTCACCTTGTCCTGGCTATTTACACATGGCGAGTTGGTGGAGTAGAAGTGGTCCCCCTAGGCCTTGCAGGAGGGCAGCTGTTGGGCGATGAGCTCTTGACTAAGTGTCAGGGCCTGGTCGTCGGAATCGGGGATTGATATCTCCTTTATTTGGTAGAATATCTTGTATGGTTGGATTATTTGAATTTTTCATTTGGAGGTATAATTTCTTAACGGAAGTTTGGTACATATCTTCTAGATCGGGTTGGTTCAAGTCCTCCTTCAGTATCTTTTTTGATAGGTTGAATGGAGCTCCTATACTTGTCCGAAGGCAGATTCTCATAAATGCGTTTATCCTATTTTTGTTTGTGGTTGTAATATATTTACACCAAATTGGGAGTGCGTATGTTACTATCGGGCGGATACAACTTCTGTATAGAGTAAACTTTTGTTTTGTAGTCAATTTGCTTCTATAGTTGAACAGGCTTGATAATGTTATTTTTGCGATTTTTGCTTTCTTTATGATATTTTTGACATGCATGTTGAATTTCAACTTGGAGTCTAAGGTAACTCCAAGATATTTAACGCTGTCAGTCCAGTTAATAGGGCTTTGGTTTACCTTTAGGATGGATTGTGGCTTGAATTTTTTATTGTCTAGTGGAGGAAAAATTATTGCCTGAGACTTTTTTGGGTTGATGTCTAATTTCCAATCGTTGCACCATTTGGTTATGCTGTTTATGTAATTTTGGAGTTGTGTAGTTATTATTCCTATTGATTTGGAGTTTGCTAAAATTGCTGCGTCATCTGCGAAAAGTTTTATTTGACATTTTGGATGTGGAGGGAAATCGTTGATGTAGATGTTGAATAGGTAGGGTCCAAGGATAGAGCCTTGAGGGACTCCAATCTGGGTTGGTTTTGCCGTGGTTATATAATTCCCTTGCTTAATTGAAAGGGTTCTGTCCTGGAGATAGTTTTTCAAGAATTTGATAAAATCCCTTGGAAATTGAATTTTTGTTATTTTTTGCTATCAAGCCATCATGCCATACTTTATCAAAGGCTTTGGTAAGGTCTAGAAAAACAGCACCTACTGCCTCCTTGTGGGACTTTCTTATTTGGATGTAGTCTATTACTGTGATTAGCTGGTGGGTTGTGGAGTGTCCTTTTCTGAATCCAAATTGTTGAGGAATGATAAAGTTAATAGAATCCATGCATGTCTGCAATCTGCGAAGAACAACCCTCTCGTATACCTTACCGATTGTAGAGAGAAGGCTGATTGGTCTGAGATCTTCAGGTGATTTGACAGGTGATTTTTTTGGAATGGTTATGATAATGGCATGTTTCCATGTCTTTTCGGGAAATAGCACAGGTGTAATGCAGCATTGAATATCCCAGCGAGGAAAACTATCCATTTGATGGGGAGGTTTTGTCATTTGCGACGTAATATTGTCGTGGCCTGGAGCTTTGTGATTACCTAGGTTTTTAATCACTTCCTTGACTTCATTTGGCGTTGTCATTGATAGTATATTCTCTTGGGGATGATGGCAAGTGTTATCTGTTAGGTAAGACGGAACCTCATCCTCCGCCTTGGAAAAGTGTTTGGAAAAATGCTCTGAAAGATCATTTCCAATTTCTTTGTCGGTCAGCAAGGTTTTTCCATTTGCATTTTAAACTAGTGATTTTGTCAGTTTTTTTCCTAATGGGTTTTTTTTTTCAGAAGTCTGTTGGGCTCGATTTAAGTTTGCCCAAAAAACTATTCCAATTTTCAGATTTCTCTGCTTCAAGGGCTTGATTTACCTTTCCTTGAAGATTGAGGTAAGTAGCTCTATGAGCTGGATCCCAGGTTGATTGCCATCTTTTCCTAGCTTTATTTTTCTCCCTTATTAAGGCTTTGGTTTTTGGGATCTTTATTAATTTGGAAGATGAGACTATGGTGTTTTTCGAGTAGCTATTATTAATTTTCTCGTTTAAAATTCCAACTGCTGAATCAATGCCTACTTCAGTTTTCAAGGGGAGTCTGAAGGGCGTGGTGGAGATTAGATCTTGTTGAAAATGAACCTAATTAGTTACTCGGCTGAGCTGGGTTGTGAATTCATCCTTTGGGCAATTCAATTCAAAGATTACAGGGAGATGGTCAGATGATAAATCGTCGGTGGTTCTGGCCTTTGGGGTCCAGGGAATGTTTTTAAGTACAGCGAAGTCTAGAATCGGGATTGCCGAGTGGACTGTAATGCGTGGGTGACGAAGGTGCGACAATGTCGAGGCTTTCTCTTTCAGAGAAATTGTGTAGCACGATTCCACTGTTATTTGAAGTCCTTGATCCCCAAAGAGGGTGTTTGGAGTTCCAGTCTCCTGCAACGATTATTGGGTGGTTGTGTTTTATCAGTTAGTTCAAATCTTCTTCCAATAATGGTTGCATCAGGCTTCTTATAAATTGCTGTGATTTGCAAGAGTGTTTTTCCATCTGGTTTTATCAAAATTGAAGTATTTTCCAAGTTTAAAGTATGAATCAGCATATTTTTATATTTAAAAAAGGATTTTATGATGATGGCTGTTCCCCCACCTTTTCCTGTAATTCGATCAGTTCTAATGGTTTGATAGTTCCTGAACTTTAGATCAATTGAGGGTTTAAGGTGAGTTTCACTGAGCAGAGCAATGTCAATTGAGTTATCTTCTAAAAAGTGCAATAATTCTTCTTTCTTTGATCTGATTCCGTTACAATTCCAAGCAATAATTTTAAAAGGTAATTTGCAATTCATTGTAGGTATGTTTTGATTACTTGCATCAATTTTTCACACAGGTCCTTAGTTTCAGAACGAGAAGTTTTTCTTGTCACAACCTCAGCATTGCTTTGGTTTTGTTGTTCTACCATTTTCGGCAGTGTTTCAGATCTTTTTGAAATCGGAAGTGGGTTGTTAGGTTTGTACTGACCAGGGTATCTTGGCTGTTGCTGATGTACTCTTGGAAACTTAGGGCATCCGCGGTAATTGGCTGTGTGCGCTTCTTCGCAGTTTGCACACTTTGGGGGAAGTTGTCTTGACTTTCTTGGGCAGTCCTTCGAATGGTGCTCCTCGGCACACTTGACGCATTTTGGTTTCAGGAAGCAGTTAAGTTGACCGTGCCCAAAACCCTGGCAGTTGAAGCATTGAGTCACACTGTTTGTTGTTCTGAAAGATTCTACTGCAATTTTCTGATAGAGAAGTTCAGTTATTCCGTAAATTTTCTTGTTGTGTTCATTTTTCGGTAATTCTACCAGTACTAAATTCATTGGCCTTTTTGATGATTGTCTATGAAGTCTCTTCACAGAGGTCTCAGTAAAGCCCATTGTTGCAAGTTCTATTGCTATCTCTTCAGTCTTGTAGGCTGTTGTCACGCCCTTTAGTACCACTTTGAGCGGTTTTTCTTCTTGGAGTCTATAAGAGTAGCCGCCATTATTTTTTTGAACATATTCCCTGATTTTTTTGAAGTCTGAAATATTTTTGGCCTTGATAATGTGCTTATTTCCTGAGATCGTACATTGGAATTTATCTGTGCACAGGTCTTTCAGCTCTTGGCAGAGCAACTTCCAGTCTGTTACCTTTTCTGCTATTACGGGTGGTATTCTTGGCTTTTTTGCATGTGTGACTTTTGTCCAAGGACCATCTTCATCAATGTCTTCTTCGTTAACCTGAGGAGGTGTAGCTGCGGACGTTTCTGAGGGACTTCAGTTACCTCGTTCATGGAGACATCGTTTTCATTATGCTGTGAGACAACTTCCATTCTCGGTGTCTTATGGCTACGTGATGTTGAATCTGATGGAGATTCGTGAGTTCGTTTCTTTGTTGAAAGAGTTTCTTCTGCTTTTTACTCGATGCCACATCTTTCAAGAATTTTCAAAAGTATGTTGGTTTCGATTATACTGACCTTTTCGCCAGCTGGGCCGATCGTTGATTTGATTACAATAGGCTGCATATTTTTCCTGAAAAAATTAGCGCCAACACAAGCTGAAGATGCAAATTTTTAATTGTAACCTCATATAAAAAATTACATTGTATGTGATGATGATAACAAAAATGAATTTTTAAATTAATATATATAATATACAATATTTATATACGTTTATAAATCAACTAGCCGAGTGACCCGGGCAACGCCCCGGGTTTACCCGAAGGACCCGCAGGTGAGAAACTATAGAAGAAAAATTTTAACAAATCAGAAAATGAAATTGCAAACAACAGAACTACACTACTTTAAGGACATGAGAGCACATGCACTGTATCACCATACGTGTACCATTTTCAAAGACCCTGCTTAGGATTAAAACTTCTCAGAAGCATAACAATAGTACCAACCTAGAGGTTAACTGGTGTGGATGCATTCCTCTGGGAGTGAGACTATTGAGAAATTCAGTAGGGAGTTATTTTGCTTCTCCGCATTCTAACACTCCAACTGTTAACACTGTGGAAACACTGACTCATGTTTGGTAAGCAATTTCAGGGAAGAAACTATAGACATTGGATTAAATAAATTATTAATTAAATTGCATTAAATAAAAATTATTAGATTTAAATAAATATTATTAGAGTGAAAAAAAAAGAAAGAAATTAACAAATTAGAAAATAAAATTTCGAAAAATACAACTATATTGCAGATAAGATAAGAGGACCTTATTAAAAATACATAAACAAACTGTAATTCGACACTCGATAATTCGACACTTTCGATAATTCGACCATTTTAAAAATCAAATTTACAAGGTTGATTGTTGTTTAAATACAACTTTGCTTTTGCATGCATAAACACAGGCTCTTGTAGCAAGAACCCAAATATTATTTATAGTCATAGCAAAAGCAAACTTTAGGGAAAACTGATGCCTCTTCAGAATGAATGGAAGACTGAAATCTGAAGGAGCAGAATATATGGGTCATTTATACTTTCACCAATGCCTTTAGGATCTTTGCGATGGAACGCGTATGGTGTTTCAGCGCATGTGCTCTCATGTCCTTGAAGCACATATACTGACAGTGCCCAAAGTTGAACACACTGTATAGTGTCTGAAATATCTTTGGCCCCTTCGGATACCAACCTTCGCTTCATTCTAGAGAGGCGTTAGTTTTCATGTCATATCTGTAATATAGTTTTGTTGTTTGCAATTTTCTTTTTTTTTTTTCCTTTCAAATATGTATCCACTCTGAAATATAGTTTGTAAATTTTTATTCCAATTTATTTTCTTATATATATATGTATTTTTTGTTCATTTCCAAAATATTTATTTATACTTTCACCAATGCCTTTAGGATCTTTGCGATGGAACACGTATGGTGTTTCAGCGCATGTGCTCTCATGTCCTTGAAGCACATATACTGACAGTGCCCAAAGTTGAACACACTGTATAGTGTCTGAAATATCTTTGGCCCCTTCGGATACCAACCTTCGCTTCATTCTAGAGAGGCGTTAGTTTTCACTAAGGTTGGCTTTTGCTATGACTATAAATAAGGCTCAAGGCCAAACCTTGGCTACAAGAGCCTGTGTTTACGCACGGACAACTTTATATGTAGCTTTTTCAAGTGTGCGAACATTGGATAGCATACATGTAAAGATGACCCATATCTTCTGCTCCTTCAGATTTCAGTCTTCCATTCATTCTGAAGAGGCATCAGTTTTCACTAAAGTTGGCTTTTGCTATGACTATAAATAATATTTGGGTTCTTGCTACAAGAGCCTGTGTTTATGCATGCAAAATCAAAGTTGTATTTAAACAACAATCAACCTTGTAAATTTGATTTTTAAAATGGTCGAATTATCGAAAGTGTCGAATTATCGAAAGTGTCGAATTATCGATAGTGTCGAATTACAGTTTGTTTATTTATTTTTTAATAAGGTCCTCTTATCTTATCTGCAATATAGTTGTATTTTTCGAAATTTTATTTTCTAATTTGTTAATTTTTTCTTTTTTTTTTCACTCGAATAATATTTATTTAAATCTAATAATTTTTATTTAATGCAATTTAATTAATAATTTATTTAATCCAATGTCTATAGTTTCTTCCCTGAAATTGCTTACCAAACATGAGTCAGTGTTTCCACAGTGTTAACAGTTGGAGTGTTAGAATGCGGAGAAGCAAAATAACTCCCTACTGAATTTCTCAATAGTCTTACTCCCAGAGGAATGCATCCACACCAGTTAACCTCTAGGTTGGTACTATTGTTATGCTTCTGAGAAGTTTTAATCCTAAGCAGGGTCTTTGAAAATGGTACACGTATGGTGATACAGTGCATGTGCTCTCATGTCCTTAAAGGACATTGTTTGCAATTTCATTTTCTGATTTGTTAAAATTTTTCTTCTATAGTTTCTCACCTGCGGGTCCTTCGGGTAAACCCGGGACGTTGCCCGGGTCACTCGGCTAGTTAACAACATATTAGACTGCAGAGCGCAAAAATGTAGAAAACTGTATGTATATAATTGTATGCAAATAATTGTATGTATAGATCAATGAGTAAAATAATTTTTTTTGCTTATCCCTAGTACACGTGGTACAGGCCTTGATAATCATGGTGGGTAGAGTAGGCGACTGTTTTTACTGTAAGTACACCACATGTCTAAACATGTGAAAAGCAGTTCGACTTTGCATGTACAAGTGTGCCAGAGCCCCGTTTGATTACTTGCGCTTGCTGGTGGGGTTGGACTTTTGCAAGAATCAGAAGCCATTGGAGCTTTTTTTTTTTATTTTTTCAGAAAAAAGTGCCCAATGCGGGAATCGAACCCGGGTCGTAGCGGTCGAAAACCAACGGCTTAGACCATCCTTCCACCAACCCCCAGTAAAATAAGTAAATAAAAAGAAGACCAAAAATAAGTGATAATAGTTTATTGAATAACAAATAAAAAAAAATCTTTCAGGTGAAAAATTATAGGCATTGGTAAAAAGGAAAACAAGAGAAATAGCCTAGCGGTCAGGGGAGTGAGTCTTCCACGGCCTTTCCGAGGCATGACAGAAGACGCTAAAAAAAAAAAGGTAAAATAAGAACCAAGCAGAGGAAATCTATAAAACTGAAAGCCAGGACAGGCATAAAAAGAAAATTCCAAGCATGTGAGGAAACAATTGATGAAAAAAAAAGGATTCCAAAAAAATACTGCAAAAAAGAAACCAGACACAAAAAGCAACAATTGAGTACACAAATACAGCATCAGCCTATTTATGAGATGAAAAAAAAAGACAGACACAAAAATGGAGCTAAATTCAAATGAAAAAACTATAACAAATTAATAAAAGAAAATAAGACCTAATCCAAATAATTTAATAAAAAAAAAGTCATACACTATTAAATTATTTGGATTAGGTCTTATTAATGAGAAAAAAAAAGATGCCAAAGAGAGATGAAAAGTGAGTCTTCCACGGCCTTTCCGAGGCATGACAGAAGACGCTCAAAAAAAAAAAGGTAAAATAAGAACCAAGCAGAGGAAATCTATAAAACTGAAAGCCAGGACAGGCATAAAAAGAAAATTCCAAGCATGTGAGGAAACAATTGATGAAAAAAAAAAGGATTCCAAAAAAATACTGCAAAAAAGAAACCAGACACAAAAAGCAACAATTGAGTACACAAATACAGCATCAGCCTATTTATGAGAAGAAAAAAAAAGACAGACACAAAAATGGAGCTAAATTCAAATGAAAAACTATAACAAATTAATAAAAGAAAATAAGACCTAATCCAAATAATTTAATAAAAAAAAAAGTCATACACTATTAAATTATTTGGATTAGGTCTTATTAATGAGAAAAAAAAAGATGCCAAAGAGAGATGAAAAGTGAGTCTTCCACGGCCTTTCCGAGGCATGACAGAAGACGCTCAAAAAAAAAAAGGTAAAATAAGAACCAAGCAGAGGAAATCTATAAAACTGAAAGCCAGGACAGGCATAAAAAGAAAATTCCAAGCATGTGAGGAAACAATTGATGAAAAAAAAAAGGATTCCAAAAAAATACTGCAAAAAAGAAACCAGACACAAAAAGCAACAATTGAGTACACAAATACAGCATCAGCCTATTTATGAGATGAAAAAAAAGACAGACACAAAAATGGAGCTAAATTCAAATGAAAAACTATAACAAATTAATAAAAGAAAATAAGACCTAATCCAAATAATTTAATTAAAAAAAAGCAACAATTGAGTACACAAATACAGCATCAGCCTATTTATGAGATGAAAAAAAAAAGACAGACACAAAAATGGAGCTATATTCAAATGAAAAACTATAACAAATTAATAAAAGAAATCTTATTAATGAGAAAAAAAAAGATGCCAAAGAGAGATGAAAAGTGAGTCTTCCACGGCCTTTCCGAGGCATGACAGAAGACGCTCAAAAAAAAAAAGGTAAAATAAGAACCAAGCAGAGGAAATCTATAAAACTGAAAGCCAGGATAGGCATAAATTAATAAAAGAAAATAAGACCTAATCCAAATAATTTAATAAAAAAAAAAGCAACAATTGAGTACACAAATACAGCATCAGCCTATTTATGAGAAGAAAAAAAAAGACAGACACAAAAATAGAGCTAAATTCAAATGAAAAACTATAACAAATTAATAAAAGAAAATAAGACCTAATCCAAATAATTTAATAGAAAAAAAGTCACACACTATTAAATTATTTGGATTAGGTCTTATTAATGAGAAAAAAAAAAGATGCCAAAGAGAGATGAAAAGTGAGTCTTCCACGGCCTTTCCGAGGCATGACAGAAGACGCTCAAAAAAAAAAAGGTAAAATAAGAACCAAGCAGAGGAAATCTATAAAACTGAAAAGCCAGGACAGGCATAAAAAGAAAATTCCAAGCATGTGAGGAAACAATTGATGAAAAAAAAAAGGATTCCAAAAAAATACTGTAAAAAAGAAACCAGACACAAAAAGCAACAATTGAGTACACAAATACAGCATCAGCCTATTTACGAGATGAAAAAAAAAAAGACAGACACAAAAATGGAGCTAAATTCAAATGAAAAACTATAACAAATTAATAAAAGAAAATAAGACCTAATCCAAATAATTTAATAAAAAAAAGCAACAATTAAGTACACAAATACAGCATCAGCCTATTTATGAGATGAAAAAAAAAGACAGACACAAAAATGGAGCTATATTCAAATGAAAAACTATAACAAATTAATAAAATAAATCTTATTAATGAGAAAAAAAAGATGCCAAAGAGAGATGAAAAGTGAGTCTTCCACGGCCTTTCCGAGGCATGACAGAAGACGCTCAAAAAAAAAAAGGTAAAATAAGAACCAAGCAGAGGAAATCTATAAAACTGAAAGCCAGGACAGGCATAAAAAGAAAATTCCAAGCATGTGAGGAAACAATTGATGAAAAAAAAAAGGATTCCAAAAAAATACTGCAAAAAAGAAACCAGACACAAAAAGCAACAATTGAGTACACAAATACAGCATCAGCCTATTTATGAGATGAAAAAAAAAAGACAGACACAAAAATGGAGCTAAATTCAAATGAAAAACTATAACAAATTAATAAAAGAAAATAAGACCTAATCCAAATAATTTAATTTAAAAAAAGCAACAATTGAGTACACAAATACAGCATCAGCCTATTTATGAGATGAAAAAAAAAGACAGACACAAAAATGGAGCTATATTCAAATGAAAAACTATAACAAATTAATAAAAGAAAAATTATTAATGAGAAAAAAAAAGATGCCAAAGAGAGATGAAAAGTGAGTCTTCCACGGCCTTTCCGAGGCATGACAGAAGACGCTCAAAAAAAAGGTAAAATAAGAACCAAGCAGAGGAAATCTATAAAACTGAAAGCCAGGACAGGCATAAATTAATAAAAGAAAATAAGACCTAATCCAAATAATTTAATAAAAAAAAAAGCAACAATTGAGTACACAAATACAGCATCAGCCTATTTATGAGAAGAAAAAAAAAGACAGACACAAAAATGGAGCTAAATTCAAATGAAAAACTATAACAAATTAATAAAAGAAAATAAGACCTAATCCAAATAATTTAATAAAAAAAAAAGTCACACACTATTAAATTATTTGGATTAGGTCTTATTAATGAGAAAAAAAAGATGCCAAAGAGAGATGAAAAGTGAGTCTTCCACGGCCTTTCCGAGGCATGACAGAAGACGCTAAAAAAAAAAGGTAAAATAAGAACCAAGCAGAAGAAATCTATAAAACTGAAAGCCAGGACAGGCATAAAAAGAAAATTCCAAGCATGTGAGGAAACAATTGATGAAAAAAAAAATGTGCAAATAATATGTATATAAAAAAGCAAAGCGCAATTCTAAACCCAAATATTTTTTTTATGAGAAGAACATCAACATATTGAATGATTATGGCAGTCCATAGCTTCCCTGACAAAAATTCACCAAAAAAGTTAAATATTCCAAAATAAGTAAGGCACTTTTGCAGCCCCCCTGACAAAAATTCACTAAAAGAGTTAAGTATCCAAAAAAATATTTTGGTATATATATTGCTAAATGTGTAACAAACATGTATATGAAAAAGCAAAGCTTAATTCTAAGTTTTAATATTTTTTCAATATACAGAAGAAATAAGACAAAAATGGAGCTAAATTCAAATGAAAAACTATAACAAACAGTTATAAAAGATTATTATTATAGAATAAAGTAATAATTCAAGCTACAAATCGAAAAATGTATATATTTAAAATGAAAAACTATAACAAAGTTTTAATATTTTTTTCAATATACAGAAGAAATAAGACACAAAAATGGAGCTAAATTCAAATGAAAAACTATAACAAACAGTTATAAAAGATAATTATTATAGAATAAAGTAATAATAATTCAATCTACAAATAGAAAAATGTATATATTTAAT
>CP092866.1:19417632-19466838 GCA_030710605.1 Cordylochernes scorpioides | reverse complement strand
TTGAGGGACATACTTAATAGTACTTGGTCGTGTTCACCCAACTGTATACCTCCCTCTTTTTCCGCTGTTCCTAAATCTGCCTAACCACAGGTCCTGGACGTGCCCCCTGACTCTCCTATACACCTCTTTCTTGGTTATTGGGAAATCCACTGATATTTCTTTCTGGCATCCATCCTTCGCGAGCCTATCTGCCAACTAATTTCCTTCAATGATTCTAGTCTATTCGGGGCCCCTCTTTCATTCCATGGCACTTCTATCACCAAAAGGTGTCTTTCCTATCTATCCAAATGTTTTTCCTGATGGATTCCTCCTCTAGGTTCAACCCCAGGGGACTAGCCCAGCGAGGACCAACAGTGCCTCTGCTGGTAGTATGGTATCTCCCTGTGATCCCAACGGCCGCCGTCTTTTGCACCCTTTCCGATGCCACCTTGTGGTCCCTATTTCGCTGCCACCAGGCCCTGGGAAGCGTAGTATAGTAGTATTGGCTCGACGCAGGAAAGGTAGAGGTTCTTAAAATGGTGCCCTCCTTTCCCCTTCAGTTCAGAGACAATCTAGACAGCCTGCATAGCGCCTCCCTACCTTTCGCCACCATCCCATCAGGTGTATCTGTGATGCCTTTGCAGTACTTGAAGGCTGATAGGAGCATCGGGGGTAGCTGGGCGTCACTGGAGAACTGGAGGTGGTCTTAGAGTGCTGAGGTAGAGGTTCAAAAATTTGGAATTCTTGTAATGCGTACCACGTAGTGATGAAGAATAGGTGCCTCGAAATTAGGGGTCGAGTTCTTCTACTCGGGAAAGCGTTGTCGGGTGCACTATTCTGTCTAAAAGTTGGTCTTGTGTGTACAATCCTTCAGTCTCGGTGTTCATAATAATTACCTCTTAACGTATATGTAGTTGAGGTACAAGAGTTATTTGGTCTTGGAGTAATTTCAAAGTATTTTAGTTGCGACAAACTTTGCGTAGATGACATCGGTTTTTCCTGGGAATAAGTCTACGAGGGTCTCTCACACTTCGGTGTTTAATATTGTATTAACTCGGCCTGAAAAGGTCTAGCAGATAATGGATAAAATATTAGAGAATATTCTTTTCTAGTCTATGCTGTTGAATAGAGTAAAACTCGGATCTCCAGTGCCTGGGGATGTTAAATATCAGCCAAGTCTGTCTTCTTTGCCTTATAGACTAGAACTGAGTTGTGTTAAAAGAAAAACTTCCTTTCTGGGGCCACCATGTGCATTCAAGGCTTTAAAACGGCCTCCAGGACATTGATGTAGGTGTCAGAGTTCACCCTGAAGCCCTGTTCAAAGAAGTGGGGAGACATGACATCCCCTTCGGGGCTGATGACGCCAAAGATGATCACGGGAGCAGGGAATCTGTGTGCATCACGAAAGGTGCCTTTGAGGGGTCTTTACAAAACCAACGATCATTCCTGGCATTTAAATTTGGTCCTATTCAACGTTCTTTTCATCAGAGAGGAACCTCAGAACGCCACAAGTGTCATGTTCCAGGTTTCTGAGGAAAGCAGTAGCCTTTCCTTTTCTGCTTTCCTTCATAGCCTCAGTCATCAATTGGTATTTCTAAAGGGCATAGGCTTGAGACCATAGTTGCTCTAATGGAAAGTTCTAATTGTAATAGGTCAATACCCAACTTCTTGTCTATGGCTCTCATGATATTTTTTTCCAGGGTCTCCATCAATCTTGACATTTGACAAATTCTTCGTCACTCACCCTTTCCGATCGACGCGAGTGCTTTTTCTTGCAGACGTTCCTTCTTCGTCACTGTCGACCTCATCAAACTGCTTCTGTGCACATGTTAAACAGTGTGTTCTGGTAGATTAAGAAAATCCAATGTCTCTTTTAGTCTTCTCTCGGCACGCCGAGAAACGATTATGGCGCCTTCTCGATTATCATATTGTTATATGTTGGGATGTAGATGGCTTTTGTTCACTAGTGATGCCGTAGAAGAATCCAGAATGAGTTCACATTAAAAGGAGGAGATTTTATTATTACAGTAACAAGGAAGATGATTGTACAGCGAAATACACGGTAGAATCAAAAAGTTCCCGAACTTTTAAAAAATAAAATATAAACAACTTTTAGAAATGTAATATCAATTTTACTGTAAATCATAATGTCTAAACTATAATTTAATTTAGCAACGCCAGTAAATCCTCATGCGCAGTTTTCATTTTAGGTATATTTTTGTTGTAAGTATTTAGCTCGCGTCGGTTTCTGCAAAGTGCAAATATTAAATTTTGTGTAAATTTAAAAAAGTCTTTCATATAGACATTAGCATTAATGAATGAGGCTAATGAAGACGAAAAATGTCACGAACGCAGGTTTATTTATGGTATAAACGTTTTAAAGATGGCCGCAAGAGCATCGCAGATGATTCAAGGTCAGGTCGGCCATTGACATCAACAACGGATCGCAATATTGGACAGGTACGTGATTTAATTGTTGCTGATAGAAAAATTACTATTGATAATATATCAGAAATACTTGGAATTTCGTGTGGTAGTTGCCAAAAATTATTGGTGATAATTTAAACAGGATAAAACTTTGTGGTTATTTTCTCACGAAATTTAACAGATCAACAAAGAGAAACCAGATTATCAATTTAAAAAGATTTAATTAATCTGCAAATAATGATTCTGATTTTTCAAAAAGAATAATAACTGCTGATGAAACATGGTGCTTTCTTTTTGATCCACAAACCAAAAAACAATCACTCGAATGGCACACACCAAGTTCTCCAAGGAGGAAGAAAGTTGTCTTGACAAGTCCAAAGGAAAAGTAATGCTTGTAATGTTTTTCGATTATCAAGGACTTGTCTATTATGAATTTATTAAAGAGGGGAATATTATTAATAAACAGGTATACAAAGAAATACTTGTGCGCCTTCGTGATGCGATAAGAAGAAAAAGAAATAAACTTTTAAAATCAAAACAGTGGAAATTGCTACAAGATAATGCCCCTGCTCATAGAGCCATTATTGTTCAAGACTATTTAGCCAAACACTCTGTATCTGTCTTGCCGCATCCTCATTACTCTCCTGATATCGCCCCATGCGATTTATTCTCCTTTCCAAAACTTAAAATGACGTTAAAAGGGAGGCGCTTTTCATTGTCATCAGAATTAATTGAAAACGTGAAGGTGGAGCTAAACAAACTTAGAAAAATTGACTTTGAACTAGCATTTCAACAGCTTTTTTCACGCTATAAAAAATGTGTAGATAAACAAGGCTCCTATTTTGAAAAATTTCATGTTTAAATTACTATACTATGAATAAATAATTAATTTTTAAAAAGTTCGGGAATGTTTTGATCCTACCTTTAATAAAAGTTTGACATTTTTTTCTCAAGGTGTGTGCATTTTATCACTTTAAATTATATTTCTATTATATATATATCAATGCATTATTAATATATATATATTATTTTGGATAAAAGGTATCTCCTAAAAAAATAAACTTTTATCCGGCAGAGTTTCCTCACCACTCTGGAAGTACCTGCCTCGGCGCGTTACCCTTTTTGGCGGTTCACCCCCCAGGAGCCCTAAATGGTCCTGAGAAGTCCTATTCCACTTCTAGCTTTTACTAACTCCACCATCGGATCTGACCTGATGGCGCCAGCAAAGCTAGGGCCCTAGAACTGACCGATTGTTGAAGACTCGTGTCCCAGGAAACTTAATAATTTTACAAACCAAGATAAATTTGATATATATTTTAAATATGTTATAAGCTATTAAAATAAGAAAATCATGTTCACAATTTCATATGATGTTGGGATAAGATTGGTTTATAATTCCCGAAAATGAAACATTTTTTTACAAAGTTAATTTAATGGTTCATCTATGATAGAGATGATATCTGACAAGATTCTCAAGGACAATTATTAAGATTATAAGATTGATTGTATTTGAATATACTGTGCGGTGATATTCCTACATGTAGTTATTGAAATCCTTGTAGCTGGATAGCATCTAGCAATTGGACTCTGTTTCTTAAAATTATTTTCTATACGGCGACATCTTCTTGATAATATCAGTGTAATATTGATAACACATTCAAAGTGATTGTCGTAAAGATAGAGGCTGCCTGGCCGGCATTCATTGTTCTTCAAATATAAGACACTTCGACCAGTGAATCTTTTTATTGTCTGCCCGAAGTGTCTTTTATTTGAAGAACAAAGTGATTGTGTATGTGTAAAAGGCATATTTTGTTTTTACTTCTTGTACATACAGTACCGGTCATGAAAATCACGGTGGTAAGAGGTTTGTGACTACTCATACTTTAGGTACACCAAATGTCTTTACTAGTAATATCAGGCAATGGAACCATGGGGTTAATGTCTGGATATACGTATATTAATATTGAAAGGCCAAATTTTTTTCAACGTCATTGGAATATTATATTAATAAATTCTCAAATTAAATTTAGTATACTTGGAACACATTTTAGCACTTTTACAATTTATACATGTAATTTCACCAGATACCGCGAGAGGCGCTGCTTGCGAGTGAAAGTAGAAAATTTGCAAATAAAATTGCAAAGAATATTAATTTCAAATAGAATTCAAACCAGAAATCTTCCCAGTAGAGTATAGTAAATAACTTTCTAAAGTTTCACGGCGATTGGATAATCTTACCTTTTAAAACATTCATCGTGTGAACAAACTAACAATCATCGTGTAAACAAACCACGTGTTAATTATTAACCAATCAAATTCATTTATCGTCGCGACCAGTGCTGCGCCCAAGCGGTAAAAGGCTGGAACTAAGGCTTTTTGGTTTTATATTTAAAAAAAAGCACATAAACTTTTTAGTTTTTTTTTGAATAGCCTATATGTTAAACGAAATCTTCGGCTACCTAAATGTGAAATTTCATAATAATTGATTCTGTAGATTTTGCGCAACGCGATAACATACATCGATTTTGGATTTCATTTTTATAGATATAAGAGGAAGGATTAAAAGAGAATATTAAATATATTTATTTAAATGTTCTTTATTTTGTGAAAAATATGATATATTGAATGAGATATAATTTAAAAATTAATAAAAGTTATTAAATATGCACCAAATATTATTTGTTTTCATAGATTTGTTTAATGAAAAAAAAAATATACCCTCAATATAAATATGATTGGAACCTGTGTTCAAGTCATAAAATTACCATCCTTCTAAATATGGTTATCTTTGATTTTAAATATTTACTCAAGGCATTTTTCTAGGTGCCTTGAAAAATAATTTGCTAGGAGCCAACTTGAATGCAATTTTTCAAACAGCAATTAGCAAATTTTTATAATTATAAAAAATATATTTTTAAAATACTAAACGTGAAAGTTCAAGAGTTTTATTATATCAGTATATTGAAATGATAAACATATGTATAAATTTAAAATAATAAGAATTTATAATATAATAGAAATTATTTTAACAATTGTAAATATACTGCCATCTAGATATAAATTAATGTCTTAAATTCTTTGAGTATCAAATTTTGTCTGTACATCTTCGACAGGTCTTTCCTATCTGAATCCTAAATATAATCAAATTGTTTACAATGGAGAATTCTATTTACATATTGCTGCAACAGGTTGAAGTTTGACAGTATGTAAACCTTTATTTTCTCCATGTTTAACATGTTGCCATCTTAAACAACGCTATTTAAGTACACCAATACCTCGCTTTGCGTCGTTTCGTTTTGCGTTTTTTTCGAAGTTGCGTCGCTGCTTAATTTTTACTGATTTTCACTGTGCGTCGTTAGATTTTCGAAGTTGCGTTGTTTTGGATTCGAGTCTTTAATTTTTTTTTTTTGAATTTTTTTTTTCTTAAAATATGGCAACACCTTTGTTTTTGATTGCGCCTTTACATATTTTCACTTTGCGTCGTGTTTTTTTTTTTGGAACGTAACCCCCGACGCAAAGCGAGGTATGGGTGTATAGAAATATTTAATTATCTATTAAATATAAATGTTATAGTTCAATGATAAAATCTCTTCTGTTATATTTCCCCCAAAATATCTCTTCTCACATCAAAGAAGAGTTAGTCTTGTTAGTAAGACTGGTGTTGAATACACATACGAATTTATTGGTAACTAGCGGACGTACCCGGCTTCGCCCGGGTTTTACCCGAGTAAAGGTTTGTCTAACGAATCTCTCGATAAAGTGAACATTTTTTCCCGGTCCCTTGAAAAATACTCGATAAGTTGAATAAAATCATTATTAATTGGTTCCCTCGGTAATTGGAAGTTAAAGGAATAGTATCTTGCCTTGGAATTGTATCATTATTCTTGTATGGACGTACCCGGCTTCGCCCGGGTTTTACCCGAGTAAAGGTTTGTCTAACGAATCTCTCGATAAAGTGAACATTTTTTCCCGGTCCCTTGAAAAATGCTCGATAAGTTGAATAAATTCATTATTAATTGGTTCCCTCGGTAATTGGAAGTTAAAGGAATAGTATCTTGCCTTGGAATTGTATCATTATTCTTGTCTCAAATAAATTGCCGTGTCATCCTGAATTTTGTCTTTCCTAATTTTCTACATTACAAAATCATCGTATCATCATGATAATATTTAGAGCAGATTGTTGAATTATAACAGATAAATTAGAATATTTATCTTGATTATTTTAAAGCGAAAAGTTATTTCAAAAATTTTATTTGCTAGAAACCTTCCCAGTACTATACTAAATAACTTCCCAAAGTTTCATGGCGTTCCAATGAGTGGTTTGGTCAGGCATAAAGGACAAACAGACCACACACACACACATACATTCATTTTTATATATATCGATAAAATGCATATATTGGCATATAAATCTTTTGATTTAATTCAATATATGTCTTTTTATTAACTAAAGATTTAAATATTGAACTTGCTGTATTTTCAAAACACAAGAATATAATACATATTATGTCGAATATCAATAATTGTAATTTTCTTTATTATTAAAAATATATACAAATATTATAAATAAAATTTGAAAAAAAAATAAGACGATAAACATTGAACAGGAGAATGTCCACATTTGCATAACTATGTATTAATTTCTTTGCTTCTGAACAAGTATTGGACTCTAATAACGCCTTTGCTTGTCTATCTTAGCCCTTATATGATTTATACATACAGTCAACTCTCGATATTTTAAACTCGTTAATTTGAATCTCTCGATAATTTGAAATGTTTTTCCTGGCCCCTTTAAAAATACTCTATAAGTTGAATAAAATCAATATTAATTGGTCCCTTCGGTAATTTGAAGTTAAAATAATAGTATCTCACCACAAATGAAAATTTGTGAATAACTGTAAAAATGTTTAAATAATAAATCACTAATTTTCAGATCAAACTTTTGTTTACTTGATTTTTTCCCTCCCTCCTTCTTGGTTGTTTAAACTCCTGTTATTTTGAACTCCTGATAAATTCAAATTTTTCTCTGTTCTCTTGAGTTTCAAATTAACGAGAATCGACTGTACCTCCTATTCGGTCAAATAGTAATTTTTATTGGATTTTCTACCTTATAATGTTCTTTTTTCATTATTTAGTATCTAGAACTAATACATCATTCAATTTCTTTAATATCTTTTCAAATCACTGACTTTTCAGATATTTTTAACAAGCCTTGTTCTTTTCTCAAGATATTATTCCTTATATTGTAAATGGACTTGTTTATCTTGCAGATAAATATTTCAAATGCTTTCAATCATCTTTCATAAACCTTTATATATGGCTAGGTGTCTGTGAATCATACAACTCCATAATCCATAGCAGAATTTTCAACTGTTCCCTCTTTAACTCTTGACTAATCTTTTTTACTGAGACTTTTATTTATTAATTAAATCTCTTAGGTATGTTCTTGCCCAAACATCTTAATGTGAAAATAATAGAGATTATATGTAATATTGTTGCAAATGATCCTGTCGACGTATGTATGAACATATGACATATAGAATATGACATATATATAATTAAAAGAGAATATTGAATATATTTATTTAAATGTTCTTCATTTTGTAGCAATATGATATATTGAATGAGATATAAATAAAGAATTAATGAGTTATTAAATAAGCACCAAATATTATTTTATTTGATTATTATAGAATTACTTTTTAATATGAAAAAATATACCCTCAATATATATATGACTGGAGCTTGTGTTCAAGTCATAAAAATATCATCCTTATAAATATGGTTATTATTGATTTTAAATATACCCAAGGCATACAAGGTATACTCAAGGCATTTTTCAAGGTGCCTCGAAAAATAATTTCCATGACGTCTAATTGAATGCAATTTTCAAATGCATTTTTCAATGCATATTTTTATAATTATAAAAAGTATATATTTAAAAAATTTAACGTGAAAGTTCAAGAGTTTTATTATATTAATATATTGAAATGATAAACATATGTATAAATTTAAAATAATAAGAATTTATAGTAATATAACTTATTTTAACAATTGTAAATATACTGCCATCTAGATATAAATTAATGTCTTAAATTATTTGAGTATCAAATTTTGTCTGTACATCTTCGACAGGTCTTTCCTATCTGAATCCTAAATATAATCAAATTGTTTACAATGGAGAATCCTATTTACATATTGCTACAACAGGTTGAAGTTTGACAGTATGTAAACCTTTATTTTCTCCATTTTAACATTTTTTTCGCGAAAATTTCCATCTTAAACAACGCTATTTAAGTATAGAAATATGTAATTATTTTTTAATATAAATGTTATAGTCCAATGATAAAATATCTTCTGTTATATTTCCCCCAAATTATCTCTTCTCACATCAAAGAAAATTTGTCTTGTTAGTAAGACTGGTGTTAAATACACATACAAATTTATAGATAATAAAATGCATATATTGGCAAAAAAAAACTTTTGATTTAATCCAATATATGTCTTTTTATTAATTAAAGATTTAAATATTGTACTTGCTCTATTTTCAAAACACAAGAATATAATTTATATTATGCCGAATATATCAATAAATTTAATTTTCTTTATTTTTAAAAATAAATACAAATAATATTATGAATAAAATTTGAAAAAATAAGACGATAAACAATGAACAGGAGAATGTCCACATTTGCATACTTATGTATTAATTTATTTGCTTCTGAACAAGTATTGGATTCTAATAGCACCGTTGCTTCTCTATTTTAGCTCTTATTATGATTTATACATACAGTCGACTCTCGATATTTTAAACTCGTTAATTTGAATCTCTCGATAATTTGAAATGTTTTCCTGGCCCCTTTAAAAATACTCTATAAGTTGAATAAAATCAATATTAATTGGTCCCTTCGGTAATTTGAAGTTAAAATAATAGTATCTCACCACAAACGAACATTTGTGAATAACTGTACAAATGTTTAAATAATAAATCACTAATTTTGAGATCAAACTTTTGTTTACTTGATTTTTTCCCTCCCTCCTTCTTGGTTGTTTAAACTCCTGTTATTTTGAACTCTTGATAAATTCAAATTTTTCTCTGTTCTCTTGAGTTTCAAATTAACGATAATCGACTGTACCTCCTATTCGGTCAAATAGTAATTTTTATTGGATTTTCTACCTTATAATGTTCTTTTTTCATTATTTAGTATCTAGAACTAATACATCATTCTATTTCTTTAATATCTTTTCAAATCACTGACTTTTCAGATATTTTTAACAGGCCTTGTTCTTTTCTCAAGATATTATTCCTTATATTGTAAATGGACTTGTTTATCTTGCAGATAAATATTTCAAATGCTTTCGACCATCTTTCATAAACCTTTATATATGGCTAGGTATCTGTGAATCATACAACTCCATAATCCATAGCAGAATTTTAACCTGCTCCCTCTTTAACTCTTGACTAATCTTTTTTATTGAGACTTTTATTTATTTATTAAATTTCTTGGGTATGTTCTTGTCCAAACATCTTAATGTGAATATAATAGAGATTATATATATATGAGCCACGTAGCTAGTAACTTCAAGTTCTAAATGTTGTTGTTTATCATTATCATCACCAACTTAATGTGCCATAATATATTTAAAATCATAAACAAAATTTTCTAGAACTACTGCAAACCTCTATGAATTCGAAAAACTGTGAAATATTGTTCCAATTTGAATTTAATATCATTTTTAATTCCTTTTAAATTTAAAATGATGATCAATTGAAAAATAAATAGGTCTTGAAATAAAATTTAATTTTTTACTTTGAAAGTTAGGTCTCTGAATTCTGATTTGGTTTTCAATATATATTGAAATATATTTGTCTCTCATATTATATTTATTCTAATACCAAATTTGAATTTGTGGTGTTGGCACAAGAAAATGTCGATCTATAATGTGGTTTGATCTCAAATTCCTTATTTCTTAATTCGTGTGACAATTTCATTTCCATTCAGAACTTTGATTTAACTTTGTTAGAGGATTGATTCTCTAGAATCCATGTAAACAATGAGAATATGTTCAATTACTTCACGATGTTTAGAAACACATAAGTTATGTAAAAAATAAGTTGATTCAAATATAGAATAATTAAAAATTTGATTTTAAAACTCTTGAAAAAATGTAATCTCACTCTTTACTGCACTTTGAATATTTTTATAAAAGGATTTTCAAAAAAAAAAAATTGGTATCAATTTAGCAAAAAGGGATTCAGTTAATTTTCACAAGAAAGGGATTGTTAAATATGTGTGTGTTAAATTCATAAAATAGAAATACATTTTTGATTAGATAAATACTGAATATTCAGTATAGGAATATCATGAGTGTTTTTGAACTTTCTAAAAATATTACTGCCATCTATTGAGAGATTGACATTTTAATTTTTATTATTATATGGTAGCAAAGTATTTATTATTTTATTAACAGAGTATAATTTTTATGTTTATATTTTGCTAATCTGTAATCTTCCCTCATTGCTTATTTTTTTATCATTCATAGTTTGTTATTGCCTTAAATAAATTGCTGTGCTCTCCTGAAGTTTGTCTTTCCTAATTTTCCACTTGGCAATATTGTTACGTTGTAAATAGGAAAAAGACATAAGACAATTTGTAAAACAACGTTCGACAAGTTTTATCGTAAATGTTTCTTTTGAACGAAAAATCGTAATTTATTTTAAGGATAAATAAAGACTATTTATAACCTTAGGGATGAAGTATGAAAGGATGAATTGTGAAGAGTAATGATAAACGGAAAAAATAAAAGCGTCCAGGGAAGTGTCATGGACACTTTTATTTTTTCCGTTATCATTACTCTTCACAATTCATCCTTTCATACTTCATCCTTAAGGATAGAAATAATCTTTATTTATCCTTAAAATAAATTACGATTTTTCGTTCAAAAGAAACATTTGCGGTAAAATTGTCAAATGTCGATTTACAATCATAAGCCGCATTATATTGTATTATAAGACAATTTATTTAGAGTAAGACAAAATTTAAATTTATAAAAGTTCAAAATAGAAATGAGGTTTGTTTATAGAATAGTAAATATAAATGTTATTAGAAATTCTTCATACTACGTAGTTTGATGGGTATTATTCTTTAAAAAAAAATCAATTTTTAAATTCCTTTACTGCAATGATAAAATAATGGTAGGGCCTAAATCACACACATCAGTAGCTCAAATACATTGTACAAATATATTCTAATCACTATATTTTTATATACATCACCTAGATTTCTTAAATTTGGCATACTTGAATTTTTCTTCAATTTCTTCAAACTGATGACAATGAAAGAGAAAGAAGAGAGAAAATAGAGGTAACCCAGGATCCTGGTGCGTGAATCACTAACTACCCGGGCTGTACAGCAGTCTAGAAGTCTAGTCATGGGGAGAACTGCGGTGAACCTGGTAGTTCCAGGGAGTCAGGAAGTAGGGGCAGGGCTGAAGTCTTGTACTTCAAGCAATAGAGCTGTCTGTAGCTTGTGTAGCGTGAAAGCTGGACAGGAGAGGAGGAGGTGATCTACAGTCTGTGACTCTTCCCGGCAGTGAGGACATGTTGGATCTCTATGCCAGAGATCTGCCAGAACGTGGCCGTGACCAGTAAGGATGGTAGTGGTGGCCATCCCAAGACGTATTTTGGACAGGAATGACCTAAGGAGGATTGGGGAGGTCGCAAATCTTTTTAGTTTTCTGTTATGGTAATCTTGGGTGTAGACTAAGGTCCAAGCTTCCATAGCAGATGTGTGGGCACGGCTGCGGGCAAGGCTTTGGGGAAGGATGAAGTAGGATTGTTCCAGGTTAGAGATTGCTGCAGTCTTTGCTGCATGATCAGCCAGTTCATTGCCTGTAAGTCCACTGTGTTTTTGAAATAATATCGTATTTGTATGTGATCGTGCAATGTGACTATGATTTTTATTTTTGATTTTATAATCAATTTGACTATATACTTATAGACACAACCTAGACACCTGAAATTTGGTATATTTGTTTCAACCAGATGACATTGGAACGTTTTATTTGGATATCAATTCTGTTTTCTATCGTTTGCAAATAATTCTCTAATATCTTGCTCATTTTCACGTTTTCAACTATCTCTGTAAATATCAATGTCATCTATGGAGAGATTGATGAATTTATTTCAATTCTTTCATTATATTTATGCCCTCGATACAAGGTCATGATAGACAATTTGACAATTTAAATTTTTTATTGATTCTTCTACTCCACGCTGACGAGCGCCAACAGCGCGAAACGCATTCATGGAAGGCTTTTCTTGATTTATCAAGAAATTGGGTTGGCCAAATATCACGAAGCAAGTTAAATAAACGTTTAGTTTATTTTTGCTCCACTAGATGGCGCTTCGGCCATAAAAAAGAACATGTGCTTTTGGTCAGGATATGCCTTCATTATTTCAAATATATATATTAAATTTATATATTTATATTGAATAAATTAATAAATATATTAAAATTATCCGACCACACCAGTTCCCCCCTGGACCCTGGGAATATTTGACCAAATTCTGGTCCAAGGTGACTAACGTGGCAACGGCACCCATTTTCCAAAATTTGGACACAACACAGCAACACAATAAATATATTAAAAATATTTTAAATAAATTATATTTATTGTTCAAACGAGATGTTTTATATAAAATTTCAAAAATAATTTTTGGCGTTATATAGTGAACTTCACGGTAAATAGTTCACTTTACTCTCAATAGATGGCGGTAATGTTCTACAATACCTTACGAGTGAGGATTACTTATTCCTCTATATGTTTTGCGCTATATGTGAGTGATAAATATATACATTAAATTGCACTCATGGACAAAACAAAAAGAAAAGGAAAGTCTTTGATATCACCCGTCGTCAGTTTTTTTCTTTTTCTGAAGGAGACAGAGGCAATTTTGTTCACACTTGGTTATCTCGTGTGTCTTCAATAAAAGTCACTGTGTATCAAATCTCTTTCAGAGTTATTTTCTGAATCCCGATATACATGCTGAAAGGTACAACTTCTTTGTTTTGTTCATGAGTGGATATTGACTATTAAATGAATGACAAGCTTCGCTTGGAATATCTATTAAGTGAATTTTTCGATGTTTTTGAAATTTCTTTTTCTATTATTTTGATGCTTCAGGAATTCGGGTTATCTCTCGACTACAATGATGGAATACCATACCAACTCCATATCCAAATCCATAAGTTTTTTTTACTTATCCTTTTAGACAAGATCTTGGAGGTCGTTCTCATAAAGAAGTTCAAGAACTCTTCTTGGTTCTCTGTACAGGGATCCTTTGTCCTTTCCAATACAATTTAGTATATGTTGGGGGAGTGGCCTCTTCGGTTTTGCACCTAGTGCCATAAGTTGGTGATGTCTCAGAATCAAACACACACATGACGAATTTTTCATGAATTGCATCAAATATTATGTTAAGATGACTTTGCTGCCTTGAAAAATATTTTAGGTAATTGCACTATTGTTTTGCACTTATTGCTTGTTGGAAAGGTCTTAAGATTGCATGTAATTTATAGAATCTAGAGTATGTCAGAATCTGTAAATTGTTGAATGATTCGCTCATTTTTATGATTTTGTAATTTTGACTATCTGTTTCTATATCATTGAATATATCAGAGGTGAGTGAAAGAATATTTCCAATTGCCAAGAGAGGCATGTTTGAAAACCGTATATATTTCTATGTATGTTGAACCGATGTTTGGATAGAACTTAAAACCATTGTCGTTTAAACCTTAATATTCATTAGCAACCATGGTTTTCAGGTGAGGTTATGAATTTATTAAAATTATGTTGTTTTTTCTCAAAGATCTAGTCGACTAGATTGTAGAGATGTTCAATAGATAGCGCATAGTTTTTAATTTACTTTTTATCGGGAGAGTTAGCCTTTAAAAATTATCATTGCACTAGTACACAAAATGAAAAAAAAAAATTCTTCTCCTCAAATGAACAAAATATTTTCTGGGTTAACTTTTTGTGCTAATTAACGCGGTATCAATATTTTTTTTCGATTTTCTCAATTTCTCAAGTTATGGATTTAATGCTTTTTATAATATGATGCACTAGCGCGCCATCTGTTATCAAAATTCGAAACTATTTTAAACGCGTAAGATTCTTTTTGAAATTAAACAATTTCTACTACCCTTACTGCAATAATTGGTCCATTACAGCAAGGGCAGTAGAAATTGTTTAATTTCAAAAAGAATCATACGCGTTTAAAATAGTTTCGAATTTTGATAATGCCTTTTACCCATGATATTCATCTATTGGAGGAAAAGTTATGACACTAAGCATTAATAATTATTAATGCTTTTTTGGGCTTAACAGGTGAATTCATGTTCTTAATAACATTGATAAAGGTTTGTATATATGACTACTGAAGTTTACTAGAATAAATAGAAAGTAAAATAGTAATAGTTAATTTCTGTTCCACCAGATGACGCTCTGCCATCTAAAAAGCACATGCACTCCTGATCAGGATATGCTTTCATTATTTTTAATATCAACACCTGACCTTTTATTTTTTTTCTATTGTTTTTTCATATATATATAACTTAACTATTTATTTTATGCTTATGAGGTGATACAGCAACATCTTTACAATTAGAGAGGAGACAAAATGAACCAAATCTAGAAAAAAGAAGTGAGGACATATCGGTCATTAAAGTCTGAGAGGCAAGGCCTTCAGCCAGTTCAGGGCTTCCGGGGTGACAGAGTGGAAATTGGAGATTCCTCCATTGAATTTGTACAGCGGGCAGTCGTCTAGTATATGGGACATTGATTGTGGGACGTTGCAGGCACAATTTGGATCTTTGGTGTAGCCCCATAACTTCATCAGCTCTGCACACCTTCCCTGTCCTGTCCTAAAGCGGTTTAGAAGCACCCATTCTCGTCGAGGGAGGGAAAAACCTGGGATCTTGACACTTGGGCTTGTGATGAGGTTCTTGTTTGGGATATCGGAGCTGATCCAGGAATTTGTCCATGCTTCTGAGATATTAAAATTTTGGGAGAGAAGTTGGTTTCCTCTGGACCATATCGGCTTCCTTGATTTTAGTCGATGTTTTGGGGGAGACTGTAGGATTGGGTTAATTTCGAGGTCGGGCGAGTCCAAGAGTTTTTGGTACATTTTCTTGGTGGCTTCCTTTCTGCGTAGCTCAGGCGGAGAGATATGAGCAAGAACTGGAAGCCAGTCGATTCTTGTAGGTTGGCAAACTTCTGTTATAATTCGTAAGGTAGAATTTAGTTGTGTGTCTATTAGCTTCGTGTGGCAGCTCCCCTCCCAGACTGGAGCACAATATTGAATTCCAAAAAGTACAAAAATAAATGACGCCAAATTGGCATTTTGTATCATTCTGTCTATATAATATAGTCTGTGTTGTCAAAAGTTTCATGATATTCCATCAGTTCTTTTAGCATATAATACTCTCTATTCCAACTCTAAAGATAGAATATCAAACCTCCTTTTGAAAATCAAACGATTTATAGCCCGTCAAAGGATTCTATGGCTACTTTTCCGCGAGGATATCACGGGATTTTGGAACAGCGACCCTTTAAATTGCTACTTCTGCAATGTTGGCATCCAAGACAATTTTGTCCACAATTTATTCCATTGCCCATTTCTACAGGAAAAGAGACTGGAAATTCGCGAAATTTCGGGGCTAACTCACTATAATGAACAACATGTATATAAAATCTTTACTACTCTCCTGCTGGATAAAACATTTGTTTATAAATATTTAAATTTTTCAAGGCGATTGATAAAATGAGAGAAGAAGTGCTCAACTCCACAGACAACGGCTGATTGCTCCCCTCCCCTCTAAATTGCTTTTCCTCCTCACTCATGTACATGTATAACCTTTTAGGGGAATCCCCTTGTAAGACAATAGTGTCTTAATAAAGGTTTTTGTTGTTGTTGTTGTCTAAAGATAGAATATCGATTTTAGACTTTCTCTGGTCAAGCTATTCTTAAACAATGTGGTGGTACTGTTTGAATTACTGTTACTACTGCATACTTACTGATATTGTATCTATATGAGGAATAGTGACTTAGAGTCTAACCCATTCATTTGAAGTTAACCAATAGTAAACCCCATTTTGACTTTTTAGTTGTTGTTGTCGTGTCCAATGAAGAGCCTCAGATGTCCCCATACATCTCTATCACAGCAGTCGCAATGTCCTCTATTGTTTATTTTTATTGTAAATAGTTTCGCGCGCAATTATCCAGATCGGATATAGCGTGTCTTATTTGCAACTGGCAATAAATAAATGTCCTCTATCTTAGGTGAGTAAAGCTGCTACTCTGGGTTATGTCAATTTTCTGCAAGGCTGCGGCCATTGCTGGGCATGAGAATATGTGGGTAGATGTTAGTTCTACACCAGGACAGTTGTTGCATGTTTTGTAGGTTCTTGTGCCATCTGGATGTATTGTAGTGTATTTTAGTACTCATTATATAATGAAGAACCTTGTAGGGTATTAAAATGAATATCATATTATTTCAATAAATTTGTATACAACATATAGGGAACTATATACAATCCTACATATCTGTTTGTGATGAATAATGTTCCTTCAACTCTCTATGTTGTGCGCAATCGTGTGGATAATTGTGGATGATAGATATATTCTTCTTTCTTATCTCCACTCAATCATATTAGGGTATCAAGCTTGTAAAACTTGAGATCATGTCTGGATGAAGTAGAATGCGTCTGCCTTTGTCATTAAGACTGGGAGCACTACTCAGTGGCAGGCCGACTTAGCTCCAGAAGAAATGGCTGCCTCTGACATGAGGAACAGACGCCATGTGCAGCCGCTCCTAACATGGACTACAAAGCTAATCATCCTGTATCCCTGGATTAGGAACCCTTACAGGGTACTATCAGCCGGGCCAGCTGAGCCCAGGTTTTTAGTGAGCTTGTTACTGCTCCCCTCCTCCTTTTTCGTCCAGGCTTGGGATCGGCAAAGGCGGAAGATAGACATGAAATGTGAGATCGGGTTGATATACGGTAAGACTGTTGGATTTCCTTTGTTCTCTGCGCCGTTAATAATGTAAGGCAAGTAGTATTGAAGTAAGATCCAGGAGCATGTTCCAACAAATATCCTAGCCACTTCTATTGCAACCCGTGAATCTCTCTTTTACAGAATATGTATCATTTTTAACTAGGATAATGTTTTTTATTGTTATATGATCCCGTTAAGTATAGCGATGTACTGATAATGAATACATATAGGAGACGACATAAATATGACTCACAGAGTGTAATATTTCCATAACACTAATAAAAGTGACTAATACTTGCAATATATATTTGCCACTATAAACGGAGGCTAACGCGTTGGGTAGATACCTCATGGGTAGTGTAGAAATGCCTTGCCAAAATATTCTTGACCTGATCTAGTAATACCTGAACTTCTTTAAATATACGTTTTATAGTAATTTATTAAAAAAATTATATATATATGTGATGATTTAAGACCATGGAATTGTTGTAAATAGTCTAGATATCTACTACCACATGTTCCACCCCATGACTGTATATAACTTCTTATGTACTGCACATAGAAAGCCTCAACTAACATCAATCTGTACCGCGTAAGAATCTAATAAAGTATATCAACTGTACAGATAGAAGGAATGGAGACTAACAGGAGAAAATTAAGGTTAAAACTAATCAGGCTTAGGACAGAAGTCGAAGCAAGGCCTAGCAAAAGAGGCTTAAAACCAGCCCAACTATAAATAATTTACAAGTCAATACTTCCTGACAGGACCGGGCGTATCTGATAACGCAGAAGTTATAAAAGTCGAGTAACGCCCCGTACTTCCTGGCCAAGACCGGTCGTATCTTCCATCAAAGAAAGCCGCAAGGCCAATTAGAGAAGACCATACCTAAGTAGGTCAACCAATAGCCAACGACCATGTGACATAGTCCTACCAATTAGGAAAGAATCACCTAAATAGGTCAGCCAATTAGAAAGAAGCAAGGTCGTGGTGTTAAATCGAGGACCTAGAATTGTTAGTATACGCTTGGCTCTCAACAAGGTAACACTTGCTCTAAAGATCTCCCTCTCTCCTCATCCCATTCCTTCTTGACGTCAGACGCTTTTAGTGGAATCTCTGTTTGTTTATTTCACCTTTGGCCCAGCTGTGTCGCCTTCCACCACGACTGCACGGTAGAGTTGACATCGAGGTTCGTCTAGCATCAGGTAACACTGGTCCCAGAGGTCCCAAGATATCACAGACTCCCCCGCCCGAAGAGTCGACAGGATAGTGGACGCCAAGGTACAAGTAAGCAAATAGACCACTGTCTGTACAGAAAGATGGAACAGGGAAGAGAGGAGAATCCAAAGGAACCAATGGAGTCCGATCCCGACTACGAAAGTGGCGAAAACACCACTTTTCCGAAGAAAGAAAACACTCTCGGTAGGACGCAGGAAATTGTCCCCAGCCAGGAAGACGTCACGCCCCCGCCGCCGGTGTCAGATGTCCTGGGGAGGTTGACGACGACGCTACATCAGCTTTCTGCCGTGACCGGACATCGCGAGAGGTGGAATCGCTACGATGGTTCGTACGAGGCGCAGAGCTTCTTCACCAACTACGACGCCCAAGCAGATCGGGCCCAACTACAATACTCTACAAGACTGAGAAAGCCAGCAAACCTCCTGCAAGCGCCCCTCCGAGTTACCAACACGCGAGCGTATGTTACCTGCTCCCCCGACCATCTCTAAACCACGAGCCCAGCGAAGACAATGAACTCTGACTGTCCCAAAAATCCGCCAACCACGACACAAGACCAGGACTGTCCCGACATACAAGACCACACAACAGTAGGTTCCTCCTTCTATAATTTTTATTGAACAATTTCTCGTTCGAACTGAACTGTCCAATGATGTAAACCTACTCTACTACTTTATACAGAAGCATCTATCGCTATAATTATGCAGAATACTTTTAAAATAATAGAAATCAGTTTGTAAAAGAAAAATACCTGTCCATCTATTTAACTTAACTATTAACGCCATAGCTAACAATATTTTCACCATAGGTTATATCTTTTTAAACGTAAAAAATAGGTAACATAACGCAGAACCTAAAATTCCATATTATAGATACCCCCTTGCCTTTTGGCATATTATCCCTTAACTCCATAAAACGATTTCTACTAATTATAAACTGTCCTCAGCTACTCCTGTATCAATATAATGTACCTCTACCAACTACCTTGTACTAATTCACCTCGTGCAAGCAACACGTGTCCCATGGACAGGTTAATAAAACTGTCCCATTTACTAAATTTTCCCCTCCTATAACGGGTTGCTCACACGTGGTGAACTCCAACACTCTTATTTAACCTCATTATAATGTTCCTAATCCCATTTTCAACGCCCCTATGTCCTTTTCTTTCATAGCTTTAGACAGAAATAACCTAAGTCACAGCCTTCCAAAACTATTCCAATCGTTAACTTCCCACATAACTACACTCCTTCCTTTTACATGCATATTTAAATATCGACAAACCGCTCTCAACAAAATAAACAACACCCTCTCACATCACTTTTTTCTAATTGGCAACAAACTTTTAGCGCGCGACTTCACACCCAAATCTAATTTCGAGCCACACAAGCTTTATTACGTCGCCCTACTAAACACACACACAAAATTTTTTTTTTTCACATTAAACGTGTCATATCCACTAATAATATAAAAATTCTCGATATGTTCGTACAACCAGCACCCATGACTTTAGTAAATTTGTTATTCATAGTAAAACAGATTAGATTTTGTACAAAACAAAGACTTCACGTGACACCTTTTCATTTACAATTTTTTCGCTTCGTGTTACAGAGCCACACCACTAAACTCTTTCAATTTTCAGGCCAAAGACGCCTTCACCACGCCTGTGACACATTTAACCTCAAAGCGTGTCACACCTCGAAAGTCGCACTTTCGCTCAATTCTAACCTGATATCAATGAATAACATTTTTACTAAGTCCGCCAAAAACCATTCGATTTAATATCAACAGATACAATATCCGAATTTTCGAAATACAAACACAAATCGAACAAATGCTTGAACACACAGGATCATTACAACCTCTGTATCTCCCTATGTCAGTCCCATAACGCTTGTCACCAAACGTGACAAATCAAAACGCTTTTGCGTTTACAATTATAGAATTAATATCTCCGAACGTAGTTCGAATTAACTTCCAATAAGTTGAAAGAAAGCAAGTCCCCTCGCTCCCCCCTTGACCTAAATCCGGAATCGCATTAAAAATAGCTTCGCTCCCTCCTCTTCCGCTGGACACGAGCAAACAAACAGCCGACATCTTGTTACGGCCCGTCACCAGGTCTAGATTCTCTCGCCCTCGATTAACTTGTCAACTTAACATCGACACTTAGAACCAAGGACAACATTTTACCTACAAAAATCACACACACCCACATAAGTTTAAACAAAAAATCGACAACATTAGGACTCAGTAAGTTTCACAGTTAGAAACAATGTGATCCACGAGTCGCGTCAAACATAAAACAAATGCGATAAGTTAGATCCACTCCTGCCAACAAGACCAAAGATATCAATCGAGGACAATTTAAAGCTCGCTCCACCCATCCTAAAAAACAGGAACATTACGTTTGGCCTACAACTTTCCATTCTTTCACGATATATAATTTCTATGTATAATCTTAATTGCTCTTCTTTCTCGATGAACATTTTTTTTAAATTTTCATTTTAATATCTTGTATATAATCATTATATAGCTCTTATAATTGTTTTTTTTACGTCAACCAATTAGTTTAGATTATTGTCTTTTTTTTATTTTTCTTTACCAAAACTTATTTACTTTTGCTTTATGACTCTATTTTATAATCAACTTTATATTTTATCTTTCATATCATATCTAATAATCTCAAGTTTATATTTCATGTTTATATCACTAATTTGCATTTATCATTTTATATTTTCTCTCACTTTATAAATTAGATGTTATTTACATTGTTTCATCTTCCGCTACCATGTCAATGCTATCGAGTATATTACTGCTCATTTTTAATTTTCATTTAATATTTTCACTTTTTATTACCCCTTATATACTGCTGTAGTGTGTTAATCTTTGTATCATATCATCACTATTTTTACTTTTTTTTTAAAGATTACTTTGCATTTAACTTCGCAATTCTATTTTCGATTTTTCAAATCCTTTAACGCTATATGCAAAGCCTTAATTCGCAATTTCATATCTCAATGATATATTCTTTTTAATTGTTGTAAATAGTCTAGATATCTACTACCACATGTTCCACCCCATGACTGTATATAACTTCTTATGTACTGCACATAGAAAGCCTCAACTAACATCAATCTGTACCGCGTAAGAATCTAATAAAGTATATCAACTGTACAGATAGAAGGAATGGAGACTAACAGGAGAAAATTAAGGTTAAAACTAATCAGGCTTAGGACAGAAGTCGAAGCAAGGCCTAGCAAAAGAGGCTTAAAACCAGCCCAACTATAAATAATTTACAAGTCAATACTTCCTGACAGGACCGGGCGTATCTGATAACGCAGAAGTTATAAAAGTCGAGTAACGCCCCGTACTTCCTGGCCAAGACCGGTCGTATCTTCCATCAAAGAAAGCCGCAAGGCCAATTAGAGAAGACCATACCTAAGTAGGTCAACCAATAGCCAACGACCATGTGACATAGTCCTACCAATTAGGAAAGAATCACCTAAATAGGTCAGCCAATTAGAAAGAAGCAAGGTCGTGGTGTTAAATCGAGGACCTAGAATTGATAGTATACGCTTGGCTCTCAACAAGGTAACACTTGCTCTAAAGATCTCCCTCTCTCCTCATCCCATTCCTTCTTGACGTCAGACGCTTTTAGTGGAATCTCTGTTTGTTTATTTCACCTTTGGCCCAGCTGTGTCGCCTTCCACCACGACTGCACGGTAGAGTTGACATCGAGGTTCGTCTAGCATCAGGTAACACTGGTCCCAGAGGTCCCAAGATATCACATATATGTTTATTAGACTTCATAATTCCTTCGAAGCACCTCAAATACTTATTTTGTTTCTTTTAATGAAGATGTTCTTCGCTTATACGATTTACTAACATTTCACCAACTGCTGCTTGTGTTTGGGGTTGAATTAAGTACTGGTAGAAAGATAAACAATATAAAATACACTGTAAATGAATGCATCTAGATTTTATTCTTCCTTTCCTAAGAATCAGAGAACGGGACAAGAACCCATTCTCTATAGAAAAATAATCGTTTATCAAGAAAAGGTATTTGGAAAATTTAGGAAAATCGAATTCATTATTCAGTTTATATTTATTTTCATAAATGGTACTCTCTGCTTTCAAGGTTTTGTTAACATGATCTGGTCATATTGTTTCATTATGTTATTTCTCTAAACGTCTTCTCTACTTTTAAAAACTTTATAAACACGTTATACCTTTTCTATATTTACATCTTATTATCTCTTTCTATACACAGATACATATCTATACCCTATAATAGACGCCATAATTTATCTATACGTGCTTAAATACATTGTGTTTTATTAATTTATCATTTGATATTATTAGGGTTCTTTCCTGGTATTCAAAAAGGAAAAAAAAAATGCGTGTCGATCAGTTATATTTTTCAATTTATCAAAAAACTAGCGGACGTACCCGGCTTCGCCCGAGGTTTTACCCGAGTAAAGGTTTGTCTAACGAACATTTGTTAAAACAATTCTCTATAAACTTATAAAAAAAAAGATATATTTTGATAATTTGAAACTCGTAAATTTGAATCTCTCGATAAAGTGAACATTTTTTCCCGGTCCCTGTGTGCAGTGTCATCCTGAATTTTGTCTTTCATAATTTTCTACATTACAAAATCATCGTTTTATCTAGTGAACATATTTTCCCGGTCCCTTGAAAAATACTCGATAAGTTGAATAAAGTCATGGTCGTGAATCTCTCGATAAAGTGATTATTTTTCCCGGTCCCTGTGTGCCCTGTCATCCTGAATTTTGTCTTTCCTAATTTTCTACATTACAAAATCATCGTTTTATCTAGTGAACATATTTTCCCGGTCCCTTGAAAAATACTCGATAAGTTGAATAAAATCATGGTCGTTTATGGAAGATGGACGTAGTTCCCGGAGGTCACCCGCCCCCCGCGCGCCAGGACCTCTTGATCACTCTGATTGGCCGGCGGCCGGACGGGGGGGGGGGGGGGAGGGGGCTCTTGATCCCTCTGATTGGTCGGTGGGAACTTGGACTGTCCAACCAACTGGCCGGCGGCCGGACGGGGGGGGGGGGGGGGGAGGGGCAGATCTCCGTTGCAAGATGGCACTGCTTGCGAGTTAAAGCTACAAATCTGCAAATAACTCTAAGGATATTAAAGATATTCGAGATATTATTTTTCGTAAACCTTTCCGGGGATATGCCTAATAATATCCCAAATTTTCACGGCGATTGGATGTATGGTTTTGGAATCCATAGAGGACACACAGACAAACAGACAAACAGACAGACAGACATTAAATTTTATATATATAGATTTGGCCGCTGAATATCTGATTCTGGTAGAGCGCCCTCTAGCGAATAAAATTGTAACTAAAATCAATTTAGAATTTTTCATTATTCGCCATAAAAAATCCCATTGCATCCTGAACACAATGGTGCTTATCGCATTGCTCTAGCGCAAATATTCGCGGAGTTATTAATTTTTAAAGTTGTGCAAGACTTTTGGATCATCATGTATAAGGTGTCAGCTTTTCTTATTTTTTATATTAAAATACTTCCAATATTAACCTACACAATAGACTTAGCGTGCTGTACCTAAACGACCAAAGAGGTTGGACTCTTCTCTATGAGGATTCCTGAAAAACCAAGGGGTATTTTTATTTAAGGCTTAAAGGCGTGAGAACGCAAACTATATGGAAAAATAGTACTGATGAGACCCACAGCATAAAACACGCACGCGTGATTAGCTTTTTTTGTTAATATTGTAGCGTAGCAGAAAGGTAGAGTCGGTGATCCGCAAACGAAGAACGTTATTTTATTAACCAAACAAAACGAGGTTAAAAGAAGAACAACCGAAAAATATGAATCAATAAATGAATACACGCAAAAGTATATATAGGAATCAAAATACAACAAACACCTATGCAAAAATCAGGCATTAAAAATAAATTAAAATATTTACATAAAAATGATAAAACCAATTACTCGCTACATAGCCCCCCTCTCAAAGGACATCGACCCGATGTTCAGCAGAGACCTGCGCCTCCAGTCTACGAGCTCGCGATCGCGTAATAGGGCCAGGGATATCCAGGTCTCCTGGTCTGGGGACCTCCTCCTGGGCCAAGGGTGGTTGCCTCCCTTCCGCTGGAACTTCTTCCTTTTGAGGACTTGATAAGTCGTCTTCCATGTCCTCCTCCAGGTGGTCCTCCCGCTTCTCTGGATCTAAATAGGGCTTCATCCTGCAGATGTGAACTATGTCCTTTGTTTTACGACGACCATGCTGGTCTCCGAATGTCTCCACTTCATATGTCACATCGGATATTTTTCTTGTTACTTTATACGGGCCGAAATAACGTCGCATTAGTTTTTCAGACAAACCCACCTTGCGCACAGGGATATAGATCCAAACGAGATCTCCGGGCTGATAGATTATGTTTCTGTGATGGGCGTCGTAACGGAGTTTATTTTCTCCCTGGGACCTCATAGTGTGAATGCGTGCCAGCTGTCGCGCTTCTTCGGCCCTTGATCCTAGAGTCTGGATGAAGTCATCTTCATCCTCTGAAGGAAATTTGGGGAATAGCAAGTCTAGTGGGGTCTCTGCCTCACGCCCGTGCACAAGGTAGAATGGACTAAACCCCGTGGATTCTTGCTTCGCCGTGTTGTATGCGAACGTCACGAATGGGAGAATCTCATCCCAATCTTTCTGGTTGACGTCCACATACATGGACAGCATATCTGCTATTGTCTTATTCAACCTTTCAGTGAGTCCATTGGTCTGAGGGTGGTAGGCGGTTGTTGTCCGATGAGTTATTCTACAGTGTTTGTTCAGATCACGAATCATTGAAGATGTAAAATTTCGTCCTCGGTCTGTGATAACTTTCCTCGGCGCACCGTGCTTCAGAATTACATCTTTAATGGAAAGTTTCGCTACTTCCACTGATTCACTTGTCGGTAGAGCTTTCGTGATTGCAAACTTGGTGAGGTAATCCGTACAGACAATGATCCAGCGGTTCCCACACATAGATGTTGGAAACCTTCCAAGGAGATCCATTCCCACTTTTTCGAAGGCGGCTATAGGCACAGGTATCGGCTGCAAAAGTCCTGGAGGGAGTTGGGGCTGGCGTTTGCGTCGCTGACAATCTGGACAGTGAGCCACATACTTCCTAACATTCCTATACATTCCGGGCCAGTAGAATTTTTTTCTTATTCAATCATATGTCTTAGTAAATCCAAGATGTCCTGAAGTGGGAGAATCATGTGAGTTTCTCAGTATTTCAGGCCTCAAGTGGCGGGGGACCACCAGAAGCCATTCCCTTCCCATTGGATCGTAATTTTTTTTATGGAGAGTATCGTCTATTTTTATAAAGGACTTGTTAGATGTTTCCTGTTGGATTTTGTCGGCTATCTTCGTGAGGTCCGGGTCTTTCATTTGTTCCCGTCCAAAATTCTGTAAGGCAACTATGCAAGGAATATCTTCTTCTATATCTTCACTACAATTTAGGGGACTTCTTGATAAACAGTCAGCGTCCTGATGTTTTCTTCCGCTCTTGTGCACAACAGTAACATCAAACTCCTGCAGCCGAAGAGCCCATCTTGCTAACCTCCCACATGGGTCCTTGAGGTTGGTCAGCCAGTACAAGGAGTGATGGTCAGTTACGATAGTGAATTGACGTCCAAAAACATACGGCCGGAATTTGCCAATGGCCCAAATAATAGCAAGACATTCTCTCTCAGTCGTCGAATAATTTCTTTCCGCCTTATTGAGCGTTCTCGATGCATAGGCAATGGCTCTTTCCTTTCTCTTTTGAATTTGCGCTAAAACTGCTCCTATTCCATAGTTGCTCGCATCAGTATGTATTTCTGTTGGGGATGAATGATCAAAATGTCCCAAGACAGGCTCAGAAATTAGGGCTGACTTGAGAGCTTCAAATGCGTGCCGCTCTTCTATGTTCCAACTAAACACTGAATCTTTCTTTAAAAGAGCGTTTAATGGTTGGGCTATATGGGCATAATTGGGTATAAAACGGCGGTAGTAGGAAGATAGCCCTAGGAAACTTCTAACTTCTTTTAGCGACTTTGGTCTGGGGAAGTCACGGACTGCTCTAATTATTTCTGGATCTAGACATATTCCATCTCCACTCACCTCATGTCCAAGAACTGTTATAGTTTTCGCACCAAACCTGCATTTCCCCGGATTGAGGCACAAGCCAGCCTTCCTCAAACAGCCTATTACCAGCTGAAGGCGTCTCAGATGTTCCTCAAAATCATCGGAAAAAACGACTATGTCATCAAGGTAACAGAGACAGATTGTCCACTTAAGACCCTTCAAGAGGCCGTCCATCATTCGTTCGAATGTAGCTGGAGCGTTACATAACCCAAATGGCATCACTTTGAACTCATACAATCCATCTGGGGTTATGAATGCAGTCTTCTCACGGTCCGATTCCTCCACGTCGATCTGCCAGTATCCAGATTGGAGATCCATAGAGGAATAAAATCGTGCTCCCTGTAAACAGTCCAAAGTGTCGTCGATTCTTGGGAGCGGGTAAACATCCTTTTTTTTATCTTATTAAGGCGGCGGTAATCGACGCAGAATCTCCAGCTGCCATCTTTTTTCCTGACCAAAACGACCGGTGAGGCCCATGGGCTTGCAGAGGGCTGAATAATACCAATTTCTTCCATTTTATTTACCTCCTCTTGAATAATTTGACGTTCCGCTGGTGCTACTCGGTACGGTCGTTGTTTGGTGGGAAGGTGGTCTCCAGTGCTAATTCGATGCTTAACATTATCGGTCTTGGACGATTCTTTTTTTCTGAAATCAAAAATATCTCTATAGTTTCTCAATAAATTTCTTAATTTTTCTTTTTGAAAATCGTCAAGTGAATCATCTATATTTAAAATTTCCGCAATTTTTGAATCCTCGGAATGGCCTATATCCGTTCCCACGTGGTTGCCCTCAGCAAGTACACATAGCTGGCTATCCTCGATGACGACACCATCGGCCACGTGCATCCCCTGGGGAATTATCTTCGGATATGGGCTCCAATTTGCCACCCACAGTTTTCCCCTGTTACTTGTAAGTGAGATGATAGAGGAGGGAGCCATTAGTTCTCTTTCCAGCGACAGACCTTTTTGACTTTCTGCCACCACAGTTGCATTATCCGAGATGTCTCTGCTTAATACCTCTATCAGCTGACAAGATGCGGGCTCTATTCTGTATTCCCGTTCCGCGTAGAGAGGTGAGTTGTTCTTGGGTGTGTCCTCGACTAGGAATTCCTCTAAAAAAAGTTTATCTTCTGCAGAATCAATTACCGCCCTGGACAACTTCAAAAAGTCCCATCCGAGGATCACATCGTGACTACAGTCCTCCAGAACAATAAATTCGAAATTTTCCTGCAGACCATTTAAGTCCAATTTTAAAGAGCAGCGTCCTTTCGGTTTTATAATTTTACCGTTGGCCACTCTTAAGCTCACGTCAGTTTCGGCAAACATTATTTTCTTTAATTTGAGTCTGAACCTCTCGGACACGACAGAATAAGAAGCCCCAGAATCAACAAGAGCACTGGTTATATTTCCTTCTATTTTAATATTTATATAATTTCCTTTCATATCCACTGTAGTCGATGAGGGAGGGTTTCCAAATTTTGCGGCCTTACCTCCAAAATAGGTCGCAACCTCTAGTTTTCTTGGCGGGAACGGCGAGGTGACCGACTGGACCCTTTAATAGGCGACGAATATTGTCCGTTTCGGCCAGGGTATGGGGAAGGGCTTCGGTAACGTCTAAAATTATCTTTTGGCTCGTCATCATTGAGCGCCGGGAATTTGGAACGGGATCCATAGAAGAACATTGGTTCTTGCCTCCTTTGGGAATATCCGTTTTCTCTTTCGTCATTCTGTCTCCTTCTGTCACGGCAGTAACGGGAGACATGGCCAGGGCGTCCGCAATGGAAGCAAATTGGTCTTCCCTCAGTGGTCCGCCATTCATTTGTGTCCAGTCTTTCTCCCTGTTTCGGGTACCAAGCTCTGGGACGGGGAGTCTGGGGTGCGGCTGTCTCTCTTCTAGCGATTGGTGACGGCGTATAAGTTCGATATTGAGGGGAGCCTCTGGAAGGATTTGATATTGGAGCGAGGGTTTTATCAATTTCTTCCCTCACCATGTCTTCAATGGTGGCGATTCTTGGTTCTTTTCGAGGAGCGGCCAAGGCTCGTTGCACCTCCTCGCGGACAATTTGTCTAATCATGGATGACAAATCTGTATTATCATCGCAGGCATCAAGGGATATGCTACATTGGGCAAGCGTTCGTACTTGGCGGGGGTCACACGCCGACGATGAAGCGCTTCAATGCGGCGGCACTCAGACACAAATTGATCCGTATTGTTTATGTCTCTTGGAAGAAGCGCCTGATAAAGTTCTTCCACTATTCCTTTCATGAGGTGGGAGATTTTATCCTCCTCGCTCATTTGTAGATCCACCTCTTTGCAGAGTCGTAGGACGCGTCTTGTATATAGAACTCGGTGCTTTCACCCTTTAACTGAGCCCGGATTTTAAGTTTTTTCTCGGCAAGCAGCCGCAGACTCTCACTTTTCCCAAATACACTCTCTAATTGAGTAGTAAACTCTTCCCAATTCCGGATGGTCTCCTCATTATTCTCAAACCATTTGAGGGCAGTTCCATTCAGGTAAAAGTAGACATTGGCAAGACAGAGGGTTTCGTCCCAATGATTATGCTTTGCCACACGTTTGTAACCTCTTAACCAGGTAAGGGGATCCTCACCATCCTCCCCGGAGAACATGGAAGGATTCCTTGGTAGGTGCTGAACAAAATAATTGCCCACCTGGGTAGCTTCCTCTATTTTCACGGTCATCTTGAGCTCTACACTATCTTCCTGTTTAACAGTTTCAGTCCTTCTTTTATGTCTGAAGGGATATCGGTCTTGACGATCCAGCTTCTCCACCAGTTGTAGCGTAGCAGAAAGGTAGAGTCGGTGATCCGCAAACGAAGAACGTTATTTTATTAACCAAACAAAAGAGGTTAAAAGAAGAACAACCGAAAAATATGAATAAATAAATGAATACACGCAAAAGTATATATAGGAATCAAAATACAACAAACACCTATGCAAAAATCAGGCATTAAAAATAAATTAAAATATTTACATAAAAATGATAAAACCAATTACTCGCTACAATATTGTAAATAAAAGGCTATTCGGTAAATTCGAAAATAATAAAAAAATCATCGATTAATTGATATTGCAACGTGCAAAATTAAGGATGACCAACTTCGGGATGAGACAACAATTTATTTCAGGCAAGGAGAAACTTTGAATGGTAAACAAAAGATAAGCCACGAGGGAAATTTACAGAGTAGCAAAATATAAACATAAAAATGACCACTCTGTTAATAAAAAATAAAATAATAAAAATAATAAATACTTTGTTACAATATTTATTCTGACCATTGGCGCAAGCCATCAGCACGGGTTTTAGTTTCAAGATCAGGAGATGCCTTTCTCTTATTGAGACCTTTATAATTTTAAAAGAAAATATATTGTGTGAAAAAATTGCTAAAACGATTTGAGTTAAAAGTCTTTGTTTTTATGAGAAATTAATCAAAGCGAGCTCATTTTATTTCAAATATTTTTCGTTATTTTAATTTCCTTTGATCATTTTTATTTCTATTTTGTTAATTATAACATATATTGTTCGAAGTTTTAATATAGTTCAATGAGATCTTGTCAGCATTGTCTGCGGCTCTAGCGACCTGTTGTTGGCCCACCGCTACTGGTCCTGCAGCGCCGTTCGCCCTGTCATCCGAGAGGTGTTCTTCATCATCCCCCGGACCTGAAGTCCTGGATCTTTCCAGTTGGTCTCGAGGACCACGTCATCACCATCTCCTCAGCGGTGAAGCATGTAATATACGTTTTCTTCGTAGATTTCGAAATACGTGGTGTCGCTGGAGACCCGCTGGCGATTCTCCACCAAACTCGGAAGTGGTGCCAGAGGCGCCATATTTATTGTACATAGTGTTGTTGTTGTCGTGTCCAAAGAAGAGCCTCAGATGTCCTTTAAAATGAAACGTTGTAAACTTCTTGAAAACTTGAATATAATCATATATACATGTATATATACTAGACGAATGGCCCGGGCAACGCCCGGGTTTTACCCGAGTGCGTATATATTTTAAAAACGTTTTAATTCAAATACTATTCGTTACAATTATAAATTGGCGCCATGGATGTCACTCTTGTGAAACGTCCCGTTCCAAACTGTGTGTTTTTATAATGTTTTAATTAAAATACTATTCGTTACAATTATAAATTGGGGCCGTGGATGTCTCTCTTGTGAAACGTCCCGCCCCAAACTGTGTGTCTTGAAAATATAAAAATAAAAATGTGAATTTTCATAAAGATTTCATCATGTCGATTTTTTTTTTGCATTTCACCTACTAAATCGATAGAGATAATTAAATTTGCAACATGAACTTAGGTATATTGACTAAATAGAAAACTGCATAGTAATAAAGATCATTTTTTAAAGGCACCATATCGTTTTTTTTTTCAATAAAATCGAAACAAAAATTAACGATAAATAACGATAATTGCCTTAAAAAGAAATTGCCTTAAAAAAAAAGAAACATTCGCGGTGATTTTGTCTTGCATTCGTTTATACAATTATTATATACGAATGACCCGGGCAACGCCCGGGTTTTACCCGATTAAATGCTTTTATTCAAATACTATTCGTTACAATTATAAATTGGCGCCGTGGATGTCATTCTTGTATAATATATAAATGAGTTTTAAAAATTGTAAAAAAAAAAAAAATGCATCGGCCGGGAATCGAACCCGGGCCGCCCGCGTGGCAGGCGAGCATTCTACCACTGAACCACCGATGGTTATGAAAATTCCCATCCGTGAGCTTCAGACAAACAAACAGACAAACAAACAGACAGAATAAGGCAAATATATAAGTAGATAAAAATGAATGTTTGTATGTTTGTTGGTTTGTATGTCCGGTATACAAATTCGCAGTAGTTCACTAATTCAACCCAAAATTTCCATACATAGGTAAAAAATAACGGGGATGACGATAGGCTATTTAAAAAAAATATATAAATCAATTATTAAAACTATATATTCAAATTATTCTACTTAGCTCACGAGCAGCGCCCTCTATCAAGTACTAAAAGGTTATAAATACGTTTAAAATCTAAATCTTCTCAATATTTTATTAATAATAGTTCGCTTAATAACACATATAATATAAATATTTATATAATAACTGCTCTAATTTGAAATATTTGGTAGGTTTTATTTATTTATATATTTTCATTTTTAGATATAACTGATCTAATTCGCCGTTTAAAATAACTGCTCTTGAAATATTTGGTATGTTTTATTTATTTATATATTTTCATTTTTAGATATAACTGATCTAATTCGCCGTTTAAAATAACTGCTCTAATTCGAAATATTTGGTATGTTTTATTTGTGTTCACTCTATTTCTATTTATTTGAAGTATTATAATTTCCATGTTTAAAACCCTATTACAAAAAGGTCGTTAGAAATATGTAAGGCCTGAAATAGCTTTACATGCGTGTTGTGTCTCTATGTTCTTACAACTACTCCAGGTTACCGAGATCCATTAAGTGAGAGATAAAACCTTTATTGCCTCATAAACACTAATATGACTGAACGAACTATTTACAAATTAATGATATATATATACATAAAAATAATTAACATAGTAACACAAACAAACACTATGCAAAACCTTATTTGCATATCACGACAATTTATCTAAACATAACTATTGTTATGCAAAATACCACATCTTCTCACCCCCAATTTGTTACACAATCTTTTAAGTATTCGGGGAGTCTCCGGTTTCTTATTGGTCTACTTGGCCCAGGTGTTTCCTCCAGCCTTTCCTGTGATTCGTTTGGGTCATTCATTTGTTCCCCCCTTCTTTCGGTGTTACACTCCTCCTTCTTCTCCACATCCTCCGATACTTCTTCCTTGACTCTTCTCATCAATTGGTCCTGGTGTCTTTTTGCTGTCACTCCGTTTTCCATAATTACCTCATAGTTCCTGGGTCCAAGTACTGTCTTTATCTTCCCCGGTTCCCACTTTCCCTTTCCATTATATTTACGTGCATACACATTCTCTTGGGACTTGAACCTATTTTGGAAGTGTTCTTTTCCATTTTCGCTATCTTCACTTTCTTTAGGGTGCAACCGGTTCATTCTTGTGGTCAGTCTGCGACCCATTAGTAGCTCAGCTGGTGTTAGTCCAGTTGTTCCATGAGGTGTAGTCCGCATTGCAAACAGAGCGCGTGGCAGCGTAACCGATATGTTCTCCCATCCATTCTTTCTTATTAGCTGTTTGAGTGTTTGTGCCACTCTTTCTGCCTGTCCGTTTGTCTGTGGGTGGTAGGGAGCCGATGTTATATGCCTTATTCCGTTCATCATCAAAAAATACCTGGAACTCATGACCCACAAACATGCGACCATTATCCGAAACAACCTGGTCGGGCAAACCATGAACAGCGAACAGATTTCTTAATACTCGCACTGTAGCTGTTGCCGTGCAGTGATCCATGATGATGGCCTCCGGCCACTTAGACATTGAATCAACGACTATTAGAAACGTTCTCCCATGGAATGGACCTGCATAGTCTATATGAATGCGTGACCATGGTTTAACTGGTGCCGTCCAAGGGTGAACTGGGCTCGGTTTAGGATTATTTCGCACCAGTTGGCAATTTTCGCATCTTTCGACCCTATTCTCTATAGCCTTATCGATTCCTGGCCACCACACATGGCTCCTTGCAATTGCCTTCATTTGTACAATTCCAGGGTGAGTTTCATGAAGCTGTTCTATTGTTCTCCTCTGTAGAACGGGCGGTATTACTACCCTATTTCCCCACAGGAGACACTCTCTATGTAGCGATAATTCATTTCTCCTATTGAAGTATGGCCTAAATTTTTCTGCTGGACAGTGAGCTGGCCATCCTATTCGAGTCCATTCCACAATTATCCCCAGAACTGAGTCTTCCTGCGTTAATTTTGCCACTTCCTTCCCCTCTAATGGTGACTCTTCATTAGTTTCCATAAGAAAAACGTCAACTGGTTCCGGTGTTTCTTTACTTGTTTTTTCGTGGGGTGCTCTACTCAACGCATCCGCATTTGCGTTCATTCTCCAGGTCTATGTTCAATCTGATAGGAGTACGATGCCAATGTAAGACTCCACGTCATCATCCTCGGGGAAAGCATTTGAGGGATAGGTTTATTCGGATTAAAGATTCCCAGTAGAGGCTTATGGTCAGTGATTATCTTAAAGTCACGGCCTAACAAATATTTGTAGAATTTTGAGATGCCAAATATTATGGCCAGGGCTTCCTTATCTATTTGTGCATACCTTCTTTCCGTCTGAGACATAGTTCTCGAAGCAAACGCAATGGGTCTCTCCATTCCTTCCTCCACGTGCGAAAGCACTGCTCCTACTCCAAAGGGTGATGCATCACAAGCCAAGACCAGGGGTTTTCTGGCATCATAGGGTGTTAGCACTAAATCGGATTGAATCAAATTCTTTGCCTCCCTGAATGCTCTATCCTCCACTTCTTTCCATTTCCAACAATTTCTTTTGTTTAGTAGTCTATGCAGTGGTTCAAGTACAGTGGTTCGGTCTTTTAAAAATTTGCTATAAAAATTCAATAGTCCAAGGAAACTGTAACTCTTTTTTGTTTTCGGGTTTCGGAAAATTCTTAATTGCCTCACATTTCTCTTCAGTAGGGTGTATGCCTTCCGCATCTATTCGGCACTCAAGAAAAATTAACGAAGATTTTTTAAATTCGCACTTCTCCTTCTTAAGAGTCAATCCCATTCTTTGAATACTCTTCAGTACTTCTCTCAATCGGAGGTCATGTTCCATTTCATCTTTCCCCTGTTACCAGAATGTCATCCAGGTAAACGACTACTCCTGGAATTTTGGCTATTAAACTTTCCATTCTTCGCTGGATATTCCTGGCGCACAGGAAACACCAAAAGGCAAACGGTTTACCTTAAACAATCCCTTGTGCGTGTTAATAGCCAATAGCTCTGCTGTCTCCTCATCCACCACCAGCTGCTGATATGCATCTTTAAGGTCCAACTTTGAGAAAACCTTTCCTCCTGCCAAATTGACTTGCAAGTCGGCTGCCGCCGGAACTGGGAAAGTATCTGACTCCACGATGGTGTTAACAGTACTCCGATAATCTCCACATATTCTTATTGAACCATCCCTTTTCAGTACTGGGACAATTGGAGTAGCAAACCTTGTAAATTCAACAGGAGTCAATATTCCTTGTTCCTCCATCTTCCTCAAAGCCTCTTCAACCTTAGGTCTAATTGCGTATGGCAATGTTCTAGCTCTTAGAAATGTGGGTTTCCCTAGAGTTTTGATCTTTATATGGATTGGTGGACCTCTGTATTGTCCTAATTTCTCTTTGAACACATCCATAAATTCCTCAGTGATTTGACATACACTGTCGCCATAATTTATCCATTCAAGACCAATTCCAATCTGGTCAAACGCCTCCCTTCCAATCAGATTTGGGCCCGGACCTTCAACCACAAGCAATTCCATTGTGATATTTCTTTTGTTCACTTTTACGTCGGCCTTTATTTTACCCAGAATGGATAACCTCTGTCTGTTCCATTGCACCAACTTGGTAGAATCCTTCTCTATTCTAGGCCTTTCTGACTTCACCCAAGTTTCTATATACGTCTTCTCAGAAATAATATTTTTTCCTGTTCCTGAGTCAATGAGCATATTAATATCTCGACCGCTAGTCTGTACCCTTACCATATAATTCCGCATGTTACTTGTGTCCTTCACTTGATTTACATTAAAAAGGCCATTAGTTGCCTCCGCCTCCTCATCTATCGAGCAATTATTACGATCGCTCCTCCAGTTCCCGTTCTTACAGACCCTAGATATATGCCCTAACTTCTGGCATTTAAAACATCTTTTATTTTTAAAGAAACATTGCTCTTCTCTGTGATTTGTGTTTCCACAGCGGAAACATTTAAATATCTTCTTCTCATCCCTCAGTCTCACTTTAACAGCTCTTCCCATTACATTCATTTCTTCCTGAGGTTTTCCATTTTTAATTTCTGCAACGTTCTTTACCGCAGCCTCATGTGCCAATGCCATTTCTTGAGCCACTTTAAATGTTAGCATACTGTTCATTAACAGCATTGATTGTATCTCTTCGTTTAGAATACCGCATACTAGGGCATCACGCAACCTATCTTCCAAATCAGGGAATTCACACTTCTCGGCAATTTTCTTTAGAGCTGTTATAAATTCAGATATTGTTTCATTTGGCATTTGAAGCCTTTTCGTAAATTTAAAACGCTGCACTATTATATTTGGTGTTGGATCAAAGTATTTTTTAATCCTTGTTACCACCTCCTCCCATTCTGTCTCCAATGGATTCTTGGGAGAGGTCAACGTCCGTATTATATTATAAGTTTCTCTTCCACATAACGAGAAAAATGTTGCCCTCTTTTTATCAACCTTTACTATATCTTTCGCTATGCAATAGGAATCAAAGCGCTCTAAATAACTCGAGAGTTCATTTCCGTTGTTTGGATTGAATTGCTCAATGTTAATCATTGTTCACTCACTTTACCTCGTCGCCAATGTTGTGTCTCTATGTTCTTACAACTACTCCAGGTCACCGAGATCCATTAAGTGAGAGATAAAACCTTTATTGCCTCATAAACACTAATATGACTGAATGAACTATTTACAAATTAATGATATATATATACATAAAAATAATTAACATAGTAACACAAACAAACACTATGCAAAACCTTATTTGCATATCACGACAATTTATCTAAACATAACTATTGTTATGCAAAATACCACAATGCGAATATTTATGATGCCAAGCGTAGCTTAATGGTTAGGTGTGCGGCTTCGTATTTCCACAACTTTGGTTCGAAATTTAGCCTGGGTGTTTTTTTTTTTTAATATTATTGAAGCAAAGTTTTTTTTACAGTACCAAAATTTCCATACATAGGTGAAAAATACGAGGAAAACGATAGGCTAATTTAAATTATATATAAATTAAATATTAAAACTATATATTCAAATTATTCTACTTAGCTCACGAACAGCGCCCTCTATCAAGGTTATAAATACGTTTAAAATCGAAATCTTCTCAAAATTTTATTAATAATAGTTCGCTTACTAATTAGAATACTTGATCTAAATCGAAATATTTATAGACGCTCGCTCGATTTGCAGATTTATATCGTAACTAATCTGACTGTAAAGTTTGGAGCGGGACGTTTCACAAGAGTGACATCCACGGCGCCAATTTATAATTGTAACGAATAGTGTTTGAATAAAACATTTAATCGGGTAAACCCGGGCGTTGCCCGGGTCATTCGTCTAGTCTATATTAATATATATAGTCACGACCGTCATGGGCCGCCTCTGTCACGGATGCGCGAGCACAGGGAGGTCACGTGCTCGCCGGCAGCCAACGGGCGCGCGCCGCCGGCATTACGTCATCAACATATATAGTCACGACCGTCTTTCCTCATCGCTGTCACGGATGCGCGCGCATCATCATTATCTAATGATAATAATAATAATATTATTATTATATTATTATTATTTTATTATTATTAATATATAGTCACGACCGTCTTTCCTCAATTCCTCATCGCTGTCACGGATGCGCGCGCATCATCATTATGATCATTATCTTCTATAGAAGCTTCTATCTTTATAATTATGTATATTTACAAAAAGTCAATTTGCTCGCGCCTCTAGCGGTGAAAATGAGGGGTAATACCAGCTGACCTAATGTACATGTAAAGTTTGGAGCGGGACGTTTCACAAGAGTGACATCCACGGCTCCAATTTATAATTGTAACAAATAGTATTTGAATAAAAACATTCAATCGGGTAAAACACGGGCGTTGCCCGGGTCATTCGTCTAGTCTTCTATAAAATAATCTCTTGCATCAATATTTTGAACATGAATTTAACTCAATAATCCTATCTTCTTTTTTTACTGGTCAGAGCATATGTGGGTCTCAAAAGCAGTTGTTTGTATATGTAAATAATTAATGTTAGAATTATCTATGCGATAATCTTATGATACAGCACACACAATAACTAAATAGCTAGATTCATTTTATTCCCTACTTTATTTTTTTTTATCTAGCGAACTGATCGTGAGAAATAAGTTTTAACATTTTACCAAATTTAGGAGGATTTAATCTTTACTTTTGTTCTAATCTTAGTCTATTGGGTAAACCCTAAAGGAATTATATTCTTCTTTGCTAATATTTTACTCAATGTATGTACAAATATATCGCTGATATTTATAAATCTATATTAATAAAATGGAAATTTCATAAGTGGACACCACTAAAAACTTTCGTTACAATGCATCAATTTCGACCAAATTTTCAACATTTATGTAAAACGAGATAGAGCAGGTTTTGCTTAACATCAAAATATTTTTCCTAACTTTAACATACATAATTTTGCTGTTATCGATAAAATACAAAAAAAATAAACAGAGTTAAAGGTTTTACACTTTCAAAAGTGTTTACACTTTTGCGCTTCTTGGAAAATTAGTTTTAATCTTTTTATATATATTTTAATAACTTTTATACATGGTAAGATACTTTTATTTTATAGTTTTCATATTTTATACCAAAAAAAGTTGAAGCCTTACTTGATGAGATCAATTTTATATTTAGATAAATTTTTAGGCTTTTCAAAAGTGTTTACACTTTTGCGCTTCTTGGAAAATTAGTTTTAATCTTTTTTATATATATTTTAATAACTTTTATACATGGTAAGATACTTTTATTTTATAGTTTTCATATTTTATACCAAAAAAAGTTGAAGCCTTACTTGATGAGATCAATTTTATATTTTAGATAAATTTTTAGGCTAATTTTAATTTATTTCTTTTTTATTTTATATACAGATTATATATGCTATTTCTAACTTACGTGGTTAGTATTTTTATAAGACTAAGGTTATTTATATTATTTTTTACAAAAAAAGATTGAAATTTCATTAATGTGCTCAATTTTATGTCTTTTTTGAGGACCTAAACAAAATTTTAATTAATTGCTTAGATATTTTAAAAGTAGATTATTTATAGTTTTTTTTTAAACATATAGGGGTTGTATTTTGTATTTTAGAAAATTATTTCTATTTTTTAGCTCAAAAAAGCATGCTTTTTCATTGCCGTATCCAGCGGTTGGTCTATTTTTGAAGCTTTTTAATGATAACTGGTTTTGTACATCAATTTTTTGGTAATATATAATATTATGATTTTAGTTTTTTGAAATTTTTTAACATATCTGAAGGTTATTTTGAATAAAAAATTTAAAAATTTTGATTTTTACCTAAAAAAGACAGGAAATTTTTATGTTTTGTTTAGAAATTGCTGGTTTTGAAGCTTTTGTTATTAATCTCAATCTAATTTTTTTTTTCAGAATATGCCTCGCCACAGCCGACGTTTACTTGGTAGGAATACGGCTGCTTCCAGGAGATATAGGAATGCTAGAGCTATTGAGACACCACTTCAAAGTGAGACGCGTCGTGCGCTTCGCCGTCTTAGGTATTCTGAAGCCCGCGTCGCAGCTACACAAACTATGCAAGTTCCTGTTCAGCGTATTCAGCTTTGGACTCATAAGCCTTTTTCAGGTTTGCAGTATAATGCCCATATTGATTATAAAGCTGATTCATCTGTCGATATAGGCCAAATGTCTCGGGTATGCCAAACTTAAAACTATATATTCAAATTATTCTACTTAGCTCACGAACAGCGCCCTCTATCGAAGATTAGATTAAATTAGGCTGATGCAAACAAATAGATAATGCTAATAACAAACAATTATAAAAAAAAAATCTTATCTGAATATATATCACTCGGGTAGATATGCACACGGGTCAATCCCGGGGCGAAGCCCGGGTCACCCGTCTAGTAATTTTATATAATCATATTATATATTTTTAACTTTTGTATAGCGAGATTTTCTATATATAAATATAATAAAATATACATAATTATTTGTATTTTGCATAACCATATTAACTGAGGCGTGATTATCGTCTTTTGTCCTTTTACATCAATTTCGTACTCGAAAGCTGATTGGGTCTGACACAGCCAATTAGAACTTGTCCCCAAAGTGAAAATTTAAAGTTAGAAATAATCAATTTTCATCAATGTCGGGGGAATTAAAGCTGACCTCTAGTTTATGGATATATCGGATCTAGGAACTATATAGGTTTGTTGGAGAATAATCTAAAATTTACATAAAAAACTTACATAAATATAAGAAAAAAATGGCATCTCCTCATTGTGCAACTGAAAGTTGCTAATGGCTTGTGCCATCTATCGTAATATCAACTATTCGTTGATTTTTAATTATTCCATAATTGGCCAAATAGCCATTTTTGATTAATCAAGAAAAAGTTAACCATATATGCATTTCGGACTGTTGGCCCTCGTCAACGAGGTGCAATCTGTACCTTAAAACCAAAATATTGGGCATTCATGCACCCTGATAAATCATGTAACCGGATAAATAGCCCGAAACGTGTACGTGGTTAGCTTTTCTTGATTAACCAAGAATGGGTATTTGGCCAATTCTGGAATAATTAAAAATCCACAAATAGTTGATATTTATTCCGATAGATCTGCAACTTTCAGTTGCACGATAAGGAGATGCCATTTATTTTATTAATTTATGCATCTTATTCCGGTACAACCCTAAAACACATTATTGACTGTATTGACTCATCCATTGATGAGCTCTACTCTTCCCCGGCAGACACCATCAAAAGTCTCAAACTTTACAAGATTGATACCTTAATATGATTGAGTGGAGATAAGAAATCCCAGTACAATATCACATTTGTATCATTTTTTCACATTACATAAATATATTTATATCGCCTCAGTTTACAGGTGTCGGGTCACCTTGTCTTGTCTATTTACATATGGCGAGTTGGTCATGTATATATACATGATTTGCTGATATTATGTAAAATAAACTCTGAGAGAAAACTGACAAAAACTATAACAAGACTTAGAACAAAATACTACAAAGGAATAACAATACATCCAGATGGTACAAGAACTTATAGGACAGGCAACAACTGTCCTGGTGTGGAACTAACACCTACTCACATATTCTCATGTCCAGCAATGGCCGCAGCCTTGCAGAAAATTGACATGGACCCAGAGCAGCAGCTTTGCACACCGAAGCTAGTGGATATTGCTGCTGTTGTGATAGAGATGTATGGAGACATTTGAGGCTCTTCATTGGACACGACAACAACAACAACATTAGCTGATATTTTTATTCCAACAGAAGCCATCAGCAGCTTTTAGTTTCACAATCAGATTTCCTTTGACATTTTATTGCTGGTCACTTCGAATTTAGCAGTTTGATGACAAAACCTCTCTCTCTCTCTCTCTCGCCGTTAAAGTAAATTTTATTTAATCAACTTTTTAAATTTAAAAGTATGTGAATATGTCATATATATGAAAAATAAAAAAGAGAAATATCACAGAACAAGTTAAATCAACATTTTGTTGAATTTTGTTCCAATAGATGGCGCTCGGCAGTGTTGGGCAAATATTAATTAAAATGATTTATTAAAGATTAACAATTGATTAATTGTTAATTGTAATTTTCACAATTAACAATTAATCAATTGTTAATTGTATTTTTACAATTAACAATTAATTAATTGTTAATTTATTCATACAATTAACAATTAATTAATTGTTAATTGCACTTTTCTAATTAACAATTAATTAATTGTTAATTGCACTTCAATTTAATTGAAAAATAATTTTTTAATGCCCAACACTGGTCACGACCGTCTTTCCACCGTCATGTCACGGATGCGCGCGCATCATCATTATGATCATTATCATTATCTAATGATAATAATAATAATTATTATTATTATATTATTAATATTATTATTATCAACAAATACAGTCACGACCGTCTTTCCACCGTCATGTCACGGATGCGCGCGCATCATCATTATGATCATTATCATTATCTAATGATAATAATAATAATTATTATTATTATATTATTATTATTATTATTATCAACATATATATAGTCACGACCGTCTTTCCACCGTCATGTCACGGATGCGCGCGCATCATCATTATGATCATTATCATTATCTAATGATAATAATAATAATTATTATTATTATATTATTATTATTATTATCAATATACTAGCGGACGTACCCGGCTTCGCCCGGGTTTTACCCGAGTAAAAGTTTGTCTAACGAATCTCTCGATAAAGTGAACATTTTTTCCCGGTCCCTTGAAAAATACTCGATAAGTTTAATAAAATCAATATTAATTGGTTCCCTCGGTAATTGGAAGTTAAAGGAATAGTATCTTGCCTTGGAATTGTATCATTATTCTTGTATGGATGTACCCGGCTTCGCCCGGGTTTTACCCGAGTAAAGGTTTGTTTAACGAATCTCTCGATAAAGTGAACATTTTTTCCCGGTCCCTTGAAAAATACTCGAGAAGTTGAATAAAAACAATATTAATTGGTTCCCTCGGTAATTGGAAGTTAAAGGAATAGTATCTTGCCTTGGAATTGTATCATTATTCTTGTATGGATGTAACAGGCTTCGCCCGGGTTTTACCCGAGTAAAGGTTTGTTTAACGAATCTCTCGATAAAGTGAACATTTTTTCCCGGTCCCTTGAAAAATACTCGATAAGTTGAATAAAATCAATATTAATTGGTTCCCTCGGTAATTGGAAGTTAAAGGAATAGTATCTTGCCTTTGAATTATATCATTATTCTTGTCTCAAATAAATTGCCGTGTAATCCTGAATTTTGTCTTTCCTAATTTTCTACATTACAAAATCATCGTATCATCATGATAATATTGAGAGCAGATTGTTGAATTATAACAGATAAATTAGAATATTTATCTTGATTATTTCTAGGCGAAAAGTTATTTCAAAAATTTTATTTGCTAGAAACCTTCCCAGTACTATACTAAATAACTTCCCAAAGTTTCATGGCGATCCAATGAGTGGTTTGGTCAGGCATAAAGGACAAACAAACAGACACACACACATACATTCATTTTTATATATCAACATATATAGTCACGACCGTCTTTCCACCGTCATTAAATCAATTCCTCAATTCCTCATGTCACGGATGCGCGCGCATCATCATTAGTATAATATAAAAAGCCAACAATGAAGAATGAATGTAAGATAAAAAGCTAACAATGAAGAGTAAATATGATATAAAAAGCCAACAATGAAGAATGAATGTAAGATAAAAAGCCAACAATAAAGAGTAAATGTAATATAAAAAGCCAACAATGAAGAATAAATGTAAGATAAAAAGCCAACAATGAAGAGTAAATATAATATAAAAAGCCAACAATGAAGAATAAATGTAAAATAAAAAGCCAACAATGAAGAGTAAATATAATATGAAAAGCCAACAATGAAGAATGAATGTCAGATAAAAAGCCAACAATGAAGAGTAAATATGATATAAAAAGCCAACAATGAAGAATGAATGTAAGATAAAAAGCCAACAATGAAGAGTAAATGTAATATAAAAAGCCAACAATGAAGAATAAATGTAAGATAAAAAGCCAACAATGAAGAGTAAATATAATATAAAAAGCCAACAATGAAGAGTGAATGTAAGATAAAAAGCCAACAATGAAGAATGAATGTAAGATATAAAGCCAACAATGAAGAGTGAATGTAAGATAAAAAGCCAACAATGAATAGTAAATGTAATATAAAAAGCCAAAAATGAAGAATGAATGTAAGATAAAAAGCCAACAATGAAGAGTAAATATAATATAAAAAGCCAACAATGAAGAGTGAATGTAAGATAAAAAGTCAACAATGAAGAGTAAATGTAATATAAAAAGCCAACAGAGTGAATGTAAGATAAAAAGCCAACAATGAAGAGTGAATGTAATATAAAAAGCCAACCTTGAAGAATGAATGTAAGATAAAAAGCCAACAATGAAGAGTAAATATAATATAAAAAGCCAACAATGAAGAGTGAATGTAAGATAAAAAGCCAACAATGAAGAGTAAATGTAATATAAAAAGCCAACAGAGTGAATGTAAGATAAAAAGCCAACAATGAAGAGTAAATATAATATAAAAAGCCAACAATGAAGAGTAAATCTCTCTATATATAAAAATGAATGTTTGTCTGTTTGTATGTTCGTTTGTATGTCCGGTATACAAATTCGCAGTAGTTCACTAATTCAAACCAAAATTTCCATACATAGGTAAAAAATACGGGGAAGACGATAGGCTATTTAAAAATATATATAAATCAATTATTAAAACTATATATTTTTAGTCAGAAAATGATGATGACGATATTGCTGTATCATGTTTGATTATCAGATACAAAATTATATCGGGAAAAATTCCAAAAAGCAGAGACCACGGGTGAAACCAGTTCCTTATTTTGTACGCAGGAACAAAATTCTAACAGAAAACATTCATTCGAGCAGAAAACAAAAGCCAGATCATTTTTCTATAAAAATATCGCTTCTCAGACACAAAGTTTGCAGCGGGACGTTTCACAAGTGTGACATCCACGGCGCCAATTTATAATTGTAACGAATAGTATTTGAATAAAAACATTTAATCGGGTAAAACCCGGGCGTTGCCCGGGTCATTCGTCATCAACTTATATAGTCACGACCGTCATGGGCCGGCCGGCCGGCCGGTTCTGTCACGGATGCGCGCGCATCATCAATATGATCATTATCATTATCTAATGATAATAATAATAATATTAATAATAATAATTATTATTATTATATTATAATTATTATCCATCCATTATATATATAGTCACGACCGTCATGGGCCGGACGGTTCTGTCACGGATGCGCGCGCACAGGGAGGTCACGTGCTCGCTGGCAGCCAACGGGCGCGCGCCGCCGGCATTACGTCATAGATTATAAACACAAGGTAATAAGGCCAGATAGAAAAATAGTGTGTGATAAGGCACAATTATTATTATATTATTATTATTATCCATCCATCAACTTATATAGTCACGACCGTCATGGGCCGGCCGGTTCTGTCACGGATGCGCGCGCATCATCATTATGATCATTATCATTATCTAATGATAATAATAATAATAATGATTATTATTATTATTATATTATTATTATTATCCATCCATCAACTTATATAGTCATGACCGTCATGGGCCGGCCGGCCGGTTCTGTCACGGATGCGCGCGCATCATCAATATGATCATTATCATTGTCTAATGATAATAATAATAATAATATTTATTATTTTTATTATTATATTATTATTATTATCCATCCATCCCTATATATAGTCACGACCGTCATGGGCGGGCTGGCCAGCCGGCCGGCCGGTTCTGTCACGGATGCGCGCGCAGCATCAATATGATCATTATCATTATCTAATGATAATAATAATAATAATTATTATTATTATTATATTATTATTATTATCCATCCATTATATATATAGTCACGACCGTCATGGGCCGGCCGGTTCTGTCACGGATGCGCGCGCACAGGGAGGTCACGTGCTCGCTGGCAGCCAACGGGCGCGCGCCGCCGGCATTACGTCATAGATTATAAACACAAGGTAATAAGGCCAAATAAAAAAAAATAGTGTGTGATAAGGCACAATTATTATTATATTATTATTATTATCCATCCATCAACTTATATAGTCACGACCGTCATGGACCGGCCGGTTCTGTCACGGATGCGCGCGCATCATCATTATGATCATTATCATTATCTAATGATAATAATAATAATAATAATAATTATTATTATTATTATTAAATTATTATTATTATCCATCCAGTATATATATAGTCACGACCGTCATGGGCCGGCCGGTTCTGTCACGGATGCGCGCCACAGGGAGGTCACGTGCTCGCTGGCAGCCAACGGGCGCGCGCCGCCGGCATTACGTCATAGATTATAAACACAAGGTGATAAGGCCAAATAAAAAAAATAGTGTGTGATAAGGCACAATTATTATTATATTATTATTATTATCCATCCATCAACTTATATAGTCACGACCGTCATGGACCGGCCGGCCGGCCGGCCGGTTCTGTCACGGATGCGCGCGCATCATCATTATGATCATTATCATTATCTAATGATAATAATAATAATAATAATAATAATAATAATTATTATTATATTATTATTATTATCCAATCCAGTATATATATAGTCACGACCGTCATGGGCCGGCCGGTTCTGTCACGGATGCGCGCGCACAGGGAGGTCACGTGCTCGCTGGCAGCCAACGGGCGCGCGCCGCCGGCATTACGTCATAGATTTTACACACAAGGTAATAAGGCCAAATAAAAAAATAGTGTGTGATAAGGCACAATTTGGATTATCTACTTATATAATTGCCTTATTCTCTCTGTGTGAAGTTCACTGTGTGAAGTTCACGGATATATTTTGGTCAGAATGGATAAAATAAAAAAAGTGTCAAGGGATGGGAATCGAACCCACGACCTTCCGCTTACCGGGCAGATGCCATGACCACTAGGCTACCCTGGACATATTTTTCCGTTCACATTTTTATTTTTATATTTTCAAGTCACACAGTTTGGGGCGGGACGTTTCACAAGAGAGACATCCACGGCGCCAATTTATAAGTGTAACGAATAGTATTTTAATTAAAACATTTTAGAATATATACGCACTCGGGTAAAACCCGGGCGTTGCCCGGGCCATTCGTCTAGTATAGATATAGTCACGACCGTCTTTCCTCAATCAATTCCTCATCGCTGTCACGGATGCGCGCGCATCATCATTATGATCATTATCATTTTCTAATGATAATAATAATAATAATAATTATTATTATATTATTATTATTATATATTATATATATAAAATTGAATGTCTGTTTGTTTGTTTGTTTGTACTCTTTAGATTCAAAAACCGTACATCCAATCGCCGTGAAATTTTGGGATACTATTAAGCATATCCCCGGAAAGGTTTTCGAAAAATAATATCTTGAATATCTTTAATATCCTTAGAGTTATTTGCAGATTTGTAAATTTAACTCTCAAGCAGCGCCCCCATTGTGACGATGATAAGAAGTTTTCTTATCACTAAGTTTGTTATCTATATATATAAAAATGAATGTATGTGTGTGTGTGTCTGTTTGTTTGTACTTTATGCCTGACCAAACCACTCATTGGATCGCCATGAAACTTTGGGAAGTTATTTAGTATAGTACTGGGAAGGTTTCTAGCAAATAAAATTTTTGAAATAACTTTTCGCCTAGAAATAATCAAGATAAATATTCTAATTTATCTGTTATAATTCAACAATCTGCTCTAAATATTATCATGATGATACGATGATTTTGTAATGTAGAAAATTAGGAAAGACAAAATTCAGGATGACACGGCAATTTATTTGAGACAAGAATAATGATACAATTCAAAGGCAAGATACTATTCCTTTAACTTCCAATTACCGAGGGAACCAATTAATATTGATTTATTCAACTTATCGAGTATTTTCCAAGGGACCGGGAAAAATGTTCACTTTATCGAGAGATTCGTTAAACAAACCTTTACTCGGGTAAAACCTGGGCGAAGCCGGGGTACATCCATACAAGAATAATGATACAATTCCAAGGCAAGATACTATTCCTTTAACTTCCAATTACCGAGGGAACCAATTAATATTGATTTTATTCAACTTATCGAGTATTTTTCAAGGGACCGGGAAAAAAATGTTCACTTTATCGAGAGATTCGTTAGACAAACTTTACTCGGGTAAAACCCGGGCGAAGCCGGGTACGTCCGCTAGTATATTATACAAGAATGACATCCACGGCTCCAATTTATAATTGTAGCAAATAGTATTTGAATAAAAGCATTTAATCGGGTAAACCCCGGGCGTTCCCCAGGTCATCAATATATATAGTCACGACCGTCTTTCCACCGTCAATCAATTCCTCAATTCCTCATGTCACGGATGCGCGCGCATCATCATTAGTATAATATAAAAAGCCAACAATGAAGAATGAATGTAAGATAAAAAGCCAACAATGAAGAGTAAATATGATATAAAAAGCCAACAATGAAGAATGAATGTAAGATAAAAAGCCAATAATAAAGAGTAAATGTAATATAAAAAGCCAACAATGAAGAATAAATGTAAGATAAAAAGCCAACAATGAAGAGTAAATATAATATAAAAAGCCAACAATGAAGAATAAATCTATATTAATAAAATGCAAATTTCATAAGAGGACATCACTAAAACCTTTCTTTACAATGCATCAATTTCAACCAAATTTTCAACATTTATGTAAAACGAGATGGAGCAGGTTTTGCTTAACATCAAAATATTTTTCCCTAACATTAACATGCGTAACTTAGCTGTTATCGAATAAATACAAAAAATCAACAGAGTTAATTTTATTTATATATAAAAACAAAACAAAAAAATTCAGCAATTCATTCAACTCAATCTAAAAAAATATTCAAAACAAGCAATTTTAAGATAACACCATATGTAAAACAGTCGGCCAAGAAAACAACAACGATATTACATCTTTCTCACATATTCACACACAATCTTGATTAATAATTAAAACTAATCTTTAACATTGTTTATTATACTTCATAATATATAATATTCGTTAGGCAAACTTTCACTCGGATAAATGTAATATAAAAAGCCAACAATGAAGAATGAATGTAAGATAAAAATCCAACAATGAAGAGTGAATATAATATAAAAAGCCAACAATGAAGAATGAATGTAAGATAAAAAGCCAACAATGAAGAGTAAATATAATATAAAAGCCAACAATGAAGAGTGAATGTAAGATAAAAATCCAACAATGAAGAGTAAATGTAATATAAAAAGCCAACAGAGTGAATGTAAGATAAAAAGCCAACAATGAAGAGTGAATGTAATATAAAAAGCCAACAATGAAGAATGAATGTAAGATAAAAAGCCAACAATGAAGAGTGAATGTAATATAAAAGCCAACAATGAAGAATGAATGTAAGATAAAAAGCCAACAATGAAGAGTGAATGTAAGATAAAAAGCCAACAATGAATAGTAAATGTAATATAAAAAGCCAACAATGAAGAATGAATGTAAGATAAAAAGCCAACAATGAAGAGTGAATCTATCTATATATATAAAATTGAATGTCTGTCTGTCTGTTTGTCTGCACTCTATAGATTCAAAAACCATACATCCAATCGCCGTGAAATTTTGGGATATTATTAGGTATATCACCGGGAAGGTTTTTGAAAAATAATTTCCTGAATATCTTGAATATCCTTAGAGTTATTTGCAGATTTGTAGATTTAACTCGCAAGCAGCGCCCCCAT
>CP092866.1:19252273-19417532 GCA_030710605.1 Cordylochernes scorpioides | reverse complement strand
ATTAGATAATGATAATGATCATAATGATGATGCGCGCGCATCCGTGACAGAGGCCAGGAAAGACGGTCGTGACTATATATGTTGATAATAATAATAATTATCATTAGATAATGATAATGATCATAATGATGATGCGCGCGCATCCGTGACAGAGGCCATGACGGGGGGGGGTCGTGACTATATATAGGGATTAATTAATAATAATAATAATAATATAATAATAATAATTATTATTATTATCATTAGATAATGATAATGATCATAATGATGATGCGCGCGCATCCGTGACACGATTGACGGTGGAAAGACGGTCGTGACTATATATGTTGATTAATTAATAATAATAATAATAATATAATAATTTTTATTTTTATATTTTCAAGACCCTCACAGTTTGGGGCGGGACGTTTCATAAGAGAGACATCCACGGCGCCAATTTATAATTGTAAATGTTAATTATACGATTGACGGTGGAAAGACGGTCGTGACTATATATGTTGATAATAAAAATAATAATAATATAATAATAATTATTATTATTATTATCATTAGATAATGATAATGATCATAATGATGATGCGCGCGCATCCGTGACATGATTGACGGTGGAAAGACGGTCGTGACTATATATGTTGATTAATAATAGTAAAATAATAATAATAATATATTATTATTATTATTATTATTATCATTAGATAATGATAATGATCATAATAATGATGCGCGCGCATCCGTGACAGCGATGAGGAATTGAGGAAAGACGGTCGTGACTATATATATTAACTAGACGAATGGCCCGGGCAACGCCCGGGTTTTACCCGAATGCGTATATATTTTAAAAATGTTTTAATTAAAATACTATTCGTTACAATTATAAATTGGCGCCGTGGATGTCTCTCTTATGAAACGTCCCGCCCCAAACTGTGAGGGTCTTGAAAATATAAAAATAAAAATTTGAACGGAAAAATATGTCCAGGGTAGCCTAGTGGTCATGGCATCTGCCCGGTAAGCGGAAGGTCGTGGGTTCGATTCCCATCCCTTGACACTTTTTTTATTTTATCCATTCTGACCAAAATCTATCCGTGAACTTCACACAGTGAACTTCACACAGACAGAATAAGGCAATTATATAAGTATATAATCCAAATTGTGCCTTATCACACAATATTTTTTTATTTGGCCTTATTACCTTGTGTTTATAATCTATGATGTAATGCTGAAGGCGCGCGCCCGTTGGCTGCCTGCGAGCACGTGACCTCCCTGTGCGCGCGCATCCGTGACAGCGATGAGGAATTGAGGAAAGACGGTCGTGACTATATATATTAACTAGCGGATGTGCCCGGCTTCGCCCGGGTTTTACCCGAGTGAATGTTTGTCTAACGAACATTTGTTAAAACAATTCTCTTTAAACTTATAAAACGTACTCGGCTTCGCCCGGGGTTTTACCCGAGTAAAGGTTTGTCTAACGAACATTTGTTAAAACAATTCTCTAAAAACATATTTAAAAAAAAAAGATATATTTTGATAATTTGAAACTCGTAAATTTGAATCTCTCGATAAAGTGAACATTTTTTCCCGGTCCCTGTGTGCCGTGTCATCCTGAATTTTGTCTTTCCTAATTTTCTACTTTAGAAAATCATAGTTTTATCTAGTGAACATTTTTCCCGGTCCCTTGAAAAATACTCGATAAGTTGAATAAATCAATATTAATTGGTTCCCTCGGTAATTGGAAGTTAAAGGAATAGTATCTTCGCCTTGGAATTGTATCATTATTCTTGTCGCAAATAAATTGCCGTGTCATCCTGAGATAATCCTACTTTTGGTAAATAATATTTAAGATAACAAACTTAGTGATAAGAAAACTTGTTATCATCGTCACAATGGGGGCGCTGCTTGTGAGTTAAATCTACAAATCTGCAAATAACTCTAAGTATATTCAAGATATTCATGAAATTATTTTTCGAAAACCTTCCCGGTTATATTCCTAATAATATCCCAAAATTTCACGGCGATTGGATGTATGGTTTTTGAATCTATAGAGTACAGACAGACATTCAATCTATATATATAAAAATGAATGTATGTGTGTGTGTGTGTGTGGTCTGGATGGTCTTTATGCCTGACCAAACCACTCATTGGAACGCCATGAAACTTTGGGAAGTTATTTAGTATAGTACTGGGAAGGTTTCTAGCAAATAAAATTTTTGAAATAACTTTTCGCTTTAAAATAATCAAGATAAATATTCTAATTTATCTGTTATAATTCAACAATCTGCTCTAAATATTAACATGATGATACGATGATTTTGTAATGTAGAAAATTAGGAAAGACAAAATTCAGGATGACACGGCAATTTATTTGAGACAAGAATAATGATACAATTCCAAGGCAAGATACTATTCCTTTAACTTCCAATTACCGAGGGAACCAACTTATCGAGTATTTTTCAAGGGACCGGGAAAAAATGTTCACTTTATCGAGAGATTCGTTAGACAAACCTTTACTCGGGTAAAACCCGGGCGAAGCCGGGTACGTCCATACAAGAATAATGATACAATTCCAAGGCAAGATACTAATCCTTTAACTTCCAATTACCGAGGGAACCAATTAATATTGATTTTATTCAACTTATCGAGTATTTTTCAAGGGACCGGGAAAAAATGTTCACTTTATCGAGAGATTCGTTAGACAAACCTTTACTCGGGTAAAACCCGGGCGAAGCCGGGTACGTCCGCTAGTTTTATATATATAAGATAATATAAATGAGTTTTAAAAATTGTAAAAAAAAAAATGCATCGGCCGGGAATCGAAACCGGGCCGCCCGCGTGGCAGGCGAGCATTCTACCACTGAACCACCGATGCTTTAAAAAATGGCCATATTTAGGTATTCATTCCATTCCGGATTAGTCCGCGTAAAAAAAAGTTCTTCAAATGAAAAAAAGAAATAGCCAAAAATACTATTCAAAATGCAGCCGAAAATTTTCCTCAGGTTTATAAAAAGCGACATGCAAAATTTGGTACCAATTGGTTCAGTAGTTTTTGAGTTTATCGCGAAACAGACAGACAGACAGAAATTGACTTTTATATATATACTAGCGGATGTGTACCCAGCTTCGCCCGGGTTTTATCCGAGTGAAAGTTTGCCTAACGAATATTATATATTATGAAGTATAATAAACAATGCTAAAGATTAGTTTTAATTATTAATCAAGATTGTGTGTGAATATGTGAGAAAGATGTAATATCGTTGTTGTTTTCTTTGCCGACTGTTTTACATATGGTGTTATCTTAAAATTGCTTGTTTTGAATATTTTTTTAGATTGAGTTGAATGAATTGCTGAATTTTTTTTGTATTTATATATAAATAAAATTAACTCTGTTGAATTTTTTGTATTTTATCGATAACAGCAAAGTTATGTATTTTAAAGTTAGGAAAAATATTTTGATGTTAAGCAAAACCTGCTCCATCTCGTTTTACATAAATGTTGAAAATTTGGTCGAAATTTGATGCATTGTAACGAAAGTTTTTAGCGAACACCACTTATGAAATTTCCATTTATATAGAAGATATAATATAAATGAGTTTTAAAAATTGTTTAAAAAAATGCATCGGCCGGGAATCGAACCCTGGACGCCCGCGTGGCAGGCGAGCATTCTACCACTGAACCACCGATGCTTTAAAAAAAAATCAAATTCATTTATCGTCGCGACCAGTGCTGCGCCCTAGCGGTAAAAGACTGGAACTAACGCTTTTTGGTTTTTTATTTAAAAAAAAAAGCACATTAACTTTATTAGTTTTTTGAATAGCCTATATGTTAAACGAAATCTTCAGCTACCTACATGCGAAATTCCATAATGATTGAGTCAGTAGATTTTGCGTGATGCGATAACAAACATCGATTTCGCATTTCATTTTTATATATGTAAGGATAGAGATTTACTCTTCATTGTTGGCTTTTTAACTTACATTAATTCTTCATTGTTGGCTTTTTATATTACATTCACTCTTCATTGTTGGCTTTTTATCTTACATTCACTCTGTTGGCTTTTTATATTACATTTACTCTTCATTGTTGGCTTTTTATCTTACATTCACTCTTCATTGTTGGCTTTTTATCTTACATTCATTCTTCATTGTTGGCTTTTTATATTACATTCACTCTTCATTGTTGGCTTTTTATCTTACATTCATTCTTCATTGTTGGCTTTTTATATTACATTCACTCTTCATTGTTGGCTTTTTATCTTACATTCACTCTGTTGGCTTTTTATATTACATTTACTCTTCATTGTTGGCTTTTTATCTTACATTCACTCTTCATTGTTGGCTTTTTATCTTACATTCATTCTTCATTGTTGGCTTTTTATATTACATTCACTCTTCATTGTTGGCTTTTTATCTTACATTCATTCTTCATTGTTGGCTTTTTATCTTACATTCATTCTTCATTATTGGCTTTTTATATTACATTCACTCTTCATTGTTGGCTTTTTATCTAACATTCATTCTTCATTGTTGGCTTTTTATCTTACATTCACTCTTCATTGTTGGCTTTTTATCTTACATTCATTCTTCATTGTTGCCTTTTTATATTACATTCATTCTTCATTGTTGGCTTTTTATCTTACATTAATTCTTCATTGTTGGCTTTTTATATTACATTCACTCTTCATTGTTGGTTTTTATCTTACATTCACTCTGTTGGCTTTTTATATTACATTTACTCTTCATTGTTGGCTTTTTATCTTACATTCACTCTTCATTGTTGGCTTTTTATATTATATTTACTCTTCATTGTTGGCTTTTTATCTTACATTCATTCTTCATTGTTGGCTTTTTATATTATATTTACTCTTCATTGTTGGCTTTTTATCTTACATTCATTCTTCATTGTTGGCTTTTAATATTACATATACGATTCATTGTTGGCTTTTTATCTTACATTCACTCTTCATTGTTGGCTTTTTATCTTACATTCATTCTTCATTGTTGCCTTTTTATCTTACATTCACTCTTCATTGTTGGCTTTTTATCTTACATTCACTCTGTTGGCTTTTTATATTACATTTAATCTTCATTGTTGGCTTTTTATCTTACATTCACTCTTCATTGTTGGCTTTTTATATTATATTTACTCTTCATTGTTGGCTTTTTATCTTACATTCATTCTTCATTGTTGGCTTTTTATATTATATTTACTCTTCATTGTTGGCTTTTTATCTTACATTCATTCTTCATTGTTGGCTTTTTATATTACATTTACTATTCATTGTTGGCTTTTATCTTACATTCACTCTTCATTGTTGGCTTCTTATCTTACATTCATTCTTCATTGTTGGCTTTTTATCTTACATTCACTCTTCATTGTTGGCTTTTTATCTTAAATTCATTCTTCATTGTAGGCTTTTTATATTACATTCACTCTTCATTGTTGGCTTTTTATATCATATAGAAAATCATAGTTTTATCTAGTGAACATTTTTTCCCGTGTCACATTGCCGTGTCATCCTGAGATAATCTTACTTTTGATAAATAATATTTAAGACTAGCGGACGTACCCGGCTTCGCCCGGGTTTTACCCGAGTAAAAGTTTGTCTAACGAATCTCTCGATAAAGTGAACATTTTTTTCCCGGTCCCTTGAAAAATACTCGATAAGTTGAATAAAATCAATATTAATTGGTTCCCTCGGTAATTGGAAGTTAAAGGAAGAGTATCTTGCCTTGGAATTGTATCATTATTCTTGTATGGATGTACCCGGCTTCACCCGGGTTTTACCCGAGTAAAGGTTTGTTTAACGAATCTCTCGATAAAGTGAACATTTTTTCCCGGTCCCTTGAAAAATACTCGATAAGTTGAATAAAATCAATATTAATTGGTTCCCTCGGTAATTGGAAGTTAAAGGAATCGTATCTTGCCTTGGAATTGTATCATTATTCTTGTATGGATGTACCCGGCTTCGCACGGGTTTTACCCGAGTAAAGGTTGGTTTAACGAATCTCTCGATAAAGTGAACATTTTTTCCCGGGTTTGGAAAATACTCGATAAGTTGAATAAAATCAATATTAATTGGTTCCCTCGGTAATTGGAAGTTAAAGGAATAGTATCTTGCCTTTGAATTGTATCATTATTCTTGTCTCAAATAAATTGCCGTGTCATCCTGAATTTTGTCTTTCCTAATTTTCTACATTACAAAATCATCGTATCATCATGATAATATTTAGAGCAGATTGTTGAATTATAACAGATAAATTAGAATATTTATCTTGATTATTTCTAGGCGAAAAGTTATTTCAAAAATTTTATTTGCTAGAAACCTTCCCAGTACTATACTAAATAACTTCCCAAAGTTTCATGGCGATCCAATGAGTGGTTTGGTCAGGCATAAAGTACAAACAAACAGACACACACACACACATACATTCATTTTTATATATATAGATAACAAACTTAGTGATAAGAAAACTTGTTATCATCGTCACAATGGGGGCGCTGCTTGAGAGTTAAATATACAAATCTGCAAATAACTCTAAGGATATTAAAGATATTCAAGATATTATTTTTCGAAAACCTTTCCGGGGATATGCTTAATAGTATCCCAAAATTTCACGGCGATTGGATGTACGGTTTTTGAATCTAAAGAGTACAAACAAACAAACAAACAGACATTCAATTTTATATATATATTTTATTATCATTAGATAATGATAATGATCATAATGATGATGCGCGCGCATCCGTGACAGCGATGAGGAATTGATTGAGTAAAGACGGTCGTGACTATATCTATACTAGACGAATGGCCCGGGCAACGCCCGGGTTTTACCCGAGTGCATATATATTCTAAAAATGTTTTAATTAAAATACTATTCGTTACACTTATAAATTGTCGCCGTGGATGTCTCTCTTGTGAAACGTCCCGCCCCAAACTGTGTGACTTGAAAATATAAAAATAAAAATGTGAACGGAAAAATATGTCCAGGGTAGCCTAGTGGTCATGGCATCTGCCCGGTTAGCGGAAGGTCGTGGGTTCGATTCCCATCCCTTGACACTTTTTTTATTTTATCCATTCTGACCAAAATATATCCGTGAACTTCACACAGTGAACTTCACACAGAGAGAATAAGGCAATTATATAAGTAGATAATCCAAATTGTGCCTTATCACACACTATTTTTTTATTTGGCCTTATTACCTTGTGTGTAAAATCTATGACGTAATGCCGGCGGCGCGCGCCCGTTGGCTGCCAGCGAGCACGTGACCTCCCTGTGCGCGCGCATCCGTGACAGAACCGGCCGGCCCATGACGGTCGTGACTATATATAGGGATGGATGGATAATAATAATAATATAATAATAAAAATAATAAATATTATTATTATTATCATTAGACAATGATAATGATCATATTGATGATGCGCGCATCCGTGACAGAACCTGCCGGCCGGCCCATGACGGTCGTGACTATATAAGCTGATGGATGGATAATAATAATAATATAATAATAATAATAATCATTATTATTATTATTATCATTAGATAATGATAATGATCATAATGATGATGCGCGCGCATCCGTGATAGAACCGGCCGGCCCATGACGGTCGTGACTATATAAGTTGATGGATGGATAATAATAATAATATAATAATAATTGTGCCTTATCACACACTATTTTTTTATCTGGCCTTATTACCTTGTGTTTATAATCTATGACGTAATGCCGGCGGCGCGCGCCCGTTGGCTGCCAGCGAGCACGTGACCTCCCTGTGCGCGCGCATCCGTGACAGAACCGTCCGGCCCATGACGGTCGTGACTATATATATATAACTAGACGAATGGCCCGGGCAACGCCCGGGTTTTACCCGAGTGCGTATATATTCTAAAAATGTTTTAATTAAAATACTATTCATTACACTTATAAATTGGCGCCGTGGATGTCTCTCTTGTGAAACGTCCCGCCCCAAACTGTGTGACTTGAAAATATAAAAATAAAAATGTGAACGGAAAAATATGTCCAGGGTAGCCTAGTGGTCATGGCATCTGCCCGGTAAGCGGAAGGTCGTGGGTTCGATTCCCATCCCTTGACACTTTTTTTATTTTATCCATTCTGACCAAAATATATCCGTGAACTTCACACAGTGAACTTCACACAGAGAGAATAAGGCAATTATATAAGGAGATAATCCAAATTGTGCCTTATCACACACTATTTTTTTATTTGGCCTTATTACCTTGTGTGTAAAATCTATGACGTAATGCCGGCGGCGCGCGCCCGTTGGCTGCCAGCGAGCACGTGACCTCCCTGTGCGCGCGCATCCGTGACAGAACCGGCCGGCCCATGACGGTCGTGACTATATATATACTGGATGGATAATAATAATAATATAATAATAATTATTATTATTATTATTATTATTATTATTTTCATTAGATAATGATAATGATCATAATGATGATGCGCGCGCATCCGTGACATGACGGTGGAAAGACGGTCGTGACTATATATATGTTGATAATAATAATAATAATAATAATATAATAATAATTATTATTATTATTATCATTAGATAATGATAATGATCATAAAGATGATGCGCGCGCATCCGTGACATGACGGTGGAAAGACGGTCGTGACTATATATGTTGATAATAATAATATTAATAATATAATTATAATTATTATTATTATTATCATTAGATAATGATAATGATCATAATGATGATGCGCGCGCATCCGTGACATGACGGTGGAAAGACGGTCGTGACCAGTGTTGGGCATTAAAAAATTATTTTTCAATTAAATTGAAGTGCAATTAACAATTAATTAATTGTTAATTAGAAAAGTGCAATTAACAATTAATTAATTGTATGAATTAATATTTAATATAATAATAATAATTAATATAATAAATTGTATGAATAAATTAACAATTAATTAATTGTTAATTGTAAAAATGCAATTAACAATTGATTAATTGTTAATTGTGAAAATTACAATTAACAATTAATCAATTGTTAATCTTCAATAAATCATTTTAATTAATATTTGCCCAACACTGCCGAGCGCCATCTATGGGAACAAAATTCAACAAAATGTTGATTTAACTTGTTCTGTGATATTTCTGTTTTTTATTTTTCATATATATGACATATTCACATACTTTTAAATTTAAAAAGTTGATAAAATAAAATTTACTTTAACGGCGAGAGAGAGAGAGAGGTTTTGTCATCAAACTGCTAAATTCGAAGTGACCAGCAATAAAATGTCAAAGGAAATCTGATTGTGAAACTAAAAGCTGCTGATGGCTTGCGCCATCTGTTGGAATAACAATATCAGCTAATATTGTTGTTGTTGTTGTGTCCAATGAAGAGCCTCAAATGTCTCCATACATCTCTATCACAACAGCAGCAATATCCACTAGCTTCGGTGTGCAAAGCTGCTGCTCTGGGTCCTTGTCAATTTTCTGCAAGGCTGCGGCCATTGCTGGACATGAGAATATGTGAGTAGGTGTTAGTTCCACACCAGGACAGTTGTTGCCTGTCCTATAAGTTCTTGTACCATCTGGATGTATTGTCATTCCTTTGTAGTATTTTGTTCTAAGTCTTGTTATAGTTTTTGTCAGTTTTCTCTCAGAGTTTATTTTACATAATATCAGCAAATCATGTATATATACATGACCAACTCGCCATATGTAAATAGACAAGACAAGGTGACCCGACACCTGTAAACTGAGGCGATATAAATATATTTATGTAATGTGAAAAAATGATACAAATGTGATATTGTACTGGGATTTCTTATCTCCACTCAATCATATTAAGGTATCAATCTTGTAAAGTTTGAGACTTTTGATGGTGTCTGCCGGGGAAGAGTAGAGCTCATCAATGGATGAGTCAATACAGTCAACAATGTGTTTTAGGGTTGTACCGGAATAAGATGCATAAATTAACAAAATAAATGGCATCTCCTTATCGTGCAACTGAAAGTTGCAGATCTATCGGAATAAATATCAACTATTTGTGGATTTTTAATTATTCCAGAATTGGCCAAATACCCATTCTTGGTTAATCAAGAAAAGCTAACCACGTACACGTTTCGGGCTGTTTATCCGTTTCATGATTTATCAGGATGCATGAATGACCAATATTTTGGTTTTAAGGTACAGATTGCACCTCGTTGACGAGGGCCAACAGTCCGAAATGCATATATAGTTAACTTTTTCTTGATTAATCAAAAATGGCTATTTGGCCAATTATGGAATAATTAAAAATCAACGAATAGTTGATATTACGATAGATGGCACAAGCCATTAGCAACTTTCAGTTGCACAATGAGGAGATGCCATTTTTTTCTTATATTTATGTAAGTTTTTTATGTAAATTTTAGATTATTCTCCAACAAACCTATATAGTTCCTAGAATCCGATATATCCATAAACTAGAGGTCAGCTTTAATTCCCCCGACATTGATGAAAATTGATTATTTCTAACTTTAAATTTTCACTTTGGGGACAAGTTCTAATTGGCTGTGTCAGACCCAATCAGCTTTCGAGTACGAAATTGATGTAAAAGGACAAAAGACGATAATCACGCCTCAGTTAATATGGTTATGCAAAATACAAATAATTATGTATATTTTATTATATTTATATATAGAAAATCTCGCTATACAAAAGTTAAAAATATATAATATGATTATATAAAATTACTAGACGGGTGACCCGGGCTTCGCCCCGGGATTGACCCGTGTGCATATCTACCCGAGTGATATATATTCAGATAAGATTTTTTTTTTTTATAATTGTTTGTTATTAGCATTATCTATTTGTTTGCATCAGCCTAATTTAATCTAATCTTTGATAGAGGGCGCTGTTCGTGAGCTAAGTAGAATAATTTGAATATATAGTTTTAAGTTTGGCATACCCGAGACATTTGGCCTATATCGACAGATGAATCAGCTTTATAATCAATATGGGCATTATACTGCAAACCTGAAAAAGGCTTATGAGTCCAAAGCTGAATACGCTGAACAGGAACTTGCATAGTTTGTGTAGCTGCGACGCGGGCTTCAGAATACCTAAGACGGCGAAGCGCACGACGCGTCTCACTTTGAAGTGGTGTCTCAATAGCTCTAGCATTCCTATATCTCCTGGAAGCAGCCGTATTCCTACCAAGTAAACGTCGGCTGTGGCGAGGCATATTCTGAAAAAAAAATTAGATTGAGATTAATAACAAAAGCTTCAAAACCAGCAATTTCTAAACAAAACATAAAAATTTCCTGTCTTTTTTAGGTAAAAATCAAAATTTTTAAATTTTTTATTCAAAATAACCTTCAGATATGTTAAAAAATTTCAAAAAACTAAAATCATAATATTATATATTACCAAAAAATTAATGTACAAAACCAGTTATCATTAAAAAGCTTCAAAAATAGACCAACCGCTGGATACGGCAATGAAAAAGCATGCTTTTTTGAGCTAAAAAATAGAAATAATTTTCTAAAATACAAAATACAACCCCTATATGTTTAAAAAAACTATAAATAATCTACTTTTAAAATATCTAAGCAATTAATTAAAATTTTGTTAAGGTCCTCAAAAAAGACATAAAATTGAGTACATTAATGAAATTTCAAGCTTTTTAGTGAAAAAAAAATAGAAATAACCCAAATTTTTTTACAAAACAACCCATATAAGTGGAAAACACCATAAATAATCTGTTATTAAAATATCTAAACAATTAATTAAAAATTTTGTTTAGGTCCTCAAAAAAGACATAAAATTGAGCACATTAATGAAATTTCAATCTTTTTTGTAAAAAATAATATAAATAACCTTAGTCTTATAAAAATACTAACCACGTAAGTTAGAAATAGCATATATAATCTGTATATAAAATAAAAAAGAAATAAATTAAAATTAGCCTAAAAATTTATCTAAAATATAAAATTGATCTCATCAAGTAAGGCTTCAACTTTTTTTGGTATAAAATATGAAAACTATAAAATAAAAGTATCTTACCATGTATAAAAGTTATTAAAATATATATAAAAAAGATTAAAACTAATTTTCCAAGAAGCGCAAAAGTGTAAACACTTTTGAAAAGCCTAAAAATTTATCTAAAATATAAAATTGATCTCATCAAGTAAAGCTTCAACTTTTTTTGGTATAAAATATGAAAACTATAAAATAAAAGTATCTTACCATGTATAAAAGTTATTAAAATATATATAAAAAAGATTAAAACTAATTTTCCAAGAAGCGCAAAAGTGTAAACACTTTTGAAAGTGTAAACACTTTAACTCTGTTGATTTTTTTTGTATTTTATCGATAACAGCAAAATTATGTATGTTAAAGTTAGGAAAAATATTTTGATGTTAAGCAAAACCTGCTCCATCTCGTTTTACATAAATGTTGAAAATTTGGTCGAAATTGATGCATTGTAACGAAAGTTTTTAGTGGTGTCCACTTATGAAATTTCCATTTTATTAATATAGATTTATAAATATCAGCGATATATTTGTACATACATTGAGTAAAATATTAGCAAAGAAGAACATAATTCCTTTAGGGTTTACCCAATAGACTAAGATTAGAACAAAAGTAAAGATTAAATCCTCCTAAATTTGGTAAAATGTTAAAACTTATTTCTCACGATCAGTTCGCTAGATAAAAAAAAATAAAGTAGGGAATAAAATGAATCTAGCTATTTAGTTATTGTGTGTGCTGTATCATAAGATTATCGCATAGATAATTCTAACATTAATTATTTACATATACAAACAACTGCTTTTGAGACCCACATATGCTCTGACCAGTAAAAAAAGAAGATAGGATTATTGAGTTAAATTCATGTTCAAAATATTGATGCAAGAGATTATTTTATAGAAGACTAGACGAATGACCCGGGCAACGCCCGTGTTTTACCCGATTGAATGTTTTTATTCAAATACTATTTGTTACAATTATAAATTGGAGCCGTGGATGTCACTCTTGTGAAACGTCCCGCTCCATACTTTACATGTACATTAGGTCAGCTGGTACTACCCCTCATTTTCACCGCTAGAGGCGCGAGCGAATTGACTTTTTGTAAATATACATAATTATAAAGATAGAAGCTTCTATAGAAGATAATGATCATAATGATGATGCGCGCGCATCCGTGACAGCGATGAGGAATTGAGGAAAGACGGTCGTGACTATATAATAATAATAATATAATAATAATTATTATTATTATTATCATTAGATAATGATGATGCGCGCGCATCCGTGACAGCGATGAGGAAAGACGGTCGTGACTATATATGTTGATGACGTAATGCCGGGTGCGCGCGCCCGTTGGCTGCCGGCGAGCACGTGACCTCCCTGTGCTCGCGCATCCGTGACAGAGGCGGCCCATGACGGTCGTGACTATATATATTAATATAGACTAGACGAATGACCCGGGCAACGCCCGGGTTTACCCGATTAAATGTTTTATTCAAACACTATTCGTTACAATTATAAATTGGCGCCGTGGATGTCACTCTTGTGAAACGTCCCGCTCCAAACTTTACAGTCAGATTAGTTACGATATAAATCTGCAAATCGAGCGAGCGTCTATAAATATTTCGATTTAGATCAAGTATTCTAATTAGTAAGCGAACTATTATTAATAAAATTTTGAGAAGATTTCGATTTTAAACGTATTTATAACCTTGATAGAGGGCGCTGTTCGTGAGCTAAGTAGAATAATTTGAATATATAGTTTTAATATTTAATTTATATATAATTTAAATTAGCCTATCGTTTTCCTCGTATTTTTCACCTATGTATGGAAATTTTGGTACTGTAAAAAAACTTTGCTTCAATAATATTAAAAAAAAAAAAAACACCCAGGCTAAATTTCGAACCAAAGTTGTGGAAATACGAAGCCGCACACCTAACCATTAAGCTACGCTTGGCATCATAAATATTCGCATTGTGGTATTTTGCATAACAATAGTTATGTTTAGATAAATTGTCGTGATATGCAAATAAGGTTTTGCATAGTGTTTGTTTGTGTTACTATGTTAATTATTTTTATGTATATATATATCATTAATTTGTAAATAGTTCGTTCAGTCATATTAGTGTTTATGAGGCAATAAAGGTTTTATCTCTCACTTAATGGATCTCGGTGACCTGGAGTAGTTGTAAGAACATAGAGACACAACATTGGCGACGAGGTAAAGTGAGTGAACAATGATGAACATTGAGCAATTCAATCCAAACAACGGAAATGAACTCTCGAGTTATTTAGAGCGCTTTGATTCCTATTGCATAGCGAAAGATATAGTAAAGGTTGATAAAAAGAGGGCAACATTTTTCTCGTTATGTGGAAGAGAAACTTATAATATAATACGGACGTTGACCTCTCCCAAGAATCCATTGGAGACAGAATGGGAGGAGGTGGTAACAAGGATTAAAAAATACTTTGATCCAACACCAAATATAATAGTGCAGCGTTTTAAATTTACGAAAAGGCTTCAAATGCCAAATGAAACAATATCTGAATTTATAACAGCTCTAAAGAAAATTGCCGAGAAGTGTGAATTCCCTGATTTGGAAGATAGGTTGCGTGATGCCCTAGTATGCGGTATTCTAAACGAAGAGATACAATCAATGCTGTTAATGAACAGTATGCTAACATTTAAAGTGGCTCAAGAAATGGCATTGGCACATGAGGCTGCGGTAAAGAACGTTGCAGAAATTAAAAATGGAAAACCTCAGGAAGAAATGAATGTAATGGGAAGAGCTGTTAAAGTGAGACTGAGGGATGAGAAGAAGATTTTTAAATGTTTCCGCTGTGGAAACACAAATCACAGAGAAGAGCAATGTTTCTTTAAAAATAAAAGATGTTTTAAATGCCAGAAGTTAGGGCATATATCTAGGGTCTGTAAGAACGGGAACTGGAGGAGCGATCGTAATAATTGCTCGATAGATGAGGAGGCGGAGGCAACTAATGGCCTTTTTAATGTAAATCAAGTGAAGGACACAAGTAACATGCGGAATTATATGGTAAGGGTACAGACTAGCGGTCGAGATATTAATATGCTCATTGACTCAGGAACAGGAAAAAAATATTATTTCTGAGAAGACGTATATAGAAACTTGGGTGAAGTCAGAAAGGCCTAGAATAGAGAAGGATGCTACCAAGTTGGTGCACTAGAACAGACAGAGGTTATCCATTCTGGGTAAAATAAGGGCAGACGTAAAAGTGAACAAAAGAAATATCACAATGGAATTGCTTGTGGTCGAAGGTCCGGGCCCAAATCTGATTGGAAGGGAGGCGTTTGACCAGATTGGAATTGGTCTTGAATGGATAAATTATGGCGACAGTGTATGTCAAATCACTGAGGAATTTATGGATGTGTTTAAAGAGAAATTAGGACAATACAGAGGTCCACCAATCCATATAAAGATCAAAACTCTAGGGAAACCCACATTTCTAAGGGCTAGAACATTGCCATACGCAATTAGACCTAAGGTTGAAGAGGCTTTGAGGAAGATGGAGGAACAAGGAATATTGACTCCTGTTGAATTTACAAGGTTTGCTACCCCAATTGTTCCAGTACTGAAAAGGGATGGTTCTCTAAGAATATGTGGAGATTATCGGAGTACTGTTAACACCATCGTGGAGTCAGATACTTTCCCAGTTCCGGCGGCAGCCGACTTGCAAGTCAATTTGGCAGGAGGAAAGGTTTTCTCAAAGTTGGACCTTAAAGATGCATATCAGCAGCTGGTGGTGGATGAGGAGACAGCAGAGCTATTGGCTATTAACACGCACAAGGTATTGTTTAAGGTAAACCGTTTGCCTTTTGGTGTTTCCTGTGCGCCAGGAATATTCTAGCGAAGAATGGAAAGTTTAATAGCCAAAATTCCAGGAGTAGTCGTTTACCTGGATGACATTCTGGTAACAGGGAAAGATGAAATGGAACATGACCTCCGATTGAGAGAAGTATTGAAGAGTATTCAAAGAATGGGATTGACTCTTAAGAAGGAGAAGTGCGAATTTAAAAAATCTTCGTTAATTTTTCTTGGGTGCCGAATAGATGCGGAAGGCATACACCCTACTGAAGAGAAATGTGAGGCAATTAAGAATTTTCCGAAACCCGAAAACAAAAAAGAGTTACAGTTTCCTTGGACTATTGAATTTTTATAGCAAATTTTTAAAAGACCGAACCACTGTACTTGAACCACTGCATAGACTACTAAACAAAAGAAATTGTTGGAAATGGAAAGAAGTGGAGGATAGAGCATTCAGGGAGGCAAAGAATTTGATTCAATCCGATTTAGTGCTAACACCCTATGATGCCAGAAAACCCCTGGTCTTGGCTTGTGATGCATCACCCTTTGGAGTAGGAGCAGTGCTTTCGCACGTGGAGGAAGGAATGGAGAGACCCATTGCGTTTGCTTCGAGAACTATGTCTCAGACGGAAAGAAGGTATGCACAAATAGATAAGGAAGCCCTGGCCATAATATTTGGCATCTCAAAATTCTACAAATATTTGTATGGCCGTGACTTTAAGATAATCACTGACCATAAGCCTCTACTGGGAATCTTTAATCCGAATAAACCTATCCCTCAAATGCTTTCCCCGAGGATGATGAGGTGGAGTCTTACATTGGCATCGTACTCCTATCAGATTGAACATAGACCTGGGAGAATGAACGCAAATGCGGATGCGTTGAGTAGAGCACCCCACGAAAAAACAAGTAAAGAAACACCGGAACCAGTTGACGTTTTTCTTATGGAAACTAATGAAGAGTCACCATTAGAGGGGAAGGAAGTGGCAAAATTAACGCAGGAAGACTCAGTTCTGGGGATAATTGTGGAATGGACTCGAATAGGATGGCCAGCTCACTGTCCAGCAGAAAAATTTAGGCCATACTTCAATAGGAGAAATGAATTATCCCTACATAGAGAGTGTCTCCTGTGGGGAAATAGGGTAGTAATACCGCCCGTTCTACAGAGGAGAACAATAGAACAGCTTCATGAAACTCACCCTGGAATTGTACAAATGAAGGCAATTGCAAGGAGCCATGTGTGGTGGCCAGGAATGGATAAGGCTATAGAGAATAGGGTCGAAAGATGCGAAAATTGCCAACTGGTACGAAATAATCCTAAACCGAGCCCAGTTCACCCTTGGACGGCACCAGTTAAACCATGGTCACGCATTCATATAGACTATGCAGGTCCATTCCATGGGAGAACGTTTCTAATAGTCGTTGATTCAATGTCTAAGTGGCCGGAGGCCATCATCATGGATCACTGCACGGCAACAGCTACAGTGCGAGTATTAAGAAATCTGTTCGCTGTTCATGGTTTGCCCGACCAGGTTGTTTCGGATAATGGTCGCATGTTTGTGGGTCATGAGTTCCAGGTATTTTTGATGATGAACGGAATAAGGCATATAACATCGGCTCCCTACCACCCACAGACAAACGGACAGGCAGAAAGAGTGGCACAGACACTCAAACAGCTAATAAGAAAGAATGGATGGGAGAACATATCGGTTACGCTGCCACGCGCTCTGTTTACAATGCGGACTACACCTCATGGAACAACTGGACTAACACCAGCTGAGCTACTAATGGGTCGCAGACTGACCACAAGAATGAACCGGTTGCACCCTAAAGAAAGTGAAGATAGCGAAAATGGAAAAGAACACTTCCAAAATAGGTTCAAGTCCCAAGAGAATGTGTATGCACGTAAATATAATGGAAAGGGAAAGTGGGAACCGGGGAAGATAAAGACAGTACTTGGACCCAGGAACTATGAGGTAATTATGGAAAACGGAGTGACAGCAAAAAGACACCAGGACCAATTGATGAGAAGAGTCAAGGAAGAAGTATCGGAGGATGTGGAGAAGAAGGAGGAGTGTAACACCGAAAGAAGGGGGGAACAAATGAATGACCCAAACGAATCACAGGAAAGGCTGGAGGAAACACCTGGGCCAAGTAGACCAATAAGAAACCGGAGACTCCCCGAATACTTAAAAGATTGTGTAACAAATTGGGGGTGAGAAGATGTGGTATTTTGCATAACAATAGTTATGTTTAGATAAATTGTCGTGATATGCAAATAAGGTTTTGCATAGTGTTTGTTTGTGTTACTATGTTAATTATTTATATATATATATATCATTAATTTGTAAATAGTTCGTTCAGTCATATTAGTGTTTATGAGGCAATAAAGGTTTATCTCTCACTTAATGGATCTCGGTAACCTGGAGTAGTTGTAAGAACATAGAGACACAACACGCATGTAAAGCTATTTCAGGCCTTACATATTTCTAACGACCTTTTTGAAATAGGGTTTTAAACATGGAAATTATAATACTTCAAATAAATAGAAATAGAGTGAACACAAATAAAACATACCAAATATTTCGAATTAGAGCAGTTAATTTAAACGGCGAATTAGATCAGTTATATCTAAAAATGAAAATATATAAATAAATAAAACATACCAAATATTTCAAGAGCAGTTATTTTAAACGGCGAATTAGATCAGTTATATCTAAAAATGAAAATATATAAATAAATAAAACCTACCAAATATTTCAAATTAGAGCAGTTATTATATAAATATTTATATTATATGTGTTATTAAGCGAACTATTATTAATAAAATATTGAGAAGATTTAGATTTTAAACGTATTTATAACCTTTTAGTACTTGATAGAGGGCGCTGCTCGTGAGCTAAGTAGAATAATTTGAATATATAGTTTTAATAATTGATTTGTATATTTTTTTAAAAAAGCCTATCGTCATCCCCGTTATTTTTTACCTATGTATGGAAATTTTGGTTTGAATTAGTGAACTACTGCGAATTTGTATACCGGACATACAAACCAACAAACATACAAACATTCATTTTTATCTACTTATATATTTGCCTTATTCTGTCTGTTTGTTTGTCTGTTTGTTTGTCTGAAGCTCACGGATGGGAATTTTCATAACCATCGGTGGTTCAGTGGTAGAATGCTCGCCTGCCACGCGGGCGGCCCGGGTTCGATTCCCGGCCGATGCATTTTTTTTTTTTTTTACAATTTTTAAAACTCATTTATATATTATACAAGAATGACATCCACGGCGCCAATTTATAATTGTAACGAATAGTATTTGAATAAAAGCATTTAATCGGGTAAAACCCGGGCGTTGCCCGGGTCATTCGTATATAATAATTGTATAAACGAATGCAAGACAAAATCACCGCGAATGTTTCTTTTTTTTAAGGCAATTTCTTTTTAAGGCAATTATCGTTATTTATCGTTAATTTTTGTTTCGATTTTATTGAAAAAAAAAACGATATGGTGCCTTTAAAAAATGATCTTTATTACTATGCAGTTTTCTATTTAGTCAATATACCTAAGTTCATGTTGCAAATGTAATTATCTCTAACGATTTAGTAGGTGAAATGCAAAAAAAAAAATCGACATGATGAAATCTTTATGAAAATTCACATTTTTATTTTTATATTTTCAAGACACACACAGTTTGGGGCGGGACGTTTCACAAGAGAGACATCCACGGCCCCAATTTATAATTGTAACGAATAGTATTTTAATTAAAACATTATAAAAACACACAGTTTGGAACGGGACGTTTCACAAGAGTGACATCCATGGCGCCAATTTATAATCGTAACGAATAGTATTTGAATTAAAACGTTTTTAAAATATATACGCACTCGGGTAAAACCCGGGCGTTGCCCGGGCCATTCGTCTAGTATATATACATGTATATATGATTATATTCAAGTTTTCAAGAAGTTTACAACGTTTCATTTTAAAGGACATCTGAGGCTCTTCTTTGGACACGACAACAACAACACTATGTACAATAAATATGGCGCCTCTGGCACCACTTTCGAGTTTGGTGGAGAATCGCCAGCGGGTCTCCAGCGACATCACGCATTTCGAAATCTACGAAGAAAACGTATATTACATGCTTCACCGCTGAGGAGATGGTGATGACGTGGTCCTCGAGACCAACTGGAAAGATCCAGGACTTCAGGTCCGGGGGATGATGAAGAACACCTCTCGGATGACAGGGCGAACGGCGCTGCAGGACCAGTAGCGGTGGGCCAACAACAGGTCGCTAGAGCCGCAGACAATGCTGACAAGATCTCATTGAACGATATTAAAACTTCGAACAATATATGTTATATAATTAACAAAATAGAAATAAAAATGATCAAAGGAAATTAAAATAACGAAAAATATTTGAAATAAAATGAGCTCGCTTTGATTAATTTCTCATAAAAACAAAGACTTTTAACTCAAATCGTTTTAGCAATTTTTTCACACAATATATTTTCTTTTAAAATTATAAAGGTCTCAATAAGAGAAAGGCATCTCCTGATCTTGAAACTAAAACCCGTGCTGATGGCTTGCGCCAATGGTCAGAATAAATATTGTAACAAAGTATTTATTATTTTTATTATTTTATTTTTTATTAACAGAGTGGTCATTTTTATGTTTATATTTTGCTACTCTGTAAATTTCCCTCGTGGCTTATCTTTTGTTTACCATTCAAAGTTTCTCCTTGCCTGAAATAAATTGTTGTCTCATCCCGAAGTTGGTCATCCTTAATTTTGCACGTTGCAATATCAATTAATCGATGATTTTTTTATTATTTCCGAATTTACCGAATAGCCTTTTATTTACAATATTGTAGCGAGTAATTGGTTTTTTCATTTTTATGTAAATATTTTAATTTATTTTTAATGCCTGATTTTTGCATAGGTGTTTGTTGTATTTTGATTCCTATATATACTTTTGCGTGTATTCATTTATTGATTCATATTTTTCGGTTGTTCTTCTTTTAACCTCGTTTTGTTTGGTTAATAAAATAACGTTCTTCGTTTGCGGATCACCGACTCTACCTTTCTGCTACGCTACAACTGGTGGAGAAGCTGGATCGTCAAGACCGATATCCCTTCAGACATAAAAGAAGGACTGAAACTGTTAAACAGGAAGATAGTGTAGAGCTCAAGAAGATGACCGTGAAAATAGAGGAAGCTACCCAGGTGGGCAATTATTTTGTTCAGCACCTACCAAGGAATCCTTCCATGTTCTCCGGGGAGGATGGTGAGGATCCCCTTACCTGGTTAAGAGGTTACAAACGTGTGGCAAAGCATAATCATTGGGACGAAACCCTCTGTCTTGCCAATGTCTACTTTTACCTGAATGGAACTGCCCTCAAATGGTTTGAGAATAATGAGGAGACCATCCGGAATTGGGAAGAGTTTACTACTCAATTAGAGAGTGTATTTGGGAAAAGTGAGAGTCTGCGGCTGCTTGCCGAGAAAAAACTTAAAATCCGGGCTCAGTTAAAGGGTGAAAGCACCGAGTTCTATATACAAGACGCGTCCTACGACTCTGCAAAGAGGTGGATCTACAAATGAGCGAGGAGGATAAAATCTCCCACCTCATGAAAGGAATAGTGGAAGAACTTTATCAGGCGCTTCTTCCAAGAGACATAAACAATACGGATCAATTTGTGTCTGAGTGCCGCCGCATTGAAGCGCTTCATCGTCGGCGTGTGACCCCCGCCAAGTACGAACGCTTGCCCAATGTAGCATCCCTTGATGCCTGCGATGATAATACAGATTTGTCATCCATGATTAGACAAATTGTCCGCGAGGAGGTGCAACGAGCCTTGGCCGCTCCTCGAAAAGAACCAAGAAACGCCACCATTGAAGACATGGTGAGGGAAGAAATTGATAAAACCCTCGCTCCAATATCAAATCCTTCCAGAGGCTCCCCTCAATATCGAACTTATACGCCGTCACCAATCGCTAGAAGAGAGACGGCCGCACCCCAGACTCCCCGTCCCAGAGCTTGGTACCCGAAACAGGGAGAAAGACTGGACACAAATGAATGGCGGACCACTGAGGGAAGACCAATTTGCTTCCATTGCGGACGCCCTGGCCATGTCTTCCGTTACTGCCGTGACAGAAGGAGACAGAATGACGAAAGAGAAAACGGATATTCCCAAAGGAGGCAAGAACCAATGTTCTTCTATGGATCCCGTTCCAAATTCCCGGCGCTCAATGATGACGAGCCAAAAGATAATTTTAGACGTTACCGAAGCCCTTCCCCATACCCTGGCCGAAACGGACAACATTCGTCGCCTATTAAAGGGTCCAGTCGGTCACCTCGCCGTTCCCACCAGGAAAACTAGAGGTTGCGACCTATTTTGGAGGTAAGGCCGCAAAATTTGGAAACCCTCCCTCATCGACTACAGTGGATATGAAAGGAAATTATATAAATATTAAAATAGAAGGAAATATAACCAGTGCTCTTGTTGATTCTGGGGCTTCTTATTCTGTCGTGTCCGAGAGGTTCAGACTCAAATTAAGGAAAATAATGTTTGCCGAAACTGACGTGAGCTTAAGAGTGGCCAACGGTAAAATTATAAAACCGAAAGGACGCTGCTCTTTAAAATTGGACTTAAATGGTCTGCAGGAAAATTTCGAATTTATTGTTCTGGAGGACTGTAGTCACGATGTGATCCTCGGATGGGACTTTTTGAAGTTGTCCAGGGCGGTAATTGATTCTGCAGAAGATAAACTTTTTTTAGAGGAATTCCTAGTCGAGGACACACCCAAGAACAACTCACCTCTCTACGCGGAACGGGAATACAGAATAGAGCCCGCATCTTGTCAGCTGATAGAGGTATTAAGCAGAGACATCTCGGATAATGCAACTGTGGTGGCAGAAAGTCAAAAAGGTCTGTCGCTGGAAAGAGAACTAATGGCTCCCTCCTCTATCATCTCACTTACAAGTAACAGGGGAAAACTGTGGGTGGCAAATTGGAGCCCATATCCGAAGATAATTCCCCAGGGGATGCACGTGGCCGATGGTGTCGTCATCGAGGATAGCCAGCTATGTGTACTTGCTGAGGGCAACCACGTGGGAACGGATATAGGCCATTCCGAGGATTCAAAAATTGCGGAAATTTTAAATATAGATGATTCACTTGACGATTTTCAAAAAGAAAAATTAAGAAATTTATTGAGAAACTATAGAGATATTTTTGATTTCAGAAAAAAAGAAGCGTCCAAGACCGATAATGTTAAGCATCAAATTAGCACTGGAGACCACCTTCCCACCAAACAACGACCGTACCGAGTAGCACCAGCGGAACGTCAAATTATTCAAGAGGAGGTAAATAAAATGGAAGAAATTGGTATTATTCAGCCCTCTGCGAGCCCATGGGCCTCACCGGTCGTTTTGGTCAGGAAAAAAGATGGCAGCTGGAGATTCTGCGTCGATTACCGCCGCCTTAATAAGATAACAAAAAAGGATGTTTACCCGCTCCCAAGAATCGACGACACTTTGGACTGTTTACAGGGAGCACGATTTTATTCCTCTATGGATCTCCAATCTGGATACTGGCAGATCGACGTGGAGGAATCGGACCGTGAGAAGACTGCATTCATAACCCCAGATGGATTGTATGAGTTCAAAGTGATGCCATTTGGGTTATGTAACGCTCCAGCTACATTCGAACGAATGATGGACGGCCTCTTGAAGGGTCATAAGTGGACAATCTGTCTCTGTTACCTTGATGACATAGTCGTTTTTTCCGATGATTTTGAGGAACATCTGAGACGCCTTCAGCTGGTATTAGGCTGTTTGAGGAAGGCTGGCTTGTGCCTCAATCCGGGGAAATGCAGGTTTGGTGCGAAAACTATAACAGTTCTTGGACATGAGGTGAGTGGAGATGGAATATGTCTAGATCCAGAAAAAAATAGAGCAGTCCGTGACTTCCCCAGACCAAAGTCGCTAAAAGAAGTTAGAAGTTTCCTAGGGCTATCTTCCTACTACCGCCGTTTTATACCCAATTATGCCCATATAGCCCAACCATTAAACGCTCTTTTAAAGAAAGATTCAGTGTTTAGTTGGAACATAGAAGAGCGGCACGCATTTGAAGCTCTCAAGTCAGCCCTAATTTCTGAGCCTGTCTTGGGACATTTTGATCATTCATCCCCAACAGAAATACATACTGATGCAAGCAACTATGGAATAGGAGCAGTTTTAGCGCAAATTCAAAAGGGAAAGGAAAGAGCCATTGCCTATGCATCAAGAACGCTCAATAAGGCGGAAAGAAATTATTCGACGACTGAGAGAGAATGTCTTGCTATTATTTGGGCCATTGGCAAATTCCGGCCGTATGTTTTTGGACGTCAATTCACTATCGTAACTGACCATCACTCCTTGTACTGGCTGACCAACTTCAAGGACCCATGTGGGAGGTTAGCAAGATGGGCTCTTCGGCTGCAGGAGTTTGATGTTACTGTTGTGCACAAGAGCGGAAGAAAACATCAGGACGCTGACTGTTTATCAAGAAGTCCCCTAAATTGTAGTGAAGATATAGAAGAAGATATTCCTTGCATAGTTGCCTTACAGAATTTTGGACGGGAACAAATGAAAGACCCGGACCTCACGAAGATAGCCGACAAAATCCAACAGGAAACATCTAACAAGTCCTTTATAAAAATAGACGATACTCTCCATAAAAAAAATTACGATCCAATGGGAAGGGAATGGCTTCTGGTGGTCCCCCGCCACTTGAGGCCTGAAATACTGAGAAACTCACATGATTCTCCCACTTCAGGACATCTTGGATTTACTAAGACATATGATCGAATAAGAAAAAAATTCTACTGGCCCGGAATGTATAGGAATGTTAGGAAGTATGTGGCTCACTGTCCAGATTGTCAGCGACGCAAACGCCAGCCCCAACTCCCTCCAGGACTTTTGCAGCCGATACCTGTGCCTATAGCCGCCTTCGAAAAAGTGGGAATGGATCTCCTTGGAAGGTTTCCAACATCTATGTGTGGGAACCGCTGGATCATTGTCTGTACGGATTACCTCACCAAGTTTGCAATCACGAAAGCTCTACCGACAAGTGAATCAGTGGAAGTAGCGAAATTTTCCATTAAAGATGTAATTCTGAAGCACGGTGCGCCGAGGAAAGTTATCACAGACCGAGGACGAAATTTTACATCTTCAATGATTCGTGATCTGAACAAACACTGTAGAATAACTCATCGGACAACAACCGCCTACCACCCTCAGACCAATGGACTCACTGAAAGGTTGAATAAGACAATAGCAGATATGCTGTCCATGTATGTGGACGTCAACCAGAAAGATTGGGATGAGATTCTCCCATTCGTGACGTTCGCATACAACACGGCGAAGCAAGAATCCACGGGGTTTAGTCCATTCTACCTTGTGCACGGGCGTGAGGCAGAGACCCCACTAGACTTGCTATTCCCCAAATTTCCTTCAGAGGATGAAGATGACTTCATCCAGACTCTAGGATCAAGGGCCGAAGAAGCGCGACAGCTGGCACGCATTCACACTATGAGGTCCCAGGGAGAAAATAAACTCCGTTACGACGCCCATCACAGAAACATAATCTATCAGCCCGGAGATCTCGTTTGGATCTATATCCCTGTGCGCAAGGTGGGTTTGTCTGAAAAACTAATGCGACGTTATTTCGGCCCGTATAAAGTAACAAGAAAAATATCCGATGTGACATATGAAGTGGAGACATTCGGAGACCAGCATGGTCGTCGTAAAACAAAGGACATAGTTCACATCTGCAGGATGAAGCCCTATTTAGATCCAGAGAAGTGGGAGGACCACCTGGAGGAGGACATGGAAGACGACTTATCAAGTCCTCAAAAGGAAGAAGTTCCAGGGGAAGGGAGGCAACCACCCTTGGCCCAGGAGGAGGTCCCCAGACCAGGAGACCTGGATATCCCTGGCCCTATTACGCGATCGCTAGCTCGTAGACTGGCGGCGCAGGTCTCCTGCTGAGCATCGGGTCGATGTCCTTTGAGAGGGGGGCTATGTAGCGAGTAATTGGTTTTATCATTTTTATGTAAATATTTCAATTTATTTTAAATGCCTGATTTTTGCATAGGTGTTTGTTGTATTTTGATTCCTATATATACTTTTGCGTGTATTCATTTATTGATTCATATTTTTCGGTTGTTCTTCTTTTAACCTCGTTTTGTTTGGTTAATAAAATAACGTTCTTCGTTTGCGGATCACCGACTCTGCCTTTCTGCTACGCTACAATATTAACAAAAAAAGCTAATCACGCGTGCGTGTTTTATGCTGTGGCTCTCATCAGTACTATTTTTCCATATAGTTTGCGTTCTCACGCCTTTAAGCCTTAAATAAAAATACCCCTTGGTTTTTCAGGAATCCTCATAGAGAAGAGTCCAACCTCTTTGGTCGTTTAGGTACAGCACGCTAAGTCTATTGTGTAGGTTAATATTGGAAGTATTTTAATGTAAAAAATAAGAAAAGCTGACACCTTATACATGATGATCCAAAAGTCTTGCACAACTTTAAAAATTAATAACTCCGCGAATATTTGCGCTAGAGCAATGCGATAAGCACCATTGTGTTCAGGATGCAATGGGATTTTTTATGGCGAATAATGAAAAATTCTAAATTGATTTTAGTTATAATTTTATTCGCTAGAGGGCGCTCTACCAGAATCAGATATTCAGCGGCCAAATCTATATATATAAAATTGAATGTCTGTCTGTCTGTCTGTTTGTCTGTTTGTCTGTGTGTCCTCTATGGAATCCAAAACCATACATCCAATCGCCGTGAAAATTTGGGATATTATTAGGCATATCCCCGGAAAGGTTTACGAAAAATAATATCTTGAATATCTTTAATATCCTTAGAGTTATTTGCAGATTTGTAGCTTTAACTCGCAAGCAGTGCCATCTTGCAACGGAGATCTGCCCCTCCCCCCCCCCCCCCCCCCCGTCCGGCCGCCGGCCAGTTGGTTGGACAGTCCAAGTTCCCACCGACCAATCAGAGGGATCAAGAGGTCCTGGCGCGCGGGGGGCGGGTGACCTCCGGGAACTACGTCCATCTTCCATAAACGACCATGATTTTATTCAACTTATCGAGTATTTTTCAAGGGACCGGGAAAATATGTTCACTAGATAAAACGATGATTTTGTAATGTAGAAAATTAGGAAAGACAAAATTCAGGATGACAGGGCACACAGGGACCGGGAAAAAATAATCACTTTATCGAGAGATTCACGACCATGACTTTATTCAACTTATCGAGTATTTTTCAAGGAACCGGGAAAATATGTTCACTAGATAAAACGATGATTTTGTAATATAGAAAATTATGAAAGACAAAATTCAGGATGACACGGCACACAGGGACCGGGAAAAAATGTTCACTTTATCGAGAGATTCAAATTTACGAGTTTCAAATTATCAAAATATATCTTTTTTTTTATAAGTTTATAGAGAATTGTTTTAACAAATGTTCGTTAGACAAACCTTTACTCGGGTAAAACCTCGGGCGAAGCCGGGTACGTCCGCTAGTTGTTTGATAAATTGAAAAATATAACTGATCGACACGCATTTTTTTTTTTTTCCTTTTTGAATACCAGGAAAGAACTGTAGGCGCCATCCCGACCAGAGAGCCACAGATAAACAGATTATAAACGTACAGAATATAGAATCCGAGCTCCCCAGTAGAAGGAATACCTGGAAGACGACGGTACTCTCTGTTATATGTGTTGTTCACTATTATGATTTTGTTTTAATAAACGCTACTAAATTATTTCATTGGATCCTCTCTTTCTTTTTCCCAGTAAGAAACGCCTATGGAAGCCAACAGAAATTCAGAAGTGGGATGGTCCTGAAGAAAATTGAAGATTCACTGGAATAATTTGGAAACGAGAAGGACGTGGCGCGGTGACCGATCAACGTAAGAGGAGTTGCATGGTATGTACGAAATTTAATTACCTATTCCTAAAAGTATTATTACAAGTCACCTCGACAAAAGTATTATCGCAAAGTATCGCGGTAAAAGTATTATTACAAGTCACCTCGACAAAAGTATTATCGCAAAGTATCGCGGTAAAAGTATTATTGCAAGTCATCTCGATAAAAGTATTATCGCAAAGTATCGCGGTAAAAGTATTATTGCAAAATCATCTCGATAAAAAGTATTATCGCAAAGTATCGCGGTAAAAAGAAAAAAAAAGTATTGTCTCAAAATTACTAAAGAAAAGTTGATTTCGTTTAAAGAAATAATTGAAACAGTACGTATCTGGTTTAGTCAGTTTTATTTGTTTATTTTAAAATTTTTTGCTTTGTTTATTTTTCCTTTTGAAAAACATGACTTATTTAGCGAAAGTAAGGAAATGCGATTTGAGCAAGTTGGCGTATGAACTCGGCGAGGTAGTACCGCCAGAGAGCAGGATCGTCGACTTAAAACACCTTATTTTGAATAGCCAATCTTACGAAGAAGAGTTCGCAAAGCAACTGTTGGAGACTCTGATCGAGGATCGGGAACGAATCGAGGAGCGGGAACGAATCGAGGATCGGAAACGAATCGAGGATCGGGAACGAATCGAACGGGAACGAAAAGAACAAATGGTAATGGAATTCGAGCTTGAGAAGCTGCGCATCCAGACTACACGCGGAAACAACGATACGTCTCGAAGTACCAGCAATGACGCACATTACGAGATACGTAAACTGATGCCCAAGTACGAGTCGAAGGACAATGATTTGAGTTTTTACCTAATTCTTTTCGAAAGACAGGCAAAGCGACTAGGATTGGATGAAGACCAATGGGCGTTCAGCCTCCTAGGATTGCTACCTTACGAAATGACTCAATTAATCGCTCGGGAGACAGAAGAACAAAGCGGCGATTATAGGTTCGTGAAAAGGTTGCTCCTAAAACGGTACAAGTTGAGCCCCGAACAATTCAGACAAAAATTCGAGAAGCACGAGAGATCTCAAAAGGGTTCCTGGAGAGACTTCGCTTTCGAATTGCGAGGATATTTCAACGAATGGATCGAAGGAATGAACGTGGAAAATTTCGACGCCCTAAAGGATTTGTCCGTCACTAACCAGCTAAAGAAAAAAGTTCCAAATGTGCTGCGTAATCATCTCATTGACGATTGGACCAAGTTAAACAACCCAGATGAGTTGGCGGATAAACTGGACGAGTACGAAAATGTTCGCACCGAGATGGGACCTCCGCATTGGAATGCGAAACACCTCATACCACCGTCGTTTCAGCAGAAATCTGCGAGATTCCCCAACCAAAGCGAAGTTAAAGAGACTAAACAAGGAACGAATGTTTCGGGTCAAGACGCTGCAAGGAACGAAATCAGTGAAACGTACCCTAACACCTTGAGGAGAATGGTCAACCGTACGATCAGAAACGACAAGGGAGAACCGAAGTACTTCAACTGCAATCAGTTTGGACACATTGCCAGAGACTGCCCAGCACCCAGGACTACGTTGACATGCCGAGGATGCGGTCAAACGGGACACAAGGAAAGGAATTGCACAAGACCCAAAGAAGGACTAAAAGTAGCCAACCTGGAAGTCGAAGGACTGGAGACTGTCCCGCCAGATGTATATTTGAAGGATGTCAAGATCGACAACAAGGAAACCGTGAAGGCAATGATAGACACCGGGAGCAGCAGTTGTCTAATGAGAGAATCGGTCGCAAGGAGGATCAGCGTCGACATCGAACCAGACTCGACTAGTCTGTACGGCATCGGTAACCAGACTGCACCAGCTGCCAGGACCGTTGGGAAGACGACAGTCGACCTGGAGATTGATGGCGTCGTCGGAAGGGAAATCACTGTATTCATTGTCAACGATGATGCCCAACCCTATGACCTATTAATTGGAAGAACATGGACAGATCTGCCCTACGTATCCTTCGCCAGAATTGGTAAAAACTTGCATATTGGCTATTCATCCGAATTTCCGTTTGCTAATCTGCAAGAAGAAATCAAGTCGCATCGAACTGAGAGCAACCGAAACTGTTCAGTTGGAGAGCGACTCCATTAACTTTACAAGTGCAATCACAGACGAGGTAAAGGACGGATATGTATTGTTCACAGGAGTAGATGACGCCTGTGTCGATTCCCTATTGGAAGTGGTCGATGGAAAGACGACCGTACCCATCATCTCAGCTGGCAAGGGCAAGTTGAGAGTAAGGAAGAACCAATGTGTAGGGCGAGTTGAACTACTGAACCTTGATGATATTGTTGTTAACCTGGACGTCGCAGAGGATTCGTTTCAGACTAAAAATGAAGAGAAGAGGGAAGGACAAGACCAAATGAAACGTAAGCGCCCCATACTGCCTGAGGACATCAACGTCAATCATTCTCTGACTTCGAAAGAGAGACAAGAAATCCTAGATGTAGTAAACGAGTATAGAGACTGTTTCGCTCTTGGCATGGAGGAATTAGGGTGCACCGATGTCACCAAGATGGACATTAAGGAGGTTGATGGAAGCAAGCCAGTCTGTCTGAGACCGTATAAGACGACTGCAAGTGAACGCGAAGCAATCAGGGAGATTGTCAGAGAGTGGAAGGACAATGGAATAGTCACGGAAACTAGATCACCCTACGCTAGTCCCGTCCTACTTGTGAGGAAGAAAACTGGAGATCATCGTCTGGTGGTAGATTATAGGAGACTCAACATTCAAACAGTTAAGGACAAGTTCCCATTACCAAGGATAGACGACCTTCTGGAAGGCCTAAGGAATGCGAAATTCTTCACCACTCTGGATCTGGCGCATGGATATCTGCAGATACCACTGACCGATAAGGCAAAATTAAAGACAGCATTCATCACCCCAGATGATACAGGTCAATTCGAAAGGATGATTTTTGGACTCGCCAACGCACCAGCTGAATTCCAAAGACTGATGCACACTGTCCTAGGTCCGCTGCTGAACAAGAAGGCATTCTGCTATCTCGACGACGTGATTATCCCGGCAAAGGATTGGCGGGAGATGATCGAAAGGTTGAGGGAAGTCCTCGAAAGAATAAGATCAGCGAAGTTGACACTGAAACCCTCCAAATGTGAGTTCGGAAGGAGGGAAGTTGAGTTCTTAGGGTATGTCATCAGTACAGGCGGACTTAAGCCAGGCCCAAGAAAGATCAAGGCGATAAAAGAATTTCCAGAACCCAAGAATGTCCACGACATACGACGCTTTCTGGGACTGACGAACTTCTTCAGACGATTTGTAAAGGACTTCGCGAGGAAAGCAGAACCGCTAAGCAGACTTACGAAGAAAGGTTCACAATTTGAATGGAAGGAAGAACAGCGAAGGTCATTTGGAGGACTACGAAAGGATCTGGTCGAATATCCGGTACTAGCTCATTACAACCCTGAACTCAAGACAGAAGTACATTGCGATGCGAGTGCTGAGGGATTAGCAGGAATGGTGCTACAGATGGACGAAGACTGCAAATGGCGCTTGGTCTACTGTGTGAGCAAGAAGACAACAGAGGCCGAGAAGATGTACCACTCAAGCAAATTGGAGCTGATGGCGATAGTGTGGACCTTGGATCGACTACGTCAGTTCCTCGTAGGAATCAAGTTTACAGTGGTTACAGATTGCCAAGCACTGGTCTACATGAACGCGAAGAAGACTACAAATCCTCAGATAGCGCGATGGTACAATCTGATTCAGGAATACGATTTCGAAATTCGACATAAACCAGGGGAGAAGATGGCCCACGTAGACGGAATGAGTAGAGCTCCAGTCGACGACCCTAGAGACACGATGGAGGAAATCGTGGAGAAAAACCTTGAAGTGTGCCTCACAATCACACTGGAAGAACAAATCTTGATGATTCAGCATTCCGACCCTGAATTGAGAGACCTGATCCAGATCTTTCGAAAGGACCCGTGTGATAGGACAGTAGGAGAACAAAATAGAATTAACGACTACAGCTACAAAGGAGGCAGACTTTTCCGCATGGTGAAAAATGGAGAAGAGGAACGAGCCCTGTATGTTATACCCAAAAGTATGAGGAAAAGCTTAGTTGTCAAATTCCATGATCTAATGGGACATTTTGCGACTGATAGGACTGTCAACAAAATTAAGGAATTGTACTGGTTTCCTTCAATGAAGAGGTACGTTCGACGCCATGTGGCTATGTGTCTCGAGTGTCTATTTAACAAAGTTCCCGGTGGAAAACAACAAGGCTTCCTACATCCCATTAAGTCAGGCAAGAGACCGTTTTCCATCGTACACATGGACCACGTAGGCCCCTTCGTGAGAAGTACAAAAGGTAACCAGGAACTTTTAGTGATTGTCGATAATTTTACAAGATTTGTCCGATTAAGCCCTGTAAGGAATACATCGACGCAGAACGTCCTGAAGGTAATGAAAAGTTTTGTGAATGATTTCGGACTACCCGACAAGATCATCAGCGACAAAGGGTCATGTTTTACCTCAAGGCAATTTGAAGAATTCTGTCGAGGAAATGGAATACATCATACTCTGAACTCTACGAAACATCCGCAAGGGAACGGGATGGTCGAAAGAGTGAACCGAACAGTATTGTCCACTATAGCAACCAGTATCGAGGATCCGCGACGGAAGGATTGGGACCTGAAGATCAAGGAGGTAGAGCGAGACCTGAACAATGCGGTGAACAAGACGACGAATAAAACACCGTTCGAAACACTCCACGGCTATTCCCCTCGATTCCACGATGGGATACTTAGAAGATTAGCCGACGAAGACGTGGACCCATGGACCGAGCCAGATAGAATTCAAGAGAGTGTGAGAACCCAAATTGAGAATAAACAAGAAATTATGAAGACATACTACGATAAGAAGTGCCGTACAATCCAATTCGAAGTAGGAGAAATTGTAGTGATGAGGCATGTACCCAAAATGACGGGTGAACCAACCAAGGCACAACCCAAATATCAGTCAACTGAAGTCTTGGCACAGTGAAGAAGATGATTCAGCTACAGAAGAAAGTCCGGACGAGGAGCCAGAAGTAGAAGATACCCCCCGACGCAACCCACGACGTTCCTGCAACGCAAGGTTCAATCGAGGACGATTGAAATCCAGGAATGGCCGAATGTAGGCGCCATCCCGACCAGAGAGCCACAGATAAACAGATTATAAACGCACAGAATATAGAATCCGAGCTCCCCAGTAGAAGGAATACCCGGAAGACGACGGTACTCTCTGTTATATGTGTTGTTCACTATTATGATTTTGTTTTAATAAACGCTACTAAATTATTTCATTGGATCCTCTCTTTCTTTTTCCCAGTAAGAAACGCCTACGGAAGCCAACAGAACCCTAATAATATCAAATGATAAATTAATAAAACACAATGTATTTAAGCACGTATAGATAAATTATGGCGTATATTATAGGTGATAGATATGTATCTGTGTATAGAAAGAGATAATAAGATGTAAATATAGAAAAGGTATAACGTGTTTATAAAGTTTTTAAAAGTAGAGAAGACGTTTAGAGAAATAACATAATGAAACAATATGACCAGATCATGTTAACAAAACCTTGAAAGCAGAGAGTACCATTTATGAAAATAAATATAAACTGAATAATGAATTCGATTTTCCTAAATTTTCCAAATACCTTTTCTTGATAAACGATTATTTTTCTATAGAGAATGGGTTCTTGTCCCGTTCTCTGATTCTTAGGAAAGGAAGAATAAAATCTAGATGCATTCATTTACAGTGTATTTTATATTGTTTATCTTTCTACCAGTACTTAATTCAACCCCAAACACAAGCAGCAGTTGGTGAAATGTTAGTAAATCGTATAAGCGAAGAACATCTTCATTAAAAGAAACAAAATAAGTATTTGAGGTGCTTCGAAGGAATTATGAAGTGTAATAAACAGATATATATATTTTTTTAAATAAATTACTATAAAACGTATATTTAAAGAAGTTCAGGTATTACTAGATCAGGTCAAGAATATTTTGGCAAGGCATTTCTACACCACCCAGGAGGTATCTACCCAACGCGTTAGCCTCCGTTTATAGTGGCAAATATATATTACAAGTATTAGTCACTTTTATTAGTGTTATGGAAATATTACACTCTGTGAGTCATATTTATGTCGTCTCCTATATGTATTCATTATCAGTACATCGCTATACTTAACGGGATCATATAACAATAAAAAACATTATCCTAGTTAAAAATGATACATATTCTGTAATAGAGAGATTCACGGGTTGCAATAGAAGTGGCTAGGATATTTGTTGGAACATGCTCCTGGATCTTACTTCAATACTACTTGCCTTACATTATTAACGGCGCAGAGAACAAAGGAAAACCAACAGTCTTACCGTATATCAACCCGATCTCACATTTCATGTCTATCTTCCGCCTTTGCCGATCCCAAGCCTGGACGAAAAAGGAGGAGGGGAGCAGTAACAAGCTCACTAAAAACCTGGGCTCAGCTGGCCCGGCTGATAGTACCCTGTAAGGGTTCCTAATCCAGGGATACAGGATGATTAGCTTTGTAGTCCATGTTAGGAGCGGCTGCACATGGCGTCTGTTCCTCATGTCAGAGGCAGCCATTTCTTCTGGAGCTAAGTCGGCCTGCCACTGAGTAGTGCTCCCAGTCTTAATGACAAAGGCAGACGCATTCTACTTCATCCAGACATGATCTCAAGTTTTACAAGCTTGATACCCTAATATGATTGAGTGGAGATAAGAAAGAAGAATATATCTATCATCCACAATTATCCACACGATTGCGCACAACATTGAGAGTTGAAAGAACATTATTCATCACAAACAGATATGTAGGATTGTATATAGTTCCCTATATGTTGTATACAAATTTATTGAAATAATATGATTTTGGCACAAGAACCTACAAAACATGCAACAACTGTCCTGGTGTAGAACTAACATCTACCCACATATTCTCATGCCCAGCAATGGCCGCAGCCTTGCAGAAAATTGACATAACCCAGAGTAGCAGCTTTACACACCTAAGATAGAGGACATTTATTTATTGCCAGTTGCAAATAAGACACGCTATATCCGATCTGGATAATTGCGCGCGAAACTATTTACAATAAAAATAAACAATAGAGGACATTGCGACTGCTGTGATAGAGATGTATGGGGACATCTGAGGCTCTTCATTGGACACGACAACAACAACTAAAAAGTCAAAATGGGGTTTACTATTGGTTAACTTCAAATATATAGGTTAGACTCTAAGTCACTATTCCTCATATAGATACAATATCAGTAAGTATGCAGTAGTAACAGTAATTCAAACAGTACCACCACATTGTTTAAGAATAGCTTGACCAGAGAAAGTCTAAAATCGATATTCTATCTTTAGACAACAACAACAACAACAAAAACCTTTATTAAGACACTATTGTCTTACAAGGGGATTCCCCTAAAAGGTTATACATGTACATGAGTGAGGAGGAAAAGCAATTTAGAGGGGAGGGGAGCAATCAGCCGTTGTCTGTGGAGTTGAGCACTTCTTCTCTCATTTTATCAATCGCCTTGAAAAATTTAAATATTTATAAACAAATGTTTTATCCAGCAGGAGAGTAGTAAAGATTTTATATACATGTTGTTCATTATAGTGAGTTAGCCCCGAAATTTCGCGAATTTCCAGTCTCTTTTCCTGTAGAAATGGGCAATGGAATAAATTGTGGACAAAATTGTCTTGGATGCCAACATTGCAGAAGTAGCAATTTAAAGGGTCGCTGTTCCAAAATCCCGTGATATCCTCGCGGAAAAGTAGCCATAGAATCCTTTGACGGGCTATAAATCGTTTGATTTTCAAAAGGAGGTTTGATATTCTATCTTTAGAGTTGGAATAGAGAGTATTATATGCTAAAAGAACTGATGGAATATCATGAAACTTTTGACAACACAGACTATATTATATAGACAGAATGATACAAAATGCCAATTTGGCGTCATTTATTTTTGTACTTTTTGGAATTCAATATTTAATTATTCATTAAAAACCACAATAGTTAAGTTATATATATATGAAAAAACAATAGAAAAAAAAATAAAAGGTCAGGTGTTGATATTAAAAATAATGAAAGCATATCCTGATCAGGAGTGCATGTGCTTTTTAGATGGCAGAGCGTCATCTGGTGGAACAGAAATTAACTATTACTATTTTACTTTCTATTTATTCTAGTAAACTTCAGTAGTCATATATACAAACCTTTATCAATGTTATTAAGAACATGAATTCACCTGTTAAGCCCAAAAAAGCATTAATAATTATTAATGCTTAGTGTCATAACTTTTCCTCCAATAGATGAATATCATGGGTAAAAGGCATTATCAAAATTCGAAACTATTTTAAACGCGTATGATTCTTTTTGAAATTAAACAATTTCTACTGCCCTTACTGTAATGGACCAATTATTGCAGTAAGGGTAGTAGAAATTGTTTAATTTCAAAAAGAATCTTACGCGTTTAAAATAGTTTCGAATTTTGATAACAGATGGCGCGCTAGTGCATCATATTATAAAAAGCATTAAATCCATAACTTGAGAAATTGAGAAAATCGGAAAAAAAATATTGATACCGCGTTAATCAGCACAAAAAGTTAACCCAGAAAATATTTTGTTCATTTGAGGAGGAGAATTTTTTTTTTTTTCATTTTGTGTACCAGTGCAATGATAATTTTTAAAGGCTAACTCTCCCGATAAAAAGTAAATTAAAAACTATGCGCTATCTATTGAACATCTCTACAATCTAGTCGACTAGATCTTTGAGAAAAAACAACATAATTTTAATAAATTCATAACCTCACCTGAAAACCATGGTTGCTAATGAATATTAAGGTTAAACGACAATGGTTTTAAGTTCTATCCAAACATCGGTTCAACATACATAGAAATATATATGCTTTTTAAACATGCCTCTCTTGGCAATTGGAAATATTCTTTCACTCACCTCTGATATATTCAATGATATAGAAACAGATAGTCAAAATTACAAAATCATAAAAATGAGCGAATCATTCAACAATTTACAGATTCTGACATACTCTAGATTCTATAAATTACATGCAATCTTAAGACCTTTCCAACAAGCAATAAGTGCAAAACAATAGTGCAATTACCTAAAATATTTTTCAAGGCAGCAAAGTCATCTTAACATAATATTTGATGCAATTCATGAAAAATTCGTCATGTGTGTGTTTGATTCTGAGACATCACCAACTTATGGCACTAGGTGCAAAACCGAAGAGGCCACTCCCCAACATATACTAAATTGTATTGGAAAGGACAAAGGATCCCTGTACAGAGAACCAAGAAGAGTTCTTGAACTTCTTTATGAGAACGACCTCCAAGATCTTGTCTAAAAGGATAAGTAAAAAAAACTTATGGATTTGGATATGGAGTTGGTATGGTATTCCATCATTGTAGTCGAGAGATAACCCGAGTTCCTGAAGCATCAAAATAATAGAAAAAGAAATTTCAAAAACATCGAAAAATTCACTTAATAGATATTCCAAGCGAAGCTTGTCATTCATTTAATAGTCAATATCCACTCATGAACAAAACAAAGAAGTTGTACCTTTCAGCATGTATATCGGGATTCAGAAAATAACTCTGAAAGAGATTTGATACACGGTGACTTTTATTGAAGACACACGAGATAACCAAGTGTGAACAAAATTGCCTCTGTCTCCTTCAGAAAAAGAAAAAAACTGACGACGGGTGATATCAAAGACTTTCCTTTTCTTTTTGTTTTGTCCATGAGTGTAATTTAATGTATATATTTATCACTCACATATAGCGCAAAACATATAGAGGAATAAGTAATCCTCACTCGTAAGGTATTGTAGAACATTACCGCCATCTATTGAGAGTAAAGTGAACTATTTACCGTGAAGTTCACTATAACGCCAAAAATTATTTTAGAAATTTTATATAAAACATCTCGTTTGAACAATAAATATAATTTAATTAAAATATTTTAATATATTTATTGTGTTGTTGTGTTGTGTCCAAATTTTGGAAAATAGGGTACCGTTGCCACGTTAGTCACCTTGGACCAGAATCTGGTCAAATATTCCCAGGGTCCAGGGGGACTGGTGTGGTCGGATAATTTTAATATATTTATTAATTTATTCAATATAAATATATAAATTTAATATATATATTTAAAATAATGAAGGCATATCCTGACCAAAAGCACATGTTCTTTTTTTATGGCCGAAGCGCCATCTAGTGGAGCAAAAATAAACTAAACGTTTATTTAACTTGCTTCGTGATATTTGGCCAACCCAATTTCTTGATAAATCAAGAAAAACCATCCACGAACGCGCTTCGCGCTTTTGGCGCTCGACAGCGTGGAGCAGAAGATTCAATAAAAAATTTAAATTGTCAAATTGTCTATCATGACCTTGTATCGAGGGCATAAATACAATGAAAGAATTGAAATAAATCCATCAATCTCTCCATAGATGACATTGATATTTACAGAGATAGTTGAAAACGTGAAAATGAGCAAGATATTAGAGAATTATTTGCAAACGATAGAAAACAGAATTGATATCCAAATAAAACGTTCCAATATCATCTGGTTGAAACAAATATACCAAATTTCAGGTGTCTAGGTTGTGTCTATAAGTATATAGTCAAATTGATTATAAAATCAAAAATAAAAATCATAGTCACATTGCACGACCACATACAAATACGATATTATTTCAACTCCACAGTGGACTTACAGGCAATGAACTGGCTGATCATGCAGCAAAGACTGCAGCAATCTCTAACCTGGAACAATCCTACTTCATCCTTCCCCAAAGCCTTGCCCGCAGCCGTGCCCACTCATCTGCTATGGAAGCTTGGACCTTAGTCTACACCCAAGATCACCATAACAGAAAACTAAAAAGATTTGCGACCTCCCCAATCCGCCTTAGGTCATTCCTGTCCAAAATACGTCTTGGGATGGCCACCACTACCATCCTTACTGGTCACGGCCACGTTCTGGCAGATCTCTGGCATAGAGATCCAACATGTCCTCACTGCCGGGAAGAGTCACAGACTGTAGATCACCTCCTCTCCTGTCCAGCTTTCACGCTACACAAGCTACAGACAGCTCTATTGCTTGAAGTACAAGACTTCAGCCCTGCCCCTACTTCCTGACTCCCTGGAACTACCAGGTTCACCGCAGTTCTCCCCATGACTAGACTTCTAGACTGCTGTACAGCCCGGGTAGTTGGCGTTTCACGAACCAGGAGCCCGGGTTACCTCTAATTTCTCTCTTCTCTCTCTTTCATTGTCATCAGTTTGAATATATTAAAGAGAAAATTCAAGTATGCCAAATTTAAGACATCTAGGTGATGTATATGAAAATATAGTGATTAGAATATATTTGTACAATTTATTTGAGCTACTGATGTATGTGATCTAGGCCCTACCATTATTTTATCATTGCAGTAAAGGAATTTAAAAATTGATTTTTTTTTTAAAGAATAATACGCATCAAACTACGTAGTATGAAGAATTTCTAATAACCTTTATATTTACTATTCTATAAACAAACCTCATTTCTATTTTGAACTTTTATAAATTTAAATTTTGTCTTACTCTAAATAAGTTGTCTTATAATACAATATAATGCGGCTTATGATTGTAAATCGACATTTGACAATTTTACCGCAAATGTTTCTTTTGAACGAAAAATCGTAATTTATTTTGAGGATAAATAAAGATTATTTCTATCCTTAAGGATGAAGTATGAAAGGATGAATTGTGAAGAGTAATGATAACGGAAAAAATAAAAGTGTCCATGACACTTCCCTGGACGCTTTTATTTTTTCCGTTTATCATTACTCTTCACAATTCATCCTTTCATACTTCATCCCTAAGGTTAGAAATAGTCGTTATTTCTCCTTAAAATAAATTACGATTTTTCGTTCAAAAGAAACATTTACGATAAAACTTGTCGAAACGTCGTTTTACAAATTGTCTTATGTCTTTTTCCTATTTACAACGTAACAATATTGCCAAGTGGAAAATTAGGAAAGACAAACTTCAGGAGAGCACAGCAATTTATTTAAGGCAATAACAAACTATGAATGATAAAAAAATAAGCAATGAGGGAAGATTACAGATTAGCAAAATATAAACATAAAAATTATACTCTGTTAATAAAATAATAAATACTTTGCTACCATATAATAATAAAAATTAGAATGTCAATCTCTCAATAGATGGCAGTAATATTTTTAGAAAGTTCAAAAACACTCATGATATTCCTATACTGAATATTCAGTATTTATCTAATCAAAAATGTATTTCTATTTTATGAATTTAACACATATATTTAACAATCCCTTTCTTGTGAAAAATCAACTGAATCCCTTTTTGCTAAATTGATACCAATTTTTTTTTGAAAATCCTTTTATAAAAATATTCAAAGTGCAGTAGAGTGTGAGCTTACATTTTTTTCAAGAGTTTTAAAATCAAATTTTTAATTATTCTATATTTGAATCAACTTATTTTTTCATAACTTATGTGTTTCTAAACATCGTGAAGTAATTGAACATATTCTCATTGTTTACATGGATTCTAGAGAATCAATCCTCTAACAAAGTTAAATCAAAGTTCTGAATGGAAATGAAATTGTCACACGAATTAAGAAATAAGGAATTTGAGATCAAACCACATTATAGATCGACATTTTCTTGTACCAACACCACAAATTCAAATTTGGTATTAGAATAAATATAATATGAGAGACAAATATATTTCAATATATATTAAAAACCAAATCAGAATTCAGAGACCTAACTTTCAAAGTAAAAAATTAAATTTTATTTCAAGACCTATTTATTTTTCAATTGATCATCATTTTAAATTTAAAAGGAATTAAAAATGATATTAAATTCAAATTGGAACAATATTTCACAGTTTTTCGAATTCATAGAGGTTTGCAGTAGTTCTAGAAAATTTTGTTTATGATTTTAAATATATTATGGCACATTAAGTTGGTGATGATAATGATAAACAACAACATTTAGAACTTGAAGTTACTAGCTACGTGGCTCATATATATAATCTCTATTATATTCACATTAAGATGTTTGGACAAGAACATACCCAAGAAATTTAATAAATAAATAAAAGTCTCAATAAAAAAGATTAGTCAAGAGTTAAAGAGGGAGCAGGTTAAAATTCTGCTATGGATTATGGAGTTGTATGATTCACAGATACCTAGCCATATATAAAGGTTTATGAAAGATGATTGAAAGCATTTGAAATATTTATCTGCAAGATAAACAAGTCCATTTACAATATAAGGAATAATATCTTGAGAAAAGAACAAGGCTTGTTAAAAATATCTGAAAAAGTCAGTGATTTGAAAAGATATTAAAGAAATAGAATGATGTATTAGTTCTAGATACTAAATAATGAAAAAAAAACATTATAAGGTAGAAAATCCAATAAAAATTACTATTTGACCGAATAGGAGGTACAGTCGAATCTCGATAATTTGAAACTCAAGAGAACAGAGAAAATTTGCAATTTATAAGGAGTTCAAAATAACAGGAGTTTAAACAACCAAGAAGGAGGGAGGGAAAAAATCAAGTAAACAATAGTTTGATCTCAAAATTCGTGATTTATTATTTAAACATTTGTACAGTTATTCACAAATGTTCGTTTGTGGTGAGATACTATTATTTTAACTTCAAATTACCGAAGGGACCAATTAATATTGATTTTATTCAACTTATAGAGTATTTTTGAAGGGGCCAGGAAAACCTTTCAAATTATCGAGAGATTCAAATTAACGAGTTTAAAATATCGAGAGTCGACTGTATGTATAAATCATAATAAGAGCTAAAATAGAGAAGCAACGGTGCTATTAGAATCCAATACTTGTTCAGAAGCAAATAAATTAATACATAAGTATGCAAATGTGGACATTCTCCTGTTCATTGTTTATCGTCTTATTTTTTCAAATTTTATTCATAATATTATTTGTATTTATTTTTAAAAATAAAGAAAATTAAATTTATTGATATTCGGCATAATATAAATTATATTCTTGTGTTTTGAAAATAGAGCAAGTTCAATATTTAAATCTTTAATTAATAAAAAGACATATATTGGATTAAATCAAAAGTTTTTTTTGCCAATATATGCATTTTATTATCTATAAATTTGTATGTGTATTTAACACCAGTCTTACTAACAAGACAAATTTTCTTTGATGTGAGAAGAGATAATTTGGGGGAAATATAACAGAAGATATTTTATCATTGGACTATAACATTTATATTAAAAAATAATTACATATTTCTATACTTAAATAGCGTTGTTTAAGATGGAAATTTTCGCGAAAAAAATGTTAAACATGGAGAAAATAAAGGTTTACATACTGTCAAACTTCAACCTGTTGTAGCAATATGTAAATAGGATTCTCCATTGTAAACAATTTGATTATATTTAGGATTCAGATAGGAAAGACCTGTCGAAGATGTACAGACAAAATTTGATACTCAAATAATTTAAGACATTAATTTATATCTAGATGGCAGTATATTTACAATTGTTAAAATAAGTTATATTACAATAAATTCTTATTATTTTAAAATTCATACATATGTTTATCATTTCAATATATTAATATAATAAAACTCTTGAACTTTCACGTTAAATTTTTTAAATATATACTTTTTATAATTATAAAAATATGCATTGAAAAATGCATTTTAAATATTGCATTCAATTAGACGTCATGGAAATTATTTTTCGAGGCACCTAGAAAAATGCCTTGAGTATACCTTGTATGCCTTGGGTATATTTAAAATCAATAATAGCCATATTTAGAAGGATGATATTTTTATGACTTGAACACAGGCTCCAGTCATATATATATTGAGGGTATATTTTTCATTAAAAAGTAATTCTATGATAACCAAATAAAATAATATTTGATGCTTATTTAATAACTCATTAATTCTTTATTTATATCTCATTCAATATATCATATTGTTACAAAATAAATAACATTTAAATAAATATATTCAATATTCTCTTTTAATTATATATATGTCATATTCTATATGTCATATGTTCATCCATACGTCGACAGGATCATTTGCAACAATATTATATATATATATATATAATCTCTATTATTTTCACATTAAGATGTTTGGGCAAGAACATACCTAAGAGATTTAATAAATAAATAAAAGTCTCAGTAAAAAAGATTAGTCAAGAGTTAAAGAGGGAACAGTTGAAAATTCTGCTATGGATTATGGAGTTGTATGATTCACAGACACCTAGCCATATATAAAGGTTTATGAAAGATGATCGAAAGCATTTGAAATATGGATCTGCAAGATAAACAAGTCCATTTACAATATAAGGAATAATATCTTGAGAAAAGAACAAGGCTTGTTAAAAATATCTGAAAAGACAGTGATTTGAAAAGATATTAAAGAAATAGAATGATGTATTAGTTCTAGATACTAAATAATGAAAAAAGAACATTATAAGGTAGAAAATCCAATAAAAATTACTATTTGACCGATAGGAGGTACAGTCGATTCTCGTTAATTTGAAACTCAAGAGAACAGAGAAAAATTTGAATTTATCAGGAGTTCAAAATAACAGGAGTGTAAACAACCAAGAAGGAGGGAGGGAAAAAATCAAGTAAACAAAAGTTTGATCTCAAAATTAGTGATTTATTATTTAAACATTTTTACAGTTATTCACAAAATTTCATTTGTGGTGAGATACTATTATTTTAACTTCAAATTACCGAAGGGACCAATTAATATTGATTTTATTCAACTTATAGAGTATTTTTAAAGGGGCCCGGAAAACATTTCAAATTATCGAGAGATTCAAATTAACGAGTTTAAAATATCGAGAGTCGACTGTATGTATAAATCATAATAAGGGCTAAGATAGACAAGCAAAGGCGTTATTAGAGTCCAATACTTGTTCAGAAGCAAAGAAATTAATACATAGTTATGCAAATGTGGACATTCTCCTGTTCAATGTTTATCGTCTTATTTTTTTTTCAAATTTTATTTATAATATTTGTATATATTTTAATAATAAAGAAAATTACAATTATTGATATTCGACATAATATGTATTATATTCTTGTGTTTTGAAAATACAGCAAGTTCAATATTTAAATCTTTAGTTAATAAAAAGACATATATTGAATTAAATCAAAAGATTTATTTGCCAATATATGCATTTTATCTATATATATAAAAATGAATGTATGTGTGTGTGTGTGTGTGTGACAATTGACAATTAAAATAATTTTATTGACTGTCAGTCAATGTTACGACTCAACCAGGAGGGTGAAAAGAAATATTTACATTTAACAGTTGTCAGGAATCAAGGCATCGCCGCCTAAGTCTGGCCATATCGGTGCCAACATCGTGATGGTAGCCCCGAGCCAGTTCTATGGCCGCGCCGAGGAATTCAGCGAGGACCCCCCTTCAGCGCAGGTGAAAGTTTTGTCATGAGGGACGCTCTGTCTTCGGTAAATAAAATGGCATCCCTGAGGTCATTAACATCGAACCCAGAATCATATAAGGGCTTTAGGCAGGTCATGTGCTTCAGTTTTCTGAAGATTTTAATAATCATGATATCCTCTTGCTCTTGTGTTATCTGCTCCTCGTGGGGAACGGGCGGTGTCGGCCCAGCAGGCCGAGGCGCAGGCAGTGGGAGTGTTGAAATCACTGCGGCTGGTGAGGATGCAGAGGTCTCCTCAGTGGTGGTCATGTCGACATCCGGTGTATGGGTTGCAGGCCCGAGGGTCCCCTGCGCAGGCAGAGGGCCACACGGGGTAGTGAAGTCCGGCCGGGCGGGAGGCGTCGGCTCAGTCGCCGCCGAGCGAGGGCTCGTGGGGTGCTCGGGTGCAGGGGCCTCTGGTGGAGGGGCAGGAGCCGCCACCTGTACAAAAGAGGCCGGCAGCGCTGGTGTAGACGGCCGGGGCGCCGTAGATGATAGGGATGCAATTCGGGCATCTGGTGGAGCGCCGGAAGGCCCGAGAGCTGGACTGGGAGGCGCCGGCGCAGTAGACGCGGCCGAAGACCGTCCAGGCAGCCCATGCGCGGTCAATGGTGGGAGGTCGGTGGTAGAGGGCGGTGAAGCCCGTCTGGAGGTGGTGGACTGTCCATGGAGTAAAGGGCAGTTGGCTCTTCTGTGCCCTTGTCCGTGGCACCTGGAACACCTGATGCCATAGGACAGGTATGCGGGCCATACCTCGCCTTTGATTTTTATCTCGAGGCGGGTGGGGAGCCTCTCGGTGGTTACTCCTTCGTGGAGGACAATGAAAGCGTCTCGGCGGCCGTCGTTATAGATGTAAGGGCCGGCTTTCATTAGTTTGGGCGCGATTGAAGTTACGCGCCCGTAGGGTGTTAGGGCGCTGATGATGGTAGAATCCTCCACGAAGAAGGGGAGGTTGCCCACGGTGATTTTCATCGCTCTCTTGCGGAATGGGAAGGCCCTGAAGAGAGTGCCTTCGACCTCGAGGCCTTCGCTGATGAGGCGCTCGGCCAGGCCTCTGTTGTTCAGTCCCATCAGGTAGTGCCCGTTGATTTTGGAGACCTGGTAGCCATTGTTGGTTCCACCGATTATCCTGTCGACGGCCCTTATGTAGTGGTAGGGCTCAAGTTCGGGGCGGTACTCCACGTAGACGCAGTTGTCTTCGGCGGAGGACGCCTGCCGCGCCCTGGCCTCCGCGATATGCGCTCGAGTGGTCTTGATCTCTTCCGCCCGCGGCAGCCATCCCGTGGACGATCGTGGCCGGGGAGTGGCTCCTGCGCCCCTGGGGTTAGAGTAATGTTTCGCCGCTGTGGGTGAATCCGCCGAATTGCGGCGCCTTTTTCGACTCTTGATGACGGTGAAGTCTTCGTCCGCTCCAGGGCTTGGGTCTTCGGTGTAGTCCGCCCAGTTTCCCAGGACACGGGCAGCGCCATTAGATGACGTAGCTGCTGCCGAGCCGGTCGTGACGTCACCGCGCATGGCGGTCAGATTTGCATTCTTATCGCCTGTCGGCGGATTTGCATAGATTTGATTTTTGCCTGAGGCATTTGAAATTTTGTTTTGCGGATCTTCTTTCGAAGATAATTCTGCACATGATTGAGTTTGTGCGCCGTGCCTTACAGGCTTTTGTACGGCCTTTGAAGGGCTTTCAGCCCGTACCAGATTCGTCGCTATACGCGAAATTTTTCAGCTCGCCCGAGGCGAAAAACGCGGAGCTCGCGCGACGCGTAGCCGCACGGTCAACGTGTGTGTGTGTGTGGTCTGTTTGTCCTTTATGCCTGACCAAACCACTCATTGGAACGCCATGAAACTTTGGGAAGTTATTTAGTATAGTACTGGGAAGGTTTCTAGCAAATAAAATTTTTGAAATAACTTTTCGCTTTAAAATAATCAAGATAAATATTCTAATTTATCTGTTATAATTCAACAATCTGCTCTAAATATTATCATGATGATATGATGATTTTGTAATGTAGAAAATTAGGAAAGACAAAATTCAGGATGACACGGCAATTTATTTGAGACAAGAATAATGATACAATTCCAAGGCAAGATACTATTCCTTTAACTTCCAATTACCGAGGGAACCAATTAATAATGATTTTATTCAACTTATCGAGTATTTTTCAAGGGACCGGGAAAAAATGTTCACTTTATCGAGAGATTCGTTAGACAAACCTTTACTCGGGTAAAACCCGGGCGAAGCCGGGTACGTCCATACAAGAATAATGATACAATTCCAAGGCAAGATACTATTCCTTTAACTTCCAATTACCGAGGGAACCAATTAATATTGATTTTATTCAACTTATCGAGTATTTTTCAAGGGACCGGGAAAAAATGTTCACTTTATCGAGAGATTCGTTAGACAAACCTTTACTCGGGTAAAACCCGGGCGAAGCCGGGTACGTCCGCTAGTTACCAATAAATTCGTATGTGTATTCAACACCAGTCTTACTAACAAGACTAACTCTTCTTTGATGTGAGAAGAGATAATTTGGGGGAAATATAACAGAAGAGAGATTTTATCATTGAACTATAACATTTATATTTAATAGGTAATTAAATATTTCTATTAATAAAAGACAATTCGCTGAGGGAAAAGTTTCTTTTATGTATATCGGCAATACAAGCTTTCGGGTTCAACAGCCCTTCGACAGGTATAACTATGTTTATCGAATCTAATCCATATATATGCATACAAAGAAGTAGGAAATATAAGACAGATATGCTAAAAAAACTGATTTACATACTACAAAAATAAAAATAAAAATAAATTATTGGTTAATGCTAATTATCTATTAAGGTTATGCGATTACAATAAATTACAAATTAAGAAGCCGGAGATTATGGATTAGTTGGAGGTTCCGGAATTATACCATGATATACATCGGGCAAATCTATGGATCTATTGATTCCTTTTTAGTTTTTTGGTTAGTATAGCTTCGAGTACTAGGCGCTGGTGCTTGCCCTTTATATCCTGATAATGGGTTGAGGGTTCTCCAATATTGAATGAATGGCCTGTGTTGTGGATATGCTGGTACACAAGAGATCGGGGATCCTTTCTTTTAACTGATCTTTCATGTTCGGCCATTCACCAGCAGCCCTGTTAGCCAAATACCTATCAAACTTTTTCTCCCCATTACTGAAACAATAGAAACACCAATATTCAGTACACAACACACAGGAATTCATTGAAGACTTGTGGAAAGTATCACCTGGTCCCAACAGCGTAATGTGTTCGTATGACGTCGTTTCGTTGTTCTTAAGCCTTCCCCACCGGTTAATTAAAGACAGCGCAAGTACCTTTCTCTCCGATATACATACAGATTCATCCGTCGCACAAACAATAGGAAACCTCATTGATATTTGCCTAAAGATGAATCTTTTTAGTTTCGAGAGGCTCAGACTTACCGGCAGGTACGAGGCTCCCCAATGGGAAGCTCGTTTTCAACCATTGCAGCGGAATTGGTAATGATCAATATAGATAATTCAATCAACGATAAGCATAAAACCTGCATAGGATTCTGGCGCCGATATGTCGATGACATCTTTTGTATTTGCGACAAGAATTCAATAGATCAAATTTTAACCTCTCTTAATAATTATCATAGAGACATGTCCTTCACCATTGAAAAAGCTAAAAATGAAGTTGTTCCGTTCTTAGACGTACTAATTATCCAAACTCCTAGCAGATACCACACCACCGTATTTTACAAAAAAGATTTCCTCCCCAACTACACACATTACACATCCTTCTGTCCTCTTTCCCACAAAATCAACATTGTAAGAACCTTATCAAAGCGCATACACAGCCATTGTTCTCTTCCACTTTTTCAATCAATAGAAAAACGCAATATAACCAAACATCTTAATTCTGCTGGCTATCCAACATCCTTCATTTTTAAGCATTTTTACAATCCGTCCACGGCAAGAAATCCTCCTCCGTATCTATCCAACTGCATTATTCCCTTCTCTTCCAAATCCACCGCCATAGCACGAATATTGAAGAAACATGGCATCAATACCTACTTCTCTAATACACTAACCCTCGCAGACAGACTGAGACATAATATAACCAAAAGCAACACTCCTACAGATATCCTCAGCAAAAATAATGTAATATATTCGATATCATGCCTGCAGTGTGAAGCTACGTATGTGGGAGAGACGGGGAGAACGGTGAGGATCCGAATGGCCGAACATGAAAGATCAGTTAAAAGAAAGGATCCCCGATCTCTTGTGTACCAGCATATCCACAACACAGGCCATTCATTCAATATTGGAGAACCCTCAACCCATTACCAGGATATAAAGGGCAAGCACCAGCGCCTAGTACTCGAAGCTATACTAACCAAAAAACTAAAAGGAATCAATAGATCCATAGATTTGCCCGATGTATATCATGGTATAATTCCGGAACCTCCAACTAATCCATAATCTCCGGCTTCTTAATTTGTAATTTATTGTAATCGCATAACCTTAATAGATAATTAGCATTAACCAATAATTTATTTTTTATTTTTATTTTTGTAGTATGTAAATCAGTTTTTTAGCATATCTGTCTTATATTTCCTACTTCTTTGTATGTATATATATGGATTAGATTCGATAAACATAGTTATACCTGTCGAAGGGCTGTTGAACCCGAAAGCTTGTATTGCCGATATACATAAAAGAAACTTTTCCCTCAGCGAATTGTCTTTTATTAATAATTATACCGAAGGGATTATATTAGCAACAAATATTTCTATACACCCATACCTCGCTTTGCGTCGGGGTTACGTTCCAAAAAAAAAAACACGACGCAAAGTGAAAATATGTGAAGGCGCAATCAAAAACAAAGGTGTTGCCATATTTTAAGAAAAAAAAATTCAAAAAAAAAAATTAAAGACTCGAATCCAAAACAACGCAACTTCGAAAATCTAACGACGCACAGTGAAAATCAGTAAAAATTAAGCAGCAACGCAACTTCGAAAAAAACGCAAAACGAAACGACGCAAAGCGAGGTATTGGTGTACTTAAATAGCGTTGTTTAAGATGGCAACATGTTAAACATGGAGAAAATAAAGGTTTACATACTTTCAAACTTCAACCTGTTGCAGCAATATGTAAATAGAATTCTCCATTGTAAACAATTTGATTATATTTAGGATTCAGATAGGAAAGACCTGTCGAAGATGTACAGACAAAATTTGATACTCAAAGAATTTAAGACATTAATTTATATCTAGATGGCAGTATATTTACAATTGTTAAAATAATTTCTATTATTATAAATTCTTATTATTTTAAATTTATACATATGTTTATCATTTCAATATATTAATATACTAAAACTCTTGAACTTTCGCGTTTAATATTTTGAAAAGATACTTTTTATAATTATAAAAATTAGCTAATTGCTGTTTGAAAAATTGCATTCAATTCGGCTTCAACCAAATTATTTTTCGAGGCACCTAGAAAAATGCTTTGAGTATATATTTAAAATCAAAGATAACCATATTTAGAAGGATGGTATTTTTATGACTTGAACACAGGTTCCAATCATATTTATATTGAGGGTATATTTTTTTTCATTAAACAAATCTATGAAAACAAATAATATTTGGTGCATATTTAATAACTTTTATTAATTTTTAAATTATATATCTCATTCAATATATCATATTTTTCACAAAATAAAGAACATTTAAATAAATATATTTAATATTCTCTTTTAATCCTTCCTCTTATATCTATAAAAATGAAATCCAAAATCGATGTATGTTATCGCGTTGCGCAAAATCTACAGAATCAATTATTATGAAATTTCGCATGTAGGTAGCCGAAGATTTCGTTTAACATATAGGCTATTCAAAAAAAACTAAAAAAGTTAATGTGCTTTTTTAAAAATATAAAACCAAAAAGCCTTAGTTCCAGCCTTTTACCGCTTGGGCGCAGCACTGGTCGCGACGATAAATGAATTTGATTGGTTAATAATTAACACGTGGTTTGTTTACACGATGATTGTTAGTTTGTTCACACGATGAATGTTTTTAAAAGGTAAGATTATCCAATCGCCGTGAAACTTTAGAAAGTTATTTACTATACTACTGAGAAGATTTCTGGTTTGAATTCTATTTGAAATTAATATTCTTTGCAATTTTTTATTTGCAAATTTTCTACTTTCACTCGCAAGCAGCGCCTCTCGCGGTATCTGGTGAAATTACATGTATAAATTGTAAAAGTGCTAAAATGTGTTCCAAGTATACTAAATTTAATTTGAGAATTTATTAATATAATATTCCAATGACGTTGAAAAAAATTTGGCCTTTCAATATTAATATACGTATATCCAGACATTAACCCCATGGTTCCATTGCCTGATATTACTAGTAAAGACATTTGGTGTACCTAAAGTATGAGTAGTCACAAACCTCTTACCACCGTGATTTTCATGACCGGTACTGTATGTACAAGAAGTAAAAACAAAATATGCCTTTTACACATACACAATCACTTTGTTCTTCAAATAAAAGACACTTCGGCCAGACAATAAAAAGATTCACTGGTCGAAGTGTCTTATATTTGAAGAACAATGAATGCCGGCCAGGCAGCCTCTATCTTTACGACAATCACTTTGAATGTGTTATTAATATTACAATGATATTATCAAGAAGATGTCGCCGTATATAAAATATAATTTTAAGAAACAGAGTCCAATTGCTAGATGCTATCCAGCTACCAAGATTTCAATAACTACATGTAGGAATATCACCGCACAGTATTCAAATACAATCAATCTTATAATCTTAATAATTGTCCTTGAGAATCTTGTCAGATATCATCTCTATCATAGATGAACCATTAAATTAACTTTGTAAAAAAATGTTTCATTTTCGGGAATTATAAACCAATCATATCCCAACATCATATGAAATTGTGAACATGATTTTCTTATTTTAATAGCTTATAACATATTTAAAATATATATCAAATTTATCTTGGTTTGTAAAATTATTAAGTTTCCTGGGACACGAGTCTTCAACAATTGGTCAGTTCTAGGGCCCTAGCTTTGCTGGCGCCATCAGGTCAGATCCGATGGTGGGGTTAGTAAAAGCTAGAAGTGGAATAGGACTTCTCAGGACCATTTAGGGCTCCTGGGGGGTGAACCGCCAAAAAGGGTAACGCGCCGAGGCAGGTACTTCCAGAGTGGTGAGGAAACTCTGCCGGATAAAAGTTTATTTTTTTAGGAGATACCTTTTATCCAAAATAATATATATATATTAATAATGCATTGATATATATATAATAGAAATATAATTTAAAGTGATAAAATGCACACACCTTGAGAAAAAAATGTCAAACTTTTATTAAAGGTAGGATCAAAACATTCCCGAACTTTTTAAAAATTAATTATTTATTCATAGTATATTAATTTAAACATGAAATTTTTCAAAATAGGAGCCTTGTTTATCTACACATTTTTATAGCGTGAAAAAAGCTGTTGAAATGCTAGTTCAAAGTCAATTTTTCTAAGTTTGTTTAGCTCCACCTTCACGTTTTCAATTAATTCTGATGACAATGAAAAGCGCCTCCCTTTTAACGTCATTTTAAGTTTTGGAAAGGAGAATAAATCGCATGGGGCGATATCAGGAGAGTAATGAGGATGCGGCAAGACAGATACAGAGTGTTTGGCTGAATAGTCTTGAACAATAATGGCTCTATGAGCAGGGGCATTATCTTGTAGCAATTTCCACTGTTTTGATTTTAAAAGTTTATTTCTTTTTTTTCTTATCGCATCACGAAGGCGCACAAGTATTTATTTGTATACCTGTTTATTAATAGTATATTCCCCTCTTTAATAAATTCATAATAGACAAGTCCTTGATAATCGAAAAACATTACAAGCATTACTTTTCCTTTGGACTTGTCAAGACAAACTTTCTTCCTCCTTGGAGAACTTGGTGTGTGCCATTCGAGTGATTGTTTTTTGGTTTGTGGATCAAAAAGAAAGCACCATGTTTCATCACCAGTTATTATTCTTTTTGAAAAATCAGAATCATTATTTGCAGATTAATTAAATCTTTTTAAATTGATAATCTGGTTTCTCTTTGTTGATCTGTTAAATTTCGTGAGAAAATAACCACAAAGTTTTATCATGTTTAAATTATCACCAATAATTTTTGGCAACTACCACACGAAATTCCAAGTATTTCTGATATATTATCAATAGTAATTTTTCTATCAGCAACAATTAAATCACGTACCTGTCCAATATTGCGATCCGTTGTTGATGTCAATGGCCGACCTGACCTTGAATCATCTGCGATGCTCTTGCGGCCATCTTTAAAACGTTTATACCATAAATAAACCTGCGTTCGTGACATTTTTCGTCTTCATTAGCCTCATTCATTAATGCTAATGTCTATATGAAAGACTTTTTTAAATTTACACAAAATTTAATATTTGCACTTTGCAGAAACCGACGCGAGCTAAATACTTACAACAAAAATATACCTAAAATGAAAACTGCGCATGAGGATTTACTGGCGTTGCTAAATTAAATTATAGTTTAGACATTATGATTTACAGTAAAATTGATTTTACATTTCTAAAAGTTGTTTATATTTTATTTTTTAAAAGTTCGGGAACTTTTTGATTCTACCGTGTATTTCGCTATACAATCATCTTCCTTGTTACTGTAATAATAAAATCTCCTCCTTTTAATGTGAACTCATTCTGGATTCTTCTACGGCATCACTAGTGAACAAAAGCCATCTACATCCCAACATATAACAATATGATAATCGAGAAGGCGCCATAATCGTTTCTCGGCGTGCCGAGAGAAGACTAAAAGAGACATTGGATTTTCTTAATCTACCAGAACACACTGTTTAACATGTGCACAGAAGCAGTTTGATGAGGTCGACGGTGACGAAGAAGGAACGTCTGCAAGAAAAAGCACTCGCGTCGATCGGAAAGGGTAAGTGACGAAGAATTTGTCAAATGTCAAGATTGATGGAGACCCTAGAAAATAGATCATGAGAGCCATAGACAAGAAGTTGAGTATTGACCTATTACAATTAGAACTTTCCATTAGAGCATCTATGGTCTCAAGCCTATGCCCTTTAGAAATACCAATTGATGACTGAGGCTATGAAGGAAAGCAGAAAAGGAAAGGCTACTGCTTTCCTCAGAAACCTGACACATGACTCTTGTGGCGTTCTGAGGTTCCTCTATGATGAAAAGAACGTTGAATAGGACCAAATTTAAATGCCAGGAATGATCGTTGGATTTGTAAAGACCCCTCAAAGGCACCTTTCGTGATGCACACGAGATTCCCTGCTCCCGTGATCTTCTTTGGCGTCATCAGCACTGAAGGGGGTGTCATGTCTCCCCACTTCTTTGAACAGGGCTTCAGAGTGAACGCTGACACCTACATCAATGTCCTGGAGGGCCGTTTTAAAGCCTTGAATGCACATGGTGGCCCCAGAAAGGAAGTGTTTCTTTTAACACAACTCAGGTCTAGTCTATAAGGCAAAGAAGACAGACTTGGCTGACATTTAACACCCCCAGGCACTGGAGATCCGAGTTTTACTCTATTCAACAGCATAGACTAGAAAAAAAAACTTCTCTAATATTTTATCCATTATCTTCTAGACCTTTTCAGGCCGAGTTAATACAAAATTAAACACCGAAGTGTGAGAGACCCTCGTAGACTTATTCCCAGGAAAAACCGATGTCATCTACGCAAAGTTTGTCGCAACTAAAATACTTTGAAAATTACTCCAAGACCAAATAACTCTTGTACCTCAACTACATATACGTTAAGAGGTAATTATTATGAACACCGAGACTGAAGGATTGTACACACAAGACCAACTTTTAGACAGAATAGTGCACCCGACAACGCTCTCCGAGTAGAAGAACTCGACCCCTAATTTCGAGGCACCTATTCTTCATCACTACGTGGTACGCATTACAAGAATTCCAAATTTTTGAACCTCTACCTCAGCACTCTAAGACCACCTCCAGTGCTCCAGTGACGCCCAGCTACCCCCGATGCTCCTATCAGCCTTCAAGTACTGCAAAGGCATCACAGATACACCTGATGGGATGGTGGCGAAAGGTAGGGAGGCGCTATGCAGGCTGTCTAGATTGTCTCTGAACAGAAGGGGAAAGGAGGGCACCATTTTAAGAACCTCTACCTTTCCTGCGTCGAGCCAATACTACTATACTACGCTTCCAGGGCCTGGTGGCAGCGAAATAGGGACCACAAGGTGGCATCGGAAAGAGTGCAAAAGACGGCGGCCGTTGGGATCACAGGGAGATACCATACTACCAGCAGAGGCACTGTTGGTCCTCGCTGGGCTAGTCCCCCTGGGGTTGAACCTAGAGGAGGAATCCATCAGGAAAAACATTTGTATAGATAGGAAAGACACCTTTTGGTGATAGAAGTGCCATGGAATAAAAGAGGGCCCCGAATAGACTAGCATCATTGAAGGAAATTAGTTGGCAGATAGGCTCGCGAAGGATGGATGCCAGAAAGAAATATCAGTGGATTTCCCAATAACCAAGAAAGAGGTGTATAGGAGAGTCAGGGGGCACGTCCAGGACCTGTGGTTAGGCAGATTTAGGAACAGAGGAAAAAGAGGGAGGTATACAGTTGGGTGAACACGACCAAGTACTATGTAAAGGCTATGTCCCTCAAACTTAATGGTATCGGGACATGGATTCTTCCCCAGGAGTGTCCACAGATTTAAAAATTAAAAGTAATCCTGATTGCATCTGTGGAGAAAGGGATCTGGGAGCACGCCATTGTTCAAGCACGCCTTGGATTGTCCAAGAGTGGTGGGTGTGAAAGAGGAGAGAAGAAGAGCGGGGAACGCTAACGAAACTGAGCTGCTGAGATTTCACAGCAAGCTTCTTGAGAAAGCCCAAGACGTGGCAGCTGAACTTTATCTCAGCTGTGGGTGAACAGGGTCGACCGGTGGCCGCGGTCCCTGCTGGACACAGTAGATAGTTTCTCTATTGTGCTGTGACTGAAGGCCACCGGTATATAAATCCTTCTAGGTGCTTTAATCTGGGAGTTGTTTTTTCCAGTACCAAACCCGAACCCCAGTTTGGATCCCGTTGCTTGAATATTGAGCAGGATAGCAGCTAAGGAAATGCTTAGCATGCCAGCTTATGGACCTAAAGATTTGGGAGTCCATCTGCTTCTAGGATGTATTGTTCAATTCTGCCCATATATGAGACAGAAAGAGGGAATCTTAGGTATGTTATTTTAGCACACTATGGACATGGGTTTTTAGGGCAGTAGAATATCACATGTATATTTGCATCGAGTACTGCTCTTGGACCAAGCCCTCTCATTATTTTTTATCGCAGTAAGGACAGTAGAGATGTTTGAATTATTTGTGAGAGAAATGCGTAATGGTTTTATATCTCATGTATAAGTAATAGAATCAAAGCATGCGAGGATGCGTATCTTATAAGTTTTAATAAAGGCGAGCTTTCGGGCTAATAACCCTTCTTCAGGACATCATATCTGACTGATCTTGCATCTTATATACATATACATATTGACAAAAATCAGCTTATATACAAAAAACAAACGTATCAGCCAATCAGTTAGAAAAGTAATAGCGAGAAATAACCGCGTGTCCCGAGCATATCAAGTAGGAAAAACACAAGAGACTTCACGATTAAGCCACGATACAGTTTAAGGCTGCATGAGTAAAATTAATCCAAAATAATACGTGCAGGCAATGGTCTCCTAAGGTACACTATGGCAATATTGCTTTGTATATGTCAGGGATGTCTATATGTCTATTAATACTGTTATGTCTCATGTATAGATGCCCCTTTTATGTCTTTTAACTAAATATGTATCTAAGTATAAAAGTATTTAAAAGCACTGATGTTTCTTTTTCGCATAAATCAAACCTCTATACTGTCCTTACTGCGATGAAAAATATTGAGAGGGCTTGGCTCCTCAATGGTGAAACCCTACCAGACCACTTCTTAAAGCTCTAATACTGTATTGAACTATTCTGCTTATATATTCTACACCGAAGGGTGGAATCTCAGAAATGGTTTTCGGGTAAACTATACCTATTTTAGGACAGTAGAATTACCTATAAATATTTGCATCGAGCAATGCGCTTCCGCAAACAGGTGCTTTATTGCTTTATATTAATTTATGCCAAACTTGTCCTTATTGTTTGAGGAAGAGCCTCGCTCGATGCAAATATTTATATGCAATTCTACTCTCCTAAAATCTTATGTCCATAGTTTACCAATATAATACATATTCATTCCTTCCTGGGCGCTGCTTGCTGATTTCGTTCAATTAAGTTTACTTAAATATCATTTCTAAGATTCCACCCTTCAGTGCAGGGTATAAAATCAAAATAGTTCAATACAGTATTAGAGCTCTAAGAAACGGTCTGATAGATTAAATTGGCGAAACTGCTGGAAGAGATCCACCACTGATAAGCCAAGCCCTCCCAATATTTTGTCATTGCAGTAAGGACAGTAGAAGTTTGTTTTGTGTATAAAAGAAACATTTAAATACTTCCATTTCTTATATATAGATGTGGCCTTATTGCCTTATCTAAATAATTATCTGTTGAATCTCAGTGGACCTGACTGAGGCGCCATTGTTCAAAATAGGTTGATTGCTGCGACAGCAATTTATTCCAATTTGACTACCTAAAATCCACAGTACATTATATCTATTTCTTTCAAATCCAAAATTGGCGCTTTCTTAGATGGGTTTGCTGTTAATGTTTTTCTCAATTATCCCAAGTACGCAAGGGATTAGTCAAGATAGCATATAATTATCTTTTCTCTATATATGCTTCGCATATCAAGACTTTATACTTAAAATTATATAGAAGGGCTGTTTAAACCCATAATTATTTGATTGTGGTTCATTATTATATCGTGAATATACCAAAAATGCCCACTTCTGAGACATTCTATTGTGCCTTTTTCCCGAGTACACGTGGTACATAGCATTATCAACAGAAGTTGCGCAACTTGTGCACAAGTGAAATATGCTGTTTGAAAATTTCTAGTTAAAATTTGTCAGAGCCCTGTCTATTTACACGGATATACTGAAATCTCGGAGACCATTGACACCGAAAAGTGATCAATTCTACCTTTTAAACATATATTTATTTTGTATTTGGTTAGCAACTTTTAAAACAGCTACAAATATCGAAGTTATATAATCATAAATAATTTCTGACATATTTCACCTATATGAAATTCACTATTAGCAAACTATATAAATGCGTATATAATTATTCTAAACCTCTCCATAGCTTTGTCTTAAATATTGCTATGACGCTTTTCAGCGGTCGTTGTTTGCGTACAAGGTTTAATGTAGGTTCATTGTGGATACAGATTAGTTCGTTATACTTTATTGCCAGGAGCTGTTAATGGGATTGAGAACTAGGTACATTTAGATGGACTTGTCTCAAATGTCCGCTATCAGAAGGATCTTCCTTGACAACGCTCCGCTCCATGCTGTCCACGTCCAGCCTGTGCTACACCACCTTGTAGGCCGCTCCGATGCCGTGGTCCTGGTACCGTCTTGCAGGATCATCCACACTCCTGGAGGCAACTCTCCGCGTCTTCCACTCTCCGCAGATGTGACCAGATTCTGACCTCCCCCCCACACGAATGCCATTTTTTGGCACCTGTTCCCCTGACACATGGCCATCCCCCGCAGCTGGAGTACACCCATCTTCCCCTAACTTTACTTTGGAATCTTGGCTTCTCAGATAGTTTGTCTTCCATTTTACAACATATACGAAAATATATAACACTCTCAAGAATCATACCACCTGAATTATCTATCTATAAGAATATGATATCCAAACCATCGCTATAAGAAATGTATATATTCATTGTACAATATTCATAATAAGGTTTTACATGTATAGATTATATTAGATAAAACAACCTCCCTCACGCCCTGATTACTTAGGCTACATGTGAATGTTCTCCTTTTTGAAACAACACTTTTCACCTATAAATCGGATTTCATATATACTACCTATGAAATATTAATAAAAGAATTTCTAACATTTGAATTCTGTTAGAGACAGCAATTTTTTTTTGACAATGAATTAGGCTTTTATTAATTAGTTAGTCCCTTTGACATTTAAAAAATTGATTTCGTTATTTATTGCTTTCTAACATTTTATTAATATATATCCAGACATTAACCCCATGGTTCCATTGTCTGGTATTACTAGTAAAGACATTTGGTGTACCTAAAGTAGAGTAGTCATAAACCTCTTACCACCATGATTTTCATGATCAGTACTGTATGTACAAGAAGTAAAAACAAAATATACCTTTTACACATACACAATCACTTTGTTCTTCAAATAAAAGACACTTCGGGCAGACAATAAAAAGATTTACTGGTCGAAGTGTCTTATATTTGAAGAACAATGAATGCCGGCCAGGCAGCCTCTATCTTTACGACAATCACTTTGAATGTGTTATCAATATTACACTGATATTATCAAGTCGCCGTGTAGAAATTAATTTTAAGAAACAATTGCTAGATGGTATCCAGCTACCAGAATTTCAAGAACTACATGTAGGAATATCACCACACAGTCATCAAATACAATCAATCTTATAATCTTAATAATTTTCTTTGAGAATCTTGTCAGATATCATCTCTATCATTGATGAACCATCAAATTAACTTTGTAAAAAAATGTTTCATTTTCTGGAATTATAAATCAATCATATCCCAACATCATATGAAATTGTGAACATGATTTTCTTATTTTCATAGCTTATGACATATTTAAAATATATATCAAATTTATCTTGGTTTGTAAAATTATTCAGTTTCCTGGGACACGAGTCTTCAACAATCGGTCAGTTCTAGGGCCCTAGCTTTGCTGGCGCCATCAGGTCAGATCCGATGGTGGGGTTAGTAAAAGCTAGAAGTGGAATAGGACTTCTCAGGACCATTTAGGGCTCCTGGGGGGTGAACCGCCAAAAAGGGTAACGCGCCGAGGCAGGTACTTCCAGAGTGGTGAGGAAACTCTGCCGAATAAAAGTTTATTTTTTCAGGAGATACCTTTTATCCAAAATAATATATATATTAATAATGTATTGATATATATATATATATATAATAGAAATATAATTTATTTATTCCCAGTTGCAAATAAGACACGCTATATCCGATCTGGGTAAATTGCGCGTGAAACTATTTAAAATAATTCATATTGTAGTAGAGTAGGTAACAGAATTGTCAAAAATAAAATAGACAATTAAGAAAAAGAGCATTGAATAAACATATACACTAAAAAAATAAGCAACAACATAAGCAGATAGAAGAAATCTCAAGGTAGTTATTTACAATATGTTAAACAATGATGGATGTTGATTTAATGGAGTTATCTGTGATAATTAGTATCGTGGAGAGAGAAAGTTGATCAAGTTGAGCTATTTACAATTAGTTATATTCTAAAGTAACTTATCAATTATTCACAATTATGTAAATCAAGTCGCATAGTAGTGTATTTCCTCAAGCTGCATGAAGCTGTCTATTTATAATAAAAAGTTTGCAGAACCTATTAAATTTCGTATATTTTTCCCTATTATAAACTATTTGACCCAGATAGGTTCTTTCCATCTTTCTCTCTGCTGTCTTAGGTTTGACACCAGTGGGCATGAGTTCAGAATGTGTTCGGGGGTTTCTTCTTCCGCTCCACAAGAGCATCTGGGGTAAACTATTTTTCTAATTCCGAAGAGATATGATTTGAAGTTACCATGATCCGTAAAGAATTGAACATTGTAGAAATTTGGTTTGACAAAGTTAGGTATTTTAGAGGAGATGAAAAAAACGTTTGAAATTATTGTTGGATTCTTCATAGTGTATTCCTGTAATTTTCCTTCATTATAGTTAGCAATTTCTTTTCTGTTTGATAAATTAAAGCTATTGTAGCCTATTTCATTTTTCAATATGTTGGATTCTATGTAATCTGTGAGTTTTGGTATTTGTGTTAATATATGCGTACAGTTTGACGATGTTATGGTATAGGCCTGTATGCAGTGTTTTAGAATATTATACTGCAGGGAATTTAGTTTGTCTTAGGCTTTCTTGCTTATAAATGGAAATCAGATTGTTTGACCATATGTTATTGTGCTTCGGAATATTGTCTTGTATAAAGTTAATTTTCGTCTGCATTCTAGACCCCACGCTTTCTTTAATAAACTGAGTAGGTAACCGCTAGCTCTGGTAGTTTTGTCGACGATTTCATTAATGTGCGGCATGAAGTCCAGCTTGTTTCTGCTTCGATTATTTTTCAAGGTCAATCCCAATATCTTAAGGGTTTCAACATGTCTATCTATATTGCTATCAATAATTTTTGTATTATTTATGCAATTATATAAATATAATATTTTCGTTTTATCCTTTGGTATCTGTAATTTACTGCTTCACACTAGGTATTAATTTCACTAAGTAAATTGTTAATTGCTGTCTTTAGTTCGCCATGGCTTTTGTTCCAGCATATTATAGTCAATACTGTTACCATCCAGATTAATGTTTAACAATTCTTCAATCAGTGTGTTCCATAATGTGGGAGATAGTGGTTCTCCTTGTGGACATCCTTTAGTTAGTTTTTTAGTAATATTTATAGAGGAAGAATATTTGAAATTCACTGTTGTGTTGTTAAAGAATGATTGTTTTATTATAATCTGTTGTTTATGTTTTCCGGTTTTTTTTTTTTTTATTTCAGGCTGACACTAATTTACGAGTTTCTTCTTTATAAATAGACTTTAATTGTCAATTTAGTTTTAACATTTTTCGCAACGTTCTCCAGTATTGATTTTGAAGTAGATATAAATTATTAAATAAGAATTCTATTGATATATTGATGAAAGAAGCGTGGACACGGGCACCGCTTGGCGGCGCTGCATGGAAATGACTGACCAATGGGAACGCCCCTCCCCTTCTGCCGTGCGTTATCTTGTATATAGTCTTAAGCCTGCCTTTGTTTTTACTGCTGTGTCATCATATATATCCTCATATATCCTTATATTAAATAATAATCCTATATTCATAAATCATTTCTTTTGGCTGTTCTTTTTGCATCACTGACCCACAACATGGTAGCAGAGCGTGGTTTGCTGCATTAAAAAGAACGAAAAGTAAGTGAAACCAAGATGGCGTCGTCTTCCCAAGCGCTTGCCCTGAACGTCGAGAAGCTCACCGGCAGCAATTATCGATCATGGAAATTTAACATTAAGATGCTCCTGATCGAAAGAGGATTATGGGAATGTGTGATTAACGAAGAAACGATCGACGCTGATGAGGATCAAAGAAAATATGAGAAGACAAAAATCAAACAAGAAAAGGCACTGGCAACGATTGCTCTATCAATTTCTACAGAGCAACAAATTCACGTTATCGACTGTAAGACTGCAAGTGAAGCCTGGACGACCCTGGAACAAATATTTGAACCGAAATCAAGGGCGCGAATTCTTCAACTCAAGAAACAATTCGTGAACATCAAGTTCATCGAAGAAGAAAATATGATAAATTACCTATCAAGATTCAAGACCTGCAGTGATCATCTCAGAGAAGCGGGATGTGAAGTAAAGGATGAAGATCTGGCATACTCTATGCTAGCTGGACTACCAGACTCCTATGATGGGATTATAATGAACTTTAGCAACATGACGGATGATGAGTTCACGTCATCCAAGGTGAGGCAGGTCCTGCTAACGGAACACGAGAGGAGAACAACCAGAAAGGAGGATTCATCCAAGGAGGTGCTACAGGTGAACAAGCTTCAAAATAACAACAGTACCGACAGTCGAAGAAAATGCTACCGATGCGGGAAGATCGGCCACATCGCCACCAACTGCCGAGGAATGAAGCAAACAACTAGAAACCGCGATAATCAGCATTATCAGAGGAAGGTAAACAAATCAGATAACTTCCTGGCTGCACTCAACCTAACGAGCGACGAGGATTCGTGGCTGCTGGATAGCGGAGCAACCAACCATGTATGCAGAAACAAGGACTGGTTCGTTGACCTTCGGGAGGTGTCTTCTGATCCTATTATGACTGCGAGTGGGACAACTGAGGCCAAAGGATATGGACATGTCATAATTTGTACAATTAGATGCCAACCTAATCCAATGTATGTATGAAAATGTATGATTTGTTTCAATAAAAGAACAAGGTAACATTGGAGGACAGAAAGGCCTAGAAGAAAGGCCTAGAAAAGAGGCTTAGAAGTTAGCACGATCATTAGTAAAGTTATACCCAGTTTAATTATCGCGGACATCATAAAAGTTGAGTTCAACAAACTATCACTTCCGGGTCAAGCTGGAACATGTCTAAAGACAAAAGAAGTAACGTAGACCAACCAGAGAGTAGCACATTTTGTGGAGAACCAATAGGGAACCTCCACGTCACATCTTTCAACCAATGAGAAGTAAGAAGGGTTCTCGTGTTAAATCGAGAACCAAGAATTGTCAGTCTTCACTTCGCTCCCACCGAGTTAGCACCTGGAGTCATCGGCTGGACACCATCGAGTGGTTAGCTAGCTCCCACCGAGGTAACACCTGCTCTAGAGACCACCCCCGTTCATCCTTTTCATCTAAGTCAATCACCGCCATGTGAATAGAGAGCCAATAGTCAACCCGCTCCACTTTCTCCAAAGCCTTTCTTTCCTCCGACCAGTTGCCATTTATTTTCAAACCCCATCACGTGTCCTGGTTATTCCCTCTGTATGCTTCACTTTCCACTCAAACGACTGCGCTTTCAACAATCTACACCATTCTCAACCAACAACAAAAAATTCCGCAACGAAATTGCGACAAACGGATCGAGTCGACAGGATTCTATGGAGAGTAACCAAGATTCAATCGGCGTCAAGAAGGACGACCCAACGAGAGAAAGGGAGGAAGAAGGCAGCAGACAGGAAGCGGGCCCTCTAGCGGACGTCATTCGGCAGTTCACCGCCGCGCTGTCTCAGGGTAGGTCATGCGATCCTACAGGACCGACAATCTCGCCTTTCGATGGAACGTACAGTGCGTCCCAGTTTTTCCAAGCATTCGACCGGAAAATGGAAGAATTCATGGAAGAAAAAGAAAAACTGCTCCGTCTACCAAACTACCTGGCGCGACAACCCCTGGAGCTTTTCAGGAAACTTCGGCTGGCCGACCGGAGCTATTTCCAGGTGAGACAAATCCTCTTAGATCTCTATCCTGAGTCAAGCGAAGCGTCCTTTGCGAAATATTTCGCCATGAAGCTTACTGGACAAGCCAACCTAGAGACCTACTACCGGGAGAAAACCGCCATGGGGCTGCAACTAGGACTCCCGCAGGAGGTGATCCTCGAGACGCTGACAGAAGGGTTGCCATTCTCCGACCAGCGCCTAGTCCGCGTAGTGCCTCCCGAGAACCTAGGAGAGTGGTTCTGACTGGTGCAGCGGATCCATGGGCCCAGTGTACCGACAACGCGATACAGAGAGGACCAACCGCCCACAATGTCGGGTCCGTACCACAACACACCCCGACGCCCAGGTGCCTGGAATGCACCTCTTCCACCGTCCAACTGTAAGTTCTGCGGCGCGAGGCACTGGCACAACGAATGCCGACATCGACCAGTCCCGGCGACCCACGAAAAAGAACGGACAGTGCAATCAGTCCCAAGCCGATATCAAAGTGCCAGGACAGTGCAATCAGTCTTAAAACAACCAGTCCCAAGTCCCCAGCAACCATCTCAAGCCAGAGACACCCCAGCAGAGCAGACTTTTCGAGACTGAGGTAGGCTCCCTAACCCAACTGACTGTAAAACTTTTCCTAGCCCCTAATATACCATGCCCCTTTTTAATTGATACAGGCGCCAGCCTGAATATAGTGCCATACAATCTCTACAATATGTTAAAAACTCACCTGCCTAAATTAAACCTTAAGAGACATTCACTGGATCTCCAAACCCTGGATGGTTTTGCAAAAACAATGGGTAAACTGTCTCTCCCTCTAACCATAGGACAAATATCCCGAAGAGAGAATTTCCATGTGGTGAATGCACCGTTACCATTTGGAATTCTTAGCCTTAATAGCCTCCACAAATTCAAATTGGCAATAGATTTTAATAAATGCACTATATTCCAGCTGGGCGCCCCATTGTCTACCCCATCCTACCATTTTAACCATGTACCAAATGTATGCACCTACTGGCAATGTCAGGCGATGTCACAAAGATCTTACCCTACAGCCAAACTTTCCGCCCATGACAACCATTGCGTGCATTCATTGAACAAACCACCCTTATCTACATGCCATTTTTTCACTAAGGCAAATGCCTATTTTACATGCCCTCAAATAACAAAGCCACCACGGCTTCAATTGGTAACCATAATGCCCAAAACATACCCATACAGCGGGACAACTCGCATACCAAGCACATAGGTGATCATACGTCGTCACACAACTATCACATGACCAACCCACACAACGAACTCGACACTCACACTAAGACCCAACAAAATCCTTTGCCACATACATGCTACAACACGACACACAATCCTCTCTATACACCCCAGTTCACAACACTTTTACAAAGATACAATCACAACTTCACACAGAACAAATTCAATGTACCATGCTTACGGATTCCACCAGTAAAATTACCCACGAATTCCGATAAAATAATTACCATACGGCCATATCGTGTTCCGATATGTGACCAACAAGAAATCCGTAATCAAGTCCAACAAATGCTAGAGAATGGCATTATAGAGCAATCTTTTTCTCCTTTCTCGAGCTCTGTCACCCTCGTCACTAAACGCGACAAGACCAAAAGGTTTTGTATCGATTATAGAAAGGTGAACGAACTAATTAGCTCTGATGTCCATCCCCTCCCGAGAATCGAGGATATCCTCGACCGCCTCGCACAGGCCAAGTATTTCTCCACGGCCGACATATCCTCTGCGTATTGGCAGGTCCCAATACACCCCGATTCTCGACCACTGTTAGCATTTGCCACCCTCGAAGGATTATACCAACCCACTCGATTACCTTTCGGATTAAAAACCAGCCCTCAGATCTACGAACGAGGCATGAGTCAGGTCCTACAGAGACACGGACTTGACTATGTGGCACATTACTTTGATGATTTCATCATTTACTCCAACACGTTGGAGGAGCATCAAAACCACCTGCGACAATTTTTCGCCTTTTGCGAAGCGGAGAAACTACAACTTAACTTCGTGAAATGCGAATTTTTTAAACAATCCATAGATTTTCTAGGTTACACCATTACAGCTGGTACCATTACACCACTCATACGTAACACCGACATTATCCACGCCATCAAACAACCACACAACCGAAAAACACTACAATCCTTTTTAGGCGCTGTGAACGTCTATAACAAATTCATTCCGGAATACGCTCGCTTGCGAGCACCACTCAATAACCTCCTCAAAAAGGATGTCGTGTGGAACTGGAATGAAGTTTGTCAAGAGGCGTTCATTGACCTGAAAGGAAACCTCACACAACACCCCATCTTACACCTTTACAACCTTCAGTTTTTCAGTCGAACGTTGCGCCCACACGAGAAAAACTACTCCATCTCTGAACTTGAGTGCTTAGCAATCGTTGAGAGTGTGGAGAAGTTTCGCATCTATCTGATGGGCAGAAAGTTTACTATATTTTCTGACCATCACGCATTGCAGTGGCTGAAGACCATCAAAAACCCGTCCGGCAGGTTGTTTCGATGGAGTTTACGGCTATCGAGTTACGAGTATGAAGTCCTCTACATAAAGGGAAAACAACAGTATGAGGCGGATCTTTTGTCCCGTAACCCGTTCTGTGGATTTTTAGACGCATCCCTTATCAAGACACACCAACCTCCTCCATCGAGAGAGTCTAGCCTGACCATTGATCGTAATGGATTACATACAGTTTCCCGAAAAGGTGTAACCAAGATTATAATTCCAAAACCACTCATACAACAACTCTTACAAACAGTACACGCACAATACAATCACCCCGGTATTTCACAAATGTCACGACTCATCTCCACGCAATATTACTGGCAAGGTATGTCAAAAGATATTAAACAAAAGGTTAAGACCTGCCCCACCTGCCAGTTAACAAAACGTCCATTGGGACCCACTTACGAGGAGTTAAGTCAACCTCCGGAAGCCAAAGAACCCTTCGACCTGTTATCCCTAGACACCATAGCAGGATTTGCCAAGTATGGCAACACCAAAATATACCTCCATGTTGTATTCGACCATTTTTCGCGCTACGCGTGGACTTTTCCATCTAAATCCACCAGCATCACCACCTAACAACAGGTGCTTAAGCGAGTATTACAGGATGGCTCTCCGAAACGCCTCCTTACGGATAGAGCCCCTGCCTTCACTTCGCCAAAATTTAGTAGTTTCCTACTTAATAGAAACATCCACCCACTACTTACAACCAGCAACAATCCACAAGCCAACGGTCTATGTAAACGCCTGAACGCCACCCTCACGGGAAAACTTAGGCTGTTACATTTAGAAAATCCTAAGATCGCATGGACCAAGTTGGTCAAAAGAGTTACAGTCGTATATAACAAAACCCCACACTCTACCACAGGTTTTCCACCCATTTACCTAATGTTTAGCATCCTACCCCCAGAACTCTCTGACCATAGCACACCTTACCCAGATATCGACAGAGCTAGAAAGATTGCACACACATGAACACAAAACAAGCATCTTCAAGACAAAACCATTTTTGATCAATGACACAAACAACCACATTTCGAAGTAGGTGATCTAGTGTTATTTAAATTATATCACCACCCCAATACAGGGAAACTCGCGCCATATTTCACAGGACCCCACACAGTATTAGAAATTATTTCACCAAATGTGGTCCGTATAGATCGACCAAATCAACCTCTTCAAAGAGACACTGATACGATCCACGTCAACAAGCTTAAGCTGTATACAGAAACAGTCCGTTATATATCACCGCCCGCCGTTAGAATTTGTCATATAAAGCACAAGCCCGATTTCACGTTCCCGTTTAAGCATTTCACACCCGAATTATTTCCAGCAGAGCCATTAAGATTCAAACCCACAAACAGCGAACCTTTCAGGCATTTAGACCCTGCCATTTTTTCAACAAGGCGATTTACACCATTCTTCCCCGATATTAAGAACTGAAAACCTGACAATCATTTAAATCCTACCATTCTTTCCCTAAAACGATACACGCCACTCCCCAACGATAACAAACAGTGCGAAATTGAACGGCCAACAATGAATAAGGTTCGAGCAAATACTTCAGAATCACCATTTATGACAATAGGGGAGAATATGTATCGATACCCTATATATCTTTCATCTGATTTTTATCCTTTGTCTGCTAGTCCTACCCTATAAATGTACCCCAGTTTTATTCCTTAGTTATTTGTTAACCTATACCATGCCTTCTAATAGAGTTTTCGAGCTGCAAGAGGCAGTTTTTAATATAGGACAAGCATTTGTAAAACTTCTTATAATTATAGGAAACATTTTTGCAGAAAATCTAAATAAATTCCGAGGAGATAGGAGTAACTGAAAGGTAACAAATCAGTGCCGAAGGAAAGAAAAAAATCCCACTCCAGTAAAATAAGTAGAGCACCATTAAAAGATTCAAGTTGAACAAAAGCAATTAGGAGACAGGAAGCGTGTAGCTCCACGCGGCAATAAAAATTCCCCATGTCCGGTTTCTAATTACCATCTCCCTCGACCAGCAGTTAAATGGAGATCAAGCTGGGGACTTCTACATGTCGTCACTTTGGGAACCTCTCTCCATATCACCCAATTTCATTCCCCATTCCAGCTACATATCGACTTTTACAAATACAATTCAATTTCACTCCCACAAGACGTTACGGACACATCTTAATGAATTCACATCCCTATTATAATTAAATCCTAATTATTCTTACAGACTTCCAAAAAACGTTACATTTTCCACCTACACGTAGATCTCAAAGTCAATTACGAACAAAGTTCACGCACATTACCACTTTAATTGTTAGTTAGTTTTCGAACTTACGTTTTCTCCCAAAAGGGATTAAGCGACCTTTTAGAAGGATCGAGAATCCCCTCGAATCCTGTATTCAAGGTATTGATATAGGTACCGACACCCAATATATAAAGTGGATATATGGCGAGCACATCTTAAGTGCCCTAGGGGATCGCATAAAAACCCCTAGAACGCATTAAGGCTCGAGACAAATTAAAATACGACATTCGGCTTTTGAGATCTCAAAAAACATGACACAAAGATAAATACACGAAAAGGTTATATAGATTTCCATGTCTCCTGTATACATAGCATAAATTCGCACTTGAGTAGGATCACGTTTCCGCCTAAGTGTCGCAACAGAAGAGACAAAAAATTTATAGGGCAAGATAATCAATTAAGAAATCTAGATCATGGCATGTAGATACAAAACGGGTTCAAACCACTATATATATATATATATATATATATTGTTTATATATTAACCATTTTCACTATTTTTTAAAATTAAAATTAAAATATTTAACCAATTTATCAACTTATTCAATTTATTATCACTTATTTTAGCAATTATTTACCATTTTATTTACCACTTAGTTTATTTTATCGTAGTTCCATTTATCAACGAAAACTCATTGGTTTTCGGTTAAACTTAAGACATTAAGTCATCCTTTATTTTTGAAAAATCTTTTTCATTTTTCTTTTTTTTTTACGCAATCAAGTATTCAACTTTGATTTCGCTCAACATTTCTTTTATTTTTATTTTTTGATACCTCATGAAATTTCCTCGATTTCCTTCCCAAACTCGAGCAAAAAGTAATTAGGCATTTTTCTTTTTCACCAATGCAACAAAGCATTTTTTCTTTTTTTTTTTACGCAACAACGCATTTTTTTTTTCTTTTTTTTTTTCACGCAACAAGGCATTTTTCTTTTTCAACCACGCCTTCACTTTGATTTCAGTCAACTACTTTTATTTTTATTTTTATTTTGATTTCTAAAATTACCTTATGAAATTTCCTCGATTTCCTTCCCAAACTCGAGCAAAAAGTAATTAGGCATTTTTTTTTTCTTTTTCACCAATGCAACAAAGCATTTTTCTTTTTTTTTTTCCACGCAACAAGGCATTTTTCTTTTTCAACCACGCCTTCACTTTGATTTCGGTCAACTATTTTTACTTTTATTTTTATTTTTGATTTCTAAAATTACCTCATGAAATTTCCTCGATTTCCTTCCCAATCTCGAGCAAAAAATGTAGTTAGGCAATTTTTCCTTTTTCACGATGTACCATAGTACTCAACTTATGATTCACCTTTACAAATTTTTGATTTCTATTAACTATAAACCAACTATATAGTATTAACACTACATTTTTTTTATCTCTTATATCCTTATCAATGTTGTATATAACCTCCCTATAACCAATTAATTTTCGCTCAAAATTATTTTCTTTGCTTTACAGAACTTATTCAGACTAAAACCCCTTCATAAATTCTTCACATGTAGGGGGCGCATCTGTCATAATTTGTACAATTAGATGCCAACCTAATCCAATGTATGTATGAAAATGTATGATTTGTTTCAATAAAAGAACAAGGTAACATTGGAGGACAGAAAGGCCTAGAAGAAAGGCCTAGAAAAGAGGCTTAGAAGTTAGCACGATCATTAATAAAGTTATACCCAGTTTAATTATCGCGGACATCATAAAAGTTGAGTTCAACAAACTATCACTTCCGGGTCAAGCTGGAACATGTCTAAAGACAAAAGAAGTAACGTAGACCAACCAGAGAGTAGCACATTTTGTGGAGAACCAATGGGGAACCTCCACGTCACATCTTTCAACCAATGAGAAGTAAGAAGGGTTCTCGTGTTAAATCGAGAACCAAGAATTGTCAGTCTTCACTTCGCTCCCACCGAGTTAGCACCTGGAGTCATCGGCTGGACACCATCGAGTGGTTAGCTAGCTCCCACCGAGGTAACACCTGCTCTAGAGACCTCCCCCGTTCATCCTTTTCAGCTAAGTCAATCACCGCCATGTGAATAGAGAGCCAATAGTCAACCCGCTCCACTTTCTCCAAGTTGCCTTTTATTTTCAATTTCACTCCCACAAGACGTTACCGACACATCTTAATGAATTCACATCCCTATTATAATTAAATCCTAATTATTCTTACAGACTTCCAAAAAACGTTACATTTTCCACCTACACGTAGATCTCAAAGTCAATTACGAACAAAGTTCACGCACATTACCACTTTAATTGTTAGTTAGTTTTCGAACTTACGTTTTCTCCCAAAAGGGATTAAGCGACCTTTTAGAAGGATCGAGAATCCCCTCGAATCCTGTATTCAAGGTATTGATATAGGTACCGACACCCAATATATCAACAATCTACACCATTCTCAACCAACAACAAAAAATTCCGCAACGAAATTGCGACAGACACATATTTATCCAGACGTCTATCCATAATGAAAGCATCGAAATCAAGCTAAACAATGTGTTATACGTCCCAAATGTGCGAAGGAATCTGCTGTCAGTCTCCAAGATAGAAGAAAACGGCAACCGTGTGACCTTCCGTAATATGGTAGCTCGCGTTTTCAACCCAGAAAACAGGATTATAGAGGAAGCGACAAATGTAAATGGCCTCTACATTGTGAAAGGTAAGACCTTAAACTCCAGTAAAACAGCATTTAATAGTGAAAGGGACCATTTTCAGAACAATTCCTTGAGAACGTGGCATCAAAGATTATGCCATATTGACAGTAACGCCATTGAAAAGATGGCGCGGGAGGAGCTGGTAATAGGCTTAGAAATTTCCTCTAGAGACAAAGGCCTATGCGACGATTGTTGTATCGCCAAATCCACTAAAGCGTCACATAAAAACCTAGGCAATATCAGATCAAAACAGACCTTGGAGCTTATCCACACAGATATTTGCGGTCCAATGCCGGTAAAATCAACCGGAGGCAATAGATACTTTCTATCTTTTGTTGATGATTTCTCAAGAAGGATTACTGGGTATCTTCTGAAAAACAAAGATGAGGTATAAAAACATTTCGATATCTATAGAGCCACTGTAGAGAGACAAACTGGTAATAAATTAAAGTGTTACGATCGGATAATGGACTTGAGTTTCGCAATAGAGAATTCCAAGACAAATTACAAAAACTAGGGATAAAGCATGAACGCACAAACGTGTATTCTCCGCAAATGAACGGTGTGGCAGAACGTGTAAATAGAACACTTTTAGATATGGCCCGCGCTTGTTTACATAGCGCTAATCTCCCCCAAAGATTTTGGGCAGAGGCGTAAAACACAGCTGCTTACATTAAAAACAAATGTTATAATAGTGCTCTAAAAGACAAAGTCCCTGATGGACTTTGGTTAGAAAGAAATCCTAGTGTAAGACACCTAAAAGCATTTGGTTGTTTGGTATATAGCCATATACCAAGAGAAAGAAGGCGAAAATTAGACAGTCGGGCATGTAGATGCATTCTGGTAGGATACTCTACTCAAACACGTGGATACCGTCTCTGGTGCCCAGAATCACAAAAGGTGATTGAAACAAAACATGTTAGATTCGATGAGTCTAAAATTGGACTAGAGTGGACCAAAATAGTCGAAGAGACAGAACCGGAAAGGTACAACCACGTTTGGCTAGAACCTGAGACTAATCATGATAACGACCTAGAGAATGAATTACCGAGTAATTTGGATTCAGTGGGGGTAGAGGACACTCTACCACAACCCTCCACCTCCAAAAACATTGTTCGAAATCCATATGGGAGAAAAGTTAAACCAAGAGTAGAGTTAAATTTTTTAGATGTTACCGAGCCGCAAAGTTTTGAAGAGGCAGTCCAATCTCCCGAAGCCATGTATTGGAGAAAAGCAAAGGAAGATGAGCTTAGAGTGCTTCAGGAACGAGACACTTGGGAGTTATCAACATTACCGCTGGGAAAGAAAACCGATTAGCAGCAGATGGGTGTATAAAGTGAAGACAAATGAGAGCGGAAATGTAGAGCGTTTCAAAGCACGTTTAGTAGCTAGAGGTTTCTCACAGAAAACAAGGAATCGATTTTCAGGAAACTTATGCACCTGTTATTAACTTAGCTGTAATCAGAGTATTGATAACGTTAAGTTTGAACATGAAATGGTACAATAGACATCTCGACGTAGATAACGCTTATCTATATGGCGACTTAGAATGGCTCCTTTATCTTGCGAATTGTACTAGGCCAGACTTAATGTTTTCCGTTACGAGATTAGCTCAATTCTCTAGCAACCCTGGACGTCGACATTGGCAAGCTGCCAAACACGTCTTAAGATATTTACACGGGAGCATAAATCTATCTCTCGTTTATCGCCGGACTGATTCCAATGATGTTTGTGCATACAGTGATGCAGATTCGGCTAGCGACATCGATGACAGACGGTCCAATAGTGGGACCGCTATCACTATAGGACATTCCTTAGTCATATGGAAGACTTGCAAACAGAAGTGTGTCTCACTTTCCACAATGGAGGCAGAATATTTAGCGCTATCCCAGACCACTAAGGAAGCAGTTTGGATCGCTACCATCTTGAAAGAATTAAAGTTCTTAACGAATTTTGCCTTTCCCTTGATAATTCATTGCGATAATAGATCCGCTATAGACTTCTCAAAAAATAATGTGGAGAACAACAGATCCAAACACATTGACATAAGATACCATCACGTCAGAGAAAGAATAATTAGCGGAGAGATCAAGATGGTCTACATCCCTACAAAGGAGAACCTGGCCGACGTCTTCACCAAGACCCTGAGCAAAGTGGCTCACAAGAACGCCTGTGACTCAATGAACTGTTCTCCAGTCCAGCGCTTCAGTGGGGGAATGATGAAAGAAGCGTGGACACGGGCACCGCTTGGCGGCGCTGCATGGAAATGACTGACCAATGGGAACGCCCCTTCTGCCGTGCGTCATCTTGTATATAGTCTTAAGCCTGCCTTTGTTTTTACTGCTGTGTCATCATATATATCCTCATATATCCTTATATTAAATAATAATCCTATATTCATAAATCATTTCTTTTGGCTGTTCTTTTTGCATCACCGACCCACAACATATATAAATATAAAGAAACAGGTTAATCTTTAAATATTCGAATATAATAAATTTCATTATTTCGTATTCGTTTCATATTCATTTTACTCCAACATGTTTATGTTCTGACTTTTGTTTAACTGTTAAAAATTAGAAATAAATTCAATTGAAAAATATCGAATTTTAAAATAAATATTTAACTTGATATTTTAAAACCTGATGTCTGAAGCAGAAGATTGCTCCATCTGCCTGGACACCATCAGCCAGGATAACCTCTGCCATCCCAGAAACTGCATGCACCAATTCCACCTGGACTGTCTCAAGACATGGTCTGAACAGACAAACTCCTGTCCAATATGCCGGAGAAATTTTACTGAGATTGTTTACAATGTCAGAGGTCCTGAGGACTATGATATCATGGCGGTTGAGGACAAAGTCAATGCTACAGAGATGCTAGATGATAATCCTCAAGAAGTCCCTCCTCAAGTGACACAATTCTTCCTTGATGTATTCGACCAAGATCATGATACTGATGATGATTCTGATCTCCCCAATGATGGAATGTTGGGGCTTTTCGAAGTCGTCAGTGTTCTTCAAAATACTACTATGTTTTTCTGAAAATAGAGAAATATATTTAAATCTTTAGATAATAAAATGTATGTGATGAAGTGTGGTCTGGTAAGCCTTGTAGAATCCTGTCGACTTAGATGTGATAAAGAGTTGCTGTCGACTTATCTGTGATGAGATCCTGTCGACTCTCGCTATAGCTGTGGTAACCGGTGGTCAAACCTGTAATAACCGAGAGGGACAGTCAGGGCGTGGAGAGTTTTCCAGTACCTCTCTGCACTTTGGAAGACCTTTAATAGTTTTCACAGAGTACAGGCAGTCGTGGTCGAGGCAGAGTGGAAAGCTTGGGAATGTCCACACACACAAAACGAAGAGACACAGCTGTAGTAGGAAAGTTCCATGAACAGATAGGAGCCGAGTTAAGAGCAAGATGGAGTTAGCGGAGATCTTACTGTTTCACATGAAGATGAGGTGGTTCTGGGTACAACCGACGAGGACCGCGCCGACGGTGAAAGGGGTGACTGCTGACTAACTCCGTACTAACTGCGGACGGCTAAAACCGAGGTGTTTATATACCATTCCCGAGGAGGGGGGTTGGAGATGTCTGAGAATGTGAACTTTGAACGTCTGCACCCTTTGACCTTGATGGCAACGACTCGCTAAATTCCTATTTAGGGTTGTCTCGAATTTAGACGTTTTTGAACTTCTCAATCTTGCTTTAACTTAGCTCTTAATCTATTACATAGTTTTATTTATTTGTCTTTAGTTTGTACAAAGTACATTACATATGGTGATGCAATGACACAGATTAATCATGCGCATAATTATTTATAGATGTGTTTCTATATACAACATGACAATCTTGTTATAAGTAATTATACAATATAGGGTTGTTGGTTTAAATTACCATAGATGAGCCCCGGGAGTGAAAGGGTTTATCCGGGTTTAAACGGGTAAAGCCTCTCTAACACAGGTAAGTAATTAAAATTTCTTTTAATTAATTTAAACTGTGAGGGTTAAAAAGGGCTATAACAAGATGTTTTGTTTGGATATATCTGCAAATTATAAAAAATACAACTTATGTTTAATTTAAAAGTTATGATATTCATATAAAAGAGAAATTAAGATAAAACCTTTGTTTGATAAAAAATAATGATGATGTTTTAAGAGATCGTTGGCGGGCGTTGGAAAGGGTTATTGGTTAAAGAATATGCAATTGTAAGTATTACACAGGTAATCAAATACTTAGGTCCAGGTGCAAAGCGAGGATATAGACTTGTGCGTCTTCCGAGGCAATGTTTCACCTGTGATCCTGTATAAGGGTTACAGTGCTTTGTCACAATTGTAGGGTTATTGCGTTGAAAAGTTGTTGAAGAACAAGTTGTTAATATGATTGAAAGGGGTGAAATGGAGTCATGCATTAAGTAGAATTGTTGTAGCGGCAGTAGGTGAACTGACTTGACTTAAAATCAAAGGTTGATTGTGGTCCGCTAGAGCTAAAAAATTGAGTTGTGAGAGTTGTAGACGCTTTGTGTTTGCGTGGGTGATTATGCTCTAGGGATGATTGTAGTAAACTTTTGAAACGTGCTCAGGCCAGAAGTTGGGATTTTTAATTCTGGGGAACTTTGATCAAATAGTTTGTTGAAATTATGAAATCAAAAAATTGTCAAGCAGTACTATCGTTTTTCTACGTTGATGTGAAGCAATGACTGAGAAGATAGTAGTGTAAAGTACACTGAAGTGGTTAGAGAAATAGATTGTTGTATGCCCGAAAGTTAATGATAACATAATCATTTTATAAAAAGGTATAAAACAAATATAAAATGAATAAAATATAGAAATATCATTGTGGTTGAATAAAGTTTAAGTGGATAAAATCAAACAATCAATATATAAAAGTGATAATAATGAAGAATTAAAGTGATTTTTGACAACAAATATATCTTTTGTAATACTAAAATAATATTATGAAAAATAAAATTGATTTTTTTTATATATATATAATGTTGGATTAAAAACTAGTGATTATATAATTGAAAGGCAAAAATAAAAAATAAAATATTTTATACAAAAACAGAATATAATTAAAGATTGTGATCTCAATTCAACATGTAAAATGTTTGATATGTAGAAAAAATAGAGATTTACACAGGATTAAAATATCAAATGTTCAATTTAAGGTAGGTCTTGTTCAAATTCAAATATCTAAATGTTTAAAAGTTAGGTTAAGATATCGACTGTTAATGTAGTAAGAGGAATGCGGGACACGGGGATGGAAGGACTGGGGGCCTCTGGGGGAAGAGTGGCGATGGATTTAGGTGTCCATTCTTACGACCGGGGTGCGATGTATTGTTTTTAAAGGGGCGATATGGGGAAGTCTGCGTCGCACGTTCTTTACATTCTTTCTCATCTAGTCTGGTTATTTCGGGGTATGGATTAGGATGAGTTATCAGATTCGGGGGTATAACATTGAACATTAAATAGGTGGGTGGAAAACTTGTGACAGAATGGGGTGTGTTATTGTACGTCTGAGTGACGCGTTTAACAAGTTGACTCCAGGAAGCTTTTGGATTTTCTAGATAAGCTAGTCTGAGTTTGCCTGTAATAGTGGCATTTAAGCGTTCTATTAAACCGTTTGCTTGTGGTGAGCAGGGGTTGTATACCATGTGTTATTAGAAATTTACGGAATTTTTCTGAGGTAAAAGCGGGCGCTCTGTCAGATAACAGACATTTTGGAAACCCTTGTTGTAGTACAGTTTTGAGAGTTTCAATCTACGTTAGGGTACTGGTTTACTGGTTAAACTCCCTTTGAGAGTGGTGAAAGCTTGTTGGCAATTTTATGGTCTATTTGAAAAATGTAGTTTTTCTCGGTGTTCGTAAGTGTTTTCTTTCGACGTTGTTGCGGAAAAAATGTTATTCAATGATGTCAGTTTTAGATGTGGGTAAAAGTGTGACTTTCGACGTGGACACGCTTTTGGGTGAGAAGTGTCACAGGCATGAAGGCGTCTTTGTGGCCTTTTAAGTGAGAAAAATTGTTGTGATGCGCTGTGTGACACGAGTGAGTGAATTGAATGGAAAGGTGTCACGTGAAGTCTTTGTTTTTGGTACAGCATCTAACCTGTTTCATCATGAACAACAAATTTACTAGTAATGAGTGGTGGTTGTACAAAACACATCGAGATATCTTGGTTGTTAGTGAATGTGGTACATTTAGTGGCGACGATATGGAGCTTGTATGGCTCGAGATTGATTTGTTGCTAAGTCGCGCGCTAATAGAAGGTGGCCAATTATAGAAAGTGATGGGAAGTGTGTTGTAGTTTGTTGAGAGAGATGTGTGGATAATTAATAATTATGCATGTAAAAGAAAAGGACGGGGGGAGTGTAGCTATGTTGGGATCTAACGATTGTAATAGTTTTGGAAGACTGTGACTTAATTTAGCTACTGACGTGGTAGTTGATGGGATTCTTATTTTTAACTTGTTTTGGGAAAGATAGTTACTTTTCTAGTTGTGATTTTGAAGATATTGTATCTTTCGATTTTTGCAATTTAAAAAAAAAATGCGTTTCACCTATGTGTATTAAAATTTGAATATATTTTTTAAATCGTTGATTATGGTAGTGCAAAAATTATCCTTGTAAGTGTCAATGGCGTGATAGTGACTTATAAATTGAATGGGGCGTTTATATAAAATATTGAACATAAAAATGATTTTTGCAAAGTTTTGAGCATTTGATTAAGAAATTGGTGTTTTGGTATAAAAATAAGATATTAAGAAAAACACACAAATAAGTTTAGAATTATGATTCGTGTAATTAAAAAAAATAATGATTTTTTTTTTAAATGTAAAATTGAAAGTAATGAATTAAAATTTATAAGTTGCTTAAAATGAGGTAAAAAATGATAAATGAGGGTGTAAAAGATTTAAAATTTGAATTGAAATGATATAAAAATGGTAAAAATTGATTTTAAAATGATTACAGTGAAAATAAACATTAAACTTATGGAAAATCAAGTTGTGAGCATGAGGAGAAAGTTTTTTAAAAACTCACAGTTTTTATGATTGTTCAGTCAGGAGACTTGGTCTTTGGTTGTTGTCCTGCTGATGACGTGGAAGACGCTCCAAGTAGAGCTTGTAGAAGCTTGTAACTTCTGTTTGGTGACGGCGGCATGTTGCCTGGAAGATGGTTGCATTGTAAGGCCGAAGGTGGGGAACTTCTCACCGGCTTATTTTGCGGGATCTTCGGCTGTATCGTTGGAGGGGAAGATTGATTGGTCGTTTCGTTGGACTGGCGGCGGGTTTGTTCCTCCATCTTTGCTCTTCCTCGCTTCTATCTGGACAGGCTTCCTACCTTCTTCGTTGTGGTCATCCTTCGTTGTGGTCATCCTGTCGACTTTAGATGTGATGAAGTGTGGTCTGGTAAGCCTTGTAGAATCCTGTCGACTTAGATGTGATAAAGAGTTGCTGTCGACTTATCTGTGATGAGATCCTGTCGACTCTCGCTATAGCTGTGGTAACCGGTGGTCAAACCTGTAATAACCGAGAGGGACAGTCAGGGCGTGGAGAGTTTTCCAGTACCTCTCTGCACTTTGGAAGACCTTTAACAGTTTTCACAGAGTACAGGCAGTCGTGGTCGAGGCAGAGTGGAAAGCTTGGGAATGTCCACACACACAAAACGAAGAGACACAGCAGTAGTAGGAAAGTTCCATGAACAGATAGGAGCCGAGTTAAGAGCAAGATGGAGTTAGCGGAGATCTTACTGTTTCACATGAAGATGAGGTGGTTCTGGGTACAACCGACGAGGACCGCGCCGACGGTGAAAGGGGTGACTGCTGACTAACTCCGTACTAACTGCGGACGGCTAAAACCGAGGTGTTTATATACCATTCCCGAGGAGGGGGGTTGGAGATGTCTGAGAATGTGAACTTTGAACGTCTGCACCCTTTGACCTTGATGGCAACGACTCGCTAAATTCCTATTTAGGGTTGTCTCGAATTTAGACGTTTTTGAACTTCTCAATCTTGCTTTAACTTAGCTCTTAATCTATTACATAGTTTTATTTATTTGTCTTTAGTTTGTACAAAGTACATTACATATGGTGATGCAATGACACAGATTAATCATGCGCATAATTATTTATAGATGTGTTTCTATATACAACATGACAATCTTGTTATAAGTAATTATACAATATAGGGTTGTTGGTTTAAATTACCATATGTATATATTGGATTGAATAAAATATTTATTTACCAATATTTCGGTTGGCTGAACACCAACCTTTGTCATGATATTACATTTTTGTTCAAACAAACTCAGCACCGCTTAGTATTATAATACCAAAATTAAAATATAAAATTTTAATCATATTAATTTTTTAAAATATTTTAACTGTGATTTTATAACATTATATGCGGCTCTGAGTTTGTTTATACAAAAAATGTAATTACTTGACAAAGGTTGGCGTTCAGCCAACCCATATATTGGAAAATAAATCTTTTATTCAATCCAATATATACCTTTTTATTATTTAATTATTATATATAAAAACGTTTTATAGAATATATTGAAAACTCATGATGCCTCCTCACTTTCAAATAGTGTGAATATTTCTTGTTTATAATAATATACAACATGATTATTGTATTCTAATATTTTCATAATCCAATATGCCAGCCGATTACCTGCCCAACAGAAATATAACCATAATCAAGCCTGAAGAATATAATCTAGGTTATAATATTAATTTATCCTTTCATTCTATTTATTTTATTTCAAAAGTTCTTAGGTTCAAATAAATTCATTATATAATAATATTATAAAAAAGCAAAAAGATTTAAATTACTTATTTTGCCTTTATAATTTTGTGTACTTTGAAGAATTTTATTAGTCTAAATAAAATCTATTTAGCCAAAAAGGAAAGGCTAATTCCTACTTTAATATTTTTCCCTATCCGGTGCAGCTTTAGATCTCTACATGTGCCATAGACGAATAAATTTGTTGTTATCAACAATCACAGACGTCCATCTTTTTGGACATGTAGAGATTTGGAAACAGCTATATTAAAAGTAACAGCAACGAGGAAAAACCTCCACAATAATCCATTTTAACAATTTTTCTTATTATATATATTTACTAGCGGATGTGTACCCGGCTTCGCCCGGGTTTTATCCGAGTGAAAGTTTGCCTAACGAATATTATTGATAATAATATTCGAGAACACACAGAATATTATGATAATAATCTACTTATATATTTGCCTTATTCTGTCTGAAGCTCACGGATAGAATGCGCGCCCATTGGCTGCCGGCGAACACGTGTCCTCCCTGCCCCCCTCTAGACAACCCTGTTATCAGCTGTGTGATACATACACCTGTCTATAGCGGCCATTCTAGACAACCCTGTTATCAGCAGTGTGTTACATCCACCTGTCTATACAGACCACCCTGTCCATAGCGGTCACTTTAGGCAACCCTGTAATCAGCAGTGTGTTACATCCACCTGTCTATACAGACCACCCTGTCTATAGCGACCACTCTAGACAACCCTGTTATCAGCTGTGTGATACATCCACCTGTCTATACAGACCACCCTGTATATAGCGGCCATTCTAGATAACCCTGTTATCAGCTGTGTGATACATACACCTGTCTATAGCGGCCACTCTAGACAACCCTGTTATCAGCTGTGTGATACATCCACCTGTCTATACAGACCACCCTGTATATAGCGGCCATTCTAGATAACCCTGTTATCAGCTGTGTGATACATACACCTGTCTATAGCGGCCACTCTAGACAACCCTGTTATCAGCTGTGTGATACATCCACCTGTCTATACAGACCACCCTGACTATAGCGGTCACTTTAGGCAACCCTGTTATCATCAGTGTGTTACATTCACCTGTCTATACAGACCACCCTGTCTATAGCGGTCACTTTAGGCAACCCTGTTATCAGCAGTGTGATACATACACCTGTCTATTAAGACCACCCTGTCTATAGCGACCACTCTAGACAACCCTGTTATCAGCTGTGTGATACATCCACCTGTCTATACAGACCACCCTGTCTATAGCGACCACTCTAGACAACCCTGTTATCAGCTGTGTGATACATCCACCTGTCTATACAGACCACCCTGTCTATAGCGGCCACTCTAGGCAACCCTAGGAAGCAAGATGTATACAAGGTGTAGACAGGATGAAGATTAAAACGTTTTTAAAATATATTCGCACTCGGGTAAAACCCGGGCGTTGCCCGGGCCATTCGTCTAGTGATAATATAATTTGTTACGTCATATATTTATATAATACTATAAATTTGTATATTTGTTAGGCGAAATTAGAAACATGATAAAACAATTGGGTATTTAAAAACAAATGTAGAAATAAAAGTTTAAATATAATAAACAATGTTAAAGATTAGTTAATTATTAATTAAGATTATGTGTGAATATGTGAGAAAGATGTAATATCGTTGTTGTTTTTTAGATTGAGATTATTAGCTAGTATGTAAAAAAATTAACTCTGTTGAATTTTATTTTTGTATTTATATATAAATAAAATTAACTCTGTTGATTTTTTTTTGTATTTAATCGATAACAGCGAAGTTAAGCATGTTAATGTTAGGAAAAATATTTTGATGTTAAGCAAAACCTGCTCCATCTCGTTTTACATAAATGTTGAAAATTTGGTCGAAATTGATGCATTGTAACGAAAGTTTTTAGCGAACAACACTTATGAAATTTCCATTTTATTAATATAGATATCCTATAAATATATTTAAAAATATTTAGATTGTGCATTTATTTTATATTTTCACGAAAATATTTTTCCGACTATAGAAAAAAAAAGGGGTTATAGTTCAAGTATGTCATTAGTGAAACGGAAATATAAGTAAAATAAAATGTATTTTAAAGGACAGTTTTCACTTGGAAAATTATCATTTTTACTATTAAGCAACTATCCGGTAATATGACACCTCTCCCTAAAGGACACTTTAGCTCTGCAATTAGGTGTTGTCCTTTACAGGGAGGTTCTACTGTATTTAGCAACTCTCTGGTAAAAGGACACCTCTCCCTAAAGGACACTTTAGCTCTGCAATTAGGTGTTGTCCTTTACAGGGAGGTTCTACTGTACTTGGTTTAAATCTCCTGGATATTACTCAAACAAATGCTACAGGTTTCTGGAGATGTGTTTATTTATCTTTATTAAACCTAATCTCGAGCTTTCGGGCATCTCTGCCCTGGAGTACATGGAAATATCTTTCACATATGTTTCTATGTACTCCTGTAGACGGGCAAAGATGCCCGAAAGCCGAGATTAGGTTTAATAAAGATAAATAAACACATCTCCAGAAACCTGTAGCATTTGTTTGATATTACATGTATCTATAAAAAAAGACATTGATATTTTTGAATTGGAAAAATAAATCCTATGCGCAAAGTTCGCCTCAAGATCAGCAGCCCCAAATCTAAAAACCAAAGAAATCTTTACCGAAACAAGCTTTCAAAAACTGACTCCACTATTTGAATCCCATTTAGTTTTAAAATCCTCTGACCTTACTGAAATTCTGAGAGAACTTCGGGAAATAGAGCCATCACTCCTTAGAAGCGACATGGTATCTTCAATAGAAGGAAAATGGAAGCTTGTTCTTCACACTCAACTGCAAAAGGAGCTACAGCTTTGGCATCCGAGCTACAACAAAAGTCCCAGCCAACCGCTACTGTAGCCAATTTCTCATAAGAACGCGCATGACTAGAACACGGGCTGAGCCTCTCGAGAAGATCAGGCATCAACAGTCTTGAATGAGAGGATTCTAACTTTACGTGGAAAGATTTAGGTTGCAAGCACAGGACAGAGGTTGGTGTTCTCGTGAACATATCCTAGGTTTCATAAATATTGCCGAGTTACTAATTAAGGACAGTATTGGAGGTATCTGCGCGACACAGTGAGTTAATGATTGAAGGAGTGACTTGGCTCTTCGTTCTCTTTGGTCGGGGGCCGCTGCTCTTTTATATAGTATAGTGTCGTGCTTACACATGGCGTGCACTGTAGATAGGTACACAAGACGGGTACTATAAGGGAACATGGCGAGCAGCAGTCCTCTTAACAGTCCCACCGCGAGAAGGTAGAGAACATGGGACCGCCTGAAACACATGGGTCAGACACGTGTCGACTTTCCTCATTGTGCGCGAATCAGTTTCGAATGTTTGTCACCCGCTCTGATTTCCCTTATCGTACTTGAGGCGCATATGCCCGCTCGTACTCGACTGTGGCAGTCTCGACACCACAGTCTTGCGTACATGGTAAAGCTGCGCCTCGTTCCTCAGGGCTGAGGGGTCATTCTACTAATGGGTGGCTCTCAGTAAGTATCTCCCTAAACTATAAGAGGGGGGGTAGAGTATCTGCACGCAGGAAGTCAGAAACGGCTCTTACCTGAACGAACGCCAAACTGGCAGCGGCTTCAGCGTCTCCTGAAAACGTAAGTGGTCATTAGTTTCAATAAAGAGCTGACTAAGGCCTGAAAATATAGAACAAGTTTTGGTGGTAGAGGTTGAAAGTTGAAGCAGGTCCCTAGGGTTTAGGCTGCAATATTTTTTTAGTCGGAAATGATGACAATATTGCTGTATCATGCTTGATTGACATAAACAAAATTCTTTAGGGGAATATTCACTAAAGCAGACCACGGGCGAAGCCAGATAATAATTTTTAGTAGGCAGGAACAAAATTCTACCAGCGAAACATTCACTCGAGCAGAAGACACACGAAGCCAGGTCATCTCTATATATAAAACTAGACGAATGGCCCGGGCAACGCCCGGGTTTTACCCGAGTGCGAATACACCTTGCTTCCTAGGGTTGTCGGCGCCCGTTGACTCCCGGCGAGCAAGCGACTGCTCCCGTCGGCCGCCGGCGTGCGAGTGGCTTCCCGGCGCATGCGCGCGCCCGTTGACTCCCGGCGAGCAAGCGACTGCTCCCGTCGACCGCCGGCGTGCGAGTGTCCTCCCGGCGCATGCGCGCGCACAGGGAAGCCACGTGTCGCAGGCGGCCAATGAGCGCGCCCCGCCATCAGTTCCACCGCGTTCTATATGAGCTATTTAGAATAATTTGAATATATAGTTTTAATAATTGATTTATATATTTTTTTAAAATAGCCTATCGTCATCCTCGTTATTTTTTACCTATGTATGGAAATTTTGGTTTGAATTAGTGAACTACTGCGAATTTGTATACCGGACATACAAACCAACCAACCAACCAACAGACAAACATACAAACATTCATTTTTATATATATAGATATCGTTTCTCTGCCTTTTGGCTAAGATCATGTACTATATCTCTAGATTTTTTTTTTTCAAAAATCTATTCAGTAGAGAGAGAGTGGATATGTTTGCTCGAAAAATATATATTATATATTATATAAATATATAATGTAACGAATATTATCATTATTATCATAAAATTATTTGTGTTCCAGAATATTATTATCCATAATATTCGTTAGGCAAACTTTCACTCGGATAAAACCCCGGGCGAAGCCGGGTACAAATCCGCTAGTTATATATATGTCATATTCTATATCTATATATCTATATATATATATAAATGAATGTTTGTATGTTTGTTGGTTTGTATGTCCGGTATACAAATTCGCAGTAGTTCACTAATTCAAACCAAAATTTCCATACATAGGTAAAAAGTAACGGGGATGACGATAGGCTATTTTAAAAAATATATAAATATATTATTAAAACTATATATTCAAATTATTCTACTTAGCTCACGAGCAGCGCCCTCTAGAACGCTCAGGCGACCTGCCGGCGGCGCGCGCCCGTTGGCTGCCGGCGAGCACGTGACTTCCCTGTGCGCGCGCCGCCGGCAGGTCGCCCGAGCGTTCTAGACGAGAAGCTTTTTCTTAATTACAATGCAAGCCTTAACTATATTTACAGGTTTTCTAATTTATAACTATTTCACATATTTACATATATATTTTCATTTTTTGCTATGATTGATCTAATTCGCCGTTTAAAATAACGGCTCTTGCTATATTTGCTATGTTTTATTTTCCTATGTTTTATGTGTTTGAATAATACATTTAATCGTGTAAACCCGGGCGTTGCCCGGGTCATTCGTCTAGTATTATATATAGGAATGTTTTACATAGAAACACCAAGCCTTATGTAACTTAAAAATCGCGTTCAATGAAGTACCACGGGGTAAAGAAGAGTCCCAGGTCGAATAATAAGTCGTTGACATTGTACAAGCAACTCAGGGAGAATATAAACATATTGGTGATGTAAGTTCTTGATTGGACACGGACGCCCAAAAAGATTCGCCCTTTTTAACGTCACCATTAGAATATAAGCTGGATTTTTTCTAAGCCTAATTTAAGAAAAAACGAGACTGTAGGATGGTTGCGTGATGTGTTGGTGTGGCGTGTGAAAAGGCCGCTGATAAAATTATAAATAAAATTAATTTATTTAAAGCCAGAAATATATAAAGAGAAAAGAAGTAACGGTTGAAGTAACGGCGTTGTAGCAGTCCTTGTTGTTTCCCGCGCGTGCCAGATCAAGTGTCGGAAGACGTCCCACGCGCATGCGTATTCAGGTTGACGCTCGCGGTTGCCGAGGCCGTCCACTGCCCCGTGTGTGTAGTGGAGCTTTGTCCCAGTTCGCGCTCGCTGAAGCAAAGTGTAGTCGCCACAAGACAATAGCATTAGGTCTCATTTCTGCCCGATTAATCAGCGAATCCAAGGAATCCCCTTAGTCCACTTCACCTTCCCAGGTGCTGCCCCCTCTAAACCGAGGTAACCATGTTCCTATACGTGTGACCTTCAATTATCTTCAGGCTAGTGCGCTCCCACTCTGGCCCCATGACTGCAAGTTGGATGAGGAGCCAGCTGCGTTACGATGTCGGCTTCACACATTATAATATTTTCAAAATAAGGCTTATTTTGGATTGTAATAAGATTATTTATTAATCCAATATTTCGATGGACCAATCTTTCATCTTTTTCGAGGTATTTTGCTATGAAGCACGCAGCAGGTCGAGTGCTTCAGGTGGGCCACGGACGTCTTGCAAGCTTATTGGTCGATAAACCACTATATATTCAAGAGAGAGAAGTTTGGAAAAAAATCTTTCTTAACCTTAGCTTCTATTTAATTATTTGAAAATTATTATCATAGTTCTGTCTTTGTTCTTTCTATAAACATTTCGATTATACCTTTTTCTACCCAGCATATGGCGCGTAATGCATAAGCTCCGCTGGATTATTTTTCTTTTACTATATTTTTATTTATCTAATTATTTATCTGATATTAAAAACAAACATTTTATATTCTTAACTTTACTTAATTTATTACATAATGCATAATTTGATTGCTATTCTATTCAAAGGTCTAATCTGTATTTAAAATATCACTAATAATTTATTATTTTATTTAATTGTTATTTTTAAAAATTTATTGGTAACTTCTACATTTGCTAATTTTCAAGACCTTGATAAATGAGATTATATGTTCATTTTTTTATTTAAATAAATATATGTGGTATAATAATAAGGTGGAAAATAAATAAGGACACCACAATTTGGAAGAGAAACCCAGACAACCAGAGAAAGAGGGAGAGAGACGGAACCGGCCACAGCCGGGCGGCCGTTCGTATCGCACACAATCCTCAACTGTCCTAATAGTCCTGAGGTTCCAAGTAACGGGGCCCCAGTGGTCGCCCCTTGGAATGTCGCTGCTGTCTCAAGTGACCGACCTTACATCCCGTCTCTCTCTGGGCTGACTCTAGGTTTGCTTTATTATTCCTGGAAGAGTGTATATTATGACATATGGCCCCCGTTGAAGAAGGCTGAACATGGTTTGAGTATACTTAAAGCTGGAGAAGCCAGGAATAAGGAAAATAATTTTATAGTTGAAATTAATTAAGGTTATGCTGACATAGTTTTATGTAAATAAAATATTGTATAGTACACAAGTAAATATTATTTACAAGCAATTTTACAACACCGGAGAGTTTGATATTTAAGGGAATTTTTGATAATATATCAAAGTTATAAAAGGCTATATACAATAAAATCTAATGTATTATAAGGGAAATGCTATGGAGGAGTGTGAACAACGAGAAGGGGAGTCACATACACATGATGAAATTCTGAAGGTCATTAAGACTGGGGAACTCTACACTTTAAGATATTTTTCAGGCGGGCATGGCAAGAGAAAACTTGGCATGGGCTTTCTATGCTATAGGTGTAGAGTACGAGAAATTATGTTGAGGTTGGAAATTGCGTGAGCTCAGGACTACATACAATATTGGCGAACAGAGCGAGGGGAAACTTGCTTTGGGCCATTCTACCTTATCTATGCAGTTACTCGTGTAGCGAGGTGAGGGAAGTCCGTGTGTAGGTGAGGAAGTTGCATGGACTTAAGTTAATTTGAGAAGATAAAATAGTTCGAGATACAAAGGTAGAATATAGGCGAACAGAGCGAGGGAAAACTTGCTTTGGGCCTTTCTACCTTAATTATTTCGATACTAAGAGACTCTAGTAGTTTTAACTAATTGGAGGAAAGTATGCGCGCACAGTGCCAAAAATTGGGACGAGGACGGCGTTGTCCTTTACAATTTACAAGCTTCTCGTACACGAGGTGTTTGAACCGTCGTGGGAGCTTGTGCGAGGAGTTGATTTCGCGACGGGTTGAACGTAAAACCCATGTCTGCGCGAAATGATGACGGACCGGACAGAATCAGCGACGATGTTTAACGTACCTCCGTGGGAAATATCGGAAGTAGGTTATATCGTGCTGGTATGGACAAGGGACAAACATAAATTTGAAGACAGTGTCCGTGTGGCGAACGTGTGGCGCGAGGAGAAGGAGCGAACTGTGTCGCTCGATGCAGATTGTTCAAGTGCGAACAAAAAGGAGTTGATAAACATCTAGAAGTTAGTCAATCTGCGTCCTGTGACGAACACACCAGTGGCTAGATGGTGTGGGTCGGTGGATATGCTAGAGAGCAACTACAAAATATATTATCATAAATCAAGGGTGAAGATTAGAATTTTGAAAAGGCAATATAGTAGTTCGATAATTGATTAATCAATAATTCTATAGAAGGTCATAAGCTGGTAGAAGGTTGACAAGTTGTAAGGATGAGTGGGACATTCAGGGGGAGGTTAATAAAGGTTACTAAAGGTTGGTTGTAAGCAATAGTCGATTAGAGCCAGCAATTACAAGTAGGTTGAGGTCACATACAGAGTAATAAAAATGTTCAGGTACTGGAGCACTGTTTTGATGGATCAATTGATTATGGAAACATTGGGACCAGAGTCCACAAGTAGTGACTTCTTTAAAGAATGAATGGTAGGAGTTAAAACAATTACACTCACGGGTTATGTTGGTTTAGGGCGCAGGTAAGTTCATTGAGCTTCGGGAGAGTTCTGTCTGTGACACTGTGCGTACCAGTGTTGTACATCACAGTAGCGGAAGGGATATGGCGGAGTCTTGTCCATGATGGTGGAAGGTGACTGCTCTGGCGCGGTGATCTTTCTTGGGCAGATCTAGAACTGGGAGAAGTGTGTGGCAGGTTCATCTCCGTCGTAGGTGATCACTTCTTCCGGATCACGGTTCAAAAGTTGGCCGAGGCAGAGGGTGAAAACTCGAAGAGGAGTGGCTACAGTTGAGTTGGTTATAAATTCTTGTGGAACTTGGCTGTAGGTTTATCCAATCACGATGGCTTTGCTTCTGGTTTTCTTCATATTCTAGTATTATTTCCCGGCCAGGTCTTATCCTGTCGACTTTTAATGTGGTATAATAATAAGGTGGAAAATAAATAAGGACACCACAATTTGGAAGAGAAACCCAGACAACCAGAGGAAGAGGGAGAGAGACGGAACCGGCCACAGCCGGGCGGCCGTTCGTATCGCACACAATCCTCAACTGTCCTAATAGTCCTGAGGTTCCAAGTAACGGGGCCCCAGTGGTCGCCCCTTGGAATGTCGCTGTTGTCTCAAGTGACCGGACCTTACATCCCGTCTCTCTCTGGGCTGGCTCTAGGTTTGCTTTATTATTCCTGGAAGAGTATATATTATTACATATATATATAAAGACAATGATTTAACATCGAAATTGTGTATGAGAGAAATCACTATCAATTTAATTTACAAAGTTTTCAGTCCCAAAATTATTATAGTACAAATGGTAAGCAGAAAAAAAATTCTGAGGACATCTGAGGCTTTTCATTGGACACGACAACAACAACATATTTTTCATTGACAAGTTTTAAATTTCAAATTCAACTTTAGTCTGAATTTTGGTTTATAATGGCGAGTTTAGAATGAATTAATCCCTATTCTTATAAAGAATAGATATTAAAATATAATATATATAACATAAATATAATATAACATCAATATATAAATATCAATATATAAAATCAATCTCTTAATAGAAAGATTACATCAATATTAATCAAGTTTAAAATGTATATATTTCTGACAATGAAATATATTTTGTATATTTTGAATATTCTATTTCTGAATAATAAATGTTAGAATTCTTTCTTGTTTCTATTTTTATCGTGACTTCTGAAAATGAAAGATATCAGAGTATATTTTTAAAAAACATTTCATGTGTTTTCTGTGGAATGAATATCCTTCTCGTTGCTAAAGGATGACCTACAAAATCGTGAAGCGTTCTCGTTGATAAAGCCTATATAATAGGTTAAAAGATTTCCCCCTCGTTGGTTGCTAGGTCTGCAGTTGACCTTGTCCCTTCCACCTCTCTTAAGTGAAGACGTTGAGATTACCCTCTACAACATATATGAGATTGGCCCTTCTCCCCAAAAAAAAAAAATGAAACTTACAGATCATGCTTATATATATATATTTTGCTTATTTTATTTTCTCTCAATATGAATAAACGTTTTTCACTGATTGAATTCAAATTTTGCTTTCGCTATAGAATTTATATTTCTACTAATATAGCTGGCGGGACAAGGGCGTTCGATTCGCTATGACCCATGTTTTGTGTCCCCTTGAGGTGATTGTTATTTCATCCCAGGCGTACTTTTACTGATAAATTTTTATCTCTGAAATGCCTTGAATTATCCTTTATTTACATTGGAGTGATACAACATAAAGGACAGGGATTATTGATGTCAACAAGCCAGAAAATTGTACTTATGTTTTAACATCTCATTTTGGACATGGTAGTTGCGAAAAATGCTTTTTAATATTTATTTTAATTTTTAAATTATTGTAAATTATCATTTCAACAGATTTACTGTACATATCAGGAATTCAAATTAAAGCCCAAGGTGATGGTGTCTGACATTAATTGGGAATCTAATTTTGATTTTAACTTGCCAATGTGTATAGGTTAAACTCGACAATGTGACACGCAACAGAAACTTCGAGTACTCGGATTTTTGGATTTATGCTGTAGCAGGATAGGTTTTGTTTCTTTTAGTCCTTATAATTGAAATATTGAATAAATTTGAAGATTATGTGTATGTAACATTTTGCGGCCAATTTTATCCCTATTCTGTTCAAATTCATATTGGACAGTTGAAATACTTGTACAAATTGCAGATGTCGGTGAAAATGATGGTTCCCGGTTTGGATAGTTGAAAAGGGAGGATACACGATGTGACTTATTAAAGTCTCCTTACTTAAGTATATATATATATATAGCAATTTAGGCCAACAATCCCATGTATATAACCCGCAGCAAGACCTTAATGTTGTATAATAGCAGCACAGCTGTCAGTGATGCACTATCGGCATATGTCTTTACATCATCACATGTAATGCAATTTGTGCAAACAGGATAAATAAAATAAATAAAAAAGAAAAGGGGGGAAAAACTCTGTAATTGATTAAGAGTTGAGCTAAAGCAAGGATTGAGCATATAATATTGTCAGAACAATGGTCTAAAGATGGAAACAGCCGCGACACTATTATACAATTTCATCAGACAACCCATGAAATCGTTATTAAATTGGGCAATCTATAAAACACTGAAACACAGACACTCGCGGCAATGTATGTGGCCGGTAATTAATGGGAGACTTGATTATTAGTAACATTCCCTTCAAATAGGTAAGAAACATACAACATTTCATTTAAACAGTGGGAATAGCACCATAAGGCAAATTATGTATGAAATAGGTAACAGAGGAAACAAGAAAATTTCTCTAGATATTTATTTAAATATCTTAAAATTTGGGAACATGTCTATACTGACGAGATATGCTATTTACATAGTAAAAATTTAGATAGAGGTGACCTGAAGTTACTTTATAGCCCTTTAGGGGCCCATGCGAAATCTAGGTTGGCTACTACACAAAAAGGGGGGGGAAGGCGCTAAGTCATAATGACAAATGGCTTACCTTTTCTCGAAAGTGCCGGCAAAGGTCTGGTCTCCTGTCTGCAGACTGTCCTTTCACTGAGCGACTCCGATCGAATCTCCTTTTGGCAAAGAACCTTCTTTTATTCATCTCTCTCTCCATTTTCATTCGCCGAAAGAAACACCAATCAAAATGGCCAACGGCTCCAGTATCAATTTCATAGACGCCCCAGGCCTCATCAAATAGAACATATAGTATTACCAAAACAAGAAATCTAAAGAGGGAAACAACCCCGGCACTAGTGTAAGATTTCAGACTCCAGGCCTCTTCCATCAAAATAGAACATATAGTATTACAAAAACAAAAAATCTAAAGAGAGCATAGCTACGGCGATAGTGTAAAATTTCAGACGCCAGCCCCCCCCCCCCCCCCCCCCCCCCCCCCCTCCTCCACATGGATTGAAATAAATCCTCCCTTTTTCTCGGGACGATATATATATATCGCCCCCCTCCGTCTTAGCTATAAATCGACACAGGCCCCTTTTCACTTGAACTGTAATATAACGCTTTCCTTTGGTCACCTTTACCTAAATTTTTGGTGAGGGGAATATATGTACATATGAAACAACAGTTTCCAGCTCGGATGTCTCTGGATGTCTTCTTCTTTACCAGGCATCAGATTTCGGCATGGAAGTCTGGTGTCATCTGTTGTCTAGGTTTCTGGGCAAAAAGAATGGTCTGTAAGTCTATGTGGGAGGGAAGCCATGTATCCATTTGATTTGATTATACATACGCCTTCTGTTGGGTATGGTTACAAAAACGTGCCCCAACAATCCTCCCCCTGCCAAGTAATGGACAAATGCGTTTGTGCTATTCATTATTCATCTGCCTTTCATCAGTTACTATGAAAGCAGGCCCATTTCTAGCAAAATGCATTTTCCATTACTAGATGAAACCAGGTGTACCGAAACCTATAGGGAAGATAAGGCTAATCAAAATGATGGTATGCTATTCTAGATGTTTATTAGTCCGAACATTAGTGGGCATTGTGCATCCTGGCAAAGGGGTTTTTATGTGTTATTATTCTGTCAGCACACTGTTATCAACATAGGTCATGGGGGACAGTCATATCATATGTATGGAAGTAAGCAAGGTCATCTGTCTTACCATTCATGGGTATATATACCACCCTTCCACTTTCTTCTTTGGCCTTGAGGAGTAGGCCCTCCTTGTGGTAAGTCCTCTCAACCCCATCCTTGCCTCTTGTGGTGCTGGATTCATTGCTACCTTCTTTCTGCTAACAATACAGTTAGAACATTTCCCTATTACATATTATATATAAAAATTTGGGCGCCAAGAAGTCGTTTAGAAATAACTGACTAGTCCAACTCCTAAAACATGCCAGCATCTTTATTTAAGTACCAATCAAGACATTCGTGTGGTATAGGTTATACATATACAATCAAAGGAAAGGATAATTATAGTTAGCTGAAAGAAATATCTTGGTATATAATGATTAGCCTATGACATGATGACTTTTGCTAAATAAAAAAAAAGATTACAGAAAACAAATTGTGAAAGTAATTATTAAATAAGGCACGAAATATGTAATGATAAAATGAATCCTTCCATGTTATATGATGGGTATAATATATATATTGAAGAAAACACGTATCATGCAGATAGTGATTAAATATGATAAAAATCATCCCATGATAGATGAAAAGAAAACTACTACAAAATTATATATGATGACAAAATATATATACTTATACAAGTAAGGCGGATAAAAGACAATAAGGATAAAATAGATCATGCCTTGAGGGAAGAATAAGCCATGACAACATGTTAAAAAAAAAATCGCAACATGGCCGGTAAATATTACTAATATCATGAATATCAAAGGAAATAAAATTGTTGAAATGAATAGCATATGATTATAATATAATATATATGATATAAAATAAAAACATATTCAATTAGAAAATGAAAACACATTATATATATTTGTGCGCTGAAGGTTCAAGGTTTAGTATCTCAGTTAAGTTTTTCAATCTTATTCAGTCTGGAATCACGAGTTGGTCACTGGTAATATTCGTCTATCCCGATCCTACTGGAGGGTGTGTTTTCTCTTATGTGTTAGATTCCTCTAATTACAATACTCTCTCAACCCAGATGGGAACGTCATTTAGAATCTTGGTCAAATGGAGCATAGCCCAGACCTCTATTAAACTACACAGTCCATTTAAATCTAGGGTGACAACCGTATGAAGAGAATTTTTCTGTTTTGGCAGAGCGACTAATCAATTTCTACTATTTTGTTTATGACTCCGTTTACCTTGTCTCTGGGGTGTGTACAGTTCAGCTACCTCCCCCTTCCAAGAAATTCATATTACTTTCATCTACTAATATACCCTCTATTCATTGACCTGAATCCTACAAATCTACATCTTATAAATTTGAATTTTATCAATCTGAAATTTTTGGTTCTTTTACAAATTCCTTCAGGATTCTACTCCCTGTATAACTGCTCTTAATTCTACTGTCCTCAATACAACACTTCTAAAACTTTGACTCATTGGCTCGTTCTGGCGTCTCGTTCGCGGTCCTTATAGTTAACTAATACTTTAAAATCTTATCCTATCATGAAACGAGTTTAAACTCGTTGAAGGTCCTAATAATTACTTATTTTGCCTCTCGAATCGGTCTTATACTCGAATTCATTCCAACAAAACGTATGGCAGGGCGAATCCTTTATTAGAAGAAACTTCCGCTAGCTATGGGGAATCAAACTGGTACCAAAAAAAAATTCAATAGACGGAAACACTTCGTCTAGAATAACTGGGCAATCTCTGCCTACATGCCAATCTTACAGGACCTCCCGTCTAGAACACCCTCGCTCCAGCCACGCTAAAAGCGTCGAAACTACGGTGTCAGATCGGTTACCCAAGGTCGCGCCGTTATACCCCAGGCTATACGGCATGGCAAAACAAATCCCCCATCCTGCATAAAATTCAATCTATACCTCTTCGTTCCCTCTAATGAGGGGAAGTTTGGTGGGGTTTCTGGTCTGATCATAACCTCCCACAACCTTCCAGTCTGAGAATCGAGATATGATCATTATCTACGACTCTTAAAATTCAAGTTGATATAAATAACAAAGAGTACTTGATTACCCTAGTAATAGAAATTAAAATTTTATACTCCCGAAAGGGGAGACTTAACAAAATGGAGCGAATACCTTTCCAAACAATAGAGTTGTACAGCCCTGTGAGGCTATCGTTCCTAACAAATAAAGAAATCAAATTTAAAATTGAACCTATTGGTTCCCTATTCTATGCTAAAGTACCTTTGGTCTTTACAGTATAATTGTTTTTAACCTTCTTACACATTCATTAAACCAATCCATTCATACACCCCCCCCCCCATCATTCACGGTTTGCATACAAACTAAAGTTAAAAGCTGCTACACAAGCCAAAGTACTATAATTATCATCATTGATAGATCCTAATAATAAAAAAATTTTCAGGACAAATGTGAAATCAAATAAAGTTTCTAATTAAAACAAAGTGGGGACTAATGCCCTATTAACTTAAATTAATGCCTCATACAAACTCTATATATACTAATACTTTATACTTGATAAATGATTGTTAATAAAATGGTTAACAATTCTAAATAATCTGAAAGCTAACCTACCTAAAAAAAATGTAATTTCAAAAACTGCCCTTGCTTTGACACTAAGTGACTATTCACGACAATTCTATAAAGACACACACAAATTACAATGGCGAATAAAGGACCATTAAACGTGACACCTCATAAAAGCGGAATTGAGTCACTCCCCTAGCCACCGTGGGTGAAGTCACTTTCTTCCTACTTCACCTTGCGTCTGTCCCCTTTGCAGTAGTCCGACCTCAACACTCTATTGAAAGATGGATTTATAGGGTTTACGATTCACTACCCAACACTAACATTCTCAAGTGCTTTCCGAGGATCGACTACGATCTGGGCCTACTTAACTTCTACCCCTGGCTTAGGGTCCCTATACTTCACAACTTTACTCTGAAAGATTGACCTTTCATGTCCTCATTAGAAACCTATTTCAAAGCTACTACCTGAAGGCCAGGGATTATAGGGTTTCTGAATTACCCAACACAAGCCATAGGATGCCTATTAGGTTCGTTGTTTTAGACATAGCCCCCCCTCTAAGTTGTGATTTCCTACACCTTCCTTCACCTATTACTCCTGATAATAACTAAAATTTCAGATTTACACTAAATAGTTAATTCACAATGGTATACATTATTCTCATTGGTCTTTGAAACTCGGGTTTTAACAAGAAATAGTTTGTATAGAAAAAAAAAAGGGAATCCTAATGAAGTTCTACTTTAAAAAAAAATTTTTTTAATGAAAAAAAAAAAGGTTGAAATCTCTAAACTTCTCATTCCATCGAGCTGATTCTCCGTACACACTCCAAAATCCTAGTTAGTGACGACAGTCTAAGCAGAATTTACACTGTGTGGGCCTTATACTATATCTAAAATCTCTCATATAACTTATTAAATAAAACGGTGTAAAAACGGTGTTTCTATACAAGGATAAGGTTGTGACAATTTTCTCTAAAGGACACACTAATATTAAAACAAATTGTGAATGATCTTTAAAGATGGCAACAAACACTACAGTAAGGTTGTGAGACGGTATTCTGCACAAAGACAAGGTTGAGACAAATAACACACAAACCCTGAAACATGGTGTTAAAGCTCCTTTCAACACTTAGCACTAGAACACATGTTTAAAAAAAAAAAAACTGCAAACTGTTTAAAGTTCACCATAACACTAAGACATATTTGCTATTTAATATATAACCTAATATTGTAATTAATAAAGACCTATCTATATTAAATAGTATTAAAAATGGCATATCCTGACCAGGAGCACATGTGCTTTTCAGAAGGCAGAGCGCCATATGGTGGAACAGAAATCAACTATTCATTGATTTAGCCTGTTCCCTGATATTTGGCCAACCCAATTTCTTGATAAATCAAGAAAAGCCATCCACGAACGCGTTTCGCGCTTTTGGCGCTCGTCAGCGTGGAGTAGGCTGAACCATTCTGAAAAGCACATGTGCTCCTGGTCAGGATATGCCATTTTTAATATTGATTTCAACACCTGATCTTTTTATCTTTTATTTTTTTCTTTCGTTTTTTAATATTAAATAGTGTATATTGTTGCCGAAACTTATGTAAATCAGCTTACACAAACCCCCAGTGCATAATATGTCTTATTTTAAAAGAAATAGTTCTATCGAGGCGATATTGCGGTCGACAGCTACGCTTTATACATTAAATGTACTTTCTTCCATCAATCTTTATCCACTATTTACAAAACCCTTTATCCAACTTTTTCAATTCTTTCTCTTTCAACATCTTTCTGCATCTTTCTATCTCTTCCTCATCAACTTTCAACGCTTTATCACTCTTTCATCATCCTTCATCATCCTCAACGCCTTTCAACTTACTTCCATTGCATCTCTCTTCAACGCCTTCAACACATTTCATCTCTTATTCATCACCTTATAACACAGTTCAACGCCTTTTTCATCATATTTCATCGCCCTTCCATCACTTTCAACACCTCTTTCATCCCTCTGAAGTCTCTTCGAAACCCGTCATCGGGATCTGGATCCCGATCTATTATCACTCTTAATTTTGAACTACTCTATTCCAACAGCCTATGACCTTTAAGCTTTATAACTCCATATACACTCGGCGGGGGTAGTTACCTTGTTAAGAAAACCTATAATGTCATAGATCATTTAGAGAGAGAACATAACAAATTTGTGCGAATAGTTTGCTTCAACTATTGATTGTAAGCCTATTAAACTCGTTCTCTTTAGGTTGGCTCGCTCATTAGTCTTCTATTTTTTTTTATGCAATGGTCATATTGAGTCCACATGGGTGCTAAACGTAAACTGTATTAAAATGGTGTAGTTTTCTAGTTTTCGAATTATATGACAGTTAGGAAAAAAAAATTCTGGAAATATCTCGCACTGGCTACTATAAAAAAAATTGAATGGGGCACATCTCTGATCTTACAGGATACCTCATGGCTCATAGAATTGAATCGCTCATTTCTCACTAAAATATTCACACAGGGTATGGAGGTCTCCAGCGGTTCTATAGCTATTGGTCAACTAAATTAATTAATGGCAGGAATTGAAGCTAGTTTAAATGCTCATGTGCTGTTTTGTCATGCGTCTTTATGTCATCTGCAAAGGAAAGTGTCGCCTCAAAGGACCTAATTCTGGGACTAACATCCGCTGCACATTTCAGGAAGGAGTGGTCGTCCATACAATAGCAAGATATCATTTTGCTGCCAATGTACAATGTTGAGCATTTTCCATGTCGTCATTTTGTCGATCCCCAATCTTCTAGGGTGTTTCTTTAAGCATTTCACGATGTCATTTAATGCTTCATGCGATCCCGCCCGGCATTCAATAAGTAAGTATTTGATCGTACCACCTCCAGGAGACCATCCCATTGCGGCCGAATCATTTCCACCCAACTTATAACGCCGTCCATATCGCGTAATTGAAATTAGTGTAAAACTCAAAGAATAAGACCTTAATCTCTTATTCTTTACTAATTTCAGTTGGCTCAACATAAATCTTCTCAATTATTATCTTAGTACAGTGGCGTGACATGTCACACTTCTTCTAGTTCTTTCGCAAGCTCGATTAATCCCAGTGAAAGCCCGTCCAGGCGTCAATCCCGTGCTAACCCGTCATGCATGACTTCAAATTTGGAAATTATTAGACCTGAATATTTGCAGTGGCATCTGCTTCCACTGAAAGTTTTTAAGACACAAGGCTGCCTCTTATCTTGTTTAAATCACTGTCTTTACTCCCATATGCCTGTGTTAACTTTAACCATGACCTTATCAATTCTCAAAATTCTGCCTATCGAATATCCTGAGGATCAATGTTCTTTTTGTCTACGGCGGATTAACACAATAATTGTTCTCTAGAGTTATCTGCGTCGAGTGGTCAGTCTGTACTACTAATTCTCCACTCTAACTCCAGGATTCCTTTATCTACTCAGGCTGTTCAAAAATTTTCAAGACAGTTGTTCAAATCCCCAATGATAATCTGCTAAATTTCGATAATTATTGAAATTCTCATTAAACAGACTAACTACACCTTCCTGACACAGAAGTGTCCAGCATCAAGATATGGCGTACTGCCCATTTCTTCATTTGATGACTGTGTCAAATTACAGCTGAAGAAACATACTAAGCATATAACTGGTTTAAATTTCATGTAATCTCATCATGCCTTCTGCTGGCAAATATTTACTGTAAAATTCAATACTATCAAGATGGTTTATTTGTCTTCATCCAAAAAAAAAATGTTTCAGAAATAGAATCTTGGAAATCTCTACTAAAGACAAAAATTGTACATTTGTCAATTCAGGATAACCTTCCCTTATCAGAGTGTATACAGGATATTTAAGATCATATGCAGTTGGAGGCATCATGAGAAAAGGAAAAAAAGTCGGTTGCCTGACGCGTCTTTTTATGGTGATCAAATTTCTCTCTTCACGGGTACGCTAACTGGATCTTCAATTCTATTTTCACCTTAAGGCTCATATATCTGGATGCACAGGCTAGTATGATTTGATAGAAAGCGCTATTAAAATGAAGTTGAGATATTTGTATCCAGCAATAATTATCAGAACTCACCTCTGCTGTGAGAAAATTATATCAGAGCTATGATGAAAAAAAAAAGCTAAGTCAAGTACGTGGTGGAGACAGGAAGGAGAGACATCAATAGAATATATGAACATAGACGCAACGTTATTAATCAAGACAATAGATCTCTAATTCTTCCTACACTGCAAAGAAACAGGTCACACTTTCGCATTAGGAGAACCTAGGATACATTACAATAACATAAACAGCAAATATCAAAGGCTTATAATTGATTCTCTATTATTCAGAAAACACAATAGCATTAATAGAAAATAGATTTGCCCGAAACATATAACACAATATATCCTAGTACCAGCTAATAATATCAACAATAATATAAATAACTTATATGTAATAGCCAATAACTATTATAAAACTACTTAAATAATAGAATTTCTAACCTATAAGATAATTCATAGAATATAGCAAACAATAGTAGAATATGTGTAATACCTTAATCAAAAAAATATGTCTTAAGAAAACAAATAATATGCAAAACTTCCTAATGTATATATATATATGTACATAGAATCATAATAGTTTTAGCATCAGGCGACGTTATATTTTCTTGATATATTGTATATGTTTCTCCTGTAGAAGGGCGGACAAGCTCGAAAGCTCGAGAAGACCAGAATAAAAGATACTCATCCCCATAAACGTTTTACTTTGATATCAGAAATCAATGATAATATTAAGGTTTTGCCACAAACAATGTGAATCGTAAAAGACAGCGGCGAGAGATGCGGTATACACCGCCTCAACATAACTTTCATTGCCTGATAAAATGCCCGTGAAACGGAAAGCATAAATTAAAATTCACGATTTATAATAGACTGTTAATCTCAGGATGCGTGGACTACTTCACCAATACTTAAAAATAGTATGGCTTTTCATTAGGTATATATTTCTAAAGTATAGGGGAAGAAACATATACTAAATTCGGGCCCCACGTTGGGCGCCATTGATGGGTTCCCGGTTTGGATAGTTGAAAAGGGAGGATACACGATGTGACTTATTAAAGTCTCCTTACTTAAGTATATATATATATATATAGCAATTTAGGCCAACAATCCCATGTATATAACCCGCAGCAAGACCTTAATGTTGTATAATAGCAGCACAGCTGTCAGTGATGCACTATCGGCATATGTCTTTACATCATCACATGTAATGCAATTTGTGCAAACAGGATAAATAAAATAAATAAAAAAGAAAAGGGGGGAAAAACTCTGTAATTGATTAAGAGTTGAGCTAAAGCAAGGATTGAGCATATAATATTGTCAGAACAATGGTCTAAAGATGGAAACAGCCGCGACACTATTATACAATTTCATCAGACAACCCATGAAATCGTTATTAAATTGGGCAATCTATAAAACACTGAAACACAGACACTCGCGGCAATGTATGTGGCCGGTAATTAATGGGAGACTTGATTATTAGTAACATTCCCTTCAAATAGGTAAGAAACATACTGTTTTAATGCTTGGTATTTAAGATTTAGAATACATTTATAATTTAAATATTTTTATTCAATTAAGATTATAATTACACAAGCATAACATTTAAATATATATATATATATCCTGCCTAACCATTCTCTATACTATCTAACTAACATTAAACGATCTATTTCAGCCTTTTTGGTCACTGGTCCAATATATTTATTTTCACAGACCAAATTATAAGATAAATTCAAAGATGAAAAATATGCAAAATAAATGAACAATTATATACATCATTTTATATTTATTTAAAACAAATGAATAACTATATACATCAATTTAATATTTATTTAAAACAAATTAACAACTATATACATCAATTCCCCCTTCTTAGGCTTGGCCCCCCTTATTTATTTATTTACTCTCCATATCTCTGCGGACATCTGCGCTCCCTCTGAGGATACCTGGGGGTTGTGACACTTTTCTCCTCCGAGATTGGAGTTGGCACACGTTCAGCATCATTCATATTAGTGGGATGTGATTTACCAGGCAACATTTTTCTAATGTAGTTTTGATGAACCTTTTTTATACTGTCACCTTGTTTTATTAAATAAACATTCCTTCCTAGTATTTTAATTATCTTTCCTGTATACCAAGAGGGATGCCCATTAGTAATCCACCTAAACTTCACAGTCTCATCCACTTTAAATTTACTGTTAACATATTGACTATTGAATTTGGAGGCTTTTACATCAAGATGGCATTTGATACCTTTAATAGGGTCAGATTTGCATTCAAAAATGGACTCGTAATCATTTAAAAGTGAATCTATACTAAAAGAGTCCAATTTATGCAAATAATTGAATGAGATATTGAAAAGATTAAGGAAATCTCTTCCTAAGATAAATTTAGAACAATTTAAATTAGTTATTAGTATTTCAATGGTTCTAGAAACATTTCTTAATTTTATACCAAATTTAGCCTTTCCCAAAATAGGTATTTTAGAGCCACTATAGCCTGTCAAAACTGTATTACATTTATTTAATTTAACATTTTTGAAATATTTAAAGTACTCATTTTTAGTTAATGTAGTAATGGCTGCTCCAGTATCAATTTCAGCCAACAATTTTATATTATTTACATACACTGTTTCAGTCAAAGGCGGATGTAAATTTATATTATTCAATGATAAATTATTTTGAGATCCCGAAGGATTATTATCATTAACATGCTTTTTAAATTTATTAAAAGTATTTTTGGGATTTCTGGGCAATTTACGGGCAGAACTATCTTTTTTATAACATATAGTAGAAATATGCCCTACTCTACCACAAACTCTACAATTAGCTGATTTAAAAAAACAATTATAGTGTAGATGGTTGGTCTTACCACAGTGTTTGCAGGGATTATTGATGGCATGAAGATGCTGTGGGGACAGATGGGCATCTTCGGATCTCTTGAGGTTGTGTAGGTCATTATCTGCAGACTCCGCAGACAGCGCGATGTCTAATGCTCCCTCAAAAGTCAATCCTTCCTCCTGTAGTAGCTTCTTTTGGGTCGGTGTATCAATGATGCCCGCCACAAATCTGTCTCGCAGGGATTCTTGCAGAACATCTCCAAAGTTACACCTTTGAGCCTGTTCCTTAAGGCGTATTATGTATTTAGATATTGTTTCGCCTGATTTCTGATCCATTTTCTGGAATACAAATCTTTCATATATTATATTGGTCTTAGGATTGAAATGTTTCAATAAGATCCTGCACAATTTATTAAAGGGAACTTGATCAACTTCTTCCGGAAAAACTAAGTTTCGCAAGATCCCGAAATATTTAGGCCCGATGCATGATATCAGAAATGGCGTCTTAAAGTCTTCTTTTGTTTTAGAAATTAGCATGAATTGCTTCAATCGATAAATATAATTCTCTACATTCTCTAGATTTTCGTCGAATCTTTCAAACATACTTGAAGACATTTTTTTTTAAAGTATAATTTCTTTTCACTATTTAAATTCTTTTTTCTTTACAAAATTTGCTTTTCCTCGTCGCCAGTTGTTTTAATGCTTGGTATTTAAGATTTAGAATACATTTATAATTTAAATATTTTTATTCAATTAAGATTATAATTACACAAGCATAACATTTAAATATATATATATATATCCTGCCTAACCATTCTCTATACTATCTAACTAACATTAAACGATCTATTTCAGCCTTTTTGGTCACTGGTCCAATATATTTATTTTCACAGACCAAATTATAAGATAAATTCAAAGATGAAAAATATGCAAAATAAATGAACAATTATATACATCATTTTATATTTATTTAAAACAAATGAATAACTATATACATCAATTTAATATTTATTTAAAACAAATTAACAACTATATACATCACATACAACATTTCATTTAAACAGTGGGAATAGCACCATAAGGCAAATTATGTATGAAATAGGTAACAGAGGAAACAAGAAAATTTCTCTAGATATTTATTTAAATATCTTAAAATTTGGGAACATGTCTATACTGACGAGATATGCTATTTACATAGTAAAAATTTAGATAGAGGTGACCTGAAGTTACTTTATAGCCCTTTAGGGCCCATGCGAAATCTAGGTTGGCTACTACACAAAAAGGGGGGGGAAGGCGCTAAGTCATAATGACAAATGGCTTACCTTTTCTCGAAAGTGCCGGCAAAGGTCTGGTCTCCTGTCTGCAGACTGTCCTTTCACTGAGCGACTCCGATCGAATCTCCTTTTGGCAAAGAACCTTCTTTTATTCATCTCTCTCTCCATTTTCATTCGCCGAAAGAAACACCAATCAAAATGGCCAACGGCTCCAGTATCAATTTCATAGACGCCCCAGGCCTCATCAAAATAGAACATATAGTATTACCAAAACAAGAAATCTAAAGAGGGAAACAACCCCGGCACTAGTGTAAGATTTCAGACTCCAGGCCTCTTCCATCAAAATAGAACATATAGTATTACAAAAACAAAAAAATCTAAAGAGAGCATAGCTACGGCGATAGTGTAAAATTTCAGACGCCAGCCCCCCCCCCCCCCCCCCTCCTCCACATGGATTGAAATAAAATCCCTCCTTTTTCTCGGGACGATATATATATATCGCCCCCCCTCCGTCTTAGCTATAAATCGACACAGGCCCCTTTTCACTTGAACTGTAATATAACGCTTTCCTTTGGTCACCTTTACCTAAATTTTTGGTGAGGGGAATATATGTACATATGAAACAACAGTTTCCAGCTCGGATGTCTCTGGATGTCTTCTTCTTTACCAGGCATCAGATTTCGGCATGGAAGTCTGGTGTCATCTGTTGTCTAGGTTTCTGGGCAAAAAGAATGGTCTGTAAGTCTATGTGGGAGGGAAGCCATGTATCCATTTGATTTGATTATACATACGCCTTCTGTTGGGGTATGGTTACAAAAACGTGCCCCAACAAAAAGAGCCATAACTTCGATTTTAATAATGAAATAGGGTAGTAGATAACCCTATCCCTCATACTCCTATTTAAGAATTAAGTGAAAATTTTCTTTTGATTGATTTTGTAAAATTAATTGCAAAATGTTTAATATAGCAAAGAGAAATGATTACAAAAAAGATGCGTGTGCTCGGATTGCAAAAATGGATTTTATCACTAGAAGGTTTATGTGCATGAAAAATAAAAAGCTTTTGTTTTGAGCTGAGCCTACTACCTATTCATTTTCTGTCTCAGAAACCTGGTACAAACAGAAGAATATGTTATTAAACCTTTAAATCAATTTTGATATGCTTTAATAGAATGAATTTATTCAAAATGTTATTGAAAATACCGTTATAAAATTATATATATTTTTTTAATAAATAAATATATATATTTAATCGTAAAATAAAACCTTTTGAAAAAATTACCAAAGGAAATTATTTTTCTCTCTCATGCACATTAATGAAAACTCTTAATATATAACTTATGAAATATTATAGAAATATTTATTTTAATTTTAAAATATTATGCATGACAAAATTTTATTTTTCTCTAATAAATTCAAATAATTATTCAATAATAGCTTAAATTTTATTTGAAGTCACTAAAAATGGTGGAAAAATTCAAAATAAACAAATAAAAGAATTTTAGTTAGCCACTATTTGACCCAACATTATTTAAACATGGCGATGCGGGGTGACGTTTGGTTTGTCAATTTACTATAAATTATACACCGCAATATAAATTTTTATAAAGAAATTTTGTGAGGTTGGGTGTTAGGTTTATATTGTTAATATTGATTTACCATTTTCAAACGCTCTTTGGAGACCGTAAGTTTATATGTATCTCTTAGAATTTAGTTTGTTTACATTTGAAATGACACCCACATGCAGTTTATTTTTTTAAATATTCAAACACTTATGTTGCCACTTATAAAATCACTTGCGCATCTGATTTAAAGCAGAATAATCTTTAAAATCACGTTAACAGACACTTTAAAAAAAAAGAAGCCTTTGCTATTTTTTATTTAACATTTAAATCCCATTCTTGAAAATAATATGTCAACTTCTTTTTAAAAATATATGAAATTTGTTATATGTTTAACTCTAGAGACTAAAATATAACACCTTTACATATACAGTTCAAATATAAGCTAGTTTAAATTGAAACTGATAATTTGACATTGATACACTTTAATTCGAATTGTAATTCAATATATTTAAAAAAACAGAAGCTATTCAATATTTTACAAAAAGACCTTTGTTTATATTTTAACCTATAATATGCCCAATTTTATTAAATCTCCTTTATTAGAGCTAAAATATATTTTTAAAATGATCAGGTAATTAAAAAGAATATTTGAATATATATAAAATGATGGGGTACAATTTGGATTATAGAATTGATAAAGCACAATTTGGATTATAGATTATAGATACAAGAAAATAAGACCTAATCCATATAATTTAATAGTGTGTATGACATTTCGGTAACAGCATTGTCACCAAGATCACACAAAAGAATAAAATCATTCATCACACACTATTAAATTATTTGGATTAGGTCTTATAGAATTATAAAAACACAAGGTAATAAGACCAAATCTCCAAATAAGTAAATAGTGTGTGATGTTTCACTAACATCGTATTTGCTGAAAAATCACACACAATTTATTTAAAGATTTGGTCTTATTACCTTGTGTTTATTTATCTAGTTTTAGATAAAAAAGTTAATTGAATTTATAGCCATTTGATATTTTTTTATATTTACTATGAATACATCAATCTAATGCCTTGCCAAATGCTTTATTTATTTCTCCTCTTCTTCCTTCTTATCTCTACTCAATCATATTAGGGTATCAAGCTTGTAGAGCTTGTTGATGGTGTCTGCTGGGGAAGAGTAGATTGGGTGAAGTAGAATAGGTCTACCTTTGTCATTAAGACTGGGAGCACTACTCAGTTGCAGAGGCCGACTTAGCTCTAAAATAAATGGCCGCCTCTGACATGAGGAACAGACGCCATGTGCAGCCGCTCCTAACATGGAGTACAAACGCTGCTCATCCTGTATCTCAGGATTAGGAGCCCTTACAGGGTACTATCAGCCGGGCCAGCTGAGCCCAGGTTTTTTTTAGTGAGTTTGTTACTGCTCCCCCTCCTCCTTTATCATCCGGGCTTGAGACCGGGAAAGGCGGAGTTTTATTTCTCCTGATGAAGTCAAAAGTTTTTTATTGAAACGTTGAGAAAATAAAACTTCAACTGGCCGTCTATTTTTTAAAGAACTATGAATGCCGGCCAGGCAGCCTCTATCTTCACGAACATCAATCTAAAGCTTAATTTTTTAAAGATAATTACATTGCTATGACTTATTCCCTTCTTCTTTTTCTTCTTCTTTCTTATCTTCACTCAATCATATTAGGGTATCAAGCTTGTAGAGCTTGTTGATGGTGTCTGCCGGGGATGAGTAGAGCTCATCAATGGGTGAGTCAATACAGTCAATATGTGTACTTATTCCCTAATATGGATATAGCTATTTTTTATGTGTATGATTCTTTTGAAATTAAAAAAAAATTCTTCTGCTCTTGGTCAGTAGAATTATTTTAATTCAAAAATAATCATATGTGTTAAACATAGTTTATATTTCTTATATGGCGTGCTAATACATCATAAAAAAAGTCGGTGGATGAGAGGGTAACACTCTCGATTCCCGACAATAAGTCGGTGGATGAGAGGGTAACACTCTCGATTCCCGACAATAAGTCGGTGGATGAGAGGGTAACACTCTCGATTCCCGACAATAAGTCGGTGGATGAGAGGGTAACACTCTCGATTCCCGACAATAAGTCGGTGGATGAGAGGGTAACACTCTCGATTCCCGACAATAAGTCGGTGGATGAGAGGGTAACACTCTCGATTCCCGACAATAAGTCGGTGGATGAGAGGGTAACACTCTCGATTCCCGACAATAAGTCGGTGGATGAGAGGGTAACACTCTCGATTCCCGACAATAAGTCGGTGGATGAGAGGGTAACACTCTCGATTCCCGACAATAAGTCGGTGGATGAGAGGGTAACACTCTCGATTCCCGACAATAAGTCGGTGGATGAGAGGGTAACACTCTCGATTCCCGACAATAAGTCGGTGGATGAGAGGGTAACACTCTCGATTCCCGACAATAAGTCGGTGGATGAGAGGGTAACACTCTCGATTCCCGACAATAAGTCGGTGGATGAGAGGGTAACACGCTCGATTCCCGACAATAAGTCGGTGGATGAGAGGGTAACACTCTCGATTCCCGACAATAAGTCGGTGGATGAGAGGGTAACACTCTCGATTCCCGACAATAAGTCGGTGGATGAGAGGGTAACACTCTCGATTCCCGACAATAAGTCGGTGGATGAGAGGGTAACACTCTCGATTCCCGACAATAAGTCGGTGGATGAGAGGGTAACACTCTCGATTCCCGACAATAAGTCGGTGGATGAGAGGGTAACACTCTCGATTCCCGACAATAAGTCGGTGGATGAGAGGGTAACACTCTCGATTCCCGACAATAAGTCGGTGGATGAGAGGGTAACACTCTCGATTCCCGACAATAAGTCGGTGGATGAGAGGGTAACACTCTCGATTCCCGACAATAAGTCGGTGGATGAGAGGGTAACACTCTCGATTCCCGACAATAAGTCGGTGGATGAGAGGGTAACACGCTCGATTCCCGACAATAAGTCGGTGGATGAGAGGGTAACACTCTCGATTCCCGACAATAAGTCGGTGGATGAGAGGGTAACACTCTCGATTCCCGACAATAAGTCGGTGGATGAGAGGGTAACACTCTCGATTCCCGACAATAAGTCGGTGGATGAGAGGGTAACACTCTCGATTCCCGACAATAAGTCGGTGGATGAGAGGGTAACACGCTCGATTCCCGACAATAAGTCGGTGGATGAGAGGGTAACACTCTCGATTCCCGACAATAAGTCGGTGGATGAGAGGGTAACACTCTCGATTCCCGACAATAAGTCGGTGGATGAGAGGGTAACACTCTCGATTCCCGACAATAAGTCGGTGGATGAGAGGGTAACACTCTCGATTCCCGACAATAAGTCGGTGGATGAGAGGGTAACACTCTCGATTCCCGACAATAAGTCGGTGGATGAGAGGGTAACACTCTCGATTCCCGACAATAAGTCGGTGGATGAGAGGGTAACACTCTCGATTCCCGACAATAAGTCGGTGGATGAGAGGGTAACACTCTCGATTCCCGACAATAAGTCGGTGGATGAGAGGGTAACACTCTCGATTCCCGACAATAAGTCGGTGGATGAGAGGGTAACACTCTCGATTCCCGACAATAAGTCGGTGGATGAGAGGGTAACACTCTCGATTCCCGACAATAAGTCGGTGGATGAGAGGGTAACACTCTCGATTCCCGACAATAAGTCGGTGGATGAGAGGGTAACACTCTCGATTCCCGACAATAAGTCGGTGGATGAGAGGGTAACACTCGATTCCCGACAGTCATGAACCGGGATTGAATCCCTTGTTAAAATTTGTTCAATATGTGAATAACCTTCACATATTATTCACCGTTTCAATTATCATGAACTAGGTTGCTCTTGCTGAGCGGTACCTATTAATGTGAATTTGAACCAGTGCTAATACATCATACGGATATACAGTAGAACCTCCCTGTAAAGGACAACACCTAATTGCAGAGCCAAAGTGTCCTTTAGAGAGAGGTGTCCTCTTATCGTAGAGTTACTAAATAGTAAAAATGGTAATTTTGGCAATGAAAACTGTCATTTGTAGAGAGGTGTTCTCTAGAGTGAGTGTCCTCTCATGGAGGTAGTTCTACTGTATATGTATATATTTTATCCCCAGTCGTAAGAGGATGAGATTGTTGTGATGTCATTCTAACTGACAAATGTTTCCATCAGCCAATTGGGAAACAATACATTGGTGGAGAGAAGGAAGATAGAGGGGTAACTCTACAGTTGTACTTGTCTCTTGTCCATTCTTTAGTTTTTGTTTATCCCTAGTACATGTGGTACAGGCCATGATAATCATGGTAGGTAGTTATCGACTGCTTTTACTGTAAGTGCACCACATGTCTACACATGTGAAAAGCAGTTCGACTTTGCACTTACAAATGTGCCAGAGCCACGTTTGGTTACTTGCACTTGCTGGTGGGGTTGGACTTATGCAAGAATCGAAGGCCATTGGAGCATTTTTTTTAATCAGAAAAAGTGCCTAATGTGGGAATCGAACCCGGGTTGTAGTGGTTGAAAACCAACGGTTTAGACCATCCTTCCACCGACTCCCCTGTCCATTCAGTTTTGTATACTTTTACTCTCTATATACAGGCATCCTGTAGAGAGATTGGGGTATCATGTTTGTAGAGTTGACAACCATCATGACTGGGTGAAATAGAATGTGCCTGCCTTTGTCATTAAGACTGGGAACACTACTCAGTAGCAGACCAATTTAGCTCCAATATTAAATGGTCGCCTCTGACATAAGGAACAGACGTCATGTGCAGCCACTCCTAACATGAAGTACAGACTCATTCTGTATCCCCGGAGCCCTTACAGGGTACTATCAGCTGGGCCAGCTGAGCCTAGGTTTTTTAGTGAGCTTGTTATTGCTCCCCCTCCTCCTTTTTAATCCTGGCTTGGGACCAGCAAAGCCGGAGTTATTATATAAAACATAATTTTTTTTGAATCCATTGTTATGGTTATGGCTCCATATGGTGTTGTTATAGTGAGGTTAAATGAATTCCTGGGCTATATAACTCTGTGTGTGTGTGTTCGTTTCCTCCAGTCATTTTACTTATAGAATGCTGGAATTCCCAATGTCAACCTCCAAATGTGGCCTTTGGCCCCAATTCAGATAACAAAAGGTAAACAACACAAGGTAATAAGAACAAATTCAAATAAATAGTGTGTGACGTTTCGGTAACAGCGTTGTTACCATCTTCAGACAAAAGTACTGAATGTACCTCTACTTGTACAGTACTTTTGTCTGAAGATGATAACAATGTTATTACCGAAACGTCACACACTATTTATTTATTTGGATTTGGTCTTATTACCTTGTGTTTATAATCTATAATCCAAATTGTGCCTTATCAAAAGGTAAACAAATAAGTGCATTTTGGTAGCAATCTGATGATTGCAGGGCAATACTGCAATCATTGATTCATCACACTTGAGTTTGTAGATTAGAAACAGAAGGTAACTAGGCCACATCTCCAAATAAATAATGTATGATGTTCTGGTAGCAACACAAGTTACCAAATGGCATTTATATTATACTAGCCGAATGACCCGGGCAACGCCCGTGTTTTACCCGATTGAATGTTTTGATTCAAATACTATTTGTTACAATTATAAATTGGCGCCTTATATAAATGCATATGTTAGTTAATAACTATAGCCTATGTGCTTTTTCTGTCTATGTACTGTTGGCTTCCGTAGGCGTCTCTTACTGGGAAAAAGAAAGAGAGGATTCCATTTGGTTATTAACTAATATATGCATTTATTTAAGGAGCGACCCGCGCCAACACAATGGTTACAAAAACTAAAAAGCGAGTGGGGGGGGGGGGCAAAGGTGGCGTGATCGAAGCCAACCAATAGGAGGGCGCCATTCCAAAAAAAAAGCAAACGGTGACAGAGATGACTGATGAAGAATGACGCTCGTAACTGTATATAGAATTTATTTGAATGTAGTCTTGTTATACCTTATGTTTCTGGTACATACATGGAAACCTCCTATAAACTACCCTTCTTATGAGTGGCTACTTTCTTGAATTATATTGGAATAACTAACCTTTCTTTGATAAGGCACAATTTAGATTATAGATTATAAACACAAGGTAATAAGACCAAATTCAAATAAATAAATAGTGTGTGATTATAATCTATAATCCAAACTTTACCTTATAATTCTGTTTAAATGTTTTTTTTTTACAAAGCTGGCCTAGTCTATACTTCCTGAGGAAAGACCAAGACTATATTTAGACAGTCTCTCCTATAAACCATCTGAACAGTTTAGTCCTAGAGATACAGAGAGAGAGAAGCTCTGTCTCCTCGCTTCATATTCTGGGCCCAGCGGACTGTCTGAGGCTAGGCCATGTGATACAGCACCTCCCCTACCAGGTTTTGACCTCAGGACAATAAGGAAGGGGCCAAGAAACAAACTGGTCAAGGAATAGATGAACTCTCCAGGAACTAAAGACAAAATTACCACCCAAGATAATGATGGCAACATTTAGTGGGGAAATTTTCATTTGAGAACTGACTCAATGATCCTAAATGGATTGATGACAGAGACCTTTATTTTTAAGGAAGGGAAAGTTTGTAAGAGAATTGAAAGATAACTCTTCAAGTTCCTTACACCACTAATGTTGTGAACACTTATTTCCAGGCAAATATTATTTTTCTGTAGGGGAATCTGTGTTATGAAATTTATCATTGAGAATTATAAACCTATTTTTTCAAAATTCTATAAAAGGAAGATCGAAACATGCAATATAACAGCGGTATGGTAGATTAAACTGGCGAAACCGCTGGGAGGGTTCACCACTGATAAGCCAGGCCCTCCCATTAATTTTTCCATTGTAGTAAGGGCAGTAGAAAATGTTAAATTTTTAAAAGAATCTTAAGCATCTATAATAATTTCAATTTTTCATAACAGATGGTGAGCTAATGCATCATAATATATATACAAGGTGCGTTCATTAATTTCCAGGACTGCTCTGTATCTTTGAAAAAATAAAACAAATAAAAAAACTAATTCAATATTTTTCAAAATATGCCCCTCCTGCCTCAATACACCCGTTCCATCTTTTTTTCCAATTGTCGAAGCAGGAGATAAAATCACTTTTTGAGAGGTTCCTCAAGGTTGCCTTCGATTCAGCTTGTATCATATCAACGTTGTCAAATTTCCGTCCTTTCAAGTTAACTTTCAATTTAGGATAGAGGAAAAAGTCATTGGGGGCTAAGTCGGGGGAATAGGGTGGATGAGGGATCTGTATGGTTGAATGCTTGGCCAAAAACTGCAAAACAACATGGGCTGTGTGCGGCCGCGCATTACCGACGTGAAGTATCCAGTCATTGTTTTGCCATCTTTCAGGTCTTTTAAGGCGCACTGCCTCCCTTAAGCACCTCATTATCCCCAAATAAACAGATAGTCCAGTCACTGAAGATAATTCTTCTGTTAGATTTAATTAACTCCTTTATTTTGAGCTTGTTTTCCTCGCAACGAAATGATCTTGGACGCCCAGTATGCTGATCATCGTTTACCTTTTCCCGACCTTTTTGGAAGCGTGAAAATCATTCAAAAGTTCTTGAACGGGATAAAGCTGCATCGCCAAAAGCTTCTTTAATCAATTCATACGTCTCAGTATCACTTTTTTTTCAATTTAAAACAAAACTTAATGCAGATTCTCTGCTCTTCGAAAATGGCCATTTTAAAATTAGAAATGCGAACCTTACAAGGAAGTTGTTTTGTTCTATTTTTAGATCGGCGCGTGCGCCACGAGACTCGTGCTTTCAGTCAGGTGTGGTCGAATGTCCAATATTCAACTCTGTAAAAAATATTTTCTCTAGCTTTTTTATTTATTTTATTTTTTAACCAGTCCTGGAAATTAATGAACGCACCTTGTATAATTAAAATATTATTTCTACAGCCCTTATCCTGCGATGATTAAAAATTGAAAGAGGAAGAGTGTGGCTCATCAATTCTCTCAGTGGTTTTAGCATTTTTAATCTACATACCCCTTCAATATTGTATTGGACAGAGTTCTTATATACCTTGCACTTGCTATTGAATACAGTAAAATGGTGTTTTAGACAAACTATGGACATATTGTTTTTAAACTGTAGAAATGTATATATAAATTAAAGATTTAATGCATCGAGCAATGCTCTTCCAAAAAAAATCACAAATAAGCCTGTTAGGTAACATTTAAAATATCATCTATACAAGAAAATAAGACCAAATCCAAATAAATTAATAGTGTTTGATGTTTCAGTAACAGCGTTGTTACCATTATTAGACAAAAGAATAAAAACAACAAAACATCACACACTATTATTTTATTTGGATTAGGTCCTATTTTCTTGTATCTATAATTAATTTATATTCCAGATTGTGCTTTATCATAAAATATCATAATTAACCTGGCAAAAATTATCCTTGTGCCTTGAGGCATCTCTTCTTCATTAAACCTTCAATAAGGTCTGTCCACATAAAGGATGACAGCTCAGCTGCAAAAAAAAGTTTGTGTCTCAATAAAGATTTTGGTTCCTTTCTCTTTCCTGAATAAATACAATGAGGTAATGGTGCATCCAAAGTATGTTTTTCTAATACAGATATAAAGTAAGAGTCATCCATATATGACCACTTCCTTAAGTGGGATCTTCCCAACCTGTACCATCTGCAAGGAGGCAGCCTCGGAACATCTTCTCTTGTGTAATGGGAGGCCACTAGGCAGGATTTACACCATAGTTCTCAACCAATTTTAGCATTGATGAATTATACAGTAGAACTTTTATAAGAGGATACTCACACTAGAAGACACCTCTCTACTAAGGACAATTTTCATTTGCAAAGTTTCCATTTTTACTTATAAAAGAAAATAAAACCTAATCCAAATAATTTATTAGTGTGTGACGTTTCGGCAACAACATTGTCACCATCATCAGACAAAAGAATAAAAAATAAAAAATTATTCTTTTGTCTGATGATGGTGACAATGTTGTTGCCGAAACGTCGCACACTAATAAATTATTTGGATTAGGTCTTATTTTCTTTTATTATAATCTATAATCCAAATTGTGCTTTATCATCCATTTTTACTATTTAGCAACTCTCCAGTAAGAGGCCACCTCTTTTTAAAGGACACTTTGGCTCTGAAATTAGGTGTCCTTTACAGGGAGGTTCTACTGTACATAGTTAAGGAATAAAAGATAACAAAATTCTTTATTAAAGAGAAATAAGCTTGGCCATCATAAGCCATGATATAGCAATGATGATAGCTCTATTTCCTCCCCATTTATTTAGAGATTGGTTTAAAGAGGCCACTGCTTATCATAAAACAGATCAAGGAGCATGAACTCATGGAATTCGTGTAATCGTGAATTCATCGTATAAAGCAGATGGCCTCCCAGACCTTTCGGTCCATAAGCCGGATCAACAAGAAGAGATTGGTTTAAAAGCAATAGCCATATACAGAGCTACTGAAATGTCATAGTCTCCTTATTTGTTTCTTATGTCAGTTTTATTTTACAAGCCAAGCTACGCGGGAGATAAACAATACACTAATAGAGAGAGAGAGGGCTCTCCAACAATGGCTGCTTATTGTAATAGAGAGGGGGAATAATCATGAAACAATGTGTTTATTTATTTATTCTCTCTGCTGCACTCTCTATTGTTCTTCCTCCCTTTGTTGCTTTGCCAATCTTCATATATCCAGTCTCTATTCTCTATTTAAAACCTAAGCTAGTAGGGACAGAAAGTTCTGGTTTTGATTATGATTTGGTCTTAATTACAAGGAAATCTCTCACGTCTGTTCCTCATGTCAGAGGCGGCCATTTCTTTTGGAGCTAAGTCGGTCTGCCACTAAGTAGTGCTCACAGTCCTAATGACAAAGGAAGACGCATTCTACTTCACCCAGTGTGGGGATAAGAAAGAAGAAGACAAGGAAATCTTGGTATAACAGCCTCTTTTCCGTTAACTCCCAGGTTTCAAGTCCCAATTGTTTTAATTGGGGTTATCTTCTTCTTCTTTCTTATCTCCACTCAATCATTAGGGTATCAAGTTGTGACCCTTGATGGTATTTGACAACCATCATGACTGGGTGAAGTAGAATGCGTCTGCCTTTGTCATTAAGACTGGGAGCACTACTCAGTGGCAGGCCGACTTAGCTCCAAAAGAAATGGCCGCCTCTGACATGAGGAACAGACGCCATGTGCAGCCGCTCCTAACATGGAGTACAAACGCTGCTCATCCTGTATCCCTGGATTAGGAGCCCTTACAGGGTACTATCAGCCAGGCCAGCTGAACCCAGGTTTTTTATTGAGCTTGTTACTGCTCCCCCTCCTCCTTTTTCATCCGGGCTTGGGACCGGCAAAGGCAGAGTTCCAATTGGGGTTATAATAACATGAAATGTTGGTCTCAAGGGATGTTTTTATGGTGAGGCTCAGCTACTCCTCTACTACAATTGATAAGACACAATTTGGATTATAGATTATAAATACAAGGTAATAAGACCAAATCCAAATAAATAAATAGTGTGGGATGTTTCAGTAACAGTGTCCTTACCATATTCAAGAAAAAAGTAATGAATGAGCATGAGCTGAATCAGCACTTTAGTCTGAAGATGGTAACAATGCTGTTACCGAACGTCACACAGTATTTATTTATTTGGATTTGGTCTTATTACCTTGTGTCCCTACTACAATTGTTTACAAGGCAAGGTAAAAACTTGACCTTAAATATGATTAGGTACAATTTGGATTATAGAATAGAAACACAAGGTAGTAAGATCACAAATTCAACTAAATAAATAGTATGTGATGTTTCAATAACAGAGTTTTACCATCATCAGACAAAATTACTGAATGAAGCTAAAACAACTCAGTTACCAAAACGTCATACACTATTTATTTACTTGGTCTTATTACTTTGTGTTTGGTTTTAAAGCCAGAGGATCTCTAAATGAGAGTAGCTTGTATATATTGTGATGTTTGTTGGTATATTGATTTGTCCTTCTGGTATTTGTCATCCTATCTCACGTGTGATTGGACATTCGGATGGCAGATAGAAAACTGGGTTCTCTCTTCACATCACCTTCGACCTGACACACACACCAGTGGATTTAGAAAGTGTTAGACCAAGAAGGAGTTGAAGTAAATTTTTTTTTAACAAAAAAAAAACGTGGAATTTGGCTCAAATTAGCTTCTTGTGACATGCAATGGATGATAAAATTTTAGAGGAAAACGTTTTTAAAATAGCAAAATGCGGGCGCATTTTCATTAAAAAAAAATAATGACACCATGCATCATGCACAAGATGCACAGGGTATAATGACACCAAAGCTAGGAAATCATCATATGACATTTTGGTAACAGTATTAACACAATCACTTTAGAGTTTTCAATACTAATGACTCAGATAAACTCATTGGGAAAAATTGTGAAGATTTGTTCCAACAATCACTTATGGAATTTATAGAGCGGGAAGTACACAGATAAGTCTGGTGCAAGGGAAGATATTGTGACATAATGATTTCAACTCCAGTACCTTTTGAACAACCTCTCTGATCACTTTACTAGACATATATCTAATCCAATACTTCCAATAAGAGACCACCTCCAGTAAAACCAGGTGTGTCCACGTTTCTTAGAGGCTGTATAATGGAAGGTTCTACTGACCGCTGCTGAAATTTGACGAAGAATGTAATAACATCTTATTATAATACAATATAATGCGGTTTATGATTGTAGAACGACATTTGAAAATTATCCCGCATGTGTTTCTTTTGAACGAAAAATCGAAATTTATTTTAAGGATCTTCTTCCCATCCCTGGACACTTTATTTTTCCATTTATCATTGCTCTTCACAATTCATCCTTTCATACCTCATCCCTAAGTTTAGAAATAAGCATTATTTCTCCTTTAAATAAATTTAGATTTTTCATTCAAAAGAAACACATGCGGGATAATTTTCAAATGTCGTTCTACAATGAATGTTTTTGTTGTTAGTTTATTTCATTATTATAGTTTCATTATTATTATAGATACGTTTTATGATTTTATCATGCCCAAATTGCTCTATTCAATGTATAATTATTTATTTTTCTTTTCGATAAAATAATCTCTTGAATCAATATTAAAATACAAAGTCCATGGAAAGTTTCTTTTTTACAAACCTTTTATTTATAAATATCTCTAGCTTTCGGGTATTATTCTATTGGCAGTTCAATGTAAATGTTATCTCCTGTAGAAGGACTTTCTTGCCTGAAAACTAGAGATATTTATAAATAAATGATTTGTGAAAAAGAGACTTTTCCCTGGAGACCTGATGTTTGTATTTTAATATTTCAAATGTCGTTCTACATCTCATTATACCAGGATCTTACTCACCACCAGTAATTAGTTCAAGTTATCATCTTGTGTAGTGCCATCTCTTTACAGTAGTTTGCCAACCTGGAACATCTCTGTTCTGAGAAATGTATACAGTGTACTCCGCTTATAACAAAGTCGGTTATAGCGAAATTCCGCATATAGCGAATGAAATTGTCTGCACGAAAGAAAAGAAGGGCTTAAACCATTAAAAGAACTCTGGATATTGCGAAGTCGGATATAAAGAATTTTCGCTTATAACGAAGTGATTTGCATGTATAAATTTTTATTTTATCCGTTTATAACGAAGTTTTCTCATTTACCATTATAATTGACTAATATATTATGCATAATATATATCAAATTACAACGTGTGAATGACACAAATTTAATGATACACAACAAATAAGTTAATAATATACAATTTTAAAATATGCAAACATATTATAAGTAATTTTTTTTACATTATTTAAACAAAATTAAATTGTTTAATAAACGCTTATATTTTATTAACGTTTACCATGGCAGGAGAACGAAAACAAACAAGAAACTCACTATCTCTGTCAGTCAAGCTGCAAATCCTAAGAGAGATTGAAGTGGAGAAGAAGAAAAAGACAGATGTTGCCCAGAAACATAATATCCCACAGTCGTCGCTCAGCACCATAATAAAGAACTCTGAGAAGATCCACCAACAAGCTCTGCATGCGGGAGAAAGCAGTCGGAAACGAGCACGTGGATCTACATATGCTGATGTTGATGAGGCTCTGCTGCAGTGGTTCAAGCAGGCAAGAAGTGCAGCGCTTCCAGTTAATGGTCCATTGCTTTCCGAAAAGGCGAAGACCCTGGCTCTTGAATTTGGATTAAAGGATTTTACTGGGAGTGGTGAATGGATCGAGCGTTGGAAGGCAAGGCATGGCATCAAGCTGCGCAACATTTGTGGAGAATCAGCTGATGTCAATCGTGAGACAATGACGAACTGGTTGACCGATGTAATGCCTAATATAATTAGTAACTATGCTTGCAAAGACATCTTCAACGCCGATGAAACCGGTCTCTTCTGGCGTCTTCTTCCTGACAAGACACTTCACTTTAAGGGAGAAACTTGCACCGGCGGAAAGGCTAGTAAGGAACGGATCACAATCCTTCTATGCTGCAATATGGATGGTTCTGAAAAGATGCAACCTTTGGTCATTGGAAAGGCGAAACAGACGAGATGCTTCCGAGGAATCAAGCACCTTCCTGTTCAGTACGAAGCAAATCAGAAGGCCTGGATGACTGGACTACTCTTCGAATCCTGGGTTCGGCACATCGACAAGAAGATGGCTGGACAACATCGACAAATTATCCTCCTGCTTGACAATTGTGGCGCTCATCCCCCAGACATGCAGGGCCTCACAAATACTCGTATAGCATTCTTGCCGCCAAATACCACTTCAATGCTGCAACCATGCGACCAAGGCATTATTCGCAATTTCAAGATGATTTATCGAACGCGTTTAATGAGGAAATATTTGACGGCATACGATGCTGGAACAGCATTAACAATCAATCTTAAGCAAGCTGTGGATATTATATCTGTAGCATGGAATGATGTGCTTCCAGCGACAATTTCCAACTGTTGGCACCATAGTGGAATTATTAAGTCCGATGTCAGTTCTCCATTGGATACACCACAGCCTGCAACACAAATGTGGGAGCAACAAAGCCTCTTCGATCGCATGAAAGAAGTTTTAAAAATACCGTTAGAGATGGATTTCGATTCTTATGCTGACGCTGACAATGACGCGTTACAAATGCCATGTTATCCGATGTAGAAATTGTCGAGAGCATTCTTCAAGCAAAAGAAGAAGAAGAAACGGACCAAGTTGATGAAGAAGTAGACCCAATTGTCCACATTCCGCATCCAAAAGAGGTCTTGGAGAGCATTCAAACTCTGCGATTGTTTCTTCAATGTCAGGATGAGTCCAAGTCTCTTCATAGGCATCTGTCAGACTTGGACAACATCGAAAAGAGTGTTCAGCACTTGTTACTGACTTCTAAATGTCAAAAGAAAATCACAAACTACTTCTCCAAAAACACCTGATGAGGTTGTTATTGATCTTTGTGTTGCTCTTTTGAGTTGAATAGTAAATAAAATTATTGGTACAAAACATTTTTTTTTTTTCAACTGCGGATATAACAAACTTCGGATATAACAAAGTGATTGTCATGGATAATGCGACTTCGTTATAAGCGGAGTACACTGTATCTTCTAGAATACACCAGAGATCACTCTTATCCAATTCTAAGTATTCTCAATATTTAAAAGTTTTATTTAAATGCAAATTTATGAAATTGAGATTTTTTAATAAAATACTCTTTATTTAATTTGGGACTATACTGACAATTGTGTGTGTGAGACTAGTGATAATTTCTGATAATTTGGAACTGAGTTTAATTGGGACTACTAATTATTAGGACTAGAGATAATTGGGACTAGATATAATTTCTGATAATTTTGAACTGGTTTTAATTTGGACTATACTAATTAGTAGGTCTAGGGATAATTGGGACTAGAGATAATTGAGACTAATGTTTATTGGGACTTGTGTTTATTGATACTAATGATAATGAAACTATTGATAATAGGTCTAGTGACCACATCATTGACTGTATTGACTCATCCATTGATGAGCTATACTCATGCCCAGCAGACACCATCAAAAACCTCAAGCTCTACAGGCATGATACCCTAATATGGTCAAGTGGAGATAAGAAAGAAGTAGAGAGGTCTAGTGATTTTGGAACTAGAAATAATTAGGACTAGGGATAATTGGGACTAGAGATAATTGAGGCTAATTTTTATTGGAACTTGTGTTTATTGATACTAATGATACTGAAACTATTGATAATAGGTCTAGTGGCCACATCATTTACTGTCTTGGCTCACCCATTGATGAGCTATACTCATGCCCAGCAGACACCATCAAAAACCTCAAGCTCTACAGGCATGATACCCTAATATGGTAAAGTGGAGATAAGAAAGAAGTAGAGAGGTCTAGTGATTTTGTAACTAGTAATAATTAGGACTAGGGATAATTGGGACTAGAGATAATTGAGGCTAATTTTTATTGGAACTTGTGTTTATTGATACTAATGATACTGAAACTATTGATAATAGGTCTAGTGGCCACATCATTTACTGTCTTGGCTCACCCATTGATGAGCTATACTCATGCCCAGCAGACACCATCAAAAACCTCAAGCTCCACAGGCATGATACCCTAATATGGTAAAGTGGAGATAAGAAAGAAGTAGAGAGGTCTAGTGATTTTGGAACTAGAAATAATTAGGACTAGAGATAATTGAGGCTAATTTTTATTGGAACTTGTGTTTATTGATACTAATGATACTGAAACTATTGATAATAGGTCTAGTGACCACATCATTGACTGTATTGGCTCACCCATTGATGAGCTATACTCATGCCCAGCAGACACCATCAAAAACCTCAAGCTCCACAGGCATGATACCCTAATATGGTAAAGTGGAGATAAGAAAGAAGTAGAGAGGTCTGGTGATTTTGGAACTAGAAATAATTAGGACTAGGGATAATTGGGACTAGAGATAATTGAGGCTAATTTTTATTGGAACTTGTGTTTATTGATACTAATGATACTGAAACTATTGATAATAGGTCTAGTGGCCACATCATTTACTGTCTTGGCTCACCCATTGATGAGCTATACTCATGCCCAGCAGACACCATCAAAAACCTCAAGCTCCACAGGCATGATACCCTAATATGGTAAAGTGGAGATAAGAAAGAAGTAGAGAGGTCTGGTGATTTTGGAACTAGAAATAATTAGGACTAGGGATAATTGGGACTAGAGATAATTGAGGCTAATTTTTATTGGAACTTGTGTTTATTGATACTAATGATACTGAAACTATTGATAATAGGTCTAGTGACCACATCATTTACTGTCTTGGCTCACCCATTGATGAGCTATACTCATGCCCAGCAGACACCATCAAAAACCTCAAGCTCTACAGGCTTGATACCCTGATATGGTTAAGTGGAGATAAGAAAGAAGTAGAGAAGTCTAGTGATTTTGTAACTAGTAATAATTAGGACTAGGGATAATTGGGACTAGAGATAATATATTGAGACTAATTTTTATTGGAACTTGTGTTCATTGATACTAATGATACTGAAACTATTGATAATAGGTCTAGTGGCCACATCATTTACTGTCTTGGCTCACCCATTGATGAGCTATACTCATGCCCAGCAGACACCATCAAAAACCTCAAGCTCCACAGGCATGATACCCTAATATGGTAAAGTGGAGATAAGAAAGAAGTAGAGAGGTCTGGTTATTTTGTAACTAGTAAGAGTGTATGATTTTCGAGCCCAAAAAGTGAGCCGGAGTAACTAGTAACAATTGGGGAGTCCAACATTAATGAGAGTGTGGCTGGCTGTGTAGTTCTGGTACATTTTGAGAGAGATTACACAAACAATTGGGTTGACAGAGTTGAATTAAAGCAGAGAGGAGGAAGACAAAGAACTGGATTCCAGAATATGGATGGAGTAAAGGCACACCGGCAGAAGAGATATGGCAGAGTTAGTTGACCCACAGAAGGAGATAGCAATCCTCTATTGATGGAAACACTTGATAGTATCTCTTTGTCGGGGGATGTTTGTTCATAATGAATAATACCTCTATGCAAATATAGATCGTTATTTAAATAGGATATGTAAATAGAATCTCGGAGATAATTTGGCCAACACACCTCATCTTATCTCTTCTTCTTCTTCCGGGAACAGATAAGAACTGTCGTAACTCTTTTTCTTGGTCCATCTAACGTCAAGGACTATTTACATACTGTACTTGGAGGTCTCTCCTAGACCTAATGGCCATAACAAACAAGCACACTCCACAAAGCCATCAAATTTTGTACGAATTCTTTTAATATATCGTTGTTACTAACTGTTTTATCTCTTTGTCTTGCCTTGAACTCCCCATCTGTCAAATGGTAACGCATTTGTCCTAAGGTCAGCTCAGCGAGAACGGAAACTTTGCGTGAGGTGAAAGGGCAAAAGCTGGCTTGATCTTGATTTTCAGTACGAATACGGACCGCGAAATCGTAGCCTGTCGATCCTTTTGAAATTCGGGGTATGAAGCAAGAGTTGTCAGAAAAATTACCAAAGGGATAACAAGCCTAAACTCTCCCCTTTGATCTAAATAAACTAGTAAAAAGTTTTGCACGCAAAAGGAACTGGTTGAATATCATGAAATGTTCAGACTATTACATAGACCAAGTGATTTTTTAATATGAAGATGCGTCCGTATTTAACTATTTTAAAAATGTTTTCATCCATTGTACGTCACAAGAAGTTAATTTGAGCCAAATTCCACGTTTTTTTAAAAATTTACTTCAACTCCTTCTTGGTCTAACACTTTCTAAATCCACTAGCGTGTGTCACGTCGAAGAGAAAGATATTAAAGAAGTTTTGTTGACTTAATTGCAACATACCAATACAGTGGAATCTTTCTTGAATAGTCGCTTAAAAACTTGGATAACACCTAGTCTAAGATGGATAATGTCATTTTTGGTGGGTAGCTCGGTGGATAAGCCTCTCGTCAAATGGTTCAGTCATGGGATGTTGAGATAAAAAAAAAAACGCTAATAATAAATGACATAATTCGAATAACAGACTCCCCAAAACATACTCTATACGTGATGTTTCTGTAACAGCACACCATGCTATTATAATCAGAGTAGAACATTCAATGTGTTGTTATATAAAACATAGAAACTTGCAGACATTTTATCATTGAGTAGTTCACGATTCTGAAAAAAAAAAAAGAAGTATTTATTTTTACAATTGTGTGTGTGTGTGAATACAACTAAGTTTAATGTGTGTGCAACAAAAGCGCAACTTCTTCCTTTAAAAACGCACTAAAACAATGCATTTAGTTCTATCATCCCAGTACAAAACGTAATTGTGGTGATAAAAAATGAGCCACAATGTCATCTTTTTGGCAAATTTAGACAAAATGGAGTGATGCCACTTCACACGAATATCATCATCCTCTCGCAACTTATGTTTTATATATGTATTGGTGTATTTGTAAGATAATAAAGAAGCAAAAATCGTGCTAATAAGAATGAAGAGAGTTCACAGATGAATCAGCCATCCCCAGTGTAAACCAGAGCGAAACAAAGATTTAAATTCAGATAATTATCTGGCCTAATTAGAATTAAGAGGTACTAAATTCAAACAATGTTTCTGTAGTCAGTATTTCTTGACCGGAGTACTTCAACTGACAAAAAGTTACCACTTTTGCAGGTTAACACACAAAAATGGAATAAGCTAGAGCCTAAATTAAAAGTACCTTAATACACAGAAAAGCGTACACTCAAGAGTACAACACCAACAACAAAAAAGGAAAAAATAAGAGAACTAGCGATTTGTAAAATAAAATAAAAAAGTACTTAAGCTTTATTGTAGCGTTGGTAGGGATCGGACTCGGGTCACAGGGATGCGAAGAGAACAGCCAGACACGGAAAAACCAAGTAGAAAAACACTTTAAGTGTCTCCACACAAATTCTCCACGCTCTGGCCCCCCTCGCATTCCCTTAGTCCCCTCTTATATACAGACATGGCCACATTCGTCCAATGAGAAGGCGTGAGAGATTGGTTCACTAACAAACGAAGACAACATTCATCCCTATAAAACCTGATCAGAAAAAACAAACTGAAAATGTTTGTCAATATAATTTGACACAACAAGACATCTGCGCAGGTAGTAATGCTTCCACAGAAGTCTCTCAGATAGTATTTGTTCTTGTTAGAATATTTGACTTGAATCTCACCACCAACAGTCTCACATTATTGACTGTATTGACTCATCCATTGATGAGCTCTACTCTTCCCCGGCAGACACCATCAAAAGTCTCAAGCTTTACAAGCTTGATACCTTAGTGTGATTGAGTGGAGATAAGAATGAAGAAGAAGAAGACCAACAGTCTGAGGGGTACGACATTCACAAGACTGAAGGTCAGCTTACAGCGATCCATCAGGTCAGGTGAGTCTTTTCCTCTCTATTTGGAAGCCATTTCCTTCCTGCCTCACAAGGACAAACGGCCGTTTTAACCATCTCTGGGATAAATACGCGGACTATGGTATGTAGACACAAAGTGACTTAAAGGATTAATTATGGCTTATCCCAGCTTGCCAAATGTATAGGAGGGGATCATGTGACTAGATTTATCTGATGGCCATCAGTCAGCTTTGATAGATGATAATGTGTAGAGTTGTGTCGATCCCATTGACAGTACAGTAGAACCTCCATGAGAGGACACTCACGCTAGAGGACACCTCTCTATAAAGGACAGTTTTCATCGCCAAAATGATCATTTTTACAATTTAGCAACTCTCCAGTAAGAGGACACCCCTCTATAAAGGACAGTTTTGCTCTGCAACTAGGTGTCCTTTACAGGGAGGTTCTACTGTAATTCGAAGCTGGCGGCACGGGAGCTTTGCTTGCCGACTCAGGTCAAGCGCGATTAAAATTGTTGTTTGCCGCAAACTTAGGCGAGCCAACTTTCAGCTCAAGCGGAAACTGTACGGTTGTATGCGCACGGAGCCCCTTTGTGTAAAAACACGAGTTGGAAAATATTAGAGGAAAGATTTTCAAGATATTCAGTATAATTAATTATATCTTTTTATTGCGGCATGTGTTTACTAGCTTTAGCAAAAATTTAATTAGTGTTTTTTTTTATTTATTTTTTTATGGGGGACTGAAGCCTTTCAGATTATTTTTTAACTTTTCAAATCAATGTTTTTTCCTCCTCATTACCCATTCATCGTCATTTTTTTGCCGTTTTATTTTGATAGTTTTAAACCAGCCAACTTGTGCCCTTTCCGCATTAATCTGTTCACTTATACATACAATTATATTATAACTGTTGTCATTTTTATTTCCCCTCGAGTAGTTTTCCTTACTACAATTATCTCTAGCTAAACACAGCCATTACTTGGGAGCTATCTCTTAACATAACTTTCACTACCCAACCTTCTATTGGATGTCTCGTGTTGTTACATTGCCGCCGGGATTGTCTCATTTGTAATTGGAGCTGTGGTAGTCTAGACAATTTATTAAATTATTGATTCTTCTAATCAATTGTTACAGAAAAAAAAAAGTATGATAAAATAAAGGTATAGATTATACAGTTACGAGCGTCATTCCTCATCTCCTAATCAATCAGTCAGTTTTCATCTCTGTCACCGTTTGCTTTTTTTTTTGGAAAGGCGCCCTCCTATTGGTTGGCTTACGGTCACGCCACCTTTTTCGCCCCCCCCCCACTCGCTATTTCGTCTTTGTAACTATTGTGTTGGAGCGGGTCGCTCCCTAAATAAATGCATATATTAGATAATAACCAAATGGAATCCTCTCTTTCTTTTTCCCAGTAAGAGACGCCTACGGAAGCCAACAGTACATAGACAGATAAAGCACATAGGCTATAGTTATTAACTAACATATGCAATTATTTAAGGCGCCAATTTATAATTGTAACAAATAGTATTTGAATCAAAACATTCAATCGGGTAAAACACGGGCGTTGCCCGGGTCATTCGGCTAATAATATATAATAAGGGATAAATATGGAGTAGATGTATACAGTTGTATATGCACAAACTTCTTCAGAGAGGGAGACTTCCCCACCTTGTGAAAGATTCCTCCTCCAGACAAGGTCTTCTTGAACCCTCCTCAGTAGGAGGTAGTCAGCTGGTAGTGTCTAGAGAGGGTCGAGAAATCTCGGAAGACGTCGAATGGAGATTTAGTGCTCTTATTCCAGTTGAAGTCTTTTCAGAAAGTGTTATAGTATACTGTTACATGTGGATGAGGTTTGTCCAATGACAACCCCTCGCTGCAATCCCTTCGCTGATTTTTCTTTTCGGAATTCGTATTTTTTTTTTTTGTTGTTCTTTCCCCTTTCCTTGTCCCACACGGTAAGCCAGGTGAGTCATTGCGATTGTTGGGCCAGGAGTTTATCACGTGAGTGACGTCATCTCCGCTCGCTGTCATTGGATAATTGGGTCTTGCTGTCGCCCCCACCTAGATACATCCCTCTCTCTTCTATCTTAGCCTATCGTGGAGGTAAACAATGTTTATAAGAAAATATTAACACAAAAGTCAACGAGTAAATGATATGTAGTCCTAACGGCAAACTTTTAACTGCACGATATGTACAAGATTTTTCTTGAAGAGTTGGAATTGTTAATTTTATTGTTTATGGTATTTGCATATATAGGGGAATGGTACCAGTTACTGGGACTACACTACATGGAATATTGACAAACATACACTCATGGACAAAACTTAGTAAGCATGTATATCGGGATTCAGACAATAACTATGAAAGATATTTGATACACAGTGATCTGTATTGAAGACACACGAGATAACCAAGTGTGAACAAAATTACCTTTGTCTAAAAAAAAAAAACAAAAAAAAAAACAATAATAATGATAATAATAACAGACGTCTGGCGCCATCAAAGATTTTCCACTTCCTTGAGTTTTGGCCAAGAGTGTATAAAGACAATTTAATGAATCTTGTCACCTTTGTGGCACTCGTATTAGGCTGTGTAGTCGTTTCTTGTGTTGTTTACGTATCATTTTAAATAGACACCATAAATAAAATTAATAAATTTAGATATTCATTTCAAAATATCAATTATATTTGCGTAAAGGTTTTCTGTTAGGAGTACCATACAATTTTTTTGGGATATATAATGTTTAGTTAAAAGAAAGAAAGAAGGGGGGTGTCGGTCTGTCACATAAAGAGAGTATTGCTATAATATTGCCTAGTTTTAATGAGGTACAGCGAGAGGATACTATCAAACTCTTGCCTGCCCACGGACGGCCCTGGGATATGTCCGGCTAGACCTGATATGTGGGCATGTCCTTGGTGTCGTAGCCTGGTTCTCGTACATATCTTTGTGGCATACCTAGCTGTGATAGGTCTGTTGTGGCAGGGCTTGGCGATTTTTTTGTCATACTTACGTCGATGTCACGTTAATGTCCTTCTAATCATTCCTACTATGGTTGTTGTGTCGCCGAAAGTTATGGTAGTGCCGATTTATCGTCCCTATTGTACTGCCGCGAAGCTCTACCGCCCCAGTTACACGCGAGCTTCTGTGTTAACATCCACCGCCCAGTGAATCAATAGATTTCTCAGTAATTCTCTTGATTACATTGGGGGAGCTACCGACCATCTATTGATTCCCTGTGATTAATATCGCCCGCCCCAACTCGATTTGATGAAGATTTGAACGTCTTCTAAATGATTCTACCGATATCGCCGAAGACAAAGGCTACCCTGATGTATTTCCGTATCGCGTTCTTATTGCGGCGGTTATTATCACCAAACAGCGTTGGAGTTGACCGCGTTAGTCTGTTTAGACTCAGTTAGTCCATCGCTCCAGATTCTCTACTCCCGCACGCTTCGGTCAACCACGGCTACAAGAAAACACAGAGATCTTACTGAGAGAATGGCCGCCACCTCAAACAACCGGGGAGTCCTTCTATTCAACAACCAAGCCATTAGTGGGAGAGGTCGATCCCGCCCAGAAGGATCGCCCGGGACCTATCGCGAAGAATCTACAGGCCTGGTATCTGCGAATTTCAGATGTAAGATCTTTGTAATTGATATATTTTCCCTGATGTGCGTTCAGATCCAGACCGTGTACAGGTTTCCTCGCTGGAAGGTCGGAGTCGTTCAAAGGTGACTTTTTGTTGAATCACTCACTAAACTTCCGCTTACTCTTTGGTCTCTCCTATTATATGGGTTACTTTCTCATTGGTCTTGGTGGTCAAGGTGGAAACCTTGAATAATTATTGTTACTGTTTTTTTCTCTATATATCTAGGTTTATATATTTCATCTCAGGTTTTTAAAGTTATTAATTATATTATATATACCATCTCTCTCTCCTGAATGAACCTTCGAATCTTTATAAGTAGAACGTTTTATGTACTATAGCTTCAGCGATCAAGAAGAGTAAATAGGTAAAAACTTCTGGGAGAGTGATTCCACTGTTGAGCCAGGCCCTCATTTGTTTCCTATTCCGTTGAGTGATTGTATAACTTTGTTATATATAACAAATCCGGGGTCCTGGTAATGTTTGAAGGTAATTGTCCCATCATTCTTGGCTCAGCCCCTACTTCTCTTCGTACTTTGAAGGCCGTACTTTGACATTCCAGAATACAGCTATTGGTGGCTTTCACCCGTGGACAAGCATGTCTTCATATTGATTGTCGTGTTCAGCTGCAATAATTTGTAGATAAAAGCTTCAGTAATGATTCCCAACTTTTTTCTTTTTTATTTATACCAGGGACACACTTCAAAGTTGAATAAGACTATACATATCTACATATTGTTGTTGTCATGTACAATGAAGAGCCTCAGCTGTCTCCATGTACATCTCTATCACAGCTGTCGCAATGTACTTTATCTTGAGTGTGTTGCCTTCATTGGAAAAATGGGTGCCGTTGCCTCGTTAGTTATTTTGGAAACGGAACAGAATTTTGTCGAATACTCCAAAGGTCCAGGGAGGTGTTCGGACTTCTCCCATATTTACATATTGATCATGCATCCTGAGTTGAAATCGTATCACACAAGAACGCGCCACTGTGTTGTCGCATTTCTTCAGAAACGATTGCAGGCTTCCAGCATTGCTACAGATTTGGTGCGTTTCTATTTGATAACTCGATGGTTTGAAGTATGAAGATATTTTGGTGACATACCTCAGGGATTCTTTCGACAGACAAGTGTCGCGACAGTATATGACAGTGTCACCTCTAAGGTGTATCCTTAAAGGCCGGCCCTCTAATTAATTCGGTGCTGACACTGTCCTTTCTCTCGTCATTTCCACATCGCCTCCTCACGCCATATATGGCTGACTGCTTGGTCGGCCTAGAGATGTGCAGCCTACCTCTTTGGTTCTAGGCTTGTGTCGATGATTTACAGAATTAGAGAATTTAAGGTAAAATTTTATTATTTACATATTATATATAGTTATCATCTATGTTTACGGATTATTTATTTTGAAAATCTTGTGTTAGTTAAGCATATTTTACCTTGTCGTCTCTTGTGTTCTTGTTTGTGTGAATAAGTTGTTGTATTGATCAAAATAATTTGCCTTGTGCCAACCATACTGCCGTTTGGCTTCTTTCGTTTTTTTTTTTTCCTACGTGGCATTGTAATGATTATCATCTATCATTATTATCACCTACAGTTATGATGGCCCTCTATAAAGCGATCACTCTCACTTAATGGCCTCCTTTTTTTTTTCTTTCTTTTAAGAGCATATCGATCACAACAATGGAGTAATTACCTCTCTCTCACTCCAAAGTGATCAAAATGTGACCTCTTTGGCCTGGAATATAGGATGGTCATATTTGTTGACTCTCTTCTCGACTTTGACGCGAGCTCCGAGTTAGGTGACTCTTGACAATTTAACTAAAAGGGAATTGACCCTCAGTCAACAGTGTGGTAGATCTTAAATAAATAGAATAAGAATATTCCCATCCCTGGACACTTTTATTTTTCCGTTTATCATTACTCTTCACAATTCATCCTTTCATACTTCATCCCTAAGGTTGGAAATAGTCGTTATTTCTCCTTAAAATAAGTTTCGATTTTTCGTTCAAAAGAAACATGTGGGAAATTTTCAAATGTCGTTATAAAATCATAGGCCGCATTATATTGTATAAGAGTCCTATTTAACATGCGCCGTTGTGTGAAAGATAGAATGAAAAGGATAGAAGATGTGGTACGTACTGGACATGTTTTGTGTAAACTATACATGCCTCCCGATAGAGTTAGGATTTGTGTAAAATATAAACATGAATCGATGATGCTGTTTAAAAAACACGAGAACTAAACATTCAGTTCTATATCCTTTGATAAAACTGGGCTAAGAGCCTTCAAGGGCTTTTTCTTCTCGGCCACTTAATACGATTTATGCCGCGAAGATTTTCGTCTTGAATGCTCGCCAAATTTTATAAATAAAAGAAACAAGGGAATCGTTATAAAGTTCAGCGTCTGTAAAAACACAACGCTTTTCTTAGAATTATTTTAGTAAAAAGGAAGATATGTCGTTCAGACATTGTCGTAACGTGACTCATGCGCCGATTTGACGCGATCTTTGTATGTCCCTAACCTATCGCGATAATTTCGGGGGGTATTTCTGTACTCTTTATTTTCATTTATATTCTGTTAGAATTCGTAAATTCGTATGCTCTTTTCCTCTCGTTATTAGACCTTGGCAGACATTGGCTTCTGTTCTATAAAAATGGAAGAAGACGTGTTAAATCGCGCCCTCTTTTCCTCTCTTCATTTCTCTGAAAGAAGAGAGGAAAAGAGGACGCGATTTAACACGTTTTCTTCCATTGCTCGGAGGCCATGTCAATCTTCTCTCTCCAGCGTTCGTGAGAGAGGCAGTGTCTGGGGATAGCCGAAACAAAGAACAAATGGAAATAGGAGAAGATGACGAAATTCGACCGCGGGAACGTAGTGGCGTTTGGAACTGGAGAAAGGGAGGAGAAGAATCCAAACCACGGTGTGGGGGGAGATGACAACAAGGGGTGGGGATATTCTATCCCTGGGTGGGGAAGGGGAGAAGTAAGCTCCCCCAGAAATAGATCATCATTACCTCCCATGAGGTTCATTCCTAACATGTTGATGATGGCAGGGTTTGGTGTTTGGAGATGTGGTGTGTCGATTTATTAGTCCAGCGATGGCCCAGAAAAGTATTTCAAAGTTAGTGTTTATTGGTAGTATTATACGTATATTTATTACGTATTAGCTACATTTTTAGAGGAAGTCGATATAGGACAGCACCCTAGAATGTCCATTGGGTTCTCATTGACTTCCGCCGATCTGCCGCGCAACACAGCGGTGGTCATCTCCTATTTCATGGCCCCGCTTGTATGTTTGCTGACTGCGTGGTCTGTCATCCCAGCAGACTAGAAGGAAGTCTCTCGGCTCCCACAGAGATAAACCTATTCCTTAACTCTTTATATATACTGAATATATATTTTAGAAACTTTTACAAACCAATTCCTTAACTCAATTTACACTGAAGATGCATATATATTTTAGAAACGAATTCCTTAACTCTGTTTACACTGAAGACGTGCATTATATCTTTTAGAAACGTCTAGAAACGAATTCCTTAACTCTGTTTACACACACTGAAGATGTGTATTATATCTTTTAGAAACTTCTAGAAACGAATTCCTTAACTCTGTTTACACTGAAGATGTGTATTATATCTTTTAGAAACGTCTAGAAACGAATTCCTTAACTCTGTTTACACTGAAGATGTGTATTATATATTTTAGAAACGTCTAGAAACGAATTCCTTAACTGTTTACACTGAAGATGTGTATTATATATTTTAGAAACGTCTAGAAACGAATTCTTTAACTCTGTTTACACACACTGAAGATGTGTATTATATCTTTTAGAAACTTCTAGAAACGAATTCCTTAACTCTGTTTACACTGAAGATGTGTATTATATCTTTTAGAAACGTCTAGAAACGAATTCCTTAACTCTGTTTACACTGAAGATGTGTATTATATATTTTAGAAACGTCTAGAAACGAATTCCTTAACTCTGTTTACACTGAAGACGTGCATTATATCTTTTAGAAACGTCTAGAAACGAATTCCTTAACTCTGTTTACACACACTGAAGGTGTGTATTATATCTTTTAGAAACTTCTAGAAACGAATTCCTTAACTCTGTTTACACTGAAGACGTGCATTATATCTTTTAGAAACGTCTAGAAACGAATTCCTTAACTCTGTTTACACTGAAGATGTGTATTATATCATTTAGAAACGTCTAGAAACGAATTCCTTAACTCTGTTTACACTGAAGATGTGTATTATATCTTTTAGAAACGTCTAGAAACGAATTCCTTAACTCTGTTTACACTGAAGATGTGTATTATATCTTTTAGAAACGTCTAGAAACGAATTCCTTAACTCTGTTTACACTGAAGATGTGTATTATATCTTTTAGAAACGTCTAGAAACGAATTCCTTAACTCTGTTTACACTGAAGATGTGTATTATATCTTTTAGAAACGTCTAGAAACGAGTTCCTTAACTCTGTTTACACTGAAGATGTGTATTATATATTTTAGAAATGTCTAGAAACGAATTCCTTAACTGTTTACACTGAAGATGTGTATTATATCTTTTAGAAACGTCTAGAAACAAATTCCTTAACTCTGTTTACACTGAAGATGTGTATTATATCTTTTAGAAACGTCTAGAAACAAATTCCTTAACTCTGTTTACACTGAAGATGTGTATTATATCTTTTAGAAACGTCTAGAAACAAATTCCTTAACTCTGTTTACACTGAAGATGTGTATTATATCTTTTAGAAACGTCTAGAAACAAATTCCTTAACTCTGTTTACACTGAAGATGTGTATTATATCTTTTAGAAACGTCTAGAAACAAATTCCTTAACTCTGTTTACACACACACACACTGAAGATGTATATATCTTTTGGAAACGTCTAGAAACGAATTCCTTAACTCTAATATCTTTTAGAAACTTCTAGAAGGCCTAACCTCGCCCGTTTTAACTTGCAGGAGAGAATTTTCATCATATTATATTCTCTACCTTATCATTTCCTTTTTGGATTCTCTTCCAAAAATGTGTTTTTTCTCCCAATCCTATGCTATTACTAACTTATTGAAAAGCTTCTATAATAGTTTAATTTTTATTTAAAGAAAACTGAGATTTTGAATTTCTCATTAAATCATTTCCCCCCCACTTCTGACAGGCAACTTTCCCATCTTTATCCAGTTGTTTTGATGCTGTGGTAATTCTTTCTCTGAGAGTGACCTGCAATCTCTGTACATGTTGATACATAACTTCTCTTCTTCTTTCTTATCTCCACTCAATCATATTAAGGTATCAAGCTTGTAAAGCTTGGGACTTGACAACCATCATGACTGGGTGAAGTAGAATGCCTTTGTCATTAAGACTGGGAGCACTACTCAGTGGCAGGCCAACTTAGCTCCAAAAGAAATGGCCACATATTGATACATAACAACAAGCTTTTATTAAAGGACACTCGTCGCATACAGGTTTCTCCCAGACGGCTAAACAGGTATCTACAGAAAGTGAAGATAAGATCGACCTTTCCTCAAGTTGGATCTATTTTCCGTGTTATGTCTATTGACTACTCTGTTCTCCAGAATTTGTGAAAAGCCAATGCACATATTGATACATAACAACAAGCCTTTATTAAAGGGCACTCGTCCCATACAGGTTTCTCCCAGATGGCTAAACAGAAACAACATAACAGTTATCTAAAGAAAGTGGAGATTAAGATCGACCTTTCCTCAAGTTGGATCTATCTTCCGTGTTACACCTATTGACTGTTCTGTTTTCCAGAATTTGTGAAAAGCCAATGCACATGTTGATATATACAGTTAAACCTCACTATAGCAATATTGCTTAGAACAATGATTTTATGGTGTTATAACCATGTTGTGTGGTTATAACCACGTTAGTTTTAAGAAGAGGATGGTATAGCCACAAGGTAATAAGACCAAATCCAAATAAATAAATAGTGTGTGATGTTTAGGTAACAGCGTTGTTACCGAAATGTCACACACTATTAATTTATTTGGATTTGGTCTTATTACCTTGTGTTTATAATCTATAATCCAAATTGTACTGTATCAGGATGTTATAACAAATTTCATCTCTGTAGTACAGTAGAACCTCCCTGTAAAGGACACCTAATTACAGAGTTAAAGTGTCCTTTAGAGAGAGGTGTCCTTTTACCGGATATTTGCTAAATAGTAAAAATGGTAATTTTGAAAACGAAAACTGTCCTTGTAGAAAGGGGTGTCTTCTAGCACAAGTATCCTTCTTATGGAGGTTCTACTGTATATATAAATAATTCTTTGAACTCCAACAACTAAGTCTTTTCTTTAAATAATAATTTGTATTATAGAGGACTCCCTTTTAAGACTTATATTCCTACCTACGGGTGCCTCAGATGTCCCATCAACGGGAAATACATCTTCTTCTTCCTTATCTTCACTCAATCATATTAGGGTACCAAGTTGTGACCCTTGATGGTGTCTGTTTGACAACTATCATGACTAGGTGAAGTAGAATGCGTCTGCCTTTGTCATTAAGACTGGGAGCACTACTCAGTGGCAAGCCGACTTAGTTCCAAAAGAAATGGCCATCTCTGACATGAGGAACAGACGCCATGTGCAGCTCCTCCTAACATGGAGTACAAACGCTGCTCATCCTGTATCCCTGGAGCCCTTACAGGGTACTATCAGCCGGGCCAGCTGAACCCAGGTTTTTTAGCGAGCTTGTTACTGCTCCCCCTGCTCCTTTTTCATCCGGGCTTGGGACCTGGCAAAGGCACATCTAAATACTCCAATAAATGGAGATAAACACCACCAGACTTGATTTGTTATATGCATCGTGGTGTCCCATCTGAAGTGAATGTGCGAGATACAGTAGGAAGGCCGATGGTATCGGGGAATGGAGAAGCGTCCAATCACAGTGATGGAATCAGCTGGCAGACCATGACCAATGGGGAAGTTGGAACACAGGAAATGGCTGATGATGGTCTGGTAATTTGCCCCGCTCTGCAGTACCTGGAGGAGAACACAAAAACCTGGGTGACCAGACTCTCTTGTCATCTAACCAGCCCTAATTCACAGAAGTTGTCATAGATTAATTACTCTTTTTTTCCCCCCTCTTTCTCTTTCTTTGATAATTTGAACTTTGTCAGGTTTGTAAAGTTTTTGTTTGTAACTTTTTTTTTTTTTTTACTTTGTTAACCTTTTAGTAGAGATTATTAATGTGTTTTTTTTTTTTTTTTTTTTTAATTTTAAGAGAGATGTTTTTCTTACCTCTCTTTTTTTTGCCTCTTTACATAATTTATTTACATACAGTATGTGATTAACTGTTCACCCCTTTCTATGCAATTTATTATTATTTTTTTTTATGGGTTAAATTGAGGCAACTTTGTGCCATTTTAAAAACGTATCACAAAAACTATCTATAAATGAATTGAAGGGCATAAGAAATATTTTTGTTCTAGTTTTTTTTATATAGAAAGAGATGAAAGAAAATAGTATATACAATGAAAATTCAAAACTATTACAGACGGGAATGATTCTTTTAAAAATTAAACAATCTTTACTGCCCTTACTGCAATGGAAAAATTAATGGGAGGGCCTGGCTCATCAGTGGTGAACCCACCAAGCTGTTTCGCCAGTTTACAGATGGCGCGCTAATGCATCATAATATAACTGTATATTATCAAACAAGGTAATAAGACCAAATCCAAATAAATAAATAGTGTGTAACATTTCAGTAACAGCGTTGTTACCATCTTCAGACAAAAGTACTGAATGAGAAATTTTACCACAGCATGTTTTAAATAGCTACTGTTATCATGTGTGTAAACAAGATAACAGATAATGTATATTATCAAAAGTCACCAAATATCAGGGAACAGGTTAAATCAATGAATAGTTGATTTCTGTTCCACCAGATGGCACTCTGCCCTCTAAAAAGCACATGTGCTCCTGGTCAGGATATGCTTTTTTTTTATTATCAAAAGTACAAAATAATAATACAAGAAACTCTTTGCTTCACAATTTTGTACTTTTGATAATTTACTGATCCAGGTGATTATTCCCATCGTAGGATATTTACAGTGTGTCTCTTTAATTCTCTTTCAACCAACTACAATTCAATACTGTACAATCACTCAACTGTTTTTCAAATTCCAAATTAATCATCATGTTGGGTCATTTTACCCTGTTCTAAATGCAAGGTAAAAAGACCAAATCCAAATAATAAATAAATAGTGTATGACGTTTTGGTAACAGCGTTGTTACTGAATTGTCACACACTATTTATTTATTTGGATTTGGTCTTATTACCTTGTGTTTATAATCCGGGCTTCACCCCGGGATTGACCCATGTGCATATCTACCCGAGTGATATATATTTAGATAAGATTTTTTTAAATAATTGTTTGTTATTAGCATTATCTATTTGTTTGCATCAACATAATTTAATCTAATCTTTGATAGAGGGCGCTGTTCGTGAGCTAAGTAGAATAATTTGAATACATAGTTTTAATAATTGATTTATATATATTTTTAAAATAGCCTATCGTCTTCCCCGTATTTTTTTTACCTATGTATGGAAATTATGGTTTGAATTAGTGAACTACTGCGAATTTGTATACCGGACATACAAACAAACAAACATACAAACATTGATTTTTATATATATATAGATATTCCAAATTGTGCTGCCATATCATTTACCCTGTTCTGAGAAATTCTCTTCATATCTTCTAATTCATTATTAGATTATGAAGCCAATCCTTCCTTGGTCTATCTACCACTTCATTCATCAAGGTGATATCTCTTCAGTATGGTCAATAAGGGATTAGTGGAGGAGTAGTATAAGTTGTCCATTTTCTACAGCCATTATCTGGGATAGAATCCTGCATTGGGCACTTTTTAAAGAAAAAATAATTGCTTCAATGGATCCCCTTTCATGCAAAAGTCCAACCATACCAGTCTTCTTCTTCTTTCTTATCTCCACTCAATCATATTACGGTATCAAGCTTGTAAAGTTGACAACCATCATGACTGGGTGAAGTAGAATGCGTCTGCCTTTGTCATTAAGACTGGGAGCACTACTCAGTAGCAGGCTGACTTAGATCCAAAAGAAATGGCCGCCTCTGACATGAGGAACAGACGCCATCTGCAGCCGCTCCTAACATGGAGTACAAACGCTGCTCATCCTGTATCCCTGGATTAGGAGCCCTTACAGGGTACTATCAGCCGGGCCAGCTGAACCCAGGTTTTTTAGCGAGCTTGTTACTGCCATACCAGTGAGTGCAAGTAACCATACAGGGTCTTGGCATACCTGTAAGTGCAAAAGTTGAACTACTTCCTACATGTATAGATATTGGTAAACCTGCAGTAGAAGCAATATGCATTATATGCACCACTTCACCTTGCTATTATCAAGGCCTTGTTACCATCCCTGTCTTGTATATTGAATGATCAGCAGTTTGATGTTCACCACTGGTATATGTGTTCCAGACTGTCATGTGTCATCTAGTCACCACTTGCTAGAAAGCCATGCCGTCAGCTCACCTTGCGCTGAAGGAGGAGGAGGTCATCAAGCTGGTGCTGGAGTTCCTTTCCAACCGGGAGCTCAGTATCTCCCAGCTGGCCTTGGAGAGGGAAAGTGGCATCATCAACGGGGCCTTCTCCAATGACATGCTCTTCCTGCGCCAGCTGATCCTGGATGGCCAGTGGGATGATGTCATCAGCTTTATCCAGCCGCTGGAGACCATTGAGAGCTTTGATGCCCACCACTTTAGGTACCTTGTGCTGAAGCACAAGTACATTGAGCTTCTGTGTATCCGCTCTGAGACAGGGCCAATGCCCAACCTGGAGAATGCTGTGGAGGAAGTGGTAAAATGTCTGGGGGAATTGGAGCATTACTGTCCTTCCAAGGAGGACTACAACAACCTCTGCCTGCTGCTGACCTTGCCGCGGCTTGCGGACCACTTCGACTACAAGAACTGGAACCCCAGCAACGCCCGCATGAACTGCTTCAAGACTGTGTGCCCCATTGTGGAGAAATTCCTGCCCCTGGTGGACAAGAAGGGGCAGGTGCCCCCCACCTCCAGGGGGGACCGACTCATCCAGCTGATCATCAAGGGCATCCTCTACGAGTCCTCAGTGGAGTACTGCCAGCAGCGGGCCACGTCGTCTTCACAGGAGTCCCACGAGATGAGCTTCACCAACCTCCTCCACACCTCCAGCCTCAATGATTCCGATCTCAGCTTGCTCTCCTGGCTTCAGAGCATTCCTCCGGAGACCTTCTCCTACCCCTTCGAACAAAAGAACCTCAGTGTCAACATGGAGCAGCTCCAGAAACCCTGCCTAGAAGCCTCCTGGTCTGAACAAATTCTGGTCACCCCAATAAAGCCAAAACTCTTCCCCCATTCTGCCACCCCCTTCACAAGGCTGAGGTCCGCTGACTTCATGTCCCGTTCCCTCACACCCCACATGGACACCCACAATAAGAATCTCATGGCTTTCTCCATGGTGGACCTCTCAAGCATGTCCAGGAGTCTGGCCAGCTTCCACCTCACCGGCAAGAAACTCATGAACACCTCAGTGGATAAGCTTTTTGAAGGTGGGGATGTCTTCAGCACCAGCTTCACAGGACCTCCAGGCTATCTTGGAGTCCCCCAGGGACAAACCTCAAGCATCCTTGGAGCAAAAGGCTCCTCCTTCCAATGCAGCCAAACCTGAACAGCCCCCAGCAACAACAAAGTCTGAAACAACCACCCCGAAATCAACCATCACAAGATCCAAGAAAGAGGAAGTCCACCACCCACCCAGTGAAAACCACGGCCAAGCCTCTCCAGACCTCTGGAAGGAGTTCCAGAAGCAAAGGCACAGCAGAGCACAGAGCCAGGAATACCTTCAAAGTTCTCCAGTTCCCCCTCCTTCCCCAGAGGTAGTGTCCAATCACCAGATCTCTTCCCTCCCTCATCAGACTCCACCCATATCCCACCAAGCCCCTCCTCTTTCTCATCAGACTCCGCCCCAACAGAGCTTTTCAACACCTCCTCCCGCCCACCATCATCATTCTCATCCTTCAGATATTGTAGCTGCAGCCAACATTCCACTGGGGGATGTCCGGCCGCCAGCCAAGTCTCTCTCCCGCAACACCACGCCCCTCCCCCATTCCTCCCCTGTCCTCCCGCAGAACGGTACTAGGGAGGTGGTCCATCCACCACGAGCTCCTCCAGACAAGGCTAAGAGGAATCCAGGATCCCACTTGGATGCCACTCCGATAGTCCCCACCTCCTACATCAGTCCTGGGTAGGTCCTCTCTCATTGCACAGAATTTGGTTAATCCCACCCTCTTCACATGGACCCCTCACAACCAAATCTTAAAAATTGGGATCACCCAAATATCACCAATCCCTATTTACCAAAGGAAAATTTCCAAAAAGAACTCTGCTATTTCATACTGACCAAACAGGCATTCACATACCCATAAGAATGCATACATAGACACACAAAGAACTGACTGAAATGTTCTTTCCAAATAAATTTGCATATGCACAAACATCCATACATACATACACACATGCCCATCCACACACATATATGACTAAAATGATCCAAATCACCATCATTTAACCACAGCCAGTTTAATCCACTCAGGACCTTCTCTCAAAGTTGTAGCAGCATGTTTAGAATGGAAGTATTAAAAGTCGGAGCAATAGAGGAGACCCCAGTTGGCAGGTCCATCGTTCAACCTGACAGGACATAATAAGTCCCGACGGACTCCGTGTCTGCTCCCGGTCTTTAAATAACTAATGAGGATCGTCTGCTACTCCATCAATAACCTAGCTTGGTCCCACTGGATTATTTAACCCGGAATGTATGCTACCGGCTGCCCCAACTTTTTAATATTTGTCATCATATGGATGACTCTTTCTGTCTCTCTTTTAAAACATCTCATCTTGAAAATTTCTTTTCTCTCTTTTAAAACATCTCATCTTGAAAATTTCTTTTCTCTCTTTTAAAACATCTCATCTTGAAAATTTCTTTTCTCTCTTTTAAAAGATCTCATCTTGAAAATTTCTTCTCCCCTAGAAAATTCTTCTCACCTAGAAATATGGATGTTTGCATCCCAAACATTTTATATTCAAATTTATAATTATTCTATAGATACAGTCCCAAATTGTTATCTCCATCAACCAGATTCAAGCCCAGAATTAAGCCAGTTTTTTTTTTTATATTCTCTTGCTTCACTAATATCTTGGGGGGTCGGTGGAAGGCTGGTTAAACCGTTTGGTTTTGACCACTACGACCCGGGTTCGATTCCCGCATTGGACACTTTTTATGTTTAAAAAAAAAAAAATGCTCCAATGGCCCCCCGATTCTTGCAAAAGTCCAACCCCACCAGCGAGTGCAAGTAACCAAACGGGGCTCTGGCACATTTGTAAGTGCAAAGTCAAACTGCTTTCACATGTGTAGACGTGTGGTGCGCTTACAGTAAAAAGCAGTCGCTAACTACCCACCATGATTATCATGGCCTGTACCACGTGTACTAGGGATAAGCAAAAAAAAAAAAACTAATATCTTTTTTTGCCCAATTCTAACCCCATGATTGAGGGTCAATATTCAAACAGCACCTCTCTCCTTGATCATCATCCTGTAGTGCCAATATAAAAGTTTTCCATCACAGAATGGCATTTCACCTTCTTCTCTGAGAAATTTCTTTACCTCTTTTATTTATTTATTTTTTCATATATATTTTATTATGATGCATTAGCGTAGGGTTCACCACTGATGAGCCTGGCCCTCCCATTAATTTTTGCATTGCAGTAAAGGCAGTAGAAATTGTTTTATTTTTAAAAAGAATCATATGCATCTATAATAGTTTGGAATTTTGATATATTTTATTAATCCAGACCATATTCTTTTACATAATTAAACCAATCCTTGGTCTACCTACCACTCTTTTCATTTTTCATCATGGATCTCTCCACTATGGTCCCATTAGGGTTTGCTAAAGAGGGTTTTTTTTTTTTACTGTACATATAATATTCTAAACTTGTTCTAAAAAAGGTACAAGGACACAGCACACCATCTGTATATGAAATTTGGAAGAGAGCGAGAGAGATATGCACAAATTATATTTTTTTACAAAATAAAAAGACTTCTTACTATCATTTTTATGATTGAAAAATTATTGGGGGGGGGCTGCCTCATCAATGGTGAAAACTCCTAGTGGTTTTGCGCCAGTTTAATCTATCAGACCACTCTAATATCCAGCATAAAAATAAGCAGAATATTAAAATATACAAGTATCAGAGTCATAATCAACAATCAATCAATTCTGTCACCGTTTGCTTTTGTGAATGGAATAAATACTCAAATATGGCCATTTCTTATAATCATCGGTGGTTCAGTGGTAGAATGCTCGCCTGCCACGCGGGCGGCCCGGGTTCGATTCCTGGCCAATGCATTTTTTTTTTTTTTTTACAATTCTATATACAAGTATCAGAGTCATCAATTCTGTCATCGTTTGCTTTTGTGAATGTATGTAAATAATGGATTTCATATTTTTTATTAATTTTTGTTCTGGCCTTTATTTGTTTAAATCTCTTTTTAAAAATTGTTTAAAATGCAGTCGCAATCATTAGCGAACACACATGTTTGCCTAATATTTCCAAATGCTCTTTTATTTTTTTACAGAAAAATATTTACATGCCAGTATTTTGGATTAATTTTTTTATGAACCTATTTTTTTTTATTCTTACTGAGAAGATGGGCATCGCAGTCAGGATTCTTTACAGTCAGTCACTCAACTCAGGCAATTTCAAAGGTTAATTGGGGTTTGGTGGAAAAGCTGCCGTCTATTTAAACTATATTAATTTTGAAACAACTAAATGGATTGCAAAAAAAAAAATTAAATCAAATACCTAAACACTAATATAATACAATTTTTGCCATTACACTTTTTTTCCTGTAGTTTATGTGTTTCTTCTGTATTGCTATTCTATGGCACTTCTACTATTTATTATTGATGTACTTTCAGTATGAAGGATATTTCACTCGGGGGATTTCTCGGGCGAAGCCGGGTCATTCTTCTAGTCCCAATATAATATTAAAGAAACTTGATAGATTAAACTGGGGAAATTGCTGGGAGAGTCAGACCCTCTCTCCCAATCATTTTTCCAATGCAGAAAGGACAGTAGAAAGTTGTTTAACTTTGTAAAAAAAAGGAAACTTCACACTGAATAGTTTCAAATTTCATATGTTGTTAAAAGAGGGCTACATAATATTGTGAGCTTCCTCAATTTTCTGACATCATTTAAAAATGAATTTAACCTCAGTATATTGTGTGTATGTTGCAGTTCTTCACCTGTTTCATCAATGTACCAAGGCCCCATAATGGTAAGTACATTTTCTTTTTTCACAAACACCACAAACATTCACAATCTCTAATGGTTATAAATGTTCTATTCTTGAGAGATATGAGTTTAACCTGTCTATAGTGCCCCCTCTTGGGACTCACCAAAATAGGGTGCTATAGACAGGTCACTTTTAATGTAAATCGCATCGTACTACGTATTTAAAATCGGGCGCTATAGAGAGGGAGGCGCTATTTAGAGGGGGGCGCTATAGACAGGTTTCACTGTATATCAATATTTAAAAAAAAAAAGACAATAAGTTAATGTCTTCTTAGATTATCTGTTTATTTATTTGGATATCATGAAAATGAAGAAAAATCTTGACAGAATCCAAATACAGTAGAACTACCTCTCTGTAAAGGACAACACCTAGTTACAGAGCCAATGTATCCTTTAGGGAAAGGTGTCTTATTACTGGAAAGTTGCTAAATAGTAAAAATGTTCATTTTGGTGATGAAATTTGTCCTTTATAAAGATTTGTCCTCTCATGTTGTTTTGTTAGTCACTAATACTATTGTTAAAAAGTACTAATTTATAACACATTAAAGTAATTGCCAACTTCTATTCGACCATGATTGTCATGGCCTGTACCACATGTGCTAGGGATAATTAAAAAAAAAAATTATTATCAAGAAAATTTATATTTGTAAAAGCTTGGAAAGATTTTTATTCTTCATTCAAATTTATAAAAATATTCTTCCTTTGTGCAGTGTAGAACTGATGTTGGTGTTATGACTGAGATTTTTTAAACTGAAGGGAAACATCTGCAAGATATCACTTGTTCTATTTATGCAGCAAGGATCAATTAAAGAAGTCCAGAGCTCTATAAAAATAACTGTTAATGTCTAGTGACGGATATTGTGATAAATTATCTTTCCAGTTATGTAAATATGATTGTTCAATGTTGCATATTCAATGAGGAGAGATAACGATCTATTGTTTTATTGTTTATGTTGTTTATACATATTCTTCAAGTGTCTCTCCCATATAGATTGAGGATACTTTAATGAGAAATTAAACATGACAATTTGGGAAAAGTGTATTTTTCATTGCCACTTTTTTCAGTCTCGTTGTCTTAAGTTTCAAATCCATACAGGGTTTCCAGACTTAAGTCTGATCATCTACGGACAATGACTTTCCAGAATGGTTGCAAGGTTTTCCCACTATGTACTAAGTGCAATTCTCAACATGCAACCACAAAACACATTATTGACTGTAAACGAAAAAATTGCGCTACAAAATTTGAAAATAAAACTACAACCTTTCGCAATAAGTTTATAATAAAAGAAACTTATTGCGAAAGGTTGTAGTTTTATTTTAAAATTATTGACTGTATTGACTCGTCCATTGATGAGCTCTACTCTTCCCCGGCAGACACCATCAAAAGTCTCAAGCTTTACAAGCTTGATACCTTAGTGTGATTGAGTGGAGATAAGAAAGAAGAAGATCCATACAGGAAAACTGATAAACCTAACAAGAACTTTAAGCCACTTTTTATTTAGTTTTTTTTTCCCTTACTTTTCGTGACTTTAGTTTTTTATTAAGGGCTTAAAATATATATTTGTTTTATTTCAATAAATGTGCAGTACTTACTCAATCTAAATGTGCAAATTTGTATAAAAATTGTCAAACATATTTTATCCAAGATTTTATTATCCCTATTACACGAGATACAGGCCATAATCATTTTGGGTAGAATTTTGCGAAGGCTTTTACTGTAAGTGCACTACAGGTCTACACATGTGAAAAGCAGTTTATCCAAGATATAGAATACTCAATCAAAGAAATGGAACTATCTTATAACAAATTTTCTTTTACAAATGTTTATATCACTAGCGTTACAGCAATGGAAATGCAATAGAGCCTCCATGAGAGGACATTCCCGCTAGTAGATACCTCTTTACAAAGGACAGTTTTCATCACCAATACTAATTACTATACCATTACTCTAAAGATGGAAAATTTTGCCGGGAGGAAATTGATCCATGGAAGCATAGGGTGCCTCTCCCGTCAAGATAGATAGCGTCAGGTTTTGACGTTTATTTTGACGGGAGAGGCGCCCTATGTTTCCATGGATACCATTACTAGTTAGTAACTCTCTAGTAAAGAGAACACCTCTCCCTATAGGACACGTTGGGTGTCTTTTAGAGAGAGCTTGCTTTACTGTATTAGGAGGGGAGAGAGCTTGCTTTACTGTATTAGGAGGGGAGAGAGCTTGCTTTACTGTATTAGAAGGGCCTGGCTCCATACAGGAAAGCTGATCAACCAAACTAAATATTTAAACAGCCTTTAGAACCTCCCTTAACAGACACTAGTGCTATTGATGAGGCACAATTAGGATTGTAGATTATAAACACAAGGTAATAAGACCAAATCCAAATAAATAAATAGTGTGTGACGTTTCGGTAACAGCGTTGTTACCATCTTCAGTCAAACGCTGTTACCAAAATGTCACACACTATTTATTTATTTGGATTTGGTCTTATTACCTTGTGTTTAGACACTAGTGCTAGTTGACAGCTCTAAACAATGGACAGTTTTATCACACAAAATTTTTCTTCCATTGGAAATACATTAGCGTTAGTAAACAACCCTGCTAATTGACTCATCCAAACAACAGACATTTTCCCAAGTGGTGAACCCTCCAAGTGTTTTTGGTATCAACCATATTGCTGTGAGATTGTATGCAGGTATCCAATATTGAGTTCATTCTCTCTGCCTATATATCTGGAATTTGAAAGGAATTCTTGGCTAAGGTATTTAATGAATATATGGATATAAGTTTATAGAATAGGAGTGGCTGCACATGGCGTCTGTTCCTCATGTTAGAGGCGGCCATTTCTTTTGTAGCTAAGTCGGCCTGCCACTGAGTAGTACTCCCAGTCTTAATGAGAAAGGCAGACGCATTCTACTTCACCCAGTCATGAATGATTTAGTGGAGATAAGAAAGAAGAAGAAGTTTACAGAACAGTAGAAATATACATAGATACTTGCATCATATGCAGTTCTCTTTCATTAATAAATAACAAAAGGCCTGTTTGGTATTGCCTTATGTTGAAATACACTCATTAACAAAACTTGAAGAAGCTTCATCTTTTGATGTCGCTGGTCATCTATTTTTTGAAGGAAACAGAGGCAATTTTGTTCACACTTGGTTATCTCATGTATCTTCAATAAAGGCCAATGTAACATATTTCTGAGTTATTGTCTGAATCCTGATATACATGCTAATAGGTACAACTTCCTTAAGTTTTATTAATGAGTGTACATCTGTTGAGAGACATTTAAAAAGTAAAAAAAAAAACCTCCACCCTCCCCTATATTTGGCCCTACATTACCCTAGATAATAGAAGGTAATATAACTCCCTCTGCCCATTTCCTTAACTTTGACATATCCATGAAAGATCACTAAGGAAAAATAAATAACAATATTTTCCATAATTTTACCTTCCCTCCCAGCCAGTACAGGAATAGAAATAAATTTGAAAAAATTGTCAGAAGGCTGGATGGTCTTTCTATTTTTTTTTTTTTTCTATGAGCCCCAATATCCCCCGTCTGCTGAAGCATACCTATCAGCTATCTATTGGCAATGAAGGAAAATTACACGCCAGGTTCCTGGTTCCTTGAAGTGTCCTTCCCTCTCTTATGGTTTATGTTGAACCAAATTGGTTCTCTTCTTTGGTTTGTCTATTGTGGTTCATCTCATACAGGATTCTCCCATATAGGTAAACAAAAGTAAACATATCAGTTATCTATAGAAAGTGGAGATTAAGATCAACCTCTTTCTTCAAGTTGGATCCATCATTTTTGTTATGTTTTTGTCTGTACTGTTTTCCATAATTTGTGAAAAGTTAATGTATTGGGATAAGTGTTCTTTATAAAGACTTTTTGTTGTTATATTGGTTCCTCTTTCTTTGTATTATGCTTACTTGATCCAACTTTCCCTCACAGGTTTCACCTTGACTTTTGGTTTGTATTTGGTACCAACTTGGTTCTCCCTTCCCTCCCATTGTGCATGCACTTGTAGTGACCAGCAGGCACAAAAATATCATGCCACAAAAATGACTTAGAGTTGATATCCATACAACCATCCTGTAATATGTTGCCAATGGAAGTAGACAATATGTAGATATGAAATAGAATAGAAGACATGAAGTTGTCAAGAAGTCCAGGTTATGCAGAGCATGTGCCATGTTTCATACTTTCAGACTTAGTAGTTAAATAGAAGTAACCCCCGTAAAATCTCAGACTCTTCTGATGTTTTTTTTTTTTTTTCAGATTTCATCTTCAATTTGTATTCTGCTTATTATTATTATTTATTTTTACTTCTCACTTATTTGGTTTGTGCTGTGTTAACACAGTTTCTACCTTCCCATATCATTGGATGGAGAATGACATTATAGAGGGCTACATACTGTTCGTTTTTCTAGTGTTATTGTGTGAGAGAGATTCTATTTTAACATCTCATACCCACAATACCCTGATCAGGCGGCGTTTTATTCATTATATATGTTCTTCTGTAGAAAAACAGAGATTTCCAAAAGCTTGAGACCTTTTTAATAAAATAAAAAGAAACTCATCTCGGGGAAATCTTTTTAATTGTTTAATTATAATGTCCAGGAGGTTTAAATCAATTGATGTGACGTATTTACAGTACAAGCAGTCACAGCCCTCTACCCCCAGCTTTCTACATGTGTAGACATGTGGTGTACTTACAGTACAAGCAGTCACAACCCTCTACCCACAGCTTTCTACATGTGTAGACATGTGGTGTACTTACAGTACAAGCAGTCACAACCCTCTACCCCCAGCTTTCTACATGTGTAGACATGTGGTGTACTTACAGTACAAGCAGTCACAACCCTCTACCCACAGCTTTCTACATGTGTAGACATGTGGTGTACTTACAGTACAAGCAGTCACAACCCTCTACCCACAGCTTTCTACATGTGTAGACATGTGGTGTACTTACAGTACAAGCAGTCACAACCCTCTACCCCCAGCTTTCTACATGTGTAGACATGTGGTGTACTTACAGTACAAGCAGTCACAACCCTCTACCCCCAGCTTTCTACATGTGTAGACATGTGGTGTACTTACAGTACAAGCAGTCACAACCCTCTACCCCCTGCTTTCTACATGTGTAGACATGTGGTGTACTTACAGTACAAGCAGTCACAGCCCTCTACCCACAGCTTTATACATATGTAGACATGTGGTGTACTTACAGTACAAGCAGTCATAACCCTCTACCCACAGCTTTCTACATGTGTAGACATGTGGTGTACTTACAGTACAAGCAGTCACAACCCTCTACCCACAGCTTTCTACATGTGTAGACATGTGGTGTACTTACAGTACAAGCAGTCACAACCCTCTACCCACAGCTAACTACATGTGTAGACATGTGGTGTACTTACAGTACAAGCAGTCACAACCCTCTACTCACAGCTTTCTACATATGTAGACATGTGGTGTACTTACAGTACAAGCAGTCACAACCCTCTACCCACAGCTAACTACATGTGTAGACATGTGGTGTACTTACAGTACAAGCAGTCACAACCCTCTACCCACAGCTAACTACATGTGTAGACATGTGGTGTACTTACAGTACAAGCAGTCACAACCCTCTACCCACAGCTTTCTACATATGTAGACATGTGGTGTACTTACAGTACAAGCAGTCACAACCCTCTACCCACAGCTAACTACATGTGTAGACATGTGGTGTACTTACAGTACAAGCAGTCACAACCCACTACCCACAGCTAACTACATGTGTAGACATGTGGTGTACTTACAGTACAAGCAGTCACAACCCTCTACTCACAGCTTTCTACATATGTAGACATGTGGTGTACTTACAGTACAAGCAGTCACAACCCTCTACCCACAGCTAACTACATGTGTAGACATGTGGTGTACTTACAGTACAAGCAGTCACAGCCCTCTACCCACAGCTTTCTACATATGTAGACATGTGGTGTACTTACAGTACAAGCAGTCACAACCCTCTACCCACAGCTTTATGCATGTGTAGACATGTGGTGTACTTACAGTACAAGCAGTCACAAGCCTCTACCCACAGCTTTCTACATATGTAGACATGTGGTGTACTTACAGTACAAGCAGTCACAACCCTCTACCCACAGCTTTCTACATATGTAGACATGTGGTGTACTTACAGTACAAGCAGTCACAACCCTCTACCCACAGCTTTCTACATATGTAGACATGTGGTGTACTTACAGTACAAGCAGTCACAACCCTCTACCCACAGCTTTATGCATGTGTAGACATGTGGTGTACTTACAGTACAAGCAGTCACAACCCTCTACCCACAGCTTTCTACATATGTAGACATGTGGTGTACTTACAGTACAAGCAGTCACAACCCTCTACCCACAGATTTCTACATGTATAGACATGTGGTGTACTTACAGTACAAGCAGTCACAACCCTCTACCCACAGCTTTCTACATATGTAGACATGTGGTGTACTTACAGTACAAGCAGTCACAACCCCTCTACCCACAGATTTCTACATGTATAGACATGTGGTGTACTTACAGTACAAGCAGTCACAGCCCTCTACCCACAGATTTCTACATGTATAGACATGTGGTGTACTTACAGTACAAGCAGTCACAACCCTCTACCCACAGTTTTCTACATGTGTAGACATGTGGTGTACTTACAGTACAAGCAGTCACAACCCTCTACCCACAGATTTCTACATGTATAGACATGTGGTGTACTTACAGTACAAGCAGTCACAACCCTCTACCCACAGCTTTCTACATATGTAGACATGTGGTGTACTTACAGTACAAGCAGTCACAACCCTCTACCCACAGCTTTCTACATGTGTAGACATGTGGTGTACTTACAGTACAAGCAGTCACAACCCTCTACCCACAGCTTTCTACATGTATAGACATGTGGTGTACTTACAGTACAAACAGTCACAGCCCAATATTATGAGTATATACTCCCTAGGTTAAACAGCCAACCATCTATTGCTGTAAATGTAAAAAAATTCCTTATTCGGAAAATTTGCTTTTTTTTTCCTTCCATGACCTGAGACCATCCTTTCCTGCCTCCACAACATTTGTCACCCACTCTTTTTGTTCCTCGATAATCCTCCTTCCTTAAAGCTAAATGGACTTATAATGGACAGCAGAAAATAAGTTGGGTGATTAAATTTGCCATTTTGTTCTTTTTTTTTTTTTTGGCCCCGTGCCACAGCGTGGATTCTCTATTGTTTTATTTTGTTTGTGCACCCAATGGCTTGACAGCCATAATTGGGTTTTGTGTTTAACTAATACCCTGTTATGTAATCTGCCTCATTTATGTCTGATTATACGAGAAGATTTTAGTTAGCAGATGTTGTTGATGTATAATTAAAGTCGAAATTTAGTTGATATTTATTCCGAAAGATGGGGCTTTGCCATCTAAAAAAGCTTCTTTAAGTGGCTCAGGGCATGTCCTTCCATTCATTTCAACTGTCCGACCTAATTTCCTTTACTTTCTTATTTTTCTTTCTCTCTTTTCATGGACATAACTTAAGGATGCCTTGAATGACCAATTCTTTGGTCGTTGAGGTACAGCTTGCACCACGCTGATGAGGGCCAACAGCCCGAAACGCGTCCGTGGTTAGATTTTCTTGATTAATCAAGAATGGGTATTTGGCCAATTCTGGAATAATTAAAAATCAACGAGAATAGTTGATATTTATTCCGATAGATGGCGCAAGCCGTCAGCAACTTTCAGTTGCACGATAAGGAGATGCCCTTTTTTCATAACTTAAGGAAGTCGTACCTTCTGTGTATCAAATACCTTTTAGAGTTATTGTAACTTCCGTATGTTTTGTCCATGAGTGTACATGGGGGTCGGTCGAAGGATGGTCTAAACCGTTGGTTTTCGATCGCTACGACCCGGGATCGAATCCCGCATTGGGCACTTTTTTTTCTAATTAATAAAAAAAAATGCTCTAATGGTCCTCCGATTCTTGAAAAAGTTCAAACCTACCAGCGAGTGCAAGTAACTAAACGGGGCTCTGGCATATTTGTAAGTGCAAAGTCGAATTGCTTTTCATATGTGTAGACATGTGGTGCACTTACAGTAAAAGCAGTCGCTACTCTACCCACCATGATTCATGACCTGTACCACGTGTACTAGGGATAATTAAAAAAAAAAAAAGAGTGTACATGGCATGTTCCCCCGATGAGAGCGATGGCATGGTCCACCGTATAGATGCAGAGATGCAAGTCCGCCCAATGATGGAAAACGCCTCCGTGGACGGACGCAGGAGTGGGCGAGCGACAGGTCGCCTAAATGCTAGGCGATGCAGTCTGTCAGGGCCGATGCCGAGAGGGCAAAATGTGCAGAGAGAGTTCCCTAGATTCAATTCTGAATGATCATTTACCTTTATTTCAAATCCATGTCACTTCCTACCATCGCTTATTGGCATCTTTTCGATAAGTGGACGTCGTTTCAGAGACACTGTTTACCGTTATTTCAACATTCCAACGTCATTTTTTCACGTATCTCTATCTCTCTCTGAACACCTGGAAGTCAGCCAAGCAATATAGGAAACTTGTTCCCGTGGTCAATTTGAAGCGATGTGGCCTTTATTGCCACCCTAGCTGCAATGTCACGCCTCAATACCACCACATAAACACAGGTCTGCTAGACTCCCGTTTTCGACAGCCAATACCTGAATTCGAAGTCCGCATTGTGTGATATTAAACAAAATTGCTTTAATGGTCTCTCTGATCCTTGCACAAGTTCAACCCAACCAGTGAGTACAAGTAACCAGACAAAGCTCTTGATACCTTATAAATGTAAAAATTTGAGATGCTTCTACATGTGCAGTAGACTTGTGATATACTTACAGTATAAGTAGTCACAGCCCCATTCATCATAACCACTATATGTATTTGGAACATACAACACCGACGCTTAATTGATATAGAATAACATTTTGTGGTGCAAAGTCGAACTGCTTTTCACGTGTGTAGACATGTGGTGCACTTACAGTAAAAGCTGTCGCCTACTTCTACCTACCATGGTAATCATGGCCTGTACCACGTGTACTAGGGATAAAAAAAAAAAAAAACATTTTAGTTTGTTTTGTTGTGGCCTTTAACCCTTTCCGCCCATCAGCTCTGCGTGCGGCTAGCCACGTACATAATCAATAGCAGGAAGTAAATATAGGTCGCTCCAGATCAACATTGGTATAAGGTATCTTTATTGTAACCCCGGTACGTATCATTGGCCGATCGATACATGAGCGTGTTTGGACGTCGTTCCAGTCAACTCAATGTGCTCCTTCCACGTACCCTTCACTCACGATGTGTCCACACAATCGATATGAACATGTCGTTCAACGTTCGATTGTCCGCTTTCGTATATATATATAGCAATAACGCGCCATCTATATAATACAAGATTTAATCTACCAGACCGCTTCTTTAGAGCTCTAATACTCTATTGGATGAGCCTTCCCAAGCCCTCCCAATGTAATTTTTTAATCGCGGTAAGGACAGTAGAAGTTTGATTCATCTGTGAAAAGAAACATTCGCGTCTTGGTGTTTTCATTTGTATTATATATCTATATGTACATACATGTATATATATCTTCATTCGTTGTCGTGTCTCCCGAGGGGTCCACTCTAAATCTCTTCTGCAATCCACTTGTTTTCTTTTACCTCCAGTTTTCAACTCAAAATCCCATAATACGTCATTTTTTCGGGTAGTGAAATTTTCTCTGAAATGTTCGAAAAATTCGCTCTCAGCAGGATTTGTCAAAATGGTCGAAAATTTGACGAGCAGGCTCTTTAAAGTTAGTTAAAATTTGCGGAGCGGTTTAATTGAATTTGATGAAAATTCTAGGAGAGAGTAGTCTAGGGAAAAAATGAAATTTTGCTGAAATAGTCTTGCAAAAATTAATTAAAATTTTCGCTGAGTATTTAGCTAAAATTGATTAAATTTCGCTGGATAGTTTCTTTAAATTAATGAAAATTAACGGACTTGTGTCTTTATTATGATAAAAAAAAATTCGCCAATTTGCCTTTAAAATTGATGAAAATTTGCGGAGCAGTTTCTTTAAAATTGATTAAAATACGCGAAGCATATATTTACGTTAACTTTGATTAAAATTCCAGGAACCAATCGCCCCAGCAATAGTCTTGTACAGCATAAAGCTTGTGCTAAATTTTCGTCAATTTCCGTGCTACCACGCCGCCACGATTATCTTCGAAGCTGTCAGCGAAAATTACGGCGTCCATTTCCTACCACCATCTTCACGTACGGTTCACGCACGATATACCCGTCGATATACGAGAGTCATTCCAGGTTCGATTCTCCCTCGTTTAGCTTGTTTTTTTCCTTCTTCGCTGAGGGTCTGACGACCAATTGATATCCGGATGGTCAACCATCCCCATCTGCTGCCCCCTCCATTTACTGCGCGGCTCCCTCCCTTTGTTCCCCAATCTTCCATCTACGCCCACACATTTCAGTTTGTTCACTTAAAATTTCGAAATGTTGTTCTCTGTAGCTCCGCGACAAGTTAAACCTTGTCTTGAGCGTTGTCATCCCTCTTTCGTTTCTTTTTTTACCCCCCGGAGAAAATGGCACGTATACTCCAGATATAAAAAAACCTACTTTATAATAATCACAAGGTGAAAAGATCAAATCCAAATTTAAAATGTTATGTATCTAATAGAGATAAGGTACAATTTGGATTGTACTTAAAACCCTCAAAGTGAATATTTGTAAAATACATACTTTTTTTATTTTTATTTTGGATTTGTTTATTTTTACTTTTGATTATCTTCTATAATCCTAATTTTAGCTCACACATCACTTTAACATACATATATTATTCTCGTTGATTTTTAATTATTCCAGAATTGGCCAAATAACCATTCTTGATTAATCAAGAAAAGATAACCACGGACGCGTTTCGGGCTGTTGGCCCTCATCAGCGTGGTGCAAGCTGTACCTCAACGACCAAAAAACTGGTCCTTCAGGCATCCTGGAAAATCATGAAACGGGTAGTTAAGGCCAGAATTGCGTGAGACCGCGACATAATGTGAAAAAAATAGAACAAATGTGACATTTTTATACATATATTTGTTCAATTTATATTTGGTCTTTTCTCAGCCTTATGATGCATATCTATAATCCAAACTGTGCCCCTCATCCTAATGGAATTCTCCATATTCCACATTCTCGGTGTAAGTTCAAGACGACCCCTACACCACGCTGCCCCTACTATTGATATAGGTTCCTCTAAATTTCTCAAACTCACTTGAGATTTTCTTGTTCATTCGCTAAAATCCTTTAGATTACATAAATACACTTATGGACAAAACTAAGGGAATGGAAAGTATTTGGTGTCACCGATCGACTGTTTTCTTTCTTTTTTTTTTTTTTTCGAAGGAGACTGAGGCAATTTTGTTCACACATGGTTATCTTATGTCTCTTCAATAAAGGTCACTGTGTATCAAATGTCTTTCAGAGTTATTGTCTGAATTCTGATAGACATGATAAAAGGTACAACTTTCTCAAGTTTTGTCCATGAGTGTAGTCTCATTGTACAATTTAGGAATTGTCCATTTTTTGTATTTAAGACACCATTTTTTAATGGCCTATAAGTTTATTTCCACAGTTTCCTCAAACATCCCTATCCTGTATTATTGATTTAGGTAAACCCCAGGTTTCTCGAGTCGCCAACGACACGGGTTATCCTTAAGTTCCAAGTCTTTTTTGTTTAACTTACAATGAAAGCAGATGTCCAATTCAATAGGTGACGTCAAGCAGGTTTATTTCTTGGAAAAAGTTCCAGGGATGCCAGTATTCCTTAACACATGCAGACTGTATAAGAAAATCAGCCTATTACAATAGTAGAGCGGTAGTTCTGGGAGATTTAACTGGCGATACCACTGGAGAGGGTTCACCACTGATGAGTCACACGCGCTTCCATTTTCAATTTTTATTCATTTAAGTATAAGAGGTCTGTTAGAAATTGTTTTAAATTTACCAAAAAAAGGTAACGTTAAAAATGTTTATACTTTCATATTTTAAAATTGTTCGTACTTCAATTATTAAATGCATGTGTATGTGTGTGTTTTTTCTCAATTTGAGCTCTCTTGGTAAACAGTTAAGTAAAATGCATACCTACCTTTAACGAGCGCATTCAAGTTCTGGTTTCAACGGTACAGAAATATGTTCACAATTAAATAAAATAATCTCTCTGTATAAGTTGAAAACATCAGACTCCCAAGTATAAGTTTCTTTCTTTAAAATTTTAATTTACAAATATCTAGCTTTGTGCCCGAAGTGAAAAGTGTTTAATGTCACGTCACTGGTCGTCTTGTTTTTTATTTGTTTATTTATTTTTCTGAGACAGAGGCAATTTACACATGGCTATCTCGTGTGTATTCAATAAAGGTCACTGTGTATCAAATATCTTTCAGAGTTATTCTCTTAATTCCGATATACATGTTATATAAAAGTTTCAAGTTCCTTAAGTTTTGTTCAATGAGTGTATTTTATTTTATTCTTTTTGAAATAAGAGATTTTGCCTTTATTCAACTTGAGGCCAGTTTATTTATTAATCCATTTGGATATCTCCATAGTAACAGACTGGGGTCTTCTACACGACGTTTTCTGATTGGTTCGACCGGTTAATTGCGATGGTTAGTTTGTGATTAGTTCTCAAGGTCGTCCATAGATGGCGCTAGCTGCCCACCTCTTCCTCTACATCGATCTATCTAACCTTCTTCGCCTTACCAGAAGAAATATTGTGTGGAGAGAGATTGAGATATTAAAGATATCTCTTTTTGCTCCTTGAGCTCTTTCTCATCAATCCATAGATTGGTTGGTGACCGACAGTATTCCTGTCCTATCTATAGCTATGCTATCATAGGGTCTCTTTTACCGAAATTATCCGTCAACTCATTATTCTCGGGTTTTATCTTCACGGTCTTCATTCCATACTCCAATCATTCATACTTCTAATATCTTGCATAATGCAGGGAAATGTGGCAAAAATTGGTTTGATAAAGTATTATATTATTATATGGTATTATATATACATTACTAAGAGAGAGAGTAGTGGTGATGTGTGGTGGTTGTAAGAATTCATTAATACATTAACATATCATTTTCGGACCCCAAAATATTCAAATTAGTTTGTTATTGAGCTAATTTGTATAAGATTTGAATAGAGTACATGCATTGAGATTTGCTCAATAACGAAACAATTTGTATACGATTTGAATTGAATACATGTTTTGCGATTTGCTCAATAACGAACAAATTTGTATACGATTTGAATTGAATACATGTTTTGCGATTTGCTCAATAACGAACTAATTTGTATAAGATTTGAATTGAATACATGTTTTGAGATTTGCTCAATAACGAACTAATTTGTATAAGATTTGAATTGAATACATGTTTTGCGATTTGCTCAATAACGAACCAATTTGTATAAGATTTGAATTGAATACATGTTTTGCGATTTGCTCAATAACGAACTAATATGTATAAGATTTGAATTGAATACATGTTTTGCGATTTGCTCAATAACGAACTAATTTGTATAAGATTTGAATTGAATACATGTTTTGAGATTTGCTCAATAACGAACTAATTTGTATAAGATTTGAATAGAATACATGTTTTGATATTTGACGACAAAAAGAAACACCCTCTGGTAAGTGCAAATCGAATTGTTTCTACATGTGTAGACATGTGATGCACTTAGAGTAAAAACGAACTCAATTCTCTCACTACCCATAGCTTACTACGTGTGTAGACATGTGGTATACAGGCAGTAACACCCCTCTATCCACTTCTACTACATGTTTAGACATGTGGTACATATGCTTATACTAAAACCTACCCACCATGATTATCATGGCCTGTATATCATGTGTTTTTTGGATAAGTAACAGACTATTGTTTAAATGGAGGATTTGGAGAATGGCTTGAAGAAGCGTCCTTCAGATGTAACGAAACTGTTACCCAGCAAGAAGGAAAGAAATAGAACGACTTGTTGAAGAAAAGGACGAAGCATAACGTCCCAATATTAAGTGATTGTAATGCTGTCCGTGTATCGACTTACCACGTTATCTCTAGGGGAAACTTTGCACAGTACTGGGAGCTTGTGTCCAGCTTGCTTTATTACTGGTGAACCTCCATTATACAGTTATCTGTACTTCGTGAAGTTATGGGAGTTTTGGTGGAGTGATGGTTTCTGCGTGCTTAAGTAACGACAATATTCCGACATGTATAACGCCTACTTGTTTAATTGAGAGATGGGACAATCCCAAACATCTTGGCAATTTATAAAACAATGAAAATATAAAAACGTCCGATTGGCACGTAGAAAAGTGGAGTTAGACAAACATGAAGTTGACAAATCAATTTATTTTTGATCCAAACAATAACCAATCAACGTGGATCTCAGTGGAAGAATTAGCGATGCTAATAGGGGTCTGTGACAGGAGTGACGTCCAGTTGCAGATTACGCAAAGTAGGGAGGCTTGACGGCTACCTACATGTGCTGATCCACGTGGTGCGTCCTGGGCGTCTCTTAACCAGAGTACGGCTAACGTGGACAGCTTGTCGGACAGACTGGAGAGACAGCTATGTCCTGGTTACCTTTGGGGACCGGTGGTAACCTTGATATTATTGTACTGGAACACCATCTTTCTAATGTAAAATGAGTACAACTAGCAAAATACCATGCGAAACCGAGCTAACGGCCGGCACCCAAACAATTACCAACTTGTTATTTATTTGACTTACCCAGGCTTCTGGAGCGTACAGAAGTCGCTAACTAAACAGTTTATTTCCCCAGCATGCACCATTTACTTTATGCTAACTCTACACGCCTTACTCTCTACAAAGGTTTATGATACAAGGTTATATAAAGCAATAACGTACCATCTACTTATATAATTGCCTTATTCTGTCTGTGTGAAGTTCACTGTGTGAAGTTCACGGATAGATTTTGGTCAGAATGGATAAAATAAAAAAAAGTGTCAAGGGATGGGAATCGAACCCACGACCTTCCGCTTACCGGGCAGATGCCATGACCACTAGGCCACATGACCACAATTTATAATTGTAACAAATAGTATTTGAATCAAAACATTCAATCGGGTAAAACACGGGCGTTGCCCGGGTCATTCGGCTAGTCTATATATAAGAAATGAAAGTATTTAAACACGAATCTTTTCTTTTTCACACAAATCAAACTTCTACTGTCCTTACTGTGATGAGAAATATTGGGCATTGAAGGTTGGAATCTCAGAAATGGTATTCAGTCAAACCAATGCACATAAGCTTTTAGGACACAATTACATATAAATATTTGCATCGAACAATGCTCTTCCTTTCTTTTTCACACAAATCAAACTTCTACTGTCCTTACTGCGACGAAAAAATATTGACCATTGTGAAGAGTGGAATCTCAGAAATGATATTCAGGCAAACCAATGCACATAAGCTTTTAGGACACAATTACATATAAATATTTGCATCTAACAATGCTCTTCCTTTCTTTTTCACACAAATCAAACTTCTACTGTCCTTACTGCGATGAAAAAATAGTGGGCATTGAAGGGTGGAATCTCAGAAATGATATTCAGTCAAACCAATGCACATAAGCTTTTAGAACACACAGTAGAATTACATATAAATATTTGCATCGAACAATGCTCTTCCTTTCTTTTTCACACAAATCAAACTTCTACTGTCCTTACTCTGATGAAAAATAGTGGCCATTGAAGGATGGAATCTCAGAAATGGTATTCAGGCAAACCAATGCACATAAGCTTTTAGAACAGTAGAATTACATATAAATATTTGCATCGAACAATCCTCTTCCGAGAACAATAAGGACAAACAGTAGAAATTTGATGTGTGTGAAAAAGAAACATTCATTCTTAAATACTTTCATTTCTTATACAAGGTTATATATATATTAAAAATAAAGAGAGCCTATCCTGACCACGAGCACATGTGCTTTTTAGATGGCAGAGCGCCATCTAGTGGAGCAAAAATAAACTAAACGTTTATTTAACTTGCTCCGTGATATTTAGCCAACCCAATTTCTTGATAAATCAAGAAATGCCATCCACGAACACGTTTCGCGCTGTTGACGCTCGTCAGCGTGGAACGTGTACCACTGCGACCAAAAAGATTTTATATATGAAGAAGGAATCAACGACGAGTTTCTTTTATTTGTGCGGTGTAATCGGCAAGCTTTCGGAATATAACGTCCTTCAACAGGCTACTAAATTGCTAAGTCCGAAAGCTTGCTGATTATACAGCACAAATAAAATACAACTCGTCGTTTATTCCTTCTTCAAGATGATGTCTGACGAATCCTTCTCTTGTAATTTGAAGGTTATATATGTTACATGGTTATTCTATATGGTGTAACATGTGATGGATAGAATCCTGTTAGATATGTAGCGATTTAATAAAATGAAAGAAGACAAGTTTCTTTAATCATTTAACGACGTAAGCTTTCGGGCAAAAACCCTTCAACAGGTAAGCTAAAGCATAAATACGACATTAACTGGGGCATGAGTGGTAGCTTGGTTTTTGGTTTAAGTTGGATAAAATTAAAGTTTGTTCACCTTTTTTATTTTATTCTGAAAAGTCGCCAACTACCCGGACCAACTACTAAGTTGCCTGTTGAAGGACATCATAGTCCAAAAGCTTGCAGATTATACAGCACAAAAAAACACGTCGCCGTAAACTTTGATTCCTTCAACAAGATGATGTCTGGCGATTCCTTCTCTTGTAATTTGAAGGTTGTTCCATTGTTGTTCTATATGGTGTAACATATGATTGATAGGATACTATTAACTGGGGCACATGTAGCTAGGTTTTGGTTTAAGTTGGATAAAATTAAAGTTTGCTCACTTTTTTTTTTTTATTCTGAAAAGTCGCCAACTACCCGGACTAACAACGTATTTATATGCGATAAAAATGCGGAGTAACAAAATATGCGAAATTAAAAATACCGGTGAATTTGTTTTAAAATATGTGTATGCGGTCTTTCTGCCACAATATTTTAAGTAGAGAAAAAAAAAAAACCTAAACATACACAAGTACAGTGTGGCCCATAAAAGTCCCGAACCCTTTTATTTTTTAATTAAAAATTATAAGGCAAACTAGAATAAAATAATTATAGTTTTTTTTTTCTAGTTAGCCTTTCAATTTTTAATTAAAAAATAAAAATGTTCGGGACTTATTGGGCGGGCCTCTCTGTATAATAATTACTTTGAACGTAAAATTTGAGAATATTCCATATTGGTGATATTTTGATAAATCTGCTTTGTACCCTGAAGTAACGATATTCAAAAAGTGTAAATTTTTGGTGTTAAACAAATAACATCGTATTGACAAATTGACGTTATTTTTCAAAGTAGCACATTTGTTTTGAAATGTTTTGTTAACAGAGATAGAAGTCACCTGATCCAGAAGTTTTGACTGAGAGAAATCAAGCTTGTGCACTGAAGGCATTCAGAAAATTGTGAATTTGTGAGAAACCTTTTTTGTTCTTGAGGGGAAAAAAGATATTATACAGCATAGTAATTTGTGAGGAAAGTGACTTGTAGCACTATACATATACACCCATGAACAAAACTTAAGGAAGTATACCTTTTAGCATGTATATCGGGATTCTGACAATAAATCTGAAAGATATTACAGCGACTTTTATTGAAGACACACGAGATAAACAATATACACTCATGGACAAAACTTAAGGAAGTTGTACCTTTAGCATGTATATCGGGATTCAGATAATAACTCTGAAAGATATTACAGTGACCTTTTTTGAAGACACACGAGATAACCATGTTTGTATACACACATGGACAAAACTTAAGGAAGTTATACCTTTTAGCATGTATATCGGGATTCAGACAATAACTCTGAAAGATATTACAGTGACCTTTTTTGAAGACACACGGGATAACTAAGTGTGAACAAAATTCCCTCTGTCTCCATAAAAAAACAGACGACCGGCGACATCAAAGACTTCCCACTTCCTTGAGTTGTGTCTATAAGTGTATATATTCCATAATTCTAAAATTGTAAAATTTGGCTTGCCCAATGAAAGGAGTATTTAAACCAAAAATGTAAATACGGGAGAAAATGGTATTTGCTCCGAGGATACGATATATTGTAGAATTGTGAATTAAATGGGGGGGAAAGTAACTTGTTCATTGCCGCGATGAAGTGTTTACACACTTCCTAGTCTATACACACACTCCCGCCAACACACGACTGCAGTTATTCTCGGCTTGTCTTGGAGACAGACCGACGTGTGGTAATTGGTGACAAGACGTTGCGTAAGGCTCCCACTCCACATCTTGACCTGGTTGTCGCGAGACTCAAGTGTACATCGTGTTTTGCTTGCGACATTCCTTGTGTTGACTCCATTTGCCTAAGTCCCTAAACACGTGTTTGGAATGTACAGGCCAGAGAGAGGGATGATGGTGAAATTGAAATTAAAGGAAAATATTGGAATCTATGGAAATGTAGATTTGGAGAATGCTAAATGAACCTATTACATTATTTATAGACATTCTATGAAGATGTTTTTTTTTTTCGTATATTTTTAGGAACAACTTTTTTTTTTTGGGCGTTCAAGTACAGCCTGCATCAAGCTAACGAGTGCCTACAGCCTGAAACACGTACTTGGTTGCCTTTTCTTAATTATCAAGAAAAGGTATTTGGCCAATATGTTGGAATAATTAAAGAGAAAAGTAGTTGATATTTATTCCGATAGATGTCGCAAGCCATCAGCAACACTCAGTTGCATAATCAGATAATGATGATTTTTCCCATGAAGAGTTGTGCTTACAGAAGAAATGAAAAGAATGACCTGTAAAGAGGAATCAACTAAAAGCTCCATTTGACAAAACGCCATTCGTTACCTTGTAATTCTTAATACATTCAAACTACAGAGTGTAATTTACTTTTAAACTAACAATTTGAAAAGTTGTAAAAATATTTATTATTATTTTATTCATCATGTGTTCAATATGTTTTCCTGAGCATTGAACAGTACACCTATCCCCCGATTTACACGGTACTTGTTTTACACGTTTTCGCTTTTACACGGTTTTCCAAATAAGTTTTTTTTGTTTTGTTTTTATCGCACTATACTAAATGCTACTGTGATTGAACACATGCGCTGTGTACACATCTCACGAGGAATCCCGAGCTTATGTGCTGACTACATATTTTAACCTGTCAATGCATTTTATTTTTATTTCTGTGTACACCTATCCCCCGATTTACACGTTTTTCTCAGGAACGTATCTACCGTGTAAATCGAGGGATAGGTGTATAACATTATCGATGTTTACGCGAAATCAGACTTTTTATCAAGAAGTATTTATATTGATTTCTTCCCCAAGCCTCCCCACCCCCGAAATATCCGCCAAACACCATCCAAGAATGATCCAATTATCCCAGCATCATTATTTCCTTACCTACTCACGCCATTTTTTAATTACCCACTTAATTACTTGTGTGTGAAATGTACTAACAAGCTATTGTTCTCTCATTTCTTAATCATCCTAGTTAACTAGCACTAGTTAAACACTAACTACTAACATACCACTATTCATTTATTATCATTCCCCTCTCTCGAAATTGTCGACGTTTTCTCACTTTTCCTCTGCACTCGCTTTCTTCCAGAAAATTTCTTTGTTTTAACGTCGCGTTTCTTTCCGCCCCGAGCGATTGTTTCGTTCTTCAAATCACTGCAGCTGAGGGTAATTCTTTTGTCTCAAAGAGTCTCCTTCCGTCCACATACACTCTCTCTTCGATTGTTGGTTTTTTTTTCTCTCTCTCTCTTGAGCTCTTCGGTTTCTCTTTATTTCTACCGTTATAGCATGCTACCACCTCGATCCTGCTGCATCTATGGCCAGGTTGCATGAAGCTTTCTGGTCAACTGGATGTGTATGGTGGATATTTCTACCGTTATAGCATGCTACCACCTCGATCCTGCTGCATCTATGGCCAGGTTGCATGAAGCTTTCTGGTCAACTGGATGTGTATGGTGGATATTTCTACCGTTATAGCATGCTACCACCTCGATCCTGCTGCATCTATGGCCAGGTTGCATGAAGCTTTCTGGTCAACTGGATGTGTATGGTGGATATTTCTACCGTTATAGCATGCTACCACCTCGATCCTGCTGCATCTATGGCCAGGTTGCATGAAGCTTTCTGGTCAACTGGATGTGTATGGTGGATATTTCTACCGTTATAGCATGCTACCACCTCGATCCTGCTGCATCTATGGCCAGGTTGCATGAAGCTTTCTGGTCAACTGGATGTGTATGGTGGATATTTCTACCGTTATAGCATGCTACCCACCTCGATCCTGCTGCATCTATGGATAGGTTGCATGAAGCTTTCTGGTCAACTGGATGTGTATGGGGGATATTTCTACCGTTATAGCATGCTACCACCTCGATCCTGCTGCATCTATGGATAGGTTGCATGAAGCTTTATGGTCAACTGGATGTGTATGGCAGATATTTCTATCGTTATAGCATGCTACCATCTCGATCCCTCTGCATCTATGGATAGGTTGCATGAAGCTTTCTGGTCAACTGGATGTATATGGTAGACCACAGACCACGCATAACTAGACTAGAACTGATACAGCAGCCTCCCATGAATTACCATAGCCTATAAACATGGTTAAATAAGGACTCTCATGGAGATGGTCTCTTATTAGAGACACCAATGATAAAGTATTTGTAAATTCAATTTGTGTGGGTAGTTCCGTACAAAGCTCGGTTAACCTGTAATAAATATTACAGTAAAACATCCCATTTTAACGATATATCGGATGAGGGAGTCCACACCTAGCTGAGTGACCATTTCTGTAGAATCATTAATGACTTGACTTTGACCAGGAGTGTAGTCCATTTGTGGATAATCTAACATGGAAAATTCCTCTGTGTATATTTATATTGTGGCGAAGAAATAATTATATTTTATTCTCAAAATTAAAGATACTTCGGCGAGTATAAATCTTTTTTTTTATCTCGACGTTTCACTAAAGATTTTCGAGATAATAAAAAGATTTATAATGTATTAAAAAGATTTATACTGGCCGAAGTATCTTTAATTTTAAGAACTATGAATGCTGGCCAGGTAACCTCTATCTTTATATTTTATTATTTATAATTTAATTTAATGAAAATACTCGACAGAATATCACTCTGTATTAATGAAATCACCATAAATGTTCCATAGCTTGGTTGTTCAATATTCTCTAGCTGTGAGCTGGACTCTCCGGGTAGTTGGCGTTCTGCGCTCCAGGAACCTGGGTTATAACTATCTCTCTCTCTCTCTCTCTAGCTGTATATAGTTTTTTGGTTGGTTGATAATTGTCGATTTGTCGCGGTGACGTTATCAATAAATACCTTTACATCTTAATATATACAAAGACTTGCTTTCTACGCTACAATATTGTTTTCTTTTAAAAATTGATTTGTCTGTATTCACAATGAAGATAGAAATGTAGTTATCTTTTCAAAACTGAAGAAAGCAATTGGTGAAGAATGTTTTCTCATGTGTTGCCAAATATTTAATGATTGTAAATGAATTAGTCACTGATAATATCTTTGTAGAAGACGGCGGAATACAATGGTCGGGATGACGAAGCGTTTTTATTATTTTGACAACCGATAATTCCGCTTGATTTGCATAAAGAGAAGGTATGCAACAATGGTGGGGACAACAGAACGCACTTAGTACATCAGTACCAGGATACTTGGGAGTCACGGTTTTTATTTATTTTTAGGTAATATTTGCAATTTATCTTTTGCAGTGAATCGCCTTGTGTTTGAGTGTCGCGCTAGCTGTATACGTGCATAATGACGTTAGGTAGACATTACCATGCACTACCATATTTGTATAGTGTTCCGCCCTTTCTTCCCCAACTCCAAATTGTTGGCGATGATTTTGTTCACCATTCTTTTCTCTATTTCACTGTAATACCCATTTATATTGAGCTGTAGTAGATTGAATTGTGTCCTCGTAGTAGATTTCTCATCCCTTTTATTCTCATGCCCAGCAATGGCCCCAGCCTTGCAGAACATTGACTTGGACCCAGAGCAGCAGCTTTACACACCCAAGATAGTGGATATTGCTGCTGCTGTGATGGAGATGCATGGAGACATCTGAGACTCTTCTTTGGACACGACAACAACAACAACTGTAATACCCGTCTTAAAATATTTTTGTCTTGGTCAGAAACTTGATGTATATTTATTTAAGTAGCACACCCAGGTTCCTGGAGCCACGTACAGAAGTCACCAACTACCCGGGCTGACACACCTAAGTCTTCTTGGCTTTATTTACAATGTCAGTGGAAGTCCAATTCATGAGGTGACGCCATGCAGATTTCTTTCTTGGAAGATTTTCTAGGAATGCTGTACTTAGGTTGGTGATCCCTGGGAGAGTAGCCGTCAGGAATCTTTGGTATTGAAAGGTTGGGCAGAGGTGAAGAGAAGGTGTCCATGGTTTGGTCTTCATCTTGGCAATGGGGGCAAGTTGGGTCTTCTTTCATTACCCTTGCAAAGTCTGCCTTGATGTAACCATGGCCAGTCAGAATTGTTGTTGAGGTAAATCCATGTTTGATGTTTTGAAGCATTGAGAGCAGTAGTTTCAGGGTAGCAGCCTTGGTGTATATGCGGATAAAACAGAATAGTTCCGGTGGTTATTGTCCTCTTTTATTAAATGTATCTACATTAATATTCAACCTGTCTATTTGCA